>OY796887.1:36634050-37256163 GCA_963680785.1 Diplosoma virens | reverse complement strand
TAATGATGTCATTGTCATATATCCTTGTCATTTTTTGTCATATAATGATGTCATTGTCATAGATCACTGTCATATATGACAAAAAATGGTAGCCTTTCTTTCTGACGTAAGTAAATTTGAATACCTTGGGCCTTTAAATGAATTTGATGATACTGCTCAAAATGAAACCAAACTTCAACTTCGTTTACTTCAATTAGTTAAAAGTGATGATCTTCGAAAACCGTTTATGAAGTTATTAGACCCACCGGCTCACAACGACCAAGAATGTACGGACTTCCAAAAATTCACAAACGGGATGTGCCTTGCCGTCCTATTCTTTCAATGATTGGATCTGCTCAATATAAACTCGCTAAATTTCTCGCCGCCTTATTACAACCCGTATTAGAACTTTACTCAACTAATTACATTAATGATTCCTTTTCTTTTGCTGAAATGATACAACAACTCAAAGTAAATTCTAATGATTCAATTCTCTGTTTATTTGATATTTGTAGCTTGTTTACTAACGTACCTTGAGCGGAAACCATTGAAATTTGTACTAAAACACTTTACGACGGTTACCTCCCTACTCCAGTTATTCCTAAACATGTTTTTATTGAATTGATAAAAACCGCAACTACCTCTGTTGAATTTAGCTTTAACAACACTATGTACAGGCAAATTGATGGAGTTGCTATGGGTAGTCCCCTTGGTCCCGCTCTAGAAATACGAGGGTAAATCAAAAATTATCCGGAATTGCTCTATAGCGCACTCTTGCTTTAGCTTTTTCAAAATTTTTTTTGCACGTGTTGTCTACTGTGTCACGTGATCACGATCTGCTAATCTAATTGTTCGTTCAGTTTTAACACGTGTTATTTTCTGTTGATAAAAATGGACGCTCCACTTGCACAATGCACCAGAGAAGAACAACGTGCTGTGGTCCGATTTTTGTGGTCAGAAGGTTCATCGGGGACAAAAATTCATCAAAGACTCTTAGCACAATATGGAGACAATGCACTATCGAAAACAACGGTATATGAGTGGATTGAGAAGTTTAAAACAGGCCGGACCAGTGTAAAACATGCAGAAGGAGCAGGACGTCCATCAACCTCCACCAGTGAAGAGAAGATTGAGCAAGCTCAAAAAATGATTTTGGCTATTTTGGAGGATTTTCTGGAAAAAGGGAGTACAATCAACAGTGCAAGTTATTGTGATTTGCTAGCCAACCGCCTGAAGCCTGCAATTCGCACCAAACGCCGAGGATTACTGTCAAAGAAGGTTTTGCTGCAGCATGACAATGCACGCCCACATGTTGCCAAAGCAACCATTGAAACCATTAACAAACTAGGTTTTGAAGTGCTGGAGCATCCTGCATACAGTCCAGATCTTGCTCCTTCCGACTATCATCTTTTTGCCCCACTCAAAGATGCATTACGGGGTCGTAAATTTTCTTCTGATGAATCAGTGCAAAAAGCGGTGCATCAATGGTTGTGTGACCAGCCAAAAACTTTCTTCTCAGATGGCATTTATAAGCTTGTAGACCGCTGGAACAAGTGCATCGAAATGGGTGGAGATTATGTAGAAAAATGATAAATCGTTTTCGTGTTTTGTGTTTTTAAAATAATCCATAAAAATAAAAGTCCGGATAATTTTTGATTTACCCTCGTATATTCGTTGGCTATTATGAATCAAAACTTTTCAATGAAATTTCAAAACCTATCGTATACTGTCGTTACGTTGATGACACCTTTTCCCTTTTTCACAAAGAAACTGAATTCCAAAAATTTTTAAATTGTCTTAACTCGCTTCACCCCTCCTTAAAATTTACCAATGAAATTGAAACCAATAATCCTCTGCCTTATTTGGATGTACTGTACTTGTTACCAAATCTAATAATAAATTCATCACTTCAGTCTATCGAAAGCCCACTTTCACAGGTCAATATATTCATTGGAATTCTTTTGGATCAAAACAACGTAAAACAAATCTCATTGATACTTTAACACATCGAACCTTAAAAATCTGCTCTAAATCTATATTAAAACATGAACTAGACAATATTCGCTCTATTCTTGTACAAAATGGTTATCCAGAATTCCTTGTTGATTCGAGAATTTCTGAAAAACTTTTACGTTTCCAACAAAGCACTAAAGAAGGCCCAAAAAATGTCCTGTCTATGTAAAACTGCCTTGGATTGGCGAAAATTCCCTGAAATTTGAAAAAAAATTATCTAGTAATAATTGTTTTGGAGCGGTCCAACCACGAGTGGTCTTTTCCACCAGACGAATTTTACCTGCAATACATAAAGACGTTCTTCCCATTTTTCAACAAAGTAACGTCGTATATGAATACGTGTGCCACTGCGATAGTCGGTACGTGGGTCAAACGTCTCAACGTTTGCAGGACAGAATCCGCCAGCATGTGCCGAAGTCTATTCGGAACAGAACCAGTACAGAACGTAAACAACCAGAACGTCCAGGAAAACTATCTAATTCAATACTGCACAGTTACTCAGCGATTGGAAACCATTTGTTACATAACCAAAAATGTGAATCTCACTATAAGGAAAATCATTTTTTTATTCTTTCTAAAGCGTGATCCGATTTCCATTTATCAGTCTTAGAATCAATTTTCATTATTCTTCTAAAACCTAATTTGTGTAGACAGAAAGAGTTTGTTTACAAACATAAATTGCTAGTATAATTGTAAAAAAATTTTCTTCTTAGTTTCAAATTTTAACACAAAACTTGCATAATTTTGTTCCTTTTTTTGCCAAAAATTTTTTACGCTGACAAAACGTGGTTTTATTTATTAAATACTTTTCAATTATTATGATAACTACAGGATGTCCACAAAGTCTGGGTACATAGGGGATAAACACATACTTTTAAAGCAAAACAATTTTATTTAATTATAATGTTAAGAAATTTATTTAGATAGAGTTTCTTTAGGCTTTCTTTAGACAGAGCCATCATTCGATCTGGGAATGAAAAATAACATAAATAAATAAAATAGTAAAATTCCTATGTACCCAGACTTTGTGGACACCCTATATTACTAACCTTAATTTTTAGCCAATCAGAATCAGTCTTAAAACTTTTAAAATACTACATTCAGTTCTGCAATTCATTCTAGCGAAACCTCCTGAAGAGAGCTAGACAAAAAAGTTTGAGTTTTTCAAAACAGCCTTTTTTAAGGCTACTCAATGAGCGAAACCCAAAACAGCTAGTCCCAAAATAGCTAGTTCTAAAATAGCTGGTCCGAAATGGGTTAGGGTTAGGGTTAGGGTTAGGGTTAGGGTTATTAGCACACACAACCTCCTTTTTAATAAAGTATATCAGCTTTCTTTTTCTTTTTTTTTAAACCTAGAAATATATGTATTTGATAATAGGCTGTAATTATTAGGAATGAGAATATTTCTTGTAAAAACAAATTAGAAATTTTATATATTTTTCAACTACCTAGCATAATTATAAAAAAAAATGTTGGTAACACTGAAACAGACGATTATATCTAAAACAGCTATTTTGGTATACTAGCTATTTTGGAACAAGTTGTTTTGGTATACTAGCTATTTTGGAACAAGCTGTTTTGGGATACTAGCTATTTTGGTATACTAGCTATTTTGGAACTAGCCATTTTGGACCAGCTATTTTGGGACTAGCTATTTTGGGACTAGCTATTTTGTCGTATAATCTACTCAATTAACAAAAGAGCTTTAAATGAAACATTTGCTTTTAAAAGCAATTTTAAAGTTTTGTACCAACAAAAAACTTTTTATATAATATTCCTGTTTGCTTCTTATCCGCGTATCGAAATAGTTTTACAAACGTTTTCGTTGATTCAGGAATGGTTTCAATGTGTGCCGGATGTAGTCAGTTTAGACCGTGGTTTGCTGTTTTGATTGGTGCGATTGCTGGAGTAGGTTTTGTTTCTTGGCATCACATAATCTTAAAGATTCGAATTGATGATCCTTTGGATGCAGTCGCAGGTCAGTCGCTTGTATTTGGCCACATCATGCGAGGACGAAGCGCATAGGGGTTTGATTTAGTTTTCGAAAATCAAGACTTCATAAATGTTTCAATTGAACTTTGTCCAATAACTTTCTCAACGTGATCTTAATTGAAAATATAGATATACAGTGGTTGTATTTTGGTTTAGTTCATTTGGGAGGAGGATTAACCGGTGTTCTTTTGGCACCGATATTTGTTGAATATGGATTGAAAGAAAACGGACAAAATGTCGGGGGTATTGTTTACGGAGGAAGCAGTTTATCGTTTAAGGTAAGTTTGCTAAGATTTATGGCATTTTGCTAAAGTTTGCATTTTTAAATTGCTTTATTTCAGAGTTTTGGATGGAACTTACTAGGGGCTGTTACCATAATAACGTGGACTGGAACTTGCTGTACCATCATGTTTGGGACTATGAAATATCTGAATGTTCTTCGAGTACGAACCGAAGTTGAAGTTATTGGTTTGGACCGTATCAAACATGGAGAGCCTGCCTATCCTGTCGGCGGATACAATCCCAGAGAACATCCGATAGATAACGCAGCAAAAGGTAATCCTGTAAGCAGATATCGCCTGCTTAAAGCAACAACGCTGGGTGATCTGCCCAGTAGAGAAAAGATGAATAGGGCAAATCTTTGCTTTGGCGTTTTGCGCTACTGAAGCGGCAGTCTTGACTTTCTTAATAAACTGTATACAAAATTTTCGCTAATATCTACATATTCGCAAACAGAAGAGTTAAAGTAGAGCTGTTTGCAAAAATTGTAACAATATCTATGTGCAGCACGATTTACGATTATAAGCATAAATATATCGGAGAAAGCTTAATTGCGAGGTTAACTACGAGCGTCATGCTTAACTTTGCAAGCCTGAATTTTGTTTTGAGATATGATTTGTGATAAAAAATTACGTTGCAGAATAGGCTATTTTAACAATTTTGTGATATAAATATTCTTATTTTGATATAAAAATATGTTAATTGGTAAAAAAATTTGGCTCACAAACAATTGCTTTGAAACAATTTTCAAAAGTAAACGACAAAAAAATCTCTTTGTGTTTAAATACTTAAAAATTTGCGGAGGGAGAGATGGTTTGACAGTGACCACAACGTAACTGCGCCCCTTAATCGAATGCTTATTTATGAAAATAATCCTTATATAACATGAAATATATCTCGTCCCACAGTAAAGCTTACAATAAAACTGTCATTTTTAAGTTTACACAAATTAACTTTTATATGAATATACCTTGAAGGATGAAGGCCTTTAAGCCCGATTTTGTATCTTTGTTACATCGTTGATATAGAAACTGTGGTTTTATTTACATCAGTGTTAGAATAAAGTAAATACTCTTTTGAAATTTTATTCATTTTTTTTCTTCCAATGAATCGTATTTATTCAGTAAATGAGTTGGCCAACATTTTTAAATAGCAAAAATTGGAAAAGCACAAAATTAATAGCATCTTGCTCCACATGTTTTCACAGAGATTTTTTGAAAATCAGAACAGAATTTATACTTTGTTTTTTTGAAAAGTAAACAAGATTTTTTGATTTACCTGAAGTCGTCAATTGTTTAAAGACAAAACAACATACTTTTATATTTGCGGAAGATGACAAAAAATAATACAATAACGAAAATAAAAACCGAAATAGAACAAAAAATATTCAGCTGCAGGGAGACTGCGATTTGACCTTTCGGTCTTCTACTCAGCAGCCACCCTTGAGAGCAAAACTACTTATAAAATTGAAGTTTTTAATTTTAATTACAAGGTTATATATATAAAATACTTTTTAAATTCATATTTAAAACCATTGTATAAAGTTTTTTGAATTTGAATAAGAATTTTGTTTCATATCTTAACTCCTTGGTACGTTATACATCTTTGTAATCGCGAAGTTTTATAAAAGAGAATAGACAAAGCTTTTATTGATTTTTTAGTTAATTTAGTGCTTTTTTTCGAGATCTGGCTGGTTAAAGTAAAATAATTAAATAAATTTTCACGAAGCGTTTTTTTAAATTAGCTTGAACAAATTTATCAACTTCTAGTTTATAAAGATCTGTAAGTTTTAGAATCTTAATGCAATTATAATAAGGTGAGGCACTATGACAAAACTTAGCTGCACCTACATATTAAACGGCTTTATTTTAAAGAGTCATCAATTTTTTAAGATATATCGGAAAGGTTAGATCTTCAGATAATAAGGCCGTACAATAAGTAGGAATGTATCTGAGCGTAATCAATTTTTAACAGTGCTTTTTCTGGTAGATAGTGTTTGATTTTGGAGAAAATTCCAACCGTTCTTGATATTTTATATGCTATATTTAAGATGTTAAAATCAAATTAAGGTTTATGTCAATGGTTAAACCTAAGTATTTAGTAGTTGTGCATTGTGGAATAGAAATATTATTTAATAGAACATTAATTTGTGGAAAAGGTTTATTTAATTTGGGAGGTATAATTATGAAGTTAGATTTAGTGGGATTATCGTATATACCCGTATATTAGCCGCCCCCGTCCCTCTCAATAGTGACCCGTACATAAGACGTATTTTAATTTGACAATTTTAATGATTATAATAAATGTAAAGATTCAACATCAAAAGACGCTATTTTGATTTACAACAAACTAGTCTTATACCACAAATCGAATAAAATTTAAAGAATTTGGACATACGGCATACTTTTTTTGCAAAATTGAGAGATTAAATTATCGATACATAAGTAAGTCCATAAAAATTCAAGACAGTCAATAACCATTCTTACGTGATAGTTGGTTAGTTTACACACAAGCATGATTAACTTCTGAAACCTACGATTGTTACGAAGCTGTTTACGTGTACATGTGTAATTTCTAGAAAGTCAAATTTCTCTAGAAAAGTTTGGTAATTCTGAATACCCGTGTATTAGCTGCATTCCGATTTTTGGACTACATTTAAGATCAAAAAAGTGCGACTAATAGAAGGGTATATACGGTAACCGTGAGTTTGTTTGAATCAGACCAAATTGATAGATTTTGAAGTTCTTTATTCATAATTTTTGTAAGGGAAGTAAGGTTAGAAGCAGAAAAAACTAAGCATGTGTCATCAGCGAAGTGTATTGGCATACAATTAACCGCCTGAGTCATATCATTAACATATAAAAGAAATAAAATAGGGCCAAAAATTGAATCGTGGGATCACCATGATTGTTTTGTAGCAACTTAAATTTTGCACCTTTTATAGAAACAAATTGTTTGCGTGATAAAAGCGATTGAATTAGCTGATTTGCTGAGCCGCGTATGCCATAATATTGTAGTTTAAGAAGGAGAAAGTCATAATTTATTGTATTAAAAGCTTTAGTAAAGTCAAGAAAAACTAAACCAATGAACTAATTAGAATTTATTGTCAAAAAGTTTGTGATAACATCAACAAAAGCATGATTGGTTGAGACCTTATTTTGAAAACGGTATTAAGTATTTATGATTACATTATGTTTATTTAAAAAATTATTTACACGCTTGTAAATAATTTTTCAAAGATTTTAGAGAAACAAGTAAGAATAGAAATAGAACAGAACAGAACAGAATTTATTGTTTTGCCTTTAAGATAAAAATAACACAGCGAGAAACAAGAAATCGACAAATTAAGGCATGGAAGCATCGAATAACCGTGAGGTTTTCTAGTCAAGATGCTCCTTTGTCGGATTATTAATTGATCGATTTCATTTTATGGTTTATTGGTTATTCAGATTAATTAACATATTAGTAGTGATGATATAACAAAAACATTACCAGGAATACAAATAGTTACGGTACATAGTATGACAGTATAAACACATCAATTGTAAAGTAATACTATATACGATAACATAAACACAATACGATAATACGATAATACGATAACACGATCACACGATTTATATAAATTGTAAAGTATACGTTAAAAATATTATGTAAATATAAAAATGACAACATTTTGCATATAATCTTGCTGCTGCATAGGCAACAAATTAGACTTTACTGTATATCATCAATTTTTAAAATAGTTGATTAGATGTTGTTTTAACAATTTGGTAAATGCATGTACAGGTATATGCTGTGAAGATAGTAAATTTAATAAGCTTTCAGAAAATATACAAGTTATTCAATATAACCCCCTTTGTTTTTGGTTACTTTCCGAAGTCGTGGCAGAACCTGGGCACATGTGGCACGCACCACTTCTGGGTCAATTTCGTCCCATGCCGATATCAATTTTCGCTTTAGAGAGTCCAGATTTGGATGAGAAGTACGGCAGGCTTTTGTCTCTAAAATAGACCATAACCCAAAATCCATAGGGTTCAAGTCTGGTGAAGACGGCGGCCAAAGCTCTTTCTCCCAAAAACCTTTGAAATTGCATCGACACCAAGCTTGAACTGAGTTGGCCGTGTGGGAGGTTGCACTGTCCTGTTGAAGAGTAACTCCTTGTTCTCCGACTACTTCTTGGACCCAGGGAAGGACTTTCTCCTCCAGCATTCGCCTACAGACGGTCTGGTTTATCTTGACCCCTTCTTCAATGAATATGAGAGGAGTTTTCAGCCCTTTTGATGTTGCGCCTGCCTATACCATTACGGAGGCGGGTTTTTGTCTTCTGAAAGAGCTGCGACGCTCAACTGGGACCATGTTTATGTCTGGAAGCCAAATCCTGTCATTTTGATGGTTATGGACAGCTTGAACAGTGAAAAGTTTTTCGTCTGTCCATAAAACTTGAGGCTGCGTGCCATCGACAAGTTTCTTGACCAAAACCTTTGCTCTATCGAGCCTTTTCTTCTTAGTGGCCTCCGACAAGAGATGTCTTTTGGTGAACTTGTATGGGTAGCTCTGGAGATCATCCTTGAGAATCCTTTGCATGCTGGACACGCTCACAGAGTAGTCTTTAGCAAGTTGTCTGGCACTTTTTGCAGTATTTCTTCTCAGCTTCTCTCTGACCTTTTTGATCAGTTTCTTCGTCCTTACGGTTCTTTCAGGGTTACTCCTGATTCTTGGAGCACAAGTTCCAGTGTCCTTGAACCTTTTCACGGCTTTATAAACTCCTCTACGGCTTACAATCTCCTTCATCAACCGAAAAATTTCACTTGGGGGGAGCTTCTTCTTGCAATACTCTTCTATCTCGTCATTGATCGTTTTACTCATCGTTTATTTTTACTTCAAATAATACCAGATTTTAAATTTTAACTCTTAAATAATAAGAAACTGAAACGTTAATAATTGAAAGTTAATAATGGACGAAATACATGTACATAAAACTAAGAAAAGTATTTGTGCACACTTCGCTAAATCACCCTGTATATGATGTGATGATTTAATAGAATTTGGTAAATTATTCCAATATTTTGCACCCCTATATTGTAATGTCCTCTGACCAACTGCTCTTTGTTTTCTCTGTATGAAGTAATTATTTTGGATAGCATTCCTAGTGTTGTATGTATGGGTTGCATTGATTTTACAAAATTTGTTTAGGAAAACATTTGGGAGTAGATTATGCTTTTACCGGAACATAAATTTACATAGTTCAAGTACATACATGTCATGTACTTTGAGTACATTTGACAATATATATAATTCTGATACATAGATTTGCGTAATTCTATCATATTTATACATCGCAATATTCTGTTTTGTATGATTTGAATAGGCTGAGAAGCAGTTTTGGAGCAACTACCCCAGAAAGTTATGTCATAAAGTAAATTTGGATAAATTAGGGTATAATAAACTTGCATAAGAATTTGCTTATTCACAAATGGTCTTAATTTATATAATAGTCCGCACAATTTTGAAAGTTTTGAAGTAATAGTCATTATATGAGGTTTCCATGATAAATTTTTGTCTATGATTACACCTAAATATTTGTGATTTTCTGTTAGTCAGCAAATTTTCTTTAAGTTTAATTTGGTAAATGTGTTTCTCTGTAAAATGAGGAGATATTATCATATATTTGGTTTTTGAAATATTGAGAGACAATTTGTTGACATCAAGCCATTGCTGTACCTTACTTAGCTCAGCATTAACATTTTTTTCAAGAGTCTGAGAGTCTTTATCAGATAAATATAGTAAGGTGTCATCTGCAAATAATCTTACTTCAAAATTTGTGACATTTTGTATGTCATTTACATAGAGTAGAAAAATAGTTGGCCCAAGTACACTACCTTGTGGGACACCACACATAATTGTTTTATTCATAGATACATGATAGTTTATCTGGGGTAGGTCGTTTTACCGAAACTCACCGAAACTCACCGGAACTCACCAAAACTCACCGAAACTCACCGAAACTCACCGGAACCAACATTAATTTAATAATTAAAATAAAAACTTTTGTTTTTAAAATTTAGCAGCACCTATGCAAAATTAATTCATGCAAAAAAATATCTTTTAAATAATGCCGACTTTTAAAAATAGGTGAGTTTCGGTAAAACGACTCTTCATAAAGTTGTTTTACCGAAACTCACCTGTATCTTTCCAACAAAGACTGAAATTCAATTTATTTTTGTTTGTGTATAATCTCTGCAATCTGTTGTTTGTTTGGAATAAAATTGAAATTGTATTTGAGTGAAACAAGTTGTTTTTTTAGTGAGTTTCGGTAAAACGACTATATATCAGCAACTATATATTTTATCAGAACTCACTTATAACTTTTAAAATAAAAACGTTGAAACAAATCTTTTGGTTTTAAAATTTAACAGCACCTATGCAAAATTAATTCATGCAAAAAATATCTTTTAAATAATGCCGACTTTTAAAAATAGGTGAGTTTCGGTAAAACGACTCTTCATAAAGTCGTTTTACCGAAACTCACCTGTATCTTTCCAACAAAGACTGAAATTCAATTTATTTTTGTTTGTGTATAATCTTTGCAATCTGTTGTTTGTTTGGAATAAAATTGAAGTAGTATTTGAGTAAAACAAGTTGTTTTTTCAGTGAGTTTCGGTAAAACGACTATATATCAGCAACTATATATTTTATCAGAACTCACTTATAACTTTTAAAATAAAAACGTTGAAACAAATCTTTTGGTTTTAAAATTTAACAGCACCTATGCAAAATTAATTCATGCAAAAAATATCTTTTAAATAATGCCGACTTTTAAAAATAGGTGAGTTTCGGTAAAACGACTCTTCATAAAGTCGTTTTACCGAAACTCACCTGTATCTTTCCAACAAAGACTGAAATTCAATTTATTTTTGTTTGTGTATAATCTTTGCAATCTGTTGTTTGTTTGGAATAAAATTGAAGTAGTATTTGAGTAAAACAAGTTGTTTTTTCAGTGAGTTTCGGTAAAACGACTATATATCAGCAACTATATATTTTATCAGAACTCACTTATAACTTTTAAAATAAAAACGTTGAAACAAATCTTTTGGTTTTAAAATTTAACAGCACCTATGCAAAATTAATTCATGCAAAAAATATCTTTTAAATAATGCCGACTTTTAAAAATAGGTGAGTTTCGGTAAAACGACTCTTCATAAAGTCGTTTTACCGAAACTCACCTGTATCTTTCCAACAAAGACTGAAATTCAATTTATTTTTGTTTGTATATAATCTTTGCAATCTGTTGTTTGTTTGAAATAAAATTGAAGTAGTATTTGAGTGAAACAAGTTGTTTTTTAGTGAGTTTCGGTAAAACGGCCATATATCAGCAACTATATACTGTATTTTACCAAAACTCACTGCTGCATCGGACCCCTCTGAAATACACACAAAAGTGGGCCCCCCTACACAACAAATTGCTCTATTTCTTCATAGTAGCACCAGGACGTCCTTAGCATGTCTACAATAAAACTTTTTTTAGAGATTGCTATTTTTTGACACACTAAAAAGTCGGCTTCCTAAAACAATTACTTTTTTTAATGATCACACTGATTGGGAACACCCCCTAAAATGAAGACCTTTAGTACGCACCGGACCCCTGTCCAGTACGTCAAAAAGTGGCCTTCCTAAGCAAAATATTGCTGAATTTCTGCATAGTAGTATTATGATGATGGCTCCCCCTGTCTGCATTTTAACTTTACCACGAACCAGCATAATATACAGTCAGTTAAAAGTGATGACTTTTTTAGAGATCACAATAACATTTCTTGATTATGAAATCAGGCTCAATGAAACAGGCATCGATATTTTGGTAGCCTATATAGAAAACTTACAAACACCAATTTGAATGTGCATTTTAACGGGTTGTGTCCCATTAAGAAAGAAAGAAAGAAAATGCATTTTTGAGCCTTAGCCACAAAGCAAATGAAAACAAATAAGCACAAAAAGTTTACATACGCATAAATGAATTAAATTCGGACTAGGTCAAGGAGCATCGAAGAACAGAATGTTTTCGAGTCGAGACGCTCCCCGGCAAGTATCACAAAATAGGGTGCGCAGAAAGTCTTACAGTTGTACAATAAGCGTTCAAATAATTCACAAAGATGAATAAGGTACCGAGAAATTAATTTCTTCGGAACATGTTTACCGAAATTTAGAAAGCATCTATCAATCAATTCAAAACCGAGGTAAAAGATTTTCCATTGACAACTTAAAAGCAGAGATAATCACAATACTTCAAGCGTAGCCTTACGCCGAGGGTGGCCGTCTTCGGGAAGACTTAAAAGGCCAATACGCAGTTTTCAGCAGTTACACATCATTACGTTGATTACAACATTTTTTGCGAACAAAATGTGTTGATTCATTGGTTGGATACAAAAATAAATAAATACAAAATTAACTGAATGCTCATTTCTAATAAAATGTGATGTTGCAGTTATAGTTGACACAAAATTATCGTAAAATACTTTGGAGCAAAAATTACCGATTTTTTAATGATCTTCAAGAATGAAGTTTTTATATAATTTTTAAATGATTTCCAAGATAAAGTTTTAAATTTTGACGGATTGATATGGCAACGAAATAAGTGAGATCATTTGCGAGAAGCAAGAAAGAATTTCTTATAAAATTAAACTTGTAGACTCAGTAAATATTTTCTATAATTTTTTTTTGAATGAAACCCACTGCATGCCCTTAAATTCAGCATCTATTTAACCCCATACTATAGAACCTCTATAGGAAAGTACATTTTTACTGAAATTTTTATTAATACGAGGTATAAAATATATAAGAAATTTTGTATTTTTAGTATTGTGATTATGAATTTCAGTTAATTCACTCAAAGAAGCATAACATTTTTGAGGTAATTTATGATGATACAGTTGATACATAAATTTAGTTAATTCTAACAACTATATGTCTTCCAGTTGTAAAAAATTGAGTGTTTAAAGAATGTACAATCTTCCATAGTTTATTGCTATTGTTTTTATTGTCTGGTACTAGATCATTATAATAATTACGTTTGGCCTTTTCAATCATCCGGTGTACAACATTCAACCTGCTTCAAACAACTGCCCCGAAGTTCAGGATCAGGGTTCCGATTTTTGACTGTTGATAAACTTTTGTCTGCATTGCGGCACCCACCAAATACTAAGTGAAGTACCTAGAGGGTTCAAGGAAAACTGTTACTTCATTATAAACAATGAGGAAAATATAAAAAGACGTTGCACTATTGGTCGAAGCATCTATTGAGATGATTGCGGAAGCTGGCGTTCAGACGGTTGTACTAATACAGCTTACTATTTTAAATCAGGAGATTAGAAATTGAAAATAGTTATATTAAAATCTGGAAAATTTTGTATCGAACGACAATTGGAAAAACAAAATTTATATTCCTCTACAGCCGCAGCCTAAAATAAACGAGTTATTGACAGTTCATAGATATTATGTTAAACATACAAAAGAATGTTATTAAAAACACGTTTCGTGGATCGACTCCAAAAACACTGATAATGATATCCTTGCATGCTATGAGTATCAAGGTTTTACCTTGAAAGACGTCCGCCTCATGAAAAATCAAAGCAAAATACCGACGCTTACATACGACTGAAGCCCCAAGTAATGCAAAGAATTAAAGAATGCATAACCAAAAAATCTGTTACTGAAATATATGATGAAGAAGATTTATTGGAAGGACCTTGAAATTTGCAATAAGTAAGCGTAAAATACTCTATAGTTGTGTACATTTACTGATGAAAAAAGACATATTAGATGGACCTATAAATTTGAAACAACTAAACGTAGGCTAGGTACGTATTTGTGTTGAACATGACGGCAAATTTCGTGTTTAATATGTTAATCAGAATCTATGTTAATGTTTGTTGGTATCAGATAAGTTTTTAACACCTTTATTTTTATCACTATTTGAAAAAAAGTTATAGCAACAATTTTGTTAAAATTGGCCTATTAAGTCTTTATAATAATAATAATAATAATAACGATGTATTTATATACCGCTCTATACTTAAAATGAGTGGTATAGTCTCAGAGCGGTTGCGTCGTATAATCACATTTTACATCATTATTTCAAGTACGGAAGTGGCGTGTCCTCTGGTGACCTCTGAGGCTGGTCCTGCAATTAAAATGTAATGCTTTACAAATCGGACAAAAAAATTGTCTGAGATTTTAGGACGAAGACCAATTTTTGTCCCAAAATCATGCTGTTCTCAAAAAAATAAAAAAAATAAAAAAGTCTACGCTTCTAAACAGTATTAGATATCTTTTTGTCCAAAATTCATGGTGTTCTCTGTGCTTAGGATCAGTCTCAGATTTCTCTTCTTTCATCCCAAAGCGGTGGTGTTCTTTATAAAGTAAAAAAAAGGTCATCACGCAAAAGTTCGTTGGTCATGCAAAGCATGAGTTACATACCCTGACCGCACGCCACTAATGTACAGTATATCCAACAAAAAATAGCTCAATAATTTAATAGACGGGAAAACTTATTTGGGTATTACATTAAAAAATTTTGAAAAGAAAGCATTTTCAAAGTAGTTTGCCACCAACAGCAACAAATAAAAAAGTGATATCCAGGCCTACCGAAGTTGCATTATTTGTAAGCTCTATTTTATGAACACTTGGCTTTACTGAACTTTCTGATTTGTAGATACAAGATGCAAAATATCGTCTCAAAAGAAAGGAACATCCGACGAGTATAAAAAACACCCAATTTTCTTGATCAATTTGGTTGAAATGGAAAATTTGCAGAATGCTGAATATTCAGATTTTATACAATTGATTTTACGACGAAAAGGAAAAGTGCCATTAATCATTTTATATCACCAGGACCAACTGTTGAATATCATACGGTTTTGTTGCGGAGGACCCAGCACAATGTCCACAGTGATCGGGGTGGACAAGACCTTCAATCTGAGCCAGCTATACGTTACTATAACTGCTTTTTAAAACCTATCGGTTTATGAAAAGGTGCCGGGAGAGCATCCAATTATGTTGGAACCAATCTTTTTACATAAAAATTCAGATTTTGATACTTTCCTTTTGTTTTTCAGTCATTTATATGGCGCTTTAACTGTTGCCGGAGCTAAGCAACAACCCATATTTGGAAGCGATGACTAAAAAAGTTTTCAAAAGGCTTTAATTAAAGTTTTTCCAAATGCCATGAGAGTAAATTGTACAAGATATCTTCAAAAAAATGTCGTTTCATATTTAAGAGACAAAATGGGGATTAAGTTCAAACAAAGAAAATTTATCATTGCGGCCATATTCGGCGAGCAAGGCATGGCACACGCAAAGGATTCAACTGAATTTACTAGCAAACAAAAAAAAATGAAAAAAGATACTAACGGCAGAAATGAAACTGTTATGTTCAATATGATATGTTCAATATGCGAGCCCTTGGTTATACAGCACACATCAAAACGGTAGTCCATTTCTTAACAAACTTGAACAAGCATATCGGGGTCAATTTTTCTGTATGGTACGTCGGTCTGCTTTCAAGATTTTTCCGAGATTTACGTTGAGCATATGTCCCCAAAAGTTGTTTTTATCAAATTCCAAAACCCAAAACGCTTTCTCCTTTCTACTAAAAAACATTTTAAGCAAATAAGAGGTAAATTGATGGAAATGATATTTTAGACATAAAGCTAAAATTTTGATTGTGACATAACAATGATCTGGCAAAACAAAAAAATTGGAGATTTTACCTATTCAACGAAGCCAATTTTATCCTGCTATTTTTTCCACTTATCGAGATATAAGATTTTTTAAAGTGCCAAATTGAGATGAAACACCTTGCATATTGTGTAGGGAAGGCCACTTTTGTATGCATTTTAGGGGGGACCCGATGCATCCGCACCGTTTGCACACTAAAAAAGCAACTTGTTTCACTCAAATACTACTTCAATTTTATTTCAAACAAACAACAGATTGCAAAGATTATACACAAACAAAAATAAATTGAATTTCAGTCTTTGTTGGAAAGATACAGGTGAGTTTCGGTAAAACGACTTTATGAAGAGTCGTTTTACCGAAACTCACCTATTTTTAAAAGTCGGCATTATTTAAAAGATATTTTTTGCATGAATTAATTTTGCATAGGTGCTGTTAAATTTTAAAACCAAAAGATTTGTTTCAACGTTTTTATTTTAAAAGTTATAAGTGAGTTCTGATAAAATATATAGTTGCTGATATATAGTCGTTTTACCGAAACTCACTAAAAAAACAACTTGTTTTACTCAAATACAATTTCAATTTTATTCCAAACAAACAACAGATTGCAGAGATTATATACAAACAAAAATAAATTGAATTTCAGTCTTTGTTGGAAAGATACAGGTGAGTTTCGGTAAAACGACTTTATGAAGAGTCGTTTTACCGAAACTCACCTATTTTTAAAAGTCGGCATTATTTAAAAGATATTTTTTGCATGAATTAATTTTGCATAGGTGCTGTTAAATTTTAAAACCAAAAGATTTGTTTCAACGTTTTTATTTTAAAAGTTATAAGTGAGTTCTGATAAAATATATAGTTGCTGATATATAGTCGTTTTACCGAAACTCACTAAAAAAACAACTTGTTTTACTCAAATACAATTTCAATTTTATTTCAAACAAACAACAGATTGCAAAGATTATACACAAACAAAAATAAATTGAATTTCAGTCTTTTTTAGAAAGATACAGGTGAGTTTCGGTAAAACGACTTTATGAAGAGTCGTTTTACCGAAACTCACCTATTTTTAAAAGTCGGCATTATTTAAAAGATATTTTTTGCATGAATTAATTTTGCATAGGTGCTGTTAAATTTTAAAACCAAAAGATTTGTTTCAACGTTTTTATTTTAAAAGTTATAAGTGAGTTCTGATAAAATATATAGTTGCTGATATATAGTCGTTTTACCGAAACTCACTAAAAAAACAGCATGTTTCACTCAAATACAATTTCAATTTTATTTCAAACAAACAACAGATTGCAAAGATTATACACAAACAAAAATAAATTGAATTTCAGTCTTTGTTGGAAAGATACAGGTGAGTTTCGGTAAAACAACTTTATGAAGAGTCGTTTTACCGAAACTCACCTATTTTTAAAAGTCGGCATTATTTAAAAGATATTTTTTGCATGAATTAATTTTGCATAGGTGCTGTTAAATTTTAAAACCAAAAGATTTGTTTCAACGTTTTTATTTTAAAAGTTATAAGTGAATTCTGATAAAATATATAGTTGCTGATATATAGTCGTTTTACCGAAACTCACTAAAAAAACAACTTGTTTTACTCAAATACAACTTCAATTTTATTCCAAACAAACAACAGATTGCAGAGATTATACACAAACAAAAATAAATTGAATTTCAGTCTTTGTTGGAAAGATACAGGTGAGTTTCGGTAAAACGACTTTATGAAGAGTCGTTTTACCGAAACTCACCTATTTTTAAAAGTCGGCATTATTTAAAAGATATTTTTTTGCATGAATTAATTTTGCATAGGTGCTGCTAAATTTTAAAAACAA
Source organism: Diplosoma virens (assembly GCA_963680785.1). Taxonomy (NCBI): domain Eukaryota; kingdom Metazoa; phylum Chordata; class Ascidiacea; order Aplousobranchia; family Didemnidae; genus Diplosoma; species Diplosoma virens. The sequence goes on along the minus strand of OY796887.1, from coordinate 37,238,329 downwards.
AAGTTTTTATTTTAATTATTAAATTAATGTTGGTTCCGGTGAGTTTCGGTGAGTTTCGGTGAGTTTTGGTGAGTTTCGGTGAGTTTCGGTGAGTTTCGGTAAAACGACCTACCGGTTTAAAATCTGTACAAACTGAACTCTATTTTCTAGGTAAGATTGGATTAAGTGAAGAGCATTTCCCCTTATACCATAATGATCTAGTTTTGTAAGTAATATAGAGTGATTCACTGTATCGAAAGCCTTTGCTAAATCCATGAACACCCACATGTAATTTTACCATCATCTAAATTATTTTGAAATTGATCATATATATCTGTTAAAGCAAGGGTTGTGGACATTCCTTCGCAAAAACCAAATTGGTAGTCAGAAATTATGTTGTATTTGTTTAGAAAATTATTTAGTCTGTTGTTTAGTATTTTTTCATATATTTTTGATAGGCTTGAAAGAATAGAAATTGGTCGATAATTATTTATCACATCAGTTTTACCACCTTTATGTAGTGGAATTACTTTTGCTATTTTTAGCTTATCAGGAAATATTCCAAGTTGCAACGGTTTATTAAAAATATTAGATAGTATTGGGCTTATAACATATCCTAATGTTTGTAATATTTTAGTGGATATTCCATCATACCCCACTGCTTTTTTGGGGCTTAATGAAGATATGATTTGTAATATTTCTTCTGGATCAGTATCCGTTAAAAAGATTGAATTACTACTTCTATTGTAAAGAAAAGTAGAAGTTAAATTTGTATAATCTGGAATAGAATTAGCTAAAGTAGTACCAATATTAACAAAATAATTATTTAGTATGTTACATATATCATCCAAATTAGTGATCGATGTATTATGATAGGTGACACTGTTGGGAAGTTTTGGCTCAGTATTTTTATGGTTTATGATTTCATTTATCAATCTCCAAGTGTGTGTTAAATTATTTTTACTACTGTCAAATAATTGTCTATAATAACATATTTTTGCTTTATATTGTACACGATTCAAAAGATTTCTGTAACGCTTATACTTTTGTTGTAGTGCCTTATTTTGAAACTTTACTTTACATAATGCACTAAACATTTTGTTTTTATTTTTTATTGATTTCAACAAACCCGAGGTTAACCATGGTTTTTCTTGGAGCTTAGTCTGCTTTCTGGATAATTTACGTAGAGGCATATGTTCATTCATAGTGGTATGTATTATATGTAGCAATATGTTTATTTGCTCATTAATAGATTGTAATGAATTAATATTTTGTATTCTTCTTCTACATCATCACAAAATATATCTTTATCAAATCTTTTAAGACTGCGTACAAATTTTATGGGGTTTTGTTTTTTAGTTAGTTTCTGGTGTATTTTTACAGTTAGTGGAAAATGATCTGTTAAATCTGATTTAATTATATAACAGTTTGAACAAGAATGAGTATAATTTGTGTAAAAATGATCTATTAATGTAGCTGTACTGGAGGATATTCGAGTTGCTTTAGTTACTAAATTGTAAGCATTATAACTTGATATAAGATTATTGTAAAGAAAAACATTGTTATTAGATTGAGACAGTACAGTGGTGGCCAAAAGTTTAGCAACACTTGAAAATTTATTAGAAAAAGCAAAAAACTAATTAAATTTGGCCTAATGGAATACAATTGACTATTTAAAATATTCAATTATGCATTATTTTATTTATTTATAATGATAAAATCATTTACTTGATTAATTATTTATAATTATTAATTTTTTAATTATCTTGAGCAAAATGACACCTGGACAAAATTATAGCAACATGTTAATTTTTTTTTATTTTTCAAATTTTCATCAACATTATTAATATTTTGTGCTATAACTGAAATTGTCTATCACAACCCGACATCTCTTTGGCATAGAATCAATGAGTTTTTGACAAAAACTGAGATCAATGGAATTGTAGCACTTAATCAAATTTTTTTGAGATCATTCTTGTTTTTCGAATTTTTTGAGCTCAGCTCAAATTTAATTCTGCGCCAGATGTTCTCAATCAAGTTTAGATCTGGGCTTTGGGCCGGCCAATCCAGAACTTTCATTTTGAGTTTCTTGAAAATCTTTAAAATCGATTTGGCAGTGTAGATGGGGGCATTATCCTGTTGAAAAATGCTCTTTCTGCCCATGGTCTTTTTCATGAATGGACTGACAGTATTTTTGACGAGCTGTCCATATCTGGAAGCATTCATCCTGCCCTCCAATTTGACCATGGGTTCCATCCTGTTCCAAGAGAAACAACCCCAAATTATGACAGAGTTGCTGCCCATTGGCACCGTGGGCCTGGTGCACTTGATGACCAGAGAATGTGCCAGACCAAACACATGGCCAGACAACATGCACATTTTTCGGTTGAGGATTGGAAAAATGTGTTGTTTTCCGATGAGAGCAAGTTTGTCAGAGTCCACAGCAGCGGCAGAGTCTGTGTGCGGCGCATGGTGGGGGAAACACACTCCATCAAGTGAGGAATGAAAGTTCTGGATTGGCCGGCCCAAAGCCCAGATCTAAACTCGATTGAGAACATCTGGCGCAGAATTAAATTTGAGCTGAGCTCAAAAAATTCGAAAAACAAGAATGATCTCAAAAAAATTTGATTAAGTGCTACAATTCCATTGATCTCAGTTTTTGTCAAAAACTCATTGATTCTATGCCAAAGAGATGTCGGGTTGTGATAGACAATTTCGGTTATAGCACAAAATATTAATAATGTTGATGAAAATTTGAAAAATAAAAAAAAATTAACATGTTGCTATAATTTTGTCCAGGTGTCATTTTGCTCAAGATAATTAAAAAATTAATAATTATAAATAATTAATCAAGTAAATGATTTTATCATTATAAACAAATAAAATAATGCATAATTGAATATTTTAAATAGTCAATTGTATTCCATTAGGCCAAATTTAATTAGTTTTTTGCTTTTTCTAATAAATTTTCAAGTGTTGCTAAATTTTTGGTCACCACTGTGAGTCTATGTTTATGTCACCTGTTATATAAAAAAGGGAACTGATGTTTTGTAAATGTTGTAGAGTTGGCTCAAAATTGCTAATAAAGTTTTTAATAGGACTAGAAGGGTGTCGGTAAATGACTCCAATGATTATATTTGTTAAACATCGAGCATTTGGATTAAGAATAGAATTATTTCCTAATATTTCAATCCATATATTTTCATTTCCTTCTTCCATAAATTTGAGATCATCTCTTACCCTATACTCTAAACTATCACTTATATACGTAAATGCCGACTCCTCCAGCTATTGTGTCTGAAGGGGAGTGGCAGAAGGAGTAGTATGGTAATGTTATATATTTTTGGTCTGAGTTGGCATTCAATTCAGTTTCTAATATAGCTATTAAATGAGGTGTACATGGGAACAAAGCTAACATTTGTTCAAGTCTTTCATAATTTTTAGTTAAACTGCGCATATTGCAGTGTACCATTAAAATAGAATGCTGAGAAGAATTCATATTACACGTGAAGGTGTCATGTATATCATTTTCTTCTATATACAGGAAATCTTTAACAAATTGGATTTTACAGTAGTGGATTTGTATTTGGATTTCACATTGGATTTCACAAATAGGGCGATAATTTGTGGGTTTATCACGTACTCCCTTTTTAAAAATTGGAACTATCCTTGCAATTGTACAACTTTCAGGAACAACGCCTTCTGTAAAACTTCTTCTTCTTCTTCTTCTTCTTCTTCTTCTTTCAGCCTTTCCCTTCAGTCAGGGGTGGCCACAGCGTATCATCATTCTCCACATCTTTCTGTCTTCAACATCCGTCTCCTTCAAAACTCAATAAAAACTTGAAGATACGGAATAATAGCTGAAGAGGCGATTTGAAGAAAAAAAGCTGGAATGTCGTCATGACCAACCGCTTTATTTTTTTTAGGGAATAGATAGCGTTAAAGATTTCTGTGGGGTTGGGTATGTTGAAATAGATAGAAGAAATTTGTTTGTTTAGAAAGGTAGAAAAAGACTTAAAGAAAGTATTTGAAAAGTTATTTGCTAAATTTGAGCCAATTGAGCAAAATTAAATTCATCGACTATATAATCTGAGATTGTGCCACAGTTAGTTACTAATAAGTCAGGAGTCTCTTTAATTGGTTTAAAGTGCGGAAGCGTAGAACGAATTGCATTCCATACTTTACGCACGTCGTTTTGGCATTCATCTAATTTAGAAGTATAATATAATTTTTTAGACAAAGTCTTTAATTTAGTTAGTTTATTAAAGTAAATTTAATAAAATGATTTTTTTCTTCGCCACTTAAAAATGATATTTAAAAATCAGTTCTTTTTTCTTAATTGAGGTTAGTAAGCCTTTTTGAAAAAGTTTTCTCATTCTTCTTAAAATTGGCCTTGAGGGTGTAAATAGAATATGATAAAATGTGAACAAAATTATTAAATAGTTCATTAAAATTTTCTTTGGACAAGGTAGGTCGATGGCTAAAATAATTGTCCAAATCGATTTAAAGGTCTTTACAAAACAATACTGAACAAATTTTGTTTTGTCTCGATAAAACGATTTCTCTACATTTCTTTATTGTCGGTGAAGTTTTTATTGATAACACAGAAAATTGGGTAGTGGTCAGTCAAGTCAGATTTAACTATTAAAGATTGCAATTCGTGTTTTGAATCATTGTATTAGTTACTTCGACTGGATGGCCTTGAACACCCAAGTAAAGAACATAAGGAGATAGGTCGTGGTTGATAATTGTCAGATTTTCTTTCGACAACGCGCGATTTACACAGTTTACACCTTTCTTTTCATTAGAACCGATGTAATTCAGGTGTTAATGCGGTTTATCTGCAACAAATTACGTGCATTCAAGTACTAATAGAATCGAAATAAAATACGCTTATTAAAATGAACACGACAATCATTCAAATTTTGTAAATAACAACAAACCAAATCAATTAACCAATTAAAACACTAATTATTTACTGCCAATTAAAAAACGTCTATAAAAACATTCTACATACCGAAATATTTTTTCAAGGCCACTTTCTTCAAGTTATCAATTTATCGACCACTGTAAAAATCACGAAATATCAACCTTTCAGTTCTACTCAAAACAACTTTCAAAGTAGCTTAATCCATCAACTCGTTCTCTCTCTGTTTTTACTTCGGTTTCGGCAAGACGAGTTTAATGCAAAGACGTCACGCAGAGAAACTAAATCTCTTTCACTACGGAACAACGGCGGCTATTACTATTAACGACTATTAACAAAATTAACAAAATTTACAATCTAAGAATCCAAAGCAGCGCTTGCTTGAAGCGAAAATTGATACCGATTATTTAAGCGAAAATCAACAACACATTGGTTATGATAGAATCGATTATGGTTGATGAATTGTTTGATATTCTTGTTGGCTTAGTAATTAAGGGTATATTAAATTAGTATATAAATTAGTCCCGTGACATAAAATTGAATTAATACATAAATTAGCATTATTCATACAGTTATCTCTATGTAAGTTAACATTAAAATCTCCCAGGATATAATAAACTTTTTTTTTGCGAGAGAGAGGTCTGATAAGAAATTTGAAAATTCTTCCGATAAGGAGTTTGAAAGATAAGGAATTTGAAAGTTCCTTGTTGTTTGTTTCTGGGTACTGCAGGTGAGATGTTCTGAGTGTTGTGGGTGTCTTTAGGTGAGAAAGATTGTGGCTGTTTTGTTTCTGGGAAAATCTGAATGTCTATTAAAGTGACATAATAGAGGTTACTCTTCATTTTGATTTAAACGATTTTACAATTTACCTCCCTGGCTATTACAAATTGGACCGCAGGTTTGCTTTAAGACCAAAAAGGTCTTCGCTGTGATTAACATGACATTCTCCTCGTCATTGTCCGGTTTCAGCTGACCCTCTTGCATCTCAGCTAGTCAGATATGGGAGGTACGAGGCTATTCACTGCAAATTATCTCGACTTGTTTCTCAAGAAGTGTCTGACCTTTGGAAGGTCACAACACCAGACCCAGTGAATATCACTGAGAACTTCTCACAGAGAGAATTTATTGCTGCCCTTCAACTCTTAAAACCAGATAAAGCTCCCGGCCCTGATTCCATCTTCCCAGAGCTTATAATTCATGCTGGATTTGCTTTGAAGTTCTGTTTACGTGATTTATTTTTTTCCTAATTGCGCCAACTCAAAATTTTCAAGATCTGGAGAAGAGCGCTTGTAGTCGCGATCCCAAAGCCGATGAAGCCCATAGGGGACCCAATGAACTATCGACCAATATCTCTGCTCTGTGTCCCCTACAAGATCCTTGAGAGGTTTATCTACGCGCGTGATGAGCCAATTATTGATCCACAGTTGTTCCCTATAGAGTTGTGAACAGCATTATTAGTTTTCCTAAAGACTTTCACAATGTGGCTTTCACAATGCTCTCTTGTAAATTTTAGAAAAAACTATCAGTACGTTCTGGATGCAACGAATGTTTATTTTGCTTTGTTTCTTACACTCTCCACGTACTTTAATCTTTAAATTCAAAAGAAAACAAACATTTCTTTATCTATCTCCTTTTCTTTGATGACATATTATGGCTGTCGCGGAACAGAAACTCTTTCTTCTTCAAGTTTTTGTCGAACTTGAATGATCAGTTTTTGACTGTTTGGTCGATATGGTTTATGTTTAATTCTGGTCTTCTTGGCAAGGAAACGGTTGATGTCTTGTAAAGCCTCTTTGTTCCAGAAAGAATACGATTCCATTCTTGCCCTATTATTGAAAATTTTGTATTCAACAAAAGAAGCAATAGTAAATGCAGTCATTAGACAGAAGTGGACTGCTTGAAGAAAAAGCCCCTATATTTTCATAGTAAACTTTTCAAATACTTCAGCAGGCCAGCAAAAGAAAACATTAATTTATCCAAACGTGTCGAAAGTAACGCTCTGTGGTTTTGAGAAATGATCCAATATACAGAAGATGCTTTTACTATTGCAAGTAGTATTCAAGGTGGCATCTGATTGTTGATTCTGACTAATTTCTCACAATCTCCTCCTTTGTGTTGCTTTGCTACTTCAGATGCATTTCACATTTCGTCTGTTGTCATCACTCTCACGTCTATTCAGGAATTACCTTGTATCCGTCCCAAAAAGGTCTAATAATACGGCGCCTTCTTAATTTTTAAGACATTTTACACAAACTTACAAAAAAAAATTAACTGCTTGTTCGGTTAAAAAGTTTTCCCAGTTTAAAAAATTTTTATTCTTTCAGACATGAGCAAAAATGGCGACGACAATAAAGTTGCAGTTGATGATCCCTTTCCTAGTCCCTCCTCTCCATCAATTATGATAGAGGAAATTGATGAACCAGTGAAATCTTCCCCGTAAACAATCAACTTACAAATTTAACTTTCCTGTTTTTTATCAATTTTTGTTGATGTTTAAAGCGCCTTGTTTCGAGCTATCGGCGTCACGTTGCATTTCAACTCATGCTTGCAATCGAAACAACTGATAAAAAATTAAATATATTTAAAGATAAGATTTATTTTTTAAATAAATTTATTTTAAGTTCTTCATTCAGTAAAAAACTAGTTGATATTGACATGATTCTCCTTATAATTTTCTTCCGTTTGGAACAAGACGAGATTAATTCGACGGGCAGAATCTGGCAGATTTAGAAATTACATTTGTTTTGTAAAACTAAAAATTGTTTTTAAACAAATTTAAGATTTTCCAGGTTTAAAATGACTTTTATGACGAATAAAATTTTAACTGCTTTTGGTTAATCCTGAAAACACTAGTTGGCAACACTCCATATGATTGGCCGCAACGTGAACGTGTCGGAATGAGTTTTCACTGCGGTTAAAACTATTGCAAATTTCTCAATTCAATGCCAAAATTATCAGTCATCAAAAGAAAACACCAAATAATTTATATCGACTGAATCGTGTGTATTGTTGCTGTTGTTATTGTTGTTGTTTAGTTATCATGAAAAAATTTTTTCTCAAATCGTCGAATAGTTTTGAAAAACTCGTTTTATTTGAAGTTGTTTGTTTTATTATCTCGTAGATTACCAAGAAACAATCAATTATATAAATTTTTGATTATTTTTGTTGTTTTTTTGATAGTTTTTTGGCGTTTATAGAGTTTTTATTTTTATTAAAAAGTTCATGATTATTATTTGATTTAAAGTAAATTTCCAAGTTAATTGTTTTTGAACTTCAGAAAATGCCAATCGATGTTTTTATGACGTAAGAGTCGCAAACTATTGCGTTGGTATTTGTGCGATTAAACTTGTCCAAGGGAAGGGAAAAAATGATTCAGGTAAGAGGAATAAGTAATAAGTTTTACTGGGAGGACTGAGCAATGCATAGGAGAAACATTATTTATTTCTTTATTGTAAGATCATTAAATGGCGCTCACTTCTTCGATGTGTTTTCTCCCGAAGGATCAAGATGTACATGAGCAACGTTGCAAAATAGTCATGTAATTCTGTAAAGAAGCTGCCAATTCAAAGTGAACCCAAGACTTAGTACTGCAAGTAACAGTTGCTGGGAAGAAAATCATTGGAGGAAAGAAAACTATAGCAACTTTTATCAGAATTATTCCGGTTGAAACAAAATAATGCGGTCGGCTTTATAAATACCACGGCGAGCGGAATAAACGCGGATTGCGAAGAGAGCGACAGTAGGCAAATGCAGATATCGTTCACACAATCTTTTGTCGAATTTGACTCAACAATAAGTTAACTGATTTGTCAAAATGTAAATCTCAATAAAAATTTTTTATCTTTGTTTGACTTACAAGGGACAGTTGTAGTCAATAAATATTTTTCAGACGGCGATCGAAACGAAATTCTTAATTTTTAGTCAAAATATGCCTCTGTTTACAATTTTTTGAAAATTACTAAAATTTTGCAATCCGTAACGGTTTTTGCAATGACGATTTGACACAGGCGAATTTTACATAGCAGAAACGCTCCGCCAAGCTACGGTATCTACAGTAGTATAAATCTCAGTGATGGGTTTACAAAAAGGGGGCCCGGTGCAAGAAAAGTAAGGGGGGCCACTATTTAGTGTGCCAAAAAAAGGTGGCTAAAGCAGTTTTTAGTATATGAAAGCAAAATGATCGCTAAAAAAGGTCTCAGCGCCAAACCAACAATTTTCCTCCAAAATTCATGGTGTTCTTTAAAAGAAAAAAAAGTTTTCACTTCAGATTCATCTCCGCTTTTCAAATTTTCCTCCAAAATTCATGGTGTTCTCTAAAAAAAAAAAAGTCTTCACTTCAGATTCATCTCCGCTTTCCCAATTTTCCTCCAAAATTCATGGTGTTCTCTAAAAAAAAGTTTTCACATTAAATTTATCTCAGGTTTCCCGATTTTCCTCCAAAATTTATGGTGTCTCTAAAAAAAAAGGTCTTCACTTCAAATTTATCTTAGGTTTCCCGATTTTCCTCAAAAATTCATGGTGTTCTCTAAAAAAAAAAAAAGATCTCTTTAAATTCATTGAACCTTTTCAGATTTTTTTTCAAAAATTATGGTGCTCTCTAAAGTAAAAAAATGTCTTCGATTTTCTAGCAGCAGTAGTATATAATGTACTTTCAGTTCGAATTGTAGTAGTACATAGTGTGCAAAATGTCTTCAATTCCAGTTGCATTTTTTTCTTTTTTTTGACCTGCCATCGACGTCCTGGTGCTCTTTTGTAAAAATAGAGCAATTTCTTGTGTAGGGGAGGCCACTTTTTGATCTATTTTAGGGGGGCCCAGTGCGACCGCACCGCTCGCACCCTATTAAAGCATTACTGATAAATCTATTTTCTTAATCACGACCAGAACAGACCCACTCACCCATATTTTTATTCTAAATATTTTTAAATTTACAGCAAAAGGAGCATCAGAATTTCTCTTATTCAAATACAGTAGAAATACCTGACCCCAGTGCCGGCTCGTCTATGGAAACTACAGAGCTGCAGCACCCCCAAATATCTGTGATGTAGTTTAAGTTTAGGTATTTCAAAGAAAAATTTTTTAAAGTATGAATTGTCAACTTTTGTTTTAAATGTAAGTCCAAAATTTCACGCATAGTGACACAAAATGACGCGATTCATTCAAGCTTTAAATGATAGATTGAACGTACGTTTGAGCTGCTGTGAATGCGGCTTAATCATAGTAGAGTCTGTATTGATAAAGGGATTAAAAATGTTTGGACAAGCATTGACCAGTTTTAGGTTCTTGTTATTTGGTTTCTTTTGAAAAAAATAGACAGCTAGACTTAAACTGAAAGATTACAGTAGCTGGATTTTAAGTTTTATGAGTTCCTTGCTATTACATTATTAAAGTTAGAAGGTGTGCCTTGCAAATATCATAAAAAACTGATACATAGACATAGCGTCCAAAATTATGGTAGCTTATTAAAGAAGGACTAATGACAGTATAAAAGTATGGTAAATACTCTCAATTATTTATTGTATATCGTGCTTAAAAATATGAGCAAAATTTGTATTTTAGCCCAGGCGTTAAAGTAAACCTTATAAGTTCTATACCAGGGGTGTCCAACCTGTGGCCCGCACAGTATTTTTTGAAGCTCTCTGTCCCGTCAATTTTGGCAGAAGTCGAAGACAGATTTGATGTGAAGACCCCTTTTTTCATGTTTTTTACAAATTTTAGAGTATGATTTCGGGACAAAAAGTGGGAAATCTGAGAACGATTTCAGGCGAGGACCTTTTTTTTCTTTAGAGGGAAAAAAGTGGGATGTTTTGTTTGTTTGGCCCACCAATATTTTCGATGAGTCAAAATGGCCCTCGGCTCAAAAAGGTTGGACACCCCTGCTCTATACAAATATTACAGACAACTTTTGAATAAACAATTTCTTGGCTTATGTTGTATTTTTATACACAATAAAGCTTGTGTATTGCTTAATTGGTAATAGCTCAACATTTTAGGAAATATTTTGACAACATGACTACAATCTACTCATATTTACCTTTGTAATGTTAATAATAATAATAATGATAATACATTTATTTTCCCTTTAACAGGTAATAACAAGTATGCTATAACTAACTATTAGTTTTAAACTGGATTGAAATTGCTCTTCGTCGTCGTCGTCATTTGGGATTATCTTGTCGTTGTTGTTTCACTCAGATCATGGCAGTGATGTTCTTAATCTAGCATCCAGTATTGTCATTCAGGAGTGACACACCACGACGTCCTTTTAATGCTCGGTGTGTAGTGCATTCATAAATGATGTGGTCTGAAATTCGCTCAAGTGCACCACAATTACAAGAGGGAGCAAGACCCCATTTATGTATGGACAACCAAAAACGCTCAACGCCCGTTATTAAGCGGTTCAGGCTTACCCAAGAAGACCCGAGCAGGCCCAGTACAAGAGGCCTAGAATCACTCTTGAAATGAAACCATGAAGTTTAGATGGGCTGTTCTAATATTGCATGTTGCATCTAAATTCTGTTCTCTGACCAACACGAATATTCAGTTCAGATGGATTTTCTAATAGTTTCCGTGCGGCAGGCACAAATGGGCGTCTAAATTTTGATTTCTTTTGCTGCGCATTCAATGACCTAACCAGATGATCATACAAGAAGTAGTTAGGGCCTAAAATGCTGCGGTTTGCCAAGGGAAGAATGACTTCCAAGCGACGAAGCCCAGCTGGTTGGATACCGGCAAGAATGGGCACGGTTTCCGTTAAAGTCCCTTTTTTCCTTTTGCCTCCTTTGGCGGACGCCCATGTACAAGTGCACATCTTTTTGCTTTACTTTTCGCCTGAAAAAGATTGTGATGATTCGATTGCGCCGTTTTTTACTTATATCAATTAAATTTTTTATATTTAGAACAGGACTTTTTTTACCCGCAGCCCACGAAGTCTTTTGCTGCGGCCAACAAAGGAATTTTTAAAAATATGCTCAATTAACTTGAATTATTGCACTGCCTCCGAACAAAACTCAGAGTAAAAAAATGAAAGTAAAAACTTAAAATGCAACTGTTTTTGGCCTCATAGAGGTCTTTCCTTTATTTAAAAAAAAACATGTAGAACCAAGATGAAGATCATTATTTTGATTTTCAACTAAATTTTACGTTTAATACCGGTATTTAAGAGAATTGATTCAAAAGAAACATATAATATTAAAGTGAAAGGCCAAAAAACAAAATCTTGACTTTAACTGTACTGTGTACTTGTTAGCGAAAAATTTCTATTGCACAAAACTGAATGTGTTTGGGAAGCAAAAAAAGATCTCTTTTCAGTGTTTACTTTAATTACTGCACCAATGACGGCCCGCCATAAGCTTGCTGACAAGAATTTAGTTCCCAACGGGAGATTGGGTATGTCTCATTTAGGAGGACCCAAGAACTTCCGCGCTTAATTAGATGATCAACCCGTACGTTGATTGGGACATTTTGAAGACGGTCTTCAGTTTATCATGGCATAACTTCTTAATGACAGTTAAAAAAAACGTTAGCATCGTAAAGCATTAACTTAGAATGCCAAAGCAAACCTTATATTTATCAAAAATAATTGTTTTTTTAATAAACAGATTGATTGTTTTTACATACAATCTGGTCTTTTTAAGTACTACTTTGACGTTTTATGTTTTACAAAATGTTTAACAGAGAATGCCATTATGTGTGCGTCGCGTGACCTAGAAATAATTCAAAAAATAGTTTGTGCATAACAACGTACTACGTCCATAACGAAAAAAAACAGAGCTTCAGAACTTAGGTTGTTTAATCACTTTTTTATTTTTGTAAGCATACAACATTTGCAAGGTCCGATTTGTGTATGTTCAGCACCCTTCATTTTTAGGTGCAAACATGCATAATGCATGCTTTAAAAGCTTGGAAAAGTTGTCCAACTTTGCTTAAAGTGACTGTTTCCAAAGCACATAAAAGCAAGTACTGCATGACTTGATGTAAATGACTTCCATAGCAGACAAATGAAAAGACGAACGACCAAATGAAAGAACAGTAAATTTTTTATCACTGTGTTTTTGGCGTACATAGGGTTATCTAATAGGTGTGGACCAATCGCGGATTCACTAAACATGACTTGGGTTGAAGATTTGCCAAAACGAGTGGAGATGTTGCGAGACTTTGGAATTTAGCCAGTTCTAATAAATTTTGGCACGTGTTGATGAATTCTGTCATCTAATCGTTGCGATGTGCAGCCTACGTACCGACTATCACAGTGGCACGAAAAATCATAAACTATATTGCTTGAAAGCGAAGCTGCCAACACATTCTTTTTGATTGCAGGAAGAAGTGGGCGACATGTAAAAATAACACGTTGTTCTACTACTGGCTTTGATTTTTCCACACTGACTCTGATTTTACTTTCATGTCTAACAGAAGAAATTTCCAACCAGGGCAGATAAAGGTAGATAGGACATTTCTTCACCGTATGTGAAGTAGGTGATGTAAAATCTTTTAATTTACAGGCAATTATTTTCTCAATGACCTGGTCACGATAGCCATTCATGAGTAGTATTGAAAAAAATTTTTCATTCTTTCATTTGGATATTGGTCTTTTCATTTGTCTGCTTTGAAAGCCGTTTACATCAAGTCATGCAAGCTAAATTTATGTCGCTAAAAAGAGTTTGTTTACAACTTGAAAATCATGCGCTGATCACGCGTTTTGACGCCTTTCCCAAACATCCAACCACCTTCGTTCAGCTTTATTAAATTTTATCAATTGAATTTTTTTCCTTTATTCCGACGTTTATCTCCTTACGAGTGTCGGACAAAAAGCTTAAGATGAGTTTTTTTATTGGCTCTGTAGTTTGTTTGAATTCGTCGTTTATTTTTTGGATAATTTTATTTTTAATTTTTAATCTCAGCACTCGGCAGCTGCAGGGTTGTCTAGGTATCCTTGGGAAGCTGTTCATCATGGACAGCTTAAAAAGTTTTGAATTAACGCTTTCGATCTACACAAAGTTTTGACTTTCCTGATTGTGCTGAATGACCTCTTCACAGTGCTCGCAAACTTTCTCTCTTCTGTTTGTGCCGATTCAAAATTTCTAAGATCTGGAGAAGAGCGCTTGTAGTCACGATCCCAAAACCAACGAAACCCGTGGGGCACCCAAAGAGTTATCAACCGATATCTCTGCTCTGTGTACCCTACAAGATCCTCGAGAGGCTTATCTACTCCCGCGTTGAGCCATTAATCGATCCATTGCTTACTAAAGAGCAGGGTGGATTCCGACGCGGGAAGTCAACCGTAGATCAAGTTGTTCTGCTAACCCAGAACATCGAGGATTTTTTTGAGTCTAAAAAGAAGGCCGGTGCCGTATTTGTCGATCTGACAGCTGCCTATGACACTATTTGGCTTCGTGGCCTTACCTGTAAGCTGCTGAGACTTCTACCGGATAAGCACATGGTCAGAATGATTATGGAGCTTGTCCGAAATCGAAGTTTCACCCTAACTACCGGTGACAGCAAGAAAAGCAGGCTACACCGTCTTAAAAACCGTGTTCCTCAGGGATGAGGTTGTTGCACTCTTCCGGAAACTGGAAGGACTTGGAGGGGACTTTAAGCCAAGACATGTTTACACTTTCAACCTATCTCCAGACTTGGACGTTGAAGCTCAGTCATAAGAAGACGGTGACGGCACCCTTTCACTTAAATAACCGAGAGGCCAACGTGAGCTAAAAGTCTACAACAACGATAGACTTTTACCATTCTGTCCAACCCCTACTTATCTTGGGGTAAAACTGGACAGATCGCTCACGTTTCGTCACCATTTAGTGGCATTGCGCAAAAAATTATCCTCGCGCGTCACACTATTGAGGCGACTCGTGGACTCGGGATGGGGTGCTGGTGTTAAAATACTACGCATAGCCACCTTATCTCTAGTCTACTCAACAACTGAGTATTGCGCGCCAGTCTGGTGTCGCAGTGCGTCCCACTCCAACGAACCATTTACTGTACTCTCAGGCATCCAGCCAGCTGAGCTTTGCCGAATGGGAGCGACACTATCTTTGGCTCACCATGGATCTCTGGACCCTGATCATATCTTGTATGGTCTATTAAATGGGTTCTCAGATACTCGCCAAGTGAGACTAAGATCCAGACGCCCGCTTGTGCCAGCTGCGCGGAATTTTTTGGACAACCTTGCCAGACTTGGCATCCGCGCTTCTGAATAGACAAATCACAAATGGAAGGCGGAGTACCGTGAAGATGCTTCCAGGCTCCGTGTTTTTGTGCCCGGGACCGGTGCCAGGCCTGTTGGGATGGCCTTACCCCGAGCAGCTTGGGTTAAGCTCAACCGCCTGCGGACTAATGTTGGGCAATTCCATTCGTCCATGCACAGATGGAGTATCGCTCCTTCACCGAATTGCGAGTGTGGCGCCTCTGAACAAACCGCAGACCATGTACTAACAGCGTGCCCTATATATCGGGCACCACATGGAGCACGAGGTCTGACGGTTTTGGATGAAAAAACCCGATGCTGGCTTAATAACACCACTGCCAGCATCTGATTCAGGCAGTACAGCAGTCTGGCGTAGTAAAAGAATAAACCCTCGGCCCCAGTCCTGTTTGTGTCTGACCTGGAGTGAATACCTCTTCAAACGACGAGGAAATGCTCGCAGTGATGTCATTGCATTTAGTATGGTCTGGCGTATTGAAGGAAACACTTTGGTGCAAAGTTGTAACAAGTCCAACATTTGATGGACTGTAGTCAATCTAAGCTCAACAATCTTTGAATCTGAGTCCTCGAGAGCCGTGACTCCAATCGAGTTCGAGTCCCTTCATTATACTCTGTTGTTCTTCTGGTAAAAACAGAAAACTTTTTTTGTTAAAAACCTTTTCAGTTTATTAAAAACTAAAAATTAAAAACAAACAGTCAACGTTTCGTTTTTAATATGTTTTTAATTTTTAGTTTTTAATAAACTGAAAAGGTTTTTAACAAAAAAAAGTTTTCTGTTTTTACCAGAAGAACAACAGAGTATAATGAAGAATATACCTGGTAACAAGAAAAATAGTATATTCGAGTCCCTTGTTAAGATATTCGAGTCGATTTGGAGTCCACTAAAGCTTGAGTCATTTCGGATCCAAGTCTACAACCAATATTATATTCAAGACTTTTTTTAAAGTAAAGTTGTTGTATTTGCTTTTCACTTAATTTTGAACAACTTTTTTTCCTTCATCAAAAAATACACACCCCAAAAATTTAAGATATATAATGCTAACTGGAGCATCACAGAGTTTTCCTGGTCGTGTCTAATTCGAAGAAAAAATCCAGCCTCTAAGTTTGTTCAAATCAGAGCATCCTTGGTGCCGGTCCCAAGCCCGGATAAATGGGGAGGGTTGCGACAGGAAGAGCATCCGGCGTAAAACACAGCCAAATATTTTTTAATGCGCGTTGTAAAATCTGACTTCATACCGGATCGGTCGAGGCCCGGGAAAACAACGACCGTTGCCAGTGACTGGACACCAAGGGTCACTGGTGGACATGCTACTTGGATGCAAAGAAGAGGTGGAAAGCAGTGGAGAAGAAGGAAGGAGAGAAATGAAGAGAGGAAGAAAGCCAAGAAGATCAAGCTGAGGGTTGCTACATTAAATGTTGGAACCATGACCGGTAAAGGAAGAGAAGTGGCGGATCTTATGGAACGAAGAAGGGTGGACATACTATGTGTGCAGGAAACTCGCTGGAAGAGGGGGAGAGAGCAAGATGCATAGGTGGAGAATATAAAATGTGGTACTGTGGAAGTGAAAACAAAAAGAATGGTGTAGGAATCATATTGAAAAGGAGCATGTGGATAGGGTAGTGAAAATATGGAGGGTAATAAACAGGATAATATGCTTGAAGATGGAGCTTGATGGTGTTATGTTGAATGTTATCAGTGCGTATGCGCCACAGATGGGGTGCATACGTGAAGAAAAGGAAACATTCTGGCTGGACCTAGATGAGACAGTGGAAAAGATACCAAGGAATGAAAGAATTGTGGTGGGAGCAGACCTGAATGGGCACGTAGGCGAAGGGAATAATGGTGATGAAGAATGTACGGGCAGACACGGATTAGGGAAAAGAAATAACGAAGGACAAGCAGTGGTGGATTTTGCTAAAAGAAGGGAACTAGCAATCACTAACACATATTTTGTAAAGAAACCATCACATAGAGTCACCTACAACAGTGGCGGACGCAATTAGCAGGTGGATTACATCATGGTGAAAAGACGAAGGGTCAAGGAGGTGGTGGATACAAAAGTTGTTGTCGGTGAAAGTGTAGCGAAACAGCACAGAATAGTGGTCAGTCGATGATCATTTGGACAAAGTGGAGGAAAGCACCAAAACCAGTGAAGAGAATAAAATGGTGGAAACTAAAGGACTCGAAAGTGAACAAAAAATTCAAAATGGATGTGATTGAAAGCGGAATACTTGGTGGACAGAAAGACTGGCAAAGAATAGCTGAAATGATGTGAATGAATGCCAGAAGGGAAGAAACAAGGCGTATGAGAAACTGTACAAAAAACTGGAAACAAAAGAGGGGGAAAATGAGGTGTTCAAAATAGCAAAGCAGAGAAACAGACAAAGCAAGGATGTTCAACAAGTAAGAGTAATCAAGAGTAAAACTGGGGAGATTCTAATGGAAGAAGAGAAAGTGAAACAGAGATGGAAGGAGTATTTCGACAACTTACTCAACCATGAAAACCCTAGAGACAGAAGAGAAACGAAAGAAGAAGGAAGAGAAAGGGACGTGGAAGATATCTCTGGAGAAGAAGTCAGGACTGGGTTGAGGAAGATGAAGAAGAGAAAGGCTCAAGGACCTGATGACATATTAGTGGAAGCATGGATTACCCTAGGCAATAAAGGTGTGGAGTTTTTAGTGAACTTTTTTAACAGACTCTTGTAAGGAGAGAAAATGCCAGATGAATGGAGGAGGAGCGTGCTTGTATCTTTGTACAAAGATGAAAGAGACATCAAGGAATGTGGAAACTACCGGGGGATCAAGTTGATGAGGCACACTATGAAATTGTGGGGGAGGATAATAAAAGCAAGGATAAGGAAGGAGGTGACAATTGCTGAGCAACAATTTGAGTTCATGCCAGAAAGGAGTACCATCGACGCAATCTTTTGTCTAAGGATGCTGTTGGAAAAGTGGACTGAAGGGCAGAAGGCAGTGCACTGTGCCTTTATTGACCTGGAAAAACATACGACAGGGTACCCAAGGAGGAACTGTGGGAATGCTTGCGGTTAGCTGAAACATCAGAGTGCTACATAAAGATTATCCAGGATATGTATGACGGAGCGACAACAACTGTGAGAAGTGCAGCAGGGTTGACTAAAGAATTCAAGGTAGGTGTTAGACTCCCCCACGGTTCAGCATTCAGCCTATTTCTTTTTGCCATCACCATAGACAAGCTGACGGAGGACATCAGGAAGGGCGCACCATGAAATATGCTGTTTGCAGATGACATAGTTTTGTCTAGACAAAATCATAGGGAGCTAGAGGAGGATCTAGAGATTTGGAGAAATGCACTGGAGAGAAGAGGCCTGAAAGTAAGCCGGAGAAAGACCGAATATTTGAGGGTTGGGGGTGTGGGTGATGGAGAAGAGTTGAAGCTGCAAGGAGAAAAGGAAAAGAGAGCAAGAAACTTCAAATACCTGGGTTCAACAGTTAGTAGTGATGGAAGATGTGAAGAAGAAATAAGGAGAAGGATCCAAACAGGATAAATGAGTTGGAGAAAGGTATCTGAAGTTCTGTGCCGCAGGAAGTTATCAGCAAAGGTTAAAGGTAAAATGTACAAGAGTGTTGTTAGACCAGCCATGCTTTATGGAATGGAAACGGTGGCAGGGACGAAAAGACAGATGGGAAAAATGGAAGTTGCAGAGTTGAAAATGGT
The DNA here is from genome assembly GCA_963680785.1 of Diplosoma virens. Lineage (NCBI taxonomy): Eukaryota > Metazoa > Chordata > Ascidiacea > Aplousobranchia > Didemnidae > Diplosoma > Diplosoma virens. The sequence continues at coordinate 37,219,517 of OY796887.1, read as the reverse complement.
GAGATGGGCACTGGGAGTGACAAGAAAGGACAAGATAAGAAACGAATACGTGAGAGGGACTGCAAAAATTGCAAAGCTGGGAGACAAACTTCGGAATGCAAGGCTACGTTGGTATGGACACATAAACAGGAGAGAAGAAGACTACGTGGAAAAAGGATGACGGAGATGACGGTGCCAGGCATAAGGAAAAGAGGAAGGCCAAAGTGAGGTTGGATGGATTTGGTGAGAGTAGACATGGAAAGGGTTGGAGCTAGGGAAGGAGACAAAGTAGATCGAGTGAAATCGAGATTACTGTCGCGCTGTGGCGACCCCGAGTAGGGAAAAGCCGAAAGAAGAAAAAGTCTAATTCGAAGAAAAACCGATTGAAGTAAGAGCAAAAAGAAGTAAAACTAGTTGCTCTAAGAGATAAAAAGAGAAAAAAAGTCGCGCAAATTGTTTTTGCGGGCCAAAAGTGGGCCCAAACTTTTTGAAATTTTTTTATTTGTCAAGATGCTCAAGAAGAACTTAGTTTATTTTGAACCAACTACTTTATCTCAAAAACAACCCTGTATCTCCCTGAAACTAACTCTCACTCCAATCGGTTTTTCTTCGAATTAGACACCACTAGTTTTCCTTGTGAGAAAGGGACACCAATCAATTTTTTATATTTTTTGACTCGATTCAAGTCCGAGTCATTAATTGTTTTGAGGACTTGAATCGATTCTGAGTCCTTCTAAGCTATTTTCCAGTAGACTAGGCCACTACAGTTCTGCTTTGGTGTAATTAAGCAGACTATAGAGCCTTCGGGTTTTTTGCAGTTTTCCTACGATCTTCTCTAATAAGTTTCAAAAGAATTTTTTATTTTATTTTATCTCTATATTTATCTTTCTGACTAGAGATACCATATTTTCGAAGTGTCAAATTGGGACGTTAGTTAAAAAACAAAATCGTCCCTAAAAAGCACTGTTCTCTAAAAATAAAAAAGAAAGGTCTTCACTCAAAAAACTGGAAATACGGAATATAATGGTTAACCGGGCGGAACCTAAACCAAATCTTGATTTTTGCTTATAAAAAGTAGTGTTTTCCAAAAAAAGGACTTCATTTTAAATCTATCTCGGATTTCTTGATGTTTGTCCATAAAAGTGGTGTTTGCTAAAAGAAAAGATTGTTGAGCAACGGAATATTTTCTTTTAATGTTTCGCGGCACACTTGGAAACTTCTCACGGCACATTATCACAGCACGCTCACGGCACACACCCACCACGCATGTGCCGCGGATGAGAATAGGGTTTATGTCCCGGGATCCCGGAGGATTTTTCAGTTTTAACTTCCAAAGATACCTGACAAACTTTCCAGGAAATCCCGGTTTTAATATCGCTTTGAACAAAGTCGATTTTTTCGGAGCCATAAGCTTTTCGTGACGCTCTCATCAGTGGCAATCGCGTCAAAATGGGACGAACCAGAGAAAATCAAGGTATTCATAGTCTCAACAGTTGGGACTATAAATACCTTGATTTTCTCTGGTTCGTCCCATTTTGACGCGATTGCCACTGATGAGAGCGTCACGAAAAGCTTATGGCTCCGAAAAAATCGACTTTGTTTAAAGCGATATTAAAATTCTGTACCACAAAGAAGCTCTTAAATCCCGGTTTATTGCATTTGAGTTGAAAGTCATAATTTGAAGCAGGGGTGCTCTGCTCAATATGTAGGTCGATTGCCACCTACGTATTAAGCAAAAGGATTGCAGGTGAAGACTTGTCTTTTGAACAAAGGTGAAGAAATTAGATACTAATTGTAAGTGAAGACCTTTTATTTTTTTAGTAATCACCTGCCATTTCGGACAAACATACGTATAGTTATTACAAACTAGTTGTAAGTGAAGACGTTTTTTTGGTCTTCAGTAAATTGTTTAGACGAAAATGTGTGACATTTTGCCATTTCCGCGTTACATTTTGCAACGAAGAGTTAAACTTTTTCCCAGAAAATCGCCGAATAATAAAAACTCCGGGAAATTGTAAACCCTAGATGAGAACCGTTGTGAAACACAAAAGCTTTCATAAAGACTTAAAAACAAAAAAACGACAGCATAAATATTAAACGTGTGCTTTCACACAGACTTTAAAAGCTAGGTTTATAAATTTTAAGTTCTTGTTTTTGAAATTTTTTATGTGATTGTATGCGCACGAAAGCATCTGCTTAACCCGGGTATCGAACCTGCGTCCTTCTAGTACAACTAGTTTATTAGCAAATTCAACTATCGTAGCCAGCAAATTATGGTATTCTCAAACAAACTCCGCTTTATTCGGACAAATGTCCCAAGAACGGAACAAAAGTAATTATCACACAGGTAAATTTTCTCGTTTATTTTGACAAATCTCTGCTTAGTCCAACCCATTAATGCTATTGCATTGTCGCAATAAAGTTTAATACACTTGCACTTTTGAGTGATTGCGATGTTAACAATGAAATGTTAATGCTGCGTAGCATTAACATTTTTTTAACAAAGTACTGTGTTAAAAAAAAAGAACACTAACTTTACAATTTGTTCATATTTGTACCATTTGTTCGTTACGATTGACTCATAATTGACCGACAAGATCATAATTATAAACGATGCATGTTCAATAACTGCAAAATTCTGTGCTAATAAAATGAAACCAGCTACATTTTTTTTAATGTACCCGAAATAGTCTTCCTATTGTAGATTTCTGCTTTAAGCAAGCGCCACCGTACATAACTAGACTGATTCATATCATTCTCTATGTGACTTAAAACGTTGTAAAACCGAAACTCATGTCGTTAAAATTAAAGCCAAGCTAGAGATAGAAAAGCAGTTAATTTATTTTTAAAACGCTTCGTAGGTTGTATTGAATGGAACTCTAAGTAAATATCGTAATTGGTAGAGTTGTCGATAAATTGATAATTTGAATAAAGCGGCTTTGAAAAAATATTTTGGTAGGCGGAATGTTTTCATAGAATTTCCGTTTTCAGTTGTTAAAAAAATTAGTTTTTAATTGGTTTGTCGATATGGTTTTTTGCTAGCTACAAACTTTTGAGTGATTGTCATATTTATATGAGTAAGCGTTTTATTTGTACAGAATGCACGTAATTTGTTATAATTAACAGCATTAACACCAGAATTACATCTATTCAAAAGAAAAGAAAGGTAATAAATCAGTGTTTCTCAACCTGTGTGCCGTGAGAGGTTTTCAGGTGTGCCGCGAAAGTTTTCGGAAAACATTAGTCTAGCAATACCCAATTCTGCAGTTATTGGAAATGTGATCAACTAAACAAAGCCAGATTTTAAGCGAAGACCTTTTTCTTTAGAAAACACCTGATTTTAGGACAAAATTAAAAAATCAGAGCTTGAAGGTAAGTGAAGACACTTTTTTTTTAGAAAACACCTTTTTTTCGGATAAAAATTAAAAAAATAGAGCGTCAAGATAGGTGAAGGCTTTTTTTTTAAGATTAACCTATTTTGGGGACGAAAATCAAGAATCAAGGCTCAAGTGCTCCACGAATTTTGAAACAATCCAAATACTGTATATGCCGCAACCGGAAGAAAGTTTTTAGAGAACACCTGATTTTGGGGACGAAAATAAAGAAATAAGAGCGCGATGAGAGGTGGAGACCTTTTTTTTAGATGACACCTGATTTTCGAGACAAAAATTAAGAAACATGGTCTAAATGCATCGCAAATTTTGAAAAAGTCCAAAAATATGCCGCATCCAAAAAAAAGGTTGAGAAGAGAAGTAAAAGAAAAGGTTGCTGAGCAATGGACTAAACTTTTTTTAAATGTTTCGCGGATCACTTAGAAATTTTTTACGGCACATTACTGTTCCGCCGGTGACAACAGGGCTTATGTCCCGAGATCCCATAGGATTTTTAAGTTTTAAACTTTCGGGATCTCTGCCAAACTTTTCAGGAAATCCCGGTTTATTACATTTGAGTTGAAAGCATGATTTGAAGCAGGGGTGCTCAATAAGTCCGTCGATTGCGACCTACGTATTACCCAAAGGCTTAAGATTGCAGGTGAAGACCTGTTTTTTGGAACAAAGGTGAAGAAGTTGAATAATTATTGTAAGTAAAGATGTTTTTTTATCTTCAGTAAATTGTTTAGATAAAGTTGTGTGACATTTTGCCATTTCCGCGTTACATTTTATAACGAAGAGTTAAATTTTTTCCCAGAAAATCCCGGGGTAATAAAAAGTTCGGGAAATCATAAACTCTAGCTGAGAACTACTACTTTAAAGTATTAATTCAGATCCTGAAAAACACTTACAAAAAAAACAACAGCATAAATATTAAACGTGTACTTTCATAAAGACTTTAAAAGCTAGGTTTATAAATTTTAAGTTCTTGTTTTTGAAATTTTTTATGTGATTGTATGCGCACGAAAGCATCTGCTTAACCCGGGTATCGAACCTGCGTCCTTCTAGTACAACTAGTTTATTAGCAAATTCAACTATCGTAGCCAGCAAATTATGGTATTTTGAAACAAACTTCGCTTTATTCGCACAAATGTCCCAAGAACAGAACAAAAGTAATTATCACACAGGTAAATTTTCCCGTTTATTTCGACAAATCTCTGCTTAGTCCAACCTATCAATGCTATTGCATTGTCGCAATAAAGTTTAATACACTTGCACTTTTGAGTGATTGCGATGTTAATAATGAAATGTTAATGCTACTGTGTTAAAAAAAGAAAACTAACTTTACCATTTATTTATAGTTATAACATTAGTTCATTTGTTTATAACTATTGGCTCGTAATTGACCGACAAGGTCATAATTATAAACGGTGCATGTTCAATAATTGCAAAATACTGTGCTAATAAAATGAAACCACCTACATTTTTTTAATATACCCGAAATAGTCTTCCTATTGTAGATTTTCGTTATGAGGAAGCGCCACCGTACTTAACTAAACTGATTCATATCATTCTATATGTTAGTTTAGCGTTGTAGAACCGAAACTCATCTCGTTAAAATTAAAGCCAAGCTAGAGACAGAAAAGCAGTTTATATAATAAGATTTTTAGAAAATTCAATATAAATAGCAAATACAAAATAGCAATATAAATAGCAAATTCAACTATCGTAGCCAGCAAATTATGATATTTTCAAACAAACTCCGCTTTATTCGGACAAATGTCCCAAGAACGGAACAAAAGTAAATATCACACAGATAAATTTTCTCGTTTATTTCGACAAACCTCTGCTTAGTCCAACCCATCAATGCTATTGCATTATCGCAATAAAGTTTAATACACTTGCACTTTTGAGTGATTGCGATGTTAATAATGAAATGTTAATGCTACTGTGTTTAAAAAAAAGAACACTAACTTTACAATTTGTTCATATTTGTACCATTTGTTCGTTACGATTGATTCATAATTGACCGACAAGATCATAATTATAAACGATGCATGTTCAATAACTGCAAAATACTGTGCTAATAAAATAAAACCAGCTACATTTTTTTTAATGTACCCGAAATAGTCTTCCTATTGTAGATTTCTGCTATAAGCAAGCACCACCGTACTTAACTAAACTGATTCATGTCATTCTCTATGTGACTTAAAACGTTGTAAAACCGAAACTCATCTCGTTAAAATTAAAGCCAAGCTAGAGATAGAAAAGCAGTTAATTTATTTTTAAAACGCTTTGTAGGTTGTATTGAATGGAACTCTAAGTAAATATCGTAATTGGTAGAGTTGTCGATAAATTGATAATTTGAATAAAGCGGCTTTGAAAAAATATTTTGGTAGGCGGAATGTTTTCATAGAATTTCCGTTTTCAGTTGTTAAAAAAATTAGTTTTTAATTGGTTTGTCGATATGGTTTTTTGCTAGCTACAAACTTTTGAGTGATTGTCATATTTATATGAGTAAGCGTTTTATTTGTACAGAATGCACGTAATTTGTTATAATTAACAGCATTAACACCAGAATTACATCTATTCAAAAGAAAAGAAAGGTAATAAATCAGTGTTTCTCAACCTGTGTGCCGTGAGAGGTTTTCAGGTGTGCCGCGAAAGTTTTCGGAAAACATTAGTCTAGCAATACCCAATTCTGCAGTTATTGGAAATGTGATCAACTAAACAAAGCCAGATTTTAAGCGAAGACCTTTTTCTTTAGAAAACACCTGATTTTAGGACAAAATTAAAAAATCAGAGCTTGAAGGTAAGTGAAGACACTTTTTTTTTAGAAAACACCTTTTTTTTGGATAAAAATTAAAAAAATAGAGCGTCAAGATAGGTGAAGGCTTTTTTTTTAAGATTAACCTATTTTGGGGACGAAAATCAAGAATCAAGGCTCAAGTGCTCCACGAATTTTGAAACAATCCAAATACTGTATATGCCGCAACCGGAAGAAAGTTTTTAGAGAACACCTGATTTTGGGGACGAAAATAAAGAAATAAGAGCGCGATGAGAGGTGGAGACCTTTTTTTTAGATGACACCTGATTTTTGAGACAAAAATTAAGAAACATGGTCTAAATGCATCGCAAATTTTGAAAAAGTCCAAAAATATGCCGCATCCAAAAAAAAGGTTGAGAAGTACTGGTATAAATGTTTAATTTACGCGTTATCGAGAAGTTATTAAACTATTTATCAACTACGTTGTTCTTCCACTCTTATGTTTTTAACATGGATACTCAAGGCTATGCACTTAAAATAACTAACACTTCGCCTCTAAAAATTTCTCGGCACGCTGCCACATTATCCTTTTGGAAACGTATCAGCAGACGCCCATGCATATAGAACGCAGTGTTTGGTTAGTTCAAACCATGCCTAGGGTACGTAAATAGCAATGCAACACTGGCTAGAGTTTTCGATTAACAGGAGGTATTAAAAGAAAGAGTAGGAAATTCGTTTGAGATTGTAATTAAATATAATTTCGTCAATGCTTATCGATAAATTATTTCTCATGTAGGAGTGGCTTTGGACAGCGCTTTCTTCTGATTAATAAAAAAGCAATTTATATTTTTTCTTTTTATATTTCTGTTAGGAGTTAAAGCAATGGTTCTTAACTTTTTTGCTCTTGCGGCACTCTTAAACCATAGTGCGGATCTTAATTTTCGTCCCTAAAAAGTAGTGTTTTTTAAGAAAAAAAGGTCTTCGTTTTAAATCTGTCTCGGATTTCTTGATTTTCGTCCCTAAAAGTAGTCCCAGTAAAAGAAAAGGTTGCTGAGCAATGGACTAAACTTTTTTTAAATGTTTCGCGGATCACTTAGAAATTTTTTACGGCACATTACTGTTCCGCCGGTGACAACAGGGCTTATGTCCCGAGATCCCATAGGATTTTTAAGTTTTAAACTTTCGGGATCTCTGCCAAACTTTTCAGGAAATCCCGGTTTATTACATTTGAGTTGAAAGCATGATTTGAAGCAGGGGTGCTCAATAAGTCCGTCGATTGCGACCTACGTATTACCCAAAGGCTTAAGATTGCAGGTGAAGACCTGTTTTTTGGAACAAAGGTGAAGAAGTTGAATAATTATTGTAAGTAAAGATGTTTTTTTATCTTCAGTAAATTGTTTAGATAAAGTTGTGTGACATTTTGCCATTTCCGCGTTACATTTTATAACGAAGAGTTAAATTTTTTCCCAGAAAATCCCGGGGTAATAAAAAGTTCGGGAAATCATAAACTCTAGCTGAGAACTACTACTTTAAAGTATTAATTCAGATCCTGAAAAACACTTACAAAAAAAACAACAGCATAAATATTAAACGTGTACTTTCATAAAGACTTTAAAAGCTAGGTTTATAAATTTTAAGTTCTTGTTTTTGAAATTTTTTATGTGATTGTATGCGCACGAAAGCATCTGCTGAACCCGGGTATCGAACCTGCGTCCTTCTAGTACAACTAGTTTATTAGCAAATTCAACTATCGTAGCCAGCAAATTATGGTATTCTGAAACAAACTTCGCTTTATTCGCACAAATGTCCCAAGAACAGAACAAAAGTAATTATCACACAGGTAAATTTTCCCGTTTATTTCGACAAATCTCTGCTTAGTCCAACCTATCAATGCTATTGCATTGTCGCAATAAAGTTTAATACACTTGCACTTTTGAGTGATTGCGATGTTAATAATGAAATGTTAATGCTACTGTGTTAAAAAAAGAAAACTAACTTTACCATTTATTTATAGTTATAACATTAGTTCATTTGTTTATAACTATTGGCTCGTAATTGACCGACAAGGTCATAATTATAAACGGTGCATGTTCAATAATTGCAAAATACTGTGCTAATAAAATGAAACCACCTACATTTTTTTAATATACCCGAAATAGTCTTCCTATTGTAGATTTTCGTTATGAGGAAGCGCCACCGTACTTAACTAAACTGATTCATATCATTCTATATGTTAGTTTAGCGTTGTAGAACCGAAACTCATCTCGTTAAAATTAAAGCCAAGCTAGAGACAGAAAAGCAGTTTATATAATAAGATTTTTAGAAAATTCAATATAAATAGCAAATACAAAATAGCAATATAAATAGCAAATTCAACTATCGTAGCCAGCAAATTATGATATTTTCAAACAAACTCCGCTTTATTCGGACAAATGTCCCAAGAACGGAACAAAAGTAAATATCACACAGATAAATTTTCTCGTTTATTTCGACAAACCTCTGCTTAGTCCAACCCATCAATGCTATTGCATTATCGCAATAAAGTTTAATACACTTGCACTTTTGAGTGATTGCGATGTTAATAATGAAATGTTAATGCTACTGTGTTTAAAAAAAAGAACACTAACTTTACAATTTGTTCATATTTGTACCATTTGTTCGTTACGATTGATTCATAATTGACCGACAAGATCATAATTATAAACGATGCATGTTCAATAACTGCAAAATACTGTGCTAATAAAATAAAACCAGCTACATTTTTTTTAATGTACCCGAAATAGTCTTCCTATTGTAGATTTCTGCTATAAGCAAGCGCCACCGTACTTAATTAAACTGATTCATGTCATTCTCTATGTGACTTAAAACGTTGTAAAACCGAAACTCATCTCGTTAAAATTAAAGCCGAGCTAGAGATAGAAAAGCAGTTAATTTATTTTTAAAACGCTTTGTAGGTTGTTTTGAATGGAACTCTAAGTAAATATCGTAATTGGTAGAGTTGTCGGTAAATTGATAATTTGAATAAAGCGGCTTTGAAAAAATATTTTGGTAGGCGGAATGTTTTCATAGAATTTCCGTTTTCAGTTGTTAAAAAAATTAGTTTTAGTTTTTTGAATAAATTTAGTTTTTTGAATGGAATTAGAAGTAAATATCAGGGTTGCGGAGTCGGAGTCGGAGGTTTTAGGAAGGAGTCGGAGTCGGACTGTTAAGAGGACTAGGAGTCGGAGTCGAAATATTTTATCCGACTCCGACTCCTCATGTCCAATTTCTTTACATATTGGTGATGTTAACCGCGCAACTTACGCGGCCGCGCGCGGTAGTGGAGTGCAGCGCAGTAATCTAAGAGAACCTTGCCGCGTATTGCGCGGCACAGCGTGCAACTCATAAAAAGTTTACATTTTAATTTGTAAGCAAATACTATAGTATTTTGGGTAATGCTATGCTCGGGCAGCCAATTTAGTTGCTTCCCTTTCTTCAATCCAATGACAGGAAGCAAATGCCAGGTGCATAATCAATTACTACCCTAAGCAGCCTCTTTCTATAGTACAGTGGTACCTTGACATACGAGTTTAGTTTGTTCCGTGACCGAGCTCGTACCTCAATTTGCTTGCAATGCAAAGCGAATTTTCCCATTGAAATTAATGTAAACGCCAATAATCCGTTTCAGCCAACAAAATGCCCCTCCATTTTTTATTTTTGACGTGTCTTTAAATAAGTACTTCCTCCAACACAAGCAAGTATTAAACGTCTGTTTTCATCCCTAAGGTTCATCAGAACAGACCAAAGGGCTGCAATAAAGAAGAAACTCACAGAAGCGATTTTGTTTTTATGAGCAAATTATTAAATTAAAATTTTGAAAATTAAAACTTACTCTTCTTGCTCTATTCTTTCAAAAAAAATATCAACCAAAAGTTTAAAACCAAGGTGAATTTTTTAATAATCTCTTAATATGAATGTCAATAAACGGCAGGGAGCCTGCATATTCAGTCTCGTACAAAAGTACAATAATTGAAATATTCATGAGATAGAAACTACAGACCCCCTTTTATTTTGTTAACAAAATCCGACAAAATTCACATATATATTCTTACTACGTAAGAATATATAACCATGAATTACTGTGAAGAAGATGGACTCCATGCCATCAAACTAAGGGCTGAAGTTTATTTGAGAGAAATAAGGATGAGCTTATTATTGGCATGGAAATGTCAACATTTTTCTCTGGAGTTTCTTTTATGCAGTGGGTAATTCAGGAAAATTTTAAAATTAGTCGCATTTTATTGTTTTTCTTGTAGTCTATAATTGTGGGTTTAAATTTTTAATTGTTTTACATATGGTTTTTTGTTTCTTTTGCTTTTATAAACTTTTGTTTTCAAATTTTCATTGTCAATAAATTACATAGTTATTACTAACATTTGTAAAAAATTTTACAATTATAAAATTTTCATATTTACGTTTTAACCTCATTACCTACTGATAAAAACAAAACTAAGCCACCTAAAATAAGAAGCACCAGACTCAAGTTTTGCTCTTGTTAAAGCTCGTCAGTGATGCATACCTCATTGAGTTTCGAACCGACTAGATGTAGTCCTACACGCAAGTGACAACACTCAGGGTCTAGTTTTACACACAGGCCCTTCGCAAGCCATTAATTGTATTAACATTAAGGTTTGTCGTGGGTTCGATTTACCATGGAAAAAATAGTAACTGTAAAATAGACTAGAGATAACATCATAAATATCCATAAAATATTGATACTTTGATGTTCAAAAAATGTAATAAGGATTAAGTATAGAATATATATTAAGTTTCGAGTTGTGCATGCCACTTCGAGTTAGTTTTCTTAATGTGATTTGTATTAATGTTTCATTCAAACACAGTAAGAATTATAGTTAATGGGTTGTGTATATAATATAATTATATGTATATACGTATTTATCAAAACATGAATACAACAAAAAAAACATGTTGTATTAAAATAGTCCCAACAGACTGTTTCGCCTGTGAAGCTCGTCAGGGAACACAACAATTAAAAAAAGCAATATTATTTACGTTGAAAGAAATAAAATAAGCTAAAATTAAAAGTTAAAATAAATTTTACGCTTCAGATGAAAACTCGCATCTCAGAAAAATAGCGCTACCAAAAGTTTGGATTTAAACAATTATTTTACTCAAGTTAGTGATTGATTATTAAATAATTACTTTTGTCACGAGATTTTAAAAGAAAACATGCTGTAGCCTAATGTTGCGCATACTCGTAGATGTATTAAACTTGGCCAAGGTGCCGAAAAGATCAAAGTGTAGAAAAGTTTATGGATCATTAGTTAAGAGCAAGTGTTATAAAAAAATTCTTATACTGTATAAAACAGGGGTGTCCAACCCGTGGCCCGCGCAATATTTTTCAAATAGCTCTGTCCCGCCCATTTTGGCAGAAATCCAGCCAGAAATCAAAGACGGATTCCATGTGCAGACCTCCTTTTATCTTGTTTTCTTCCGAGATCGCTAGTTTTCAAAGAAAATCATGAAATCCGAGATTGATTTGTGGTAAAAATCTTTTGTGTTTAGAAAAAAAGGGATGAAATTCAGAAAATCGGGGAATGATTCAAATTGAAAACCTTTTTTTTAGAGATCACTACGATTTTGAGACAAAAATTGGGGTGTTTTATTTGTTTGGCTCGCCAGTATTTTTGATAAGCCAAAATGACCCTCGGATCAAAAAAGGTTGGACACCCCTGGTATAAAACATTAGTATGGATCATTCGTTAAGAGAGAGTGTTATAAAAACATTTTTTTTATAAAAAGATTCTTTTATAACACTTTTTTTTAATTAATGATGCATAAACTTTTTTACGCTTTACCGGTAATCTTTTCGGCAGTTTGGCCAAGTTTAAAAATACATCTATGCTCAACATTACAGCATGTTTTCTTTTAATATCTCGTAACAAAAGTAATTATTTGCTAATCAATCACTTACTTTAGTAGAATAATTGTTTAAACCCAAACTTTTGGTGGCGTTATTTTTCTAAGATGCGAGTTTTTATCTGAAGCGTAAAAATTTATTTTAACTGGGTCCCCTGATAAGCCTTACAGGTGAAAGAGTCTGTTGGGACTATTTTAATAAAATGTGTTTTTTAATATTTGTGCTTTGATATTCAGGAATAATTATTCTGACTATTGAAGCCATTGAGCACTCTTCTGAAAAGCACCAGTAATTTGCTGTTATACTTGTATATACTTACTCATATACATAATTTTTTAAAGTAAATATCTTTTTATGTATTTAAAAAACCTGATTTGAAAAGATTTTTTGTGGCACAAAATTTTAAAATAGCCTGAAATGTCGCTATAGATGTGGCCATCTATATAGACAAAACTCTTTTATAAAGAGAGGGTAGCCTTGAAAAAGGCTGTTTAAGAAAACTCAAACGTTTTCGTGTAGCTCTCATCGGGAGAAATCGCTACAATGAGTAAAGAACTGAAATGTCGAAATTATATTGCTTAAGATTGTCGTTTCGCCGAGTAAGAAATTATACTGAAGCGCAGTTGATTAGAAGCATCAGCCACCAAGCGGTCGAAAAGTGAAAAATTTTTGTCGTTTCGTCGAGTTAGAAATGGAACAATTTTTATTGGACGGAATTTGGATGTTTAACTTGGCAAAATTATAGTTGTAATTTGAAGTCTGAAAAAGAATAAAATAAAACCAATATAATTATGTTGATAATTTAAGCCTATAAACGAACTCTTTTTGACGGCACAATGCAGGTTTGCTTGAGGTTATGTGGATGAATTCTAACACAGCAAGATGAAATTCAGATCTGGCTTTGGATAGAATTGAAAATTGATTATCATTGTAGTGAAGGGCGCAATTTGGATGTTTTAGAAGATCGTCGTCGTCATCGTTTGAAGGGCATCCACTCCAGGCCAGACACAAACAGAACTGGGGCCGAGGGTTTATCCTTTTACTACCCCAGACTGCTGCACTGCCTGGATCAGATGCTGGCAGCGATGTTATTAAGCCAGCATCGAGTTTCGTCATCCAAAACCGTCAGACCGCGTGCTCCATGTGGTGCCCGATGTATGGGGCACATTGTTAGTACATGGTCTGCGGTTTGCTCTGAGGCGCCGCACTCGCAATTCGGTGAAGGAGCGAGACCCCATTTGTGCATGGACGAATGGAATCGCCCAACACCAGTCCGCAGGCGGTTGAGCTTAACCCAAGCTGCTCGGGGTAAGCCCATCCCAACAGGCCTGACACTGGTCCCGGGCACAAAAGCACGGAGCCTGGAAGCATTTTCACAGTACTCCGCGTTCCATTTGTGATTCGTCCATTCAGAGGCGCGGATGCCAAGTCTGGCAAGGTTGTCCAAGAGATTCCGCGCACCTGGCACAAACGGGCGTCTGGATCTTAGTCTCACTTGGCCAGTATCTGAGGACCCATTTAACAGACCATGCAAAATATGATCGGGGTCCAGAGATCCACGGTAAGCCAAGGAGAGTGTCGCTCCCAGTCGGCGAAGCTCAGCTGGCTGGATGCCTGAAAGTACAGGTAGGTGGTCCGTTGGAGTGGGACGCAGGCATCCAGTAACTATGCGCAAGGCGTCATTCAAGACACTGTCAATGAGGCGAGTGTGAGCACTGCGACACCAGACTGGCGCACAGTACTCAGCTGTTGAGTAGACTAGAGACAAGGTGGCTATGCGTAGTGTTTTAGCACCAGCACCCCATCCCGAGCCCACGAGTCGCCTCAGCAGTGTGACGCGCGAAGATAGTTTTTTGCGCAATGCCACTAAATGGTGACGAAACGTGAGCGATCTGTCCAGTTTTACCCCAAGGTATGTAGGGGTTGGACAGAACGGTAAAAGTCTACTATTGTTGTAGACCTTTAGCTCACGTTTGGCCTCTCGGTTGTTTAAGTGAAAGGCTGTCGTCACCGTCTTAGTGTGACTGAGCTTCAACCTCCAAGTCTGGAGATACGCTGACAGTGTGGACATATCTTGGCTTAATGTCCCCTCCAAGTCCTTCCAGTTTCCAGAAGAGTGCAACAATGCTAAATCATCAGCATAAGCAAACTTTCTGGAAATCATGGAAGGAAGATCGTACGTATAGATGTTAAATAGGAGGGGAGCCAAGACCGATCCCTGAGGAACGCCGTTTTTAAGACGGCGTAGCCTGCTTTGCTTGCTGTCACCGGTGGTAAGGGTGAAACTTCGATTTCGGACAAGCTCCATGATCATTTTGACCATGTGCTTATCCGGAAGTAGTCTCAGCAGCTTGCAGGTAAGGCCACGGTGCCAGACAGTGTCATAAGCAGCTGTCAGATCGATAAATACGGCACCGGCCTTCTTTTTAGCCTCGAAAGAATCCTCGATGTTCTGGGTTAGCAGAACAACTTGATCTACGGTTGACTTCCCGCGTCGGAACCCAGCCTGCTCTTTAGGGAGCAGTGGATCGATTAATGGTTCAACGCGGGCGTAGATAAGCCTCTCGAGGATCTTGTAGGGGACACAGAGCAGAGATATTGGTCGATAACTCTTTGGGTCCCCCACGGGCTTTGCTGGTTTTGGGATCGCGACCACAAGCGCTCTTCTCCAGATCTTGGGAATTTTGAGTCGGCGCAAACAGGAAGAAAGGAAGTCACGTAACCAGGACTTCAAAGCAGCTCCAGCATGGAGTATAAGCTCGGGGCAGATGGAATCAGGACCCGGAGCTTTACCTGGTTTTAAATGTTGAAGGGCAGCAGCAAATTCTCTCTGTGAAAAATTGTCAGAGATATTTACTGCGTCTGGTGTTGTGGCCCTCCAAAGGTCAGACACTTCTTTACAGACAAGTCGAGATGACTTGCGATCAACAGCCTCGTATTTCCCATTTCTAACCAGCTGAGATGCAATAGCATCGGCTGAAACAGGACAATGACGAGGAGAGTGTCGTGACCTACCAGTAAGGTTGTTTAAAATACTCCACGCTTTTCGACTAGAGTGTGAGAAGTCAATGCTCCGAACTGCTTCGGACCATCGATCCCTCCGTTTTCTGTCAAGCTTGGCAAGCAGAGTTGTAGCAGCCAAACTTGAGTCGTCTCCCTGAGGAGACTGCAGAAAGGTTTTATAGAGGGATTCACACTCTGCATCCCAACACGGAATATAGTTGTTTCGATATCCGCGTGGGATAGTCTTTTTGGCTGCTTTCTTAATGGTGTTACAGAAGTCCTGGTAAGCCGCATCCACATCAAGTGAATCAGGCGGCAACAAAGTCTTTGCGAATTTATTCGTCAAAGCAATGTAGTGACTCCATTTGGCCTTGCGGAAGTTCCATCGCTTAACAGGCATGCTTGGCACTGCCATAGCAAACCTGGGTGGTGTAATAAGCGAGGGTCGATGTTGTGACCTGGGAAACTTCTCAAGGACACGTCTATCCGGTAAGCGACTGTTTGGACCTACACTAGCGAAAGCTAGATCTGGATTGGTGCCAGTGTTCCAGCGGCCGGAATAAAAACTGGCAGCGTCCTTGGCATTATATAGCAGGGCAAGACAATTAATACTTGCCCAGCCAGCCAAGCACTCACCATCCGGACTGTTGTCATCATAACCCCAGTCAGCATGACGACAGTTAAAATCGCCAGCGTACAGACAGGGGTGAGGAAACACTGGGAGATCCAGGGTTCGCAATCGCGTTGGTGGTGGTTTGTAGACGTTGACTATTTTATAGCCATCAATGTCCACACACAGCCACTCGATCTCCGATGTCTGTGGAGATTGGTCCAAAAGCGTGTATCTCAGTCGCTCGTGGACAAACGTGGCAAGGCCATGCTTCCTGCTTAAAGAAGACCCAGCTAGTTGGTAGTGTGGTAGTACCAACTTCTCTGCATCAGTGCAGTGGGTCTCCTGCAGTAGGATGACGAGTGCCTCAGACTGCATAGCGAGGTGATGAAGAACATTCATCTTGCTTGCAGTGAGGCCTTCGATGTTCAGCTGAAGAATAGTGGGTCTTCGGAACTTGTTGGCAATGTGCCCTGAAAAGGGCAGTTTTATCCTGACATTGCCCCGTCCTGAAAAGGACGTTTGCCGATTAACAGACCCACACTGAACATCGGAATGGGTGGATACCCTTCTGTTTTGGTAGGTTCGGTTTCGGTCTGTCATTTTAAAATCAATGAACAGACTTACTCACGGCCCAGGCTGCGTGAAAGCACCTACCATCTGGGCCATTTTAGAAGAAGATGAGTGCCAATAGCCGAATCACAATTAGGTGTGGAGGAGTTTATTTTACTTTTTCGCGTTGGCTGAATTCTTTCTTGATTGGTTTTGTTGCGGATAGTTTTCGGGACATGTTGGCGGATTCTGTCCTGCAGACGTTGAGAAGTTCTGCCCACGTACCGGCATTCGCAGCGGCACACGTATTGGTATACGACCATGCTTAGTTGAGAAGCAGGCAGAACGTCTTTGTGAATTGCAGGAAGAATTCGTCTGGTGGTGAAAATAACTCGCGGTTGAACTGTTGAAAAACAATTTAGAATGCTACTCTTAATTTTCTTTTCAAATATAACAGAAGTTTCACCAATCCACGGTAACTTCAAGTAAACGGGGCATCGTTGAGGACCTTCTATCGGATGTTTATGAAATTGTAGGATTTTCTTTGAAATTCTTGCATTGATCACCGATTCTGGGTAACCATTTTTAAGAAATAAAGATTTAATAGTGTCCAGTCCAGTCCAGTTCAAACCTGATTTATTTTGTGCAACTGTCAACTCGAAAGGATGATTTTTGCTTAGTTAAATCTAATTTAAGATAAAATACTTTGCCCATACTTGGGAGTCGGAGTCGGAAATCGGAGTCGGAGTCGGAGTCGGAGTCGGATCTTAATCTTCCGACTCCGCAACCCTGGTAAATATCGTAATTGGTAGGGTTGTCGATAAATTGATAATTTGAATAAAGCGGCTTTGAAAAAATATTTTGGTAGGCGGAATGTTTCCATAGAATTGCCGTTTTCAGTTGTTAAAAAATAATCAGTTTTTAATTGGTTTATTGCTAGTTACAAACTTTTAAGTGATTGTCATATCTATTTGAATGAACGTTTTACTTGTACATGAATCCACGCATTAACACTAGAATTAGATCTATTAAAAAGAAAAGAAAGGTTATAAATGTTTAATTTACGCGTTATCAAGAAGTTATTAAACTATTTATCAACTACGTTGTACTTCCACTCTTATGTTTTTTACTTGGATACTCAAGGCTATGCACTTAAAATAACTAACACTTTGCCTCTAAAAATTTCTCAGCACGCCACATTATCCTTTTGGAAACGTATCAGCAGACGCCCATGCATATAGAACGCAGTGTTTGGTTAGTTCAAACCATGCCTAGGGTACGTAAATAGCAATGCAACACTGGCTAGAGTTTTCGATTAACAGGAGGTATTAAAAGAAAGAGTAGGAAATTCGTTTGAGATTGTAATTAAATATAATTTCGTCAATGCTTATCGATAAATTATTTCTCATGTAGGAGTGGCTTTGGACAGCGCTTTCTTCTGATTAATAAAAAAAGCAATTTATATTTTTTCTTTTTTATATTTCTGTTAGGAGTTAAAGCAATGGTTCTTAAATTTTTAATCTGTCTCGGATTTCTTGATTTTCGTCCCTAAAAGTAGTGACCAGTAAAAGAAAAAGTTACTGAGTGTCACACTTCATTCCTAATAATTTTTATCATGGCGATATAGCTTAATTTCCGCCTTAAAATAATTCACAGTTTTGCTGAAGCATAGAAATCGCTTGGGCAAGAGATAATCGCTTTCGTATTGTATTTTTATTTATCTGCTCGCGATTGCTGAATGTAACTTTCTTTTTTCTTTTCGCCGGTGACGTAATGCGCTTTGTCTGTAACGCATGACCGAGTTAAGTGTATCTGGAATGTTCTCACTTACCGTGGAAAATCCGTTCTAATTTTAACGCACGTGACGAAGCGTTCGAGACGATTCCAGCAATTTATGTCTCGTGACCTTTTGTCCATATCAGCGGTTCCCAAACTGGGCGCCGCGAAAATATGTGAAAGTTGTTGCATTTACTGCTTTCCTCACAAAAATTACAATGTGAAAGTTGTTAGCAGCTTTTTACAATTTTACAGTGTGTGGTAAGCAGCAGCTGTGTGGAACCTCTTGTTAGTTGTTAGTTGTTAGTTACAACAACTTATCTAGAAAACCAGAGGAATTTTGTGTTCGTAAGTTATCAGAAATGAATAAGCAGTCGGTTGTATTTTCAAAATTTTTGCAAACAGTCAAAGTACAGCTTGCGTCTTTTAAAGTTTCGTACAGAATTGCGAAATGTTAATAACTGCATACCACTGCGGAAGAACTTGTGCTTTCTGCTACTCTCGACTTAGTTTCGACATTGATTGGAGAATCAGCTGCTCAAAAACTAAAAGCTATTCCACTCTCAAACAATACCATTAGTAGGAGGATCGATAAAACTTCGGATGACATTAATAATCAGCTAGTAGCGAAAATGCGTGGAAATGAATTCAGCTTACAGTTAGATGAGGCAACAACCTGTACCAATAATAACGATGCTTATTTGATTTGCTAAGTACGCTTTATAGATCGTCG
This sequence comes from Diplosoma virens, assembly GCA_963680785.1. NCBI lineage: Eukaryota > Metazoa > Chordata > Ascidiacea > Aplousobranchia > Didemnidae > Diplosoma > Diplosoma virens. The sequence continues at coordinate 37,200,806 of OY796887.1, read as the reverse complement.
TCGTCGTTTGAAGGGCATCCACTCCAGGTCAGACACAAACAGGACTGGGCCCGAGGGTTTATCCTTTTATCACCCCAGACTGCTGCACTGCCTGAATCAGATACTGGCAGTGATGTCATTAAGCCGGCATCGAGTTTCGTCATCAAACCGTCAGACCTCGTGCTCCATGTGGTGGCCGATGTATAGAGCACGCTGTTAGTGCATGGTCTGCGGTTTGCTCAGAGGCGCCACACTCGCAATTCGGTAAAGAAGCGAGACCCCATTTGTGCATGGACGAATGGAATCGCCCAACACCAGTCCGCAGGCGGTTGAGCTTAACCCAAGCTGCTCGGGGTAAGCCCATCCCAACGGGCCTGGCACTGGTCTCGGGCACAAAAGCACGGAGCCTGGAAGCATTTTCACAGTACTCCGTTTTCCATTTGTGATTTGTCCATTCAGAAGCGCGAATGCCAAGTCTGGCAAGGTTGTCCAAGAGATTCCGCGCACCTGGCACAAACGGGCGTCTGGATTTTAGTCTCACTTGGCCAGTATCTGAGGACCCACTTAAAAGACCATACAAGATATGATTGGGGTCCAGAGATCCACGGTGAGCCAAGGAGAGTGTCGCTCCCAGTCAGCAAAGACAGACAGACAGACAGACAGACAGACAAGTTTATTTCATACAATTCCGTATTAATGTATAATGCACACAAAACAATAACAGTAAAAATAATTATAATGAAGAAAATGAGTGCATTTAATTGACGTGATTTGTTACACGAAAAAAAAAAAAAAAAAGATAATAATTATACCGAATGTATGCGGAGACTGCGAAGTGACCAAAAAATAATTAATTGGTCTTCAAGTCGAGCAGCCACCGATTAATTAAAGTTATAAAAATAAACGTATGTTATAGAAAAAGATAAAAAATGGACCACTGTAGATATAAGTTTGATTTGAAATACTAATGGATTTAAGGATAAGAATTTAAGATATAACGTTTATACATGGAGCCAAAATTTTATATGGAGTAGCAATTTTTTTTTTTAATTACAATTTTTTTTGAAGCTCAGCTGGCTGGATGCCTGAGAGTACAGGTAGGTGGTCCGTTGGAGTGGGACGCAGGTATCCAGTAACTATGCGCAAGGCGTCATTCAAGACACTGTCAATGATGCGAGTGTGAGCACTGAGACACCAGACTGGTGCATAGTACTCAGCTGTTGAGTAGACTAGAGACAAGGTGGCTATGCGTAGTGTTTTAGCACCAGCACCCCATCCCGAGCCCACGAGTCGCCTCAGCAGTGTGACGCGCGAAGATAGTTTTTTGCGCAATGCCACTAAATGGTGACGAAACGTGAGCGATCTGTTCAGTTTTACCCCAAGATAAGTAGGGGTTGGACAGAACGGTAAAAGTCTATTGTTGTTGTAGGCCTTTAGCTCACGTTTGGCCTCTCGGTTATTTAAGTGAAAGGCTGCCGTCACCGTCTTAGTGTGACTGAGCTTCAACCTCCAAGTCTGGAGATACGCTGACAGTGTGGACATGTCTTGGCTTAAGGTCCCCTCTATAGATCATCTTTATAGATATCATTGAAGATTTGCTCTTTTGTAAACCCATTTTAACAAATTGTAGAGCGCATGAATTGTTTGCAATACTGAACAATTTTTTCCAGGAAAATAATCTCCAGTGGAAATATTGCGTTGGTTTATGCATTGATGGTGCCCGAGCTATTTCTGGCCGCTTTGGCGGGCTGCTACGCTAGTGCAGGGCGTCGCTGTTAACGCAAAACGGATTTACTGCCTAATACAACGTGAGGCGCTGGCTTCGCAACAGCTCAGTGGTAACCTTAATGGAGTGCTTAAAGCTGTTGTCAAAACTGTGAACTTCATTAAAGCAAGGCCGCTTAAAGCTCGGCTTTTCCAACGTCTTTGCGATGAATTAGGAGCAGAGTACAAAATTTATTGTTTTATTGTAATGCAAAGTGGCTTTCCAAAGCAAAGTTCTTCTGCGTGTGTACGAATTGAAAAACGAAATCTCCATATTTTTAAAAAAAGAAAACCATGCATTAGCTACTACCTTTGAGGATGAAATTTTCCTGACTCAGTTGGCGTATCTCTGCGATATTTTTTTTAAATTAAATCAATTAAACATCTCCCTCCAAGGAAAAGAAACTCACCTTCTGCAACTTCATGACAAAATTACAGCCTTTAAAAGAAAACTACAGTTGTGGCAAACTGATCTGCTGATAAATAACGAGCAAGGTGATAACTTTCCGTTTTTAAAATCCCGTTTAAACTCGCAATCTGGCAATCTCTCCCTGCAGAATATCGATGAGTGTGATATGAAGACTGTGATGTGCTCGCATTTGGATGCTCTAATCTCGCATTTTGAGAAATATTTTTCTGAAGAAATGAAGAAGCACAATCGGATAAGAAACCTTTTGTTGATAATGCAAATGCCTCTCAGGGATTTACATCTCTGGAAGCTGAACAATTTATCGATCTTTCTTCTGACCTCACTTTGAAAAGCTTATAAAACCTTAATTGACTTATTTTATTCTGGGTTAAGGCTCGAGCTGAGTGCCATTTGTAGGCTGTAAAGCTCTCTGTGTTCTTGTACCATTTGCAACGTCATACTTGTGTGAAGCAAGTTTTTCTGCGGTAGCAATAATCAAGTCAAAGTATCACAATAAGATTGACATTGAACGCGACATGTATGTTGCGATATCAAACATTGCACCGCGGTTTAATAAAATGTGCATAGAGCAACAAGCTCACTACTAACATTAAATGTTTTTTAGTATTTTTCGAATAAGGCTGACATTTTTGTGGATTTTGAATAATGAACATGATTTAAATACAATTTCTTGGTAAAACTTAAAATTTGCAAATTTTGGTTTCATTAAGGCGCCGCGAGTATTGATAAGTTTTTGAAGGGCGCCGTGAACAAAAAAAGTTTGGAAACCGCTGGTCTATATAAATGCATGCGAAGCGAGAGAAGACACACAGAGGCGACGACGAGAGAAAAGAGTAAAACGTTGGTTTTGGGCATAGAGCGGTGCGAAGGATTCTTTGATCATAGGCCTACTATAGTGATAGGTGTTGAATTTAGTTTACGCCAGTGTTTTGGAGTTTCGTTCTCCGAAGTTAGATTCATTTGTGGTGATCGAATTAAGCCGTAGCGCCGATTTTCGCTTTGCTGTTTGGAAAAAGAACGGAAGAGAATTTTTGTCAGTCGTGAGTCGTAAATTTCATAATAAATTCGTTTTTAGTTAGAGACAGTGGCCTCTGTTTGTTTGCGGAGGGAAGTCTCCAACGAACCAATCCGAGCTTTCGTTTAAACCAACTGTATAAAAACTTCAGGCTCATAGCAAGACCACTTCTAGAGCCGGAATAAAATAAAATTAGACACAGCTTTGTTTCAGCGCAGGTATTCGGATTACCTAGCTCAACTGGTCCTTTAGGATTCCCAAACAAAGTCTGTGACACTGAGCAATGGATTAAACTTTTTTAAAATGTTTCGAGGCACACTTGGAAATTTCTGACGGCACACAGGTTGAAAATGTTAAAGTATTAGTTCAGAAACTGAAGAATACACACACAAAAAAAAACAACAGTCATAAATATTAAACATAAGCTTTCATAAAGACTTTAAAAGCTAGGCTTATGTTCTTGAAACTTTTTATGTAATTGTATACGCACGAAAGCAATGCTAAACCCGGGTGCATTTTTTTAAGTACAACTCGTTTTTTAGCAAATTCAACTAGGCCAGCAAATTATGGTATTCTCAAACAAACTTCGCTTTATTCGGACAAATGTCCCAAGAATGGAACAAAAGTAATTATTACCCACGTAAATTTTCCCGTTCATTTTGGGCAAACCTTTGCTTAGTCCAGCCAATCAATGCTACTGCATTGTCGCAATAAAGTTTAATACGTTTGCAGTTTTGGGTGATTGTTATTTTAATAATGAAATGTTAATGCTACTGTGTTAAAAAAAAAAAAAGTTTACCATTTGTTTTGTTTTTTAGGCTACGTTTTTTTCTATTTAGTCAGCGATGCCACAGAAATTTTTGAATGAAAAGTAAAGCTCTTAAACAATATTCTTTAACGAGTTTTGTTTCAGCAAGGGTGTCGAATGAAAATTGTCAGAACATAAATGCATCAGCGTCAGCTTTAGAAAGAAATGCAGAGTCTAAACATGTTCAAACAAACCAGGACAATTTTTTCAATTTTCCTACAGTCAGTAGCCAAATATAGATTATACAATTTAAAAAAAACATTAAAAGTTTAAGTAGGGTACGTTGTGATGTTAAGTTAAGGGTTTGTTGGTTTTAGTGTTTATTTTTACTGTTATTGTTCAAATGTTTTTCATGGAGTTTTTATGATCGTATTTTTAATTTAATTTCCTAAACCAGTGCTTTTTAACCTTTTTACCATCACGGCCCAAAAAGTTTAAAACGAATTTGTTGCGTCTTGCTATATGCAAAGTGAAAACCTTTTTTTTGGTCTTCAAGTAAATTTGAAGTTGTAGGAGTGGTAAAATTAGTTGAGAACCTTAATGCAAACAGAAATTATTTTTTACCTCAACGAAATGTATTATTTAAACACATATTTTACACCATCTCTATGTGACTTTTATACAAACTTGTCGTGGCTCACAGGTTCAGAAATTATGCCCTAAACATTTTGATTTTCTTCTATAACCTTTTTACCCTTTTACTGTATGATAGTAAAGGCAAGCATATTAATTCCTTTCCGCATATCTGTTAATAATTCGGACGAGCTCATTTTTCCGCTTAATTCGGACTAAATCAGCTGAGAGCAAAGCGTCAGGCAAAGAAGAGTTAATTGTACTGTGTCTCAACATTGCCTTGATTTTTAGTTAAAACAGATTAATTTTAGTTTAAGTTTTATTTTTCTCGGTTAATTTGACGGAAATATTATGGAAGTGGAACAACTTGCCAAGGAACTGGACCAGTTTTTTTTACTTGTCTGCGGCATGTTTGTATTATGTAAGTGATGACGTTAAGTTGGAGTTATTAATTGTAACAGGCCCCCGAGTGTATTGCACAGGGATGTCCAGCCTTGTTTTTATTTTTGTTGGTGGGTTGGCGGGCGGCAAAAAAGTCTTCACTGTGAATCAGATTCCAATTTGTCGATTTTCTTTCCCAAAAGGAAGCGTTCTCTAAAAAAAGTTTTTACTTTGAGTCATACTATAATTTGTCGATTTTTGTCTCAAAAATGAACTAAGCAAGCTCGCGGAACTTAGTTTGACAAACGCTGCGATAAAGGTTTGAAAATTTATCAAAAAAATTGGAATAGGCAGTGGGCCGCAGGTTGGACATCCCGGTATGTATATACGTATTTAGTTATCCATCTGTAATAAAAATCTTTTTTGGATCTAAACTTGTTTCAAAGCAACATTTTCTGATAGACAATTACGCTCTTAGTAAAACTTTGTAATAATTACAGGGTGGCCCATAAATATTTTTACAATTTTGTTCTTATGTAAAATTGAAACATTTGTGATTTTTTTTTTAAAACAAAAATTATACTCTACAGAAAAACTATTTTTCAACCTTCCTACTTTAAATGAGCACTAATTTTTAGAGAGAATTTGTCATTGAACTACATAAAAAAGGCAAAAATTCACGAAAGATTTTAGGTGAAGGAAAATTACTTAATTTGACTAAATGTTTGTTAAAGGAACTGTGGATCGTTGTAATGAAACAAATTTGATCAAAGACAGAAAACATGCTGGTCGACCTCGCTCAATAAGGAGATTAAGCTTGATTAAAAATGTAAGAGAAAAAATCCTCAGAAATCCAAAAAGGTCGATGAATAAATTAACAAAAGAGGTGAAAATCTCAAGAACATCAATGCAGAAAATTAGTAAAGAGGATCTTAAAATGAAACCCTTCAAATTAAGAAAACCACAGCTTCTGAATAAAAAACAAAAAGAAAAACGATTAGTAAGATCAAAAATTCTTCTTTAAAAAAATGAAGAATAACGAATTGCCAAACCTCGTCTTTGGCGACGAAAAATTATTCACTATTGAACAAGAAAATTGTTCTGCATTCATCAAGAAGGATGAATGACCACCATCTTTGCCTGACCTAAACCCTCTCGATTTTTCAAAATGGTCCATCCTCGAGGCTAATATAAACAAAACCCCTCATAACACCTTGCATCGCTCAAAAGAAAACTTTTAATTGAATGGGAAAAAATACCTATAAGCGTGATCCATGCTTCATTAAATGCTTTTCAAAAACGATTGTTGCAAGTTATCGATAAGAAAGGGGGATATATCAAATAAACACACTGCGATATATTTTTTTAATATTAACAACAAACATTAAAAAAATTTTTTTTGGAGAAAATTTGTATAGTAACATATACTAATTTAAAAAAGTAACAGTATTTATGGGCCACTCGGTAAATTCATTAAAAACAAGCTATTACATTTTTGAGTAAAAATCTTGCAGATCTCCTATAATATTGGTCACCACAAACTTTTTTTCCGAAATGAAAGAGGCCACTCTTTACAAATCATTTGATGCCCCTTTCAAAAATGCTGCACGCGCCCATGTTTCAAGATATTTGAGAGGAGTAAAGTCACATGTTTTATTATGATAATAGCCAGACTTATAAAAAATGAAAATAGTAAAAAATAGCTAGGCTAATAAAAGCTTATAAAAAACGATTGAGTGAGAATTACGTCAAACCAAATGTTTCTTAATGCTCTTTAAGTAGGTTATGAAAACTCAATAAACATAAACGTTTTCGGAGACTCCCACAAAAAGGCATACAATGCCTTTAATTTTTGTAATAAACAGTGAAATACAACAGGAAACGCTAGCCAGCAAACATTTATTTAGTTTAGATTACGCAGAAAAGACTTCTAGCAGTTGGAAATAAACTGCAAATTACAATAACTGTCTTACTAGTTATATCCGAAAACTTGCACTGTGTTCTTTAATTGAGCTCTTTTAACTACGAGTTCAATAATCTGTTAAAGTAGATTTTAATATATTTTAAAATGCCTTGTGTTTATGTAAATTCTACAGATAACTTCTGTTATATCTGTAAAGAGTTTACCAAATCTTCGCAAAAGCGTGATTGACCACTAAAACAAGAAATGCTTACTTTGGTTGTAAAGTTGGAGATAGGAGATGCTGCAACTCCTGTGTAACCGCCCTTAATGAGTGGTTGAGAAAGGCAATGCTATTTGCATTGCCAATGATTTGGAGAGAACCTACGGATAACGTAAACGATTGTTACTTCTGTCTGACGTTTTCCATGAAAAAAGGATTCAACCGGAAGAAAAAGTCTTTAATAGAGTATCCTAACATACCAACTGCAATTTGTTCTGTTCTTCACAGCGACCAGGTATCTATTCCTGAACCATGTGAAGTAGATCTGTTGAGTTCAGATAATGCAGAAAGTAGTAAAAGGTCTACCGTTTCTTAACCATGCACATCTATTGATAAAAAATTTAGTATTACTACATCTGAACCACATTTAATTGATGAAAATGAACTGAATAATCTTGTTAGGGATTTAGATTTGGCAAAAATTAAAGCTAAATTATTGGCTTCCAGATTAAAACGATGAAATTTGCTTCAAAATGGCTTTAATGTTTGTAGTTTTTGTACACGTCAACAGTTCTTTACCCACTTTTTAGTATGAAAGGGAGACTTGTATATTGCACAGATGTTGGTGGTATTATGCAAGAATTCGGGTACTCTTAAAGACCAGAAGAATGGAGACTATTTATCAATTTGTCAAAATTAAGTCTAAAAGCTGTGTTGAATGAAAATATTTTGCCATCAATTCCCGTTAGATATGCAGCTCACAACATTTTTGAAACACAGCTTTTTTAGAAATACCAAATTTCGAATTACATTGAACTTGTGCAATAAATGTTAGATTTCTACAAAAATATGGGGTGCAACATGTCCTTGAAAACACACTTTTTAGATACGCACTTGGATTTTTTTCCTTTAAACTGTGGTGACGTAAGTGACGAACATATGAAGCGTTTCCACCAGAATATTGTAGCCATGAAAAAACGGTACAAAAAAAGATAGAGCCCATCAATGTAATCTGATTACAGTTAGACTCTTGCTCAAAATCAGTCGGACTTGTCTTACAACAGGGAAGCTAAAAGAATGCTATTGTAAACAAACACGTTTTTGTTGTTGCGTTAGAGTTAAGAGAGGCATTCAGAAAAAACTAAAATAAAAATATTTCAAAAATGAGAGCTAATCAAAAATCGTATTGACATTTTCGGATTCAGCACCCAAACATCTATAGGTAATATTTATTACCGTATAAGAAAAACATTTTTTTGAAATTTTGTTGACCTGTGTAATTTATGTGCAAAATGAAGCAAAAAAATTTTAATTCTTCTACAAACTTGAAAAGGTCGTGCTTTTTGTAAAAATTATTTTATTTTCAATACAAAATTTCGTAATCGATCCAGTTATCTGCAGCGTTTATGATCCACACACTTACACAGAATTCCTTCATTACACAAATCTTTTTAGTCATGCAAGCTGGGTTTGCCTTCCTGGAGGCAGGATCTGTGAGAAGCAAGAATACCACCAACATCATTATGAAGAACATGCTTGATCTTTGTACGTAGTTATGTTTCTCAAAATGCTATAGAAATGTTTTAAATATTGCATCAAAGACAAATGTTGAGGAACACCACAACTAAACTTATTACGTATTTAATATATTTTTATACCTCATACATAGATTAAAAACAAAGTTGTATATGCTGATTTTCAAACCGTAAATATAACTGTAAAATTTTTGCATTAAATTGCCTGTTAATTATCTGGTTTTAAACGCAAAAAAAAATCTTGAATATTTCACCAACTTAGCATCTACACATTTGTATGTGGCTTGGTTTTTCAAATTACTCTGTTGTAAACGCTTCTTACTCAAGCAATTATTTTGGGTTAATTTTCGTTTAGTTATCGGAGCCATTTCATATTACACATTTGGATATGCTTTCGCCTATGGAGAACCCGGAAATGGTTTTATCGGTCATAACTTCTTTTTTGCCAGCAATGTGGCAAATATTACTCTCAATGTAAGTTAGTTTACAATGTTTATGAACGTCTCCAATCATTAGCATTTTCAACAGAGTTTATATAATTCATTTTGTTTGACAATTTTAGGACTGCTACAAGGTTAAAAAAGGTTGGCAAACAAACTCGACTAGAAAACATCATACTGTATAAAAACTTTCAATTTTAAATATCTAAGATATTGTAAAAATATTTTAAACTGTTTCCAATTGAGCTTTTTTGAATTTTTTTGAATTTATTAAAAAAACACTATTTGAGGCTTAGACTTTGGCCAGCGATTGATTTTCAAGTGTTGAACCTCGATGGCGTTTGTCAAACAAACGATTATTTCAACCAAATTTCTCAACGCATATCATACAAGGAAGCAGATTGTCACTTTGAGAAATGAATTCACGTGACGCTCCAATATTAAGTTATGTCTTTCTGTTCAAATATGACTCACAAAAAACTAAACTGTTTATTTATTTTATTTCCGTTATCTAAAGTGTTTGCTGCCTCTTTGCGGTCATTTAAAAAATACTTTTTTATCCGCTACCTAAAGCTCGCATCATTATCTTTTATCAGGCTTACCAGTTCATGTTTGTTTCTTAGATTTGTGATTATTTTTATAAATATTGCTCTTGAGGAATTTTTTTCGGCTTATTTCTGAGAAACATCCTTAGTTTGGAGTTAAGTGTTCAGTTTTCAATAACATTTTTAAAAAACTTGATTATTTCAGGTCTTCACTTAATGCCCGAAGATGAAAAAAGGTTTTTTTGATTAAGCATCAAGTGAAGACTCCCTTTTTTAGTTTTCACTTGTCAACTACAGTTCGCTAGTAGTTTTGAAACTGTTTTTACTTTGGGTAATTACCAGTGCTAATTTTTCGTCAAAGGTAACCTTGTCTCCTGTCAATTTTTGGGGTATCTTAAATATTTTTAATTTAAAAAGCGTTATACAATAATTGTAACTTGTAAAGTTTCGGTAAAGAGGTTGTTTTTTTCAACCAGACAACAATTGAAAAAAGCAGCTATAATGGATTCAGCATTCTTCATTTCATTGAACAAACATTAAAAATTATTTATAAAGACAAACGTTTTTGGTTTACTTCAGCCCTCATCAGGTTTCTACAATTTTAGCAATATTAATTAACTTTAAATTTACACACACATACATAAAAAAAAAAAAAACAGCAAAAAACAGTGTATACTTTTAAAAAACAGGCTGTACTTTTGACTAACAGGCTAAATTTTAGATCAAAATGAGTGAGAGACTAAATTGATACAAATTAAATTCCAGATTATAATGTCATTGAGGAAAAAAAAAGGAAAAAATATTACAATCAAAATATATTCGATAAATATGAAGCTCCGTTTGCGAACATTTGTCGATTTAATTTTGGACTTAACTTTTTTATGAGTAGAGCTTCATGAATCTTGGAACAAAATTCTAATTTGCATTTACGTATTATTTCAAAATTGTTTTCATTAAACCGATTATTAAAACATTTTCCACACGATAAAATATGATCTTTAATTGCACTATCCTGTAGAATTTTAAAATTCAGATGCTCCCGGACTCTAGTGATCAAATGTCTGGAGGACATACCGATGTATGTTTTGTTCGTTTCGCACAAACACGAGAATTTATAGACATTATTTGAGCAAAGAGCCACAGGAGTTTTGGATTTTAACTGGAAATAATTAACTACTTTAAAAGTTTTATAGATGGGAAATATTTTTAAATTGTACTTGTTTTTTATTAATGCAGAAAGACAATTTGCAAAGTGATGTGATTCCTTACCCAAATACGGTATACAAAAACTATTTTCGAAGGTAATGTTTTGAAAAAATTTGTTAGAACATTGAAAGCTCGCAAGAATTTTATCAAAAAACGATGAAGGATAACCATTATTCAAAAACATCTTTTTTAACTTACTAACTTCTTTATCAAACAAAAAATCGGAGGAACAAACACGCTTGGCTCGATTTCTTTGTTCCTCTGATTTGACCATCCCACCTTACTACACCGCCCCACTGGAAACCGTTTTTCTCCTTGCTTCTGCCCCCATAGCCTCCAAATATACATGCCAGATCCTTCCAGACCTCTGTTTTGATCATCTTTCTATCTCTATTACTACTCCTATTTCACTTTTAACTAACGCAATCTCTCGCTCTTTCTCATTCAACTATAATAAAGCCCGCCGGGACAAATACCTTTTTTATATCGACACCCACTGCCACCTCCCTCCAGCTTTACTACTCTCTCTCTTTCAGAAGCCACCTACACCTTCACCAAACTCCTCAATGATGCTGCTGCTTCTACCATTTCTTCATCAACATCAATTGCTCTGCTAAAAATTGGTGGTCTCCTCAAATTGCAAATGCCATTGCGAAACGCCGTAAGGCATTCTTTCAGAAGCCATCTACACCTTTTTATGGAAATGAGGAAAGTTATGGAAGAAAACTTGCTCTAGCCTTTTTCCTAAAACCCATCGCAGTAAAGTTTTTTCTTTACTCCACTCCATTTCAGGTTTCTCTTTTTCACCTTCATCCGATCTCCGTAATTTCCCAAACTGTCATATCCCCGTAGACTGTGCAAACCAACTTTTCGCACATCTACAGTCCCATTTCTCTACCCAAACTTCAAATTTCTTTCGAATTCTAAAAAAAGCCACTTGAATGAAAGTAGATCCGCTCACTGTAACCCCCTACACCCTACTTCTTCTCACTTTTCTCTTCTCTAGAACTTTCCTCAGCTATCTTCCAACTTTAAAACTCAAGTTCATGGGCTCTGATCGAATCACCTACCCACTTTTAAACCACCTTCCTCAATTCGGTCTACAATTTCTCCTACATATCTTTAAACTATCTTGTTCGACTCATACCTTTCCATCAGCCTGGAAATAATCGATCATCATCCCCATTCTTAAATCCGACAAACCCTAAAAATCACCCTTCGCCTATCGCTCCATCTTTCTCATTTCGTGCACTTCCCAACTCTTCAAAAGAATGGTTCTTGGGTAAGTCACTATTTTTTAGAATACAATACCATCCTTTCACCCGCACAAGCTGGGTTTAGACTAAGTAGAATGACTGTAGATCTAGTTATCCTCCTCTTACAGTCAATCTAAATCAGGCCCACGTACTGTCCTTGCCAATGTGAATTTTTTTAAAGCTTTTGACTCAGTCTGGCATTCTGCCCTTCTCTCTAAACTCCTCTCTTTAGGTCTTCCACCCTGCTTTGTCGAATGAATACAATCTTGTCTCTCACATCGCCGTTCGAAAGTCCGAATCTATAATTCTTACAGTCGTCCTTTCAGTCTTTCGTAAAGTTGTTCCTAAGTCTTTCTTAAAGTGTTCCCCAAGGTTCAGTTTTTGAACCAGTTCTTTTTTCTCTTTTTATTAATGATCTTCCTGCCTTTTTCTTTTATCCGTTAAAGTCTCTCTCTCTATGTTGACGATCTTGCTATTTAGGCCTTTTTCCCAAATGTTGAACGTGCAATTACAACTTTCCAAGCTGCCCGTAACAAACTGGTGGAATAGTCCTCTAAGTGGCGTCTACCTCTTAACCCTCTCAAATGTGATTTATCTTTCTTCAGCCTAGAACCCTACCAATCTCGTCTCAGACCCACCGCAACTTTTCTTTTAAGAATCATGTTTTATCATTGTAGAAAAAGGTCACAGCAGATTTCGTGCCTTCCGTTCTATTGCCTCTGCCTCCTGGGGCCCCTCTAAGAATTCTTTATGTACACTACATAAAGCCCAATCCTCATCTATGCTTCCCCAGGCTGGTTTTCTTTCTCACCCCCACACATATTACTTCTGTGGAGAGAATGCATAGATCTGCCTATAGAGTAATCACAGGCTGTCTATCGTCCACTCCCATCCCTCTACTTCATATAGAACACTTCTTCCTCCACTACGCGCCACCCTCGTACTCCTGCAGAGTAATCACAGGCTGTCTATCGTCAACTCCTATTCCCCTGCTTCGCCTAGAAGTACTTCTTCTATTTTACCAATCTCTCTCTCTTTTCTAACAAGCTCTAAGAATACCTACATCCTTTTCTTTAGCCTCTCTCGCCCATTATAACCCAGTACACATCTTAAGAACAGATCATGGAGATCCTTCTCCCGCTGACATAGCCTTACCCCTAACCTACAACTACCTCGCGAACCTCTAATCCTAAGTGCTCCTGAATTTCCCTGGTCTACCACTACTTTTTACTCTATCTCATACCAACTCTCTTTTTTATGCTCTTGTAATGATGCTTCCTCCCTCCGCAATGCCGTTGCTATTTCCAATCTATCCTCCCCACCCCACAGCGACATCACTGCCTAAACTGATGATTCGGTTCCTGGTGGGCTGGGAAAGGGTGGTGCAGGGTTCCACATTAAGTACAAAGTGTCTCACTGCTACCTCCCTCTCCATCTCGGCTGGATTCTGGGCCACCAGCCAAAGGATCGGGACTTATGTCATTCTTCATGCTCTTGAGTGGTGTATCTCTCACTCCTTGTCATGTACCTTTGGATCCATTACTTTGCTTTCTTACTCTCTATCTGTCCTAAAAACCCTCTCTGCTCCCTTGCCTTATCATCCAAGTCCTTCACCGCACCTAATCTCTCCTCAATTTTTTATCCGACCTAAAGTATCTCAAGGGATACCTGGTCATTCTTCTCTCCGAAGCAATGACTTAGCTGACACTCTTGTTAAAGTTGGTCCCTCTCTTGTCCCCTCCACTAAACCACTATCTCTCTCAGCATTTCCTCCCAATGTCTATATCTCTACACCAGTTGGAGACGCAGTATCCAATCTGGTTTCTTCCAACATCAAATCCCTCCAGTGTCTCCTGAGGAGCTTACTCTCCCTCGGTCTGCTCGTTGTGTTATCTTTTTCAATTATGCTGCAACGGGCACAGCACTCTTCTTGGTACATATCTCCACAGGGTTGGTTGAGCCAAGACTTCTTCTGGCAGCAACTGCAGTTCTGAATCACAGGACCTTTTTCATCTCGTGCTAGACTGCCCTGCCCTTGACTCTATACGTCTGGCCATCTTCGGCCACTCTCTCTATTCTGGACTTCTGGTCTCGTCCCTGGGGGGTTTTCCCAATTATTGGACTCCATAAAGTTGATCCGCTCCTCCATCCCCAAGAATAGGTCGGGTAAGCTCACCACCACTTGCACCATATCATTTCATTAGCAGAAACCGAGCTTATTTTGCTCATCTCGGAGCATTTGCGTGATAGGATTATTTTTGATGTCAAGCAGAGCCCATGTTGGGCTACTATGCTTGACGAGACGATCGATATTGCTGCATTGCAGGGATACATAACTTTTGTTCAGTACATCGATATAAAAGGATGCCATGCAATAGCACTTTTAGATATTCGAGGCATTGATGCTCGTGGAGCAACTGTTGCTAACCTGGTCGAACTTTGGAATAAAGTTGCTTTTGATTACGATCTTGAGGTCAGCAAGCATGTCGATGTTGCTTGTGATGGAGCTGCTTCAATCATAGGCCGCCGAAATTCTCTCTTCAAGAAGATGACCGAACAAAACCCAGTCACGTACACGGTGCACTGCCATGCGCATCACTTAGCTTTGGCTTGTACAGACACAATGAAAGAGCTACAGCACATCCAAGATTGTGAACGCAGTTTAGTCCAGACATGAAAGGACTTTTCAATCTCACCGCTAAAAACAGCTAAACTGCATGAAATACAAACTGCTAATGTTGATATTTAAAGCTTGCCGTACCTGTTGGCTATCTCATGGTGCGCCGTAATTGCAATGAAGGCAGAACTATTGGCTGTGTATGCTACGCTTAATTCCTTAGCTTCTTCCAAAAACAATTGCACCGCAGTTGGTATTCTTCCCTTAATCCGTACAAAAAGCTTTCTCTTTTCCGTTTACTTGCTTCCAGGGCCGTAACTATTGCCGGTGCACCGTCGCAATGCACCGGGGCCCCAGCCCGAGAGGCCCCGCATTGCTCCGTTTTATTGTAAAATATTTTCGTTAAAAGCTCAAGTAAACTTATTATTATTAATTGTCACACTTTATCAATAATTTTAATTTATATTTAACCATCTTATTTATTTGAAGTAGTTCTTAATATATTTAAAGTTTCAATTGTGACGAATTCCTTTTAATTTTGACGTATTCATGACGTAATCGGTGCACTACCCCTACTTAAGTCTGTCTAGTAAAATAAGTTTAAGCTATAATGATCATATAGCATCATATTTATCCACTTTATTTTACCTTGTAATTGTTAATGAATTTTGCTTTATGACGTATGTTATACGTAATGTCACGTCATGGCTTCAAGATAATTCTAATATTTTCCACCGTAGTCCAATAACTTAATAGTAACACATGTTACATAATTTATTTACCAGCCTTATGGACCGTGTTTACTGCCAGCCCTGCTGGTTATTTTTTTATAAAAATGTCTCTCCAGAGACTTCTTACGCACTTCAAAATTCTTGGGGTACAACAGGTTTAAATAACTGAAGGCATTTATCGCAGCAAATTCGAAGCCATGAAAGCTCCACACATTATGCAGAGGCATGTGTCATATATGAGCAACAAAGAAACAAGGGACAATAGAAGAAGCGTAACGGTGTTTCTTCCGATGATGGACATACTTTCTTGCCAACTAATTAATTACTTTGAAGAAATGAAATTAGTTGTGACGTCATATCAAGTTTCGGAACCAAGTTTTCTATCAAATACTTCTCATCTAGTTCTTGAGGTTGAAGCAAAAAATTTTTCTAACAAATTTCCTAATAACGTCTTTCCGTTGTTATCGAGCCAAATGCTCTCCATCAAAATGTCGTTTAGAGAAAAGCTTTCCTGTACATTAGGCTTGCCTGTAGAAAAGCTTGCCTGATTGCTTATTTAAAATCTGCTAAAGAAATCGTTTCTTTTTTGATTGCTGAAAATGTATCAATTGCCACAACTTATCCTGACGTTTGTACGGCATACATGATGTATATGACAGTACCTGTAAAAGTTGCTACGGCAGAGAGGTATTTTTCTAAACTCAAACTGATCAAAAACTTTCTTCGAAGCTCCATGTCCCAAGAGAGACTTAGCGGTTTGGCTCTGCTATCGATAGAAAATGAACTAGCCAAAAGTCTAGATTTTAGAAAAGTTATCCAGCACTTCGCTAGTGCTAAAGCAAAACGGAAAAATTTCAAGTTTCCAACCACCCGCAAGTAAATTACGGTAGCCTACTTAATTGGCTTCAACGTATTGTGTTTTATCGATTTGTGTCTTTTGTGGTGGTGTCATTGTACTGTACGTTAATTCTTTTTGGGTTAAACAATTTATCCGCATTGCATAGCACATCTCCATTTTGCTGAAATATCGTTAAAAGTGCTCAGAAAGCACCTTGCCTTAAAAGGTTACACATAATTTTTTTTGTCATTATAGAACAATTTTGGTTTGCGACGTTTATTTGATTAAACTTTTATTAAACAATCAAAAAATTGTTGTTGCAGCCTGCCCCCATAAAATCCTTGCTATGCCATTATTTCGATTTGAATACACTGCAACCACAAAAATTATGTTAAATTGTGCAAACTTGATGAAATTTTATTCGAATTATAGCCTTTTAATTGCAGGAACAGTAAACTTAGCTTTACCCCTTTTATCTGTTCAGTTCAGTGCTTTTTTTGACTCATTATTTCAATTAAAAAATCTTTCTATAACTCGGAGTCGTCAATGATTCATGTGTTGAGAAAAGTGGCTCAATTGAATATTAAAAACAGAAAAAAATGGGAACCCCATAATAGATGTTTGCACCGGGGCCCCACCTGACGAAGTTACGGCCCTGCTTGCTACATGCTGCTTTGGAGCATCTAAACAAGCTATCATCGCTTTTTCAAAAACGCAGCTTTCATTTTTCTCACATGCAATCAGCTCTTTCATTATGTCAAAAGAAAAACAGGAGCATTGCCGATTCGGATCAGATTATAAATAGCCTGAAACTTGATTGGAAAAAAATTTCAAATATTTTGCCAAGCTCACAAAATGAACTTTTTAAAGATTATTTTAAGCTGATCGGATGCACTATCAAAACATACTGTGAAACACTGCTCCAAAATCCTGAAGACCGCTTTCCCGAGACTAAAGTACAGTTTGCCTTTTGTATTTTTAATGCGAAAAAGATTTCTCTTGATTCCAACCAGCAGCAGTTTTATGGAAATCGTGATCTAAAGCTGCTGATTACAAAGTTCAATGTCGTTTCAGCTGAACAAATCTTGTAAGTAGTAAATAATTACCAAAACTAAAGGATGAACTGATTATGCCAGAGTTTTAATTTTTCCGGGATGGTGTTACAGTTTCTAGCAAATGTGTCAAAGATTTATTATTTTTTTTTTTATTTTATCTCTATATTTATCCTCCTGACTCGCAGGAAAGCGACGGAGGCGCTATACATAGGGTAAGCAATTACCCCGACCTGCTTCCGGAGATGCCAAGATATTGCTGTCCGCTAGTAATTTTAGTAGAGATATGACTGCAATTTAGAACTGCTTGTCAAGACCACCAAGCAGGGGAAAGTGCCGTAAAGTGTCTTTCCCAAGGACACAACAGAATTTTTTAAGAAATAAGATGAAATTTTTTAAGAAATATTTCCCAAACTGCACCAACTTTGCCGCATTGCACTGTCCATTCCACTTGCAACAGCCTGGCCAGAGTGAGGGTTTTCAATTATGAGCTGTGTTGAATTCTAAGCAACGGAACTGACTGCTTGATGTAACTCTGGCCCGAAGCAGTTAAATTAAAAAAGCGCGCTAGAGGTTGCTCAGAAGTGGATAAAAGCAAAGGATAGACGAAGAGTGACAGAGTGAGCACTAAAGATTATAAAATCTCTTGACGACAAGAAAGAAACCGATGCTTTTACTGATAAACATAAACTGTTTGATGAAAATGAAATTGAAAAATTTCTGTTGTAATTTTTGTAAATGCAGTAATATTAATCGTGTTTTTAATAAAGAATCCGTTCAAAAGATCATTTTGAATGTTTTGATAAAAAATTCGGCCTCTAAAACTTCTTTGTTGTCCCTTAAACCAAACTCTAAAAAAAAACCTGCACACGCATTTGTTCAATATTTTTTTTGTAGTTTTATGTACGTGCAGATTTACTGTTTTAGTGAGAAAACTAAATTTTGGTTTTCTTTTCATTTTGTGTAGAACAAAGCAACATTAGCGCATCTTCAATATCCAGAAGAATACTACGCTTCGTGGTTCTACCACTTCGTATTTGCCGCCACTGCTTCAACAATCGTATCTGGCGCAATGGCCGAGAGGACAGAGTTCACTACCTACATGGTTTACTCCATACTTCTAACCGGTTTTGTTTATCCTGTGGTATCGCATTGGGCTTGGTCCGAAAGCGGATGGTTAGCCAGAGGAGCAGGTTAGTTAAAAACTTTGTCTGATTTTTTCAAGTTACCTGCTCGGCAAATTACAGTCTTAAAGTATACTGCTCGCTTGGTGGTAAATTATGTGTTATGATTATGTATTCTCTGCTAGATCTGGCTTGCGTACGTATAAGAAACTGCCTCACAAGATATTGTACTTTATGGGTGAGAGAAAAGTAATGTTTAACCGTCTTAAATCTCATATTTTAACAAGTGATAAGTGCTTGTATTTTATTACAATTGCTTTCTACTTCACTTAAACGATATGCTAGTAACTATAATCCTGTTTTGGAGTTAATCAGCAGTGAGGCCGTGTGGTTAAAGCGCCGTGACTGTGATTAACATGGTCTCGGTTCAAAACCTACTCGGTTCATTCTGTTGTGTCCTTAGGAAAGACATTTTCAAGCAGTTCTAAATTTCAGTCATACCTCTATAGCTTCATAAAACGGAAAAACCAAAATAAAAAAGTCTCAAGCAGAGAGCAATATCTTGGCACCTCCGAAAGCAGGCCGTAATCATTGCATGCCCTATCTACGTGCCTCGATCACTTTCCTGTCAGCCGGAGAATAAATATAGCGATATAATGGAAAATAAAAAAATGGAAAATGGACTTCTGAAT
This sequence comes from Diplosoma virens, assembly GCA_963680785.1. Taxonomy (NCBI): domain Eukaryota; kingdom Metazoa; phylum Chordata; class Ascidiacea; order Aplousobranchia; family Didemnidae; genus Diplosoma; species Diplosoma virens. Next base: position 37,181,697 of record OY796887.1, on the reverse strand, counting down.
CTTTTGCTTGTCTAGCGGCTATCAAAAGTAAGAAGCTATTTCTAATTATTCCTGCGCTGTTCGATAATCCAGTCGAGGCAATACCCAACAAAAAGCGAAAAGGATGAGGAAAAACATTAAAGACTTCCTTAAAAATAAAAACAATCAAGTTGCAGATTCTCGCTATCCAGGGACTTTCTAATTTATTATTTTTGGTTTATTCGAAACCCATTCAAACAAACTTGAATTGACGATTTCAAAAAATACTCAAATTGATTGCACAATATGTAAAGGTCAGTATTTATATGCATTCGAAACAATTACGACTTTGAAACTGAAAAATCCAAATGCATTTCTTTTTTCTTCCTTGTTTGGTGATACAATTTAAGGACAAATTTTTTTCCAAAAAATATCTTATTGAGTATCTTATTTATAGTCTGTTAGAAGTAGCTTACGCGTAAATTGAGCGAAAAAGAAATACTAAATGAAAGTGAAACTTGTCGAGCTGCAAAGCTACATTTAAAATCTCACTCTGATGTTTTTTCGCGGCGGGAATTTACAAGAACCACTGTATCTTGAATAAAAACATTATTTGCAACCTCACTAATTATGCCAAAAATATGACAGCATCAAATATACTTACCAGAGTAAATAAGTACATTTTTCTGAGAAACTTAGCAAAAACAAGTTGAATACATCATTTAGTGATGATCACCGGCGAGATTTTACGCTATGCTTGTTTCCTCATCAAATTTAACATTAGGACTTCAGAAATTTTCAAACAAAGGACAGCGTTAAACATTACATTAATGTTGATGCATCAATAAAGCGTGATAAACTTATATTTTCTGTTAGTGCTATTAGTTTTAAAATTTGAAAATCATATTACAAACAAACAAAATTTTTTGAAAAATAATGAACCTAGAACTGGCCCTGGGAATAAAAATAGAGGCCTGGATGTAGTCTTTCACACGTTTTGTTTATGACATGTCCACTGGGCAGCATGGATATCTACTTTGGCGTGGTTGTTCAATAGTTATTGCGCAGCAATCACAAACAAATATCTCCTGGTAAACATTTGAATACCAAATAGACCATGCAGTTTATGGTCACAATTGGAAATAGGCCAGTTATGCGCATTGTTTTGGCATCAGTACCTCATCATAATCATGCAAGTCATCTTAACAGTATTACGCGCATAGATATTTTTTCAATAATGCCATAAGATGGTGAAAAAATGCGAGCCACCTTAGACTAAACTATTCCGTTTTTTTCAAAGTAAATCAAAATTGTACAGATTGGTAAAGATTTATAATTTTGTTAATTTTAAATTCATATTTGGTTTCTTGGTTTTTGAAATGAAAGGATGTCGTCACAATCCTAACGTGAGTGATCTTCAACCTGCAAATTTGGAGATACATTGAAAACGTAGTCACGTTTTAACTTTAAGTCTCCTCCAAGGCCTTATCGTTAGAAAAAACATACTTTTTGAGAATATGGAAGGCATATCGTATATATAATTGTTAAAAAAAAGAGGAACTTAAGACCACTAGTTGAGGAACGTTGTTGTTTAGAAGCAAAACCTACTTGACTTGCTGTCACTTGTAGGCAAGAGTGACCTTCTGTTCCAAACAAGCTCAATGGTTATCATAGCAGTGTTCTTTTCGGGCAGCAATCTTAGCAACTTGCAGGTAAGGTTGCGAAGCCAAAGAGGCAGTACGCAGCTCCCGAATCGATAAAATAGCAATGACCTTCCTAAAAATCATCGACGATTTGTGTAAAAAACGTCTTGATCTACAGTTTAATTTTTGCGTCTATACGCAGCCTTTTTTCTAAACGTAGTTTTGCGTAACAGACAATGCTCTGCAACGGAAAAGCAAACCTTAGTTGTGCAATAACGAAACTTTGTAGAATACGCTTACCAAATAAACAAGTTAAAAACAACACTCGCAAACCATAAATTGTTTTATCAGTGACAATGTTCTACAAGTTAGAATGAAAACCAGCGGCATCATTAGCATCGTACATCAGTGGAATGCTGTTCAAGTTCCCTCAACCAGTTAAGCACTCTCCATCCTGACACTTGGCATGTAATAGTCAACATGTAGGCAATTCAAGTCGCAACCGCTAAAACAGAGATGAGAAAACACTGGAAGATGGAGGCTTGCAATTGTGCTGGTGGGGCTTTGAAAACACCAACTATTTCGTAGGTATCACGCACTTGTAGATGGATATTGGTCGAGAAATGTGTATTTCATGTGCTTGTGAATAAACGTGTCCAGGCTGTGCTTCCTGCTTAACAAAGACTCAGACAGTTTGAAATTTGAAAGCACTAGCTTCTGTGCAGTAGTGCAATGAGTTTCGCGTAATACGGTAAGATGAAAAAATTCTTATTATGAAAACTTTCATTTTGCTTGCAGTGAAGCCATCTATATTTAGTTAGAAAATGTGAGCCTTCAAAACTTATGGGCAATATGACCAAGAAGGGCAATGTTTAGCGTTCATTGTTCCATTCTAAATAGGATGTTTGCATATTAGCAGACTTTAGATAAAGATAGATATAGATAGGAATAGATAAATACTCATCTGTTTTGGCAGATTTGACTTCGTTTAGTCATTAAACAACAATAACACAGCTTTGATTCTCACAGCTTTGATTGTGAAAAACATCATCTGTCATTTGGTTTTGCTTTATAATGTTTTAGATTTTTCAGTTATTCTCATTCAAATAATTACGCTTCTAGTTTTTATTGAATGTTTGTCAATTACAAGATTGTGATAAAAGTATTAAAGATATTCAATTAGTTTTTAATGTTGTGTTCTTTTTGAATAATTTGATTCGAGTGGATAATACAAATATTGAAATTATAAATCTATTTAAGTTGTTTGCGACTATGACGTGCTTAGTAACAAAGAGATCGTGCACATTTATATTTATACAATCCAGGAATCCCAAACCTAAGATACATTGATCTTGCGGGATCAGGAGTTGTTCATATTCTTGGAGGAACATCGGCTCTAGTAGGGGCTGCTTTTGTAGGACCGCGACTTGGGCGATTTAACAGCGATGGATCGCACAACGATATTCCAGGCCATAGCGTCACAGTGAGTACTTAAAAATTGTTTTTTTCATCTTTTTGGTTGCATCGAATGGTAGAAAGGTTTGATTATACGATGGTAAACTTCGTAGACCTTTACATCGCTTGAACGTTGTCTTAATACAGGTTGCGTCTTTGGGAGGGTTCATTCTTTACGTTGGGTTTTTGGCGTTTAACGGCGGATCTCGGTTATCGATATCAAAACCTGGTGACGGCCTGGCAGCGTCAATCGCTGTCATGAGTACGATCCTGGGAGGAGCAACATCTGCCATTGTCACAATGATCCTTTGTAAAGCCACTGATGCAATCAGGGGACAGGACCATTATTGGTCTCTTATAATGACAATAAACGGAGGTTTGGCCGGTGAGTAAGCAAAACTTTTAGAATAACAAAAATTTAAATTAAAATTTTCGTATAGTTTAGCTGTGACCGTAGTGCCCAATACTAGCTCGCAGAGGCATGGCCAGCAGAGATATAATGGCGCCCGCTCTTTAGAAGAACTATTGTCTTTTACTAGGTTTTGCTTAACTTTTAAAGATAAAGTAGACTTTTTTGACAAATGATTTGCAGTAAAGTCTCAACTAGTGTTCATTAAAAACAACTTCGCGAGCTTAACATAAACACAAAATAGTTAGATAAAACTTTATACTTCAAAGTTTTATTAATAATGACATCCGTGTTTCTGTGACGCGAGGTTTAGATTTAATTCATAGAATGTTTAAATTTGACGCATTGTTACCAAGAGCTCGTCAATTGCAACTGCAAACAGTTGCTGCGTTGGCCAATTGCAATGTTGAAAGGATGGCCAGGACTAACTCTTACAAGTTTCGATGTATGAAACGAGTATCAAGAAAGTTTTGGGTTCTTTTCAGAACTGAACTAAAATATTATAGTTCGATTCTTATCCGCGTATCGAAATAGTTTTACAAACGCTTTTGTTGATTCAGGAATGGTTTCAATGTGTGCCGGATGTAGTCAGTTTAGACCGTGGTTTGCTGTTTTGATTGGTGCGATTGCTGGAGTAGCTTTCGTTTCTTGGCATCACACAATCTTAAAGATTCGAATTGATGATCCTTTGGATGCAGTCGCAGGTCAGTTGCTTATACTTGACCATATCATGCAAGGACGAAGCGCATATGGGCTTGGTTTAGTATTCGAAAATCAAGACTTCATAAATGTTTCAATTGAACTTTATCCAATAATTTTCCCTATGTGATCTTGATTGAAGAAAGCAGTTATAAAGCGATTGTATTTTGGTTTAGTTCATTTGGGAGGAGGATTAACCGGTGTTTTTTTGGCACCGATATTTGTTGAATATGGATTGGAAGAAAACGGACAATATGTCGGGGGTATTGTTTACGGAGGAAGCATTTTATCGTTTAAGGTAAGTTTGTTAAGAGTTATGGCATTTTGCTTAAGTCTGCATTTTTAAATTGCTTGATTTCAGAGTTTTGGATGGAACTTACTTGGGGCTGTTACCATAATAACGTGGACTGGAACTTGCTGTACCATCATGTTTGGGACTATGAAATATCTGAATGTTCTTCGAGTACGAACCAAAGTTGAAGTTATTGGCTTGGACCGTATCAAACATGGAGAACCTGCCTATCCTGTCGGCGGATACAATCCCAGCGAGCATCCGCTAGATAATGCAGCAAAAGGTAATCCGTGCAAACATGGCCTGCTTAAAGCAATAACGGTGGGTGATCTGCCCAGTAGCGAGAAGATGTGTAGGGCAAACCTTTGCTTTGTGCGTCTTGTACACTACTGAAAGCGGCAGTCTTGACTTCCATAACAAACTGTATACAAAACTTTCGCTAATATCTACATATTCGTAAACAGAAGAGTTAAAGTAGAGCTGTTTACAAAAATTATGGCAATATTTATACGCAGCCGATTTAAGATTATAAGCATATAAATACATCGGAGAAAGCTTAATTGTGTGGTTAACTGCGAACGTGTTACTAGACTTTGCGAAGCTTAATTGTGTTTTCCGATATGGTTTGTGATTAAAAAAAATAAGTTACAAAATAGGCTATTTTAACAATTTTGTGATATAAATATTCTTATTTTGGTATAAAAATAAGTTAATTGGTCTAAACATATTATTCACAAACAATTGCTTTGAAACGATTTTCAAAAGTAACCAGCAAAAAAAGTCTCTTTGTGTTTAAATACTTAAAAATTTACGAGAGAAAAATGATTTGACTGTGACCACAATATAACTACGCCACTTAATCGAATGTTTGTTTACAAAAATAATCCTTATATAACATGAAATATATATCGTCCCACAATAAAGCTTACAGTAAAATAGCCATTTTTAAGTTTACACAAATTAATATTTATATTATTATACCTTGAAGGATGAAGGCCCTTAAGCCCGATTTTGTATCTTCCTTATATCATTGATGTAGAAACTGGGGCTTTATTTACAGCAGTGTTAGAATAAAGTAAATAACCTTTTGAAATATTAATCTTTTTTTCCCTGCCAATAAATCGTATTTATTCAGTAAATGAGTGACGTTTTTAAATAGCAAAAATTGGAAAAGCACAAAAATAGTAGCATCTTGCTCCACATGTTTCCACAGAGATTTTTGAAAATCAGAATAAAATTTAAACTTTGTCTTTTTTAAAGTAAACTAGATTTTTTGATTTACCCAATGTCATAAATTGTACTTGTGTTTTCTTTTTGGGTGTTGCGGGTAAAATGCTCTGGGTGTCTCTGGGTGAGAAAGATTAGGACTTTCTTGTTTTTGAGAGAATCTAAATGTTTATTACTCGTAAAAAGATGTAGCGGAAATATGACAAACTCGTGACCAGGACCGCATCGGTGAATTTTTGCCTATAAATTTGTTGCAAGCTGCAATTCATTTTGCAAACCAAGTAATGACCGTTTATTATTATTTTTTTCTACTCTTCACTTTGATTTAAACAATTTTACAATTTACTTTCCTGGCTAATACGAATTCGGACTGCAGGTTTGCTTTAAGACCAAAAAGGTTTTTGTTGTGATTAATACGACACTCTCCTCGTCACTGTCCCGTCTCAGCTGATGCTATTGCATCTCAGCTAGTCAGAAATGAAAGATCCGAGGCTGTTCACCGCAAGTCATCTTGAGTTTCGTAGGAAGTATCTGACCTTTGGAGGCCCACAACACCAGACCCAGTAAATATCTCTGAGAACTTCTCGCAGAGAAAATTCACTGCTACCCTTCAACACTTAAAACCAGATAAAGCTACGGGCCCTGATTCCATCTTCCCAGAGCTTATAATCCATGCTGGATCTGCTTTGAAGTCCCGGCTACTTGACTTTCTTTTTTCCTGATTGCGCCAACTCAAAATTTTTAAGATCTGGAAAAGAGCCCTCTTAGTCGCAATCCCAAAGCCGACAAAGCCCATGGTGGACCCAATGAGCTATCGGCCATTATCTCTGCTCTGCGTCCCCTACAAAACCCTTGAGAGGATTATCTATTCCCGCGTCGAGCCAATTATTGATCCACAGCTGTTCCCTAAAGAGCCGGCTGGGTTTCGATGCGGAAAGTCGGCCGTGAATCAAGTCGTTCTGCTGACCCAGAACATTGAGGATTCTTACGAGGCTAAGAAGAAGACCGGTGTTGCATTTGTTAATCTGACAACGGCATATGACACTGTCTGGCACCGTGGCCTTACCTGCAATCTGCTGAGGCTCTGCCGGATAAGCACATGGTCAGAATGATTATAGAACTTGTCTGAAACCGACGTTTCACGCTGACCACCGGTGACAGCAAGCAAAGCAGGCTACGTCGTCTGATAAATGACGTTCCTCAGGAATTGGTTTTGGCTCCCCTCCTTTTTAACATCTATATGTACGACCTGCCTTCCACAATATTCAGAAAGCTTGCTTACGTAGATGATTCAACATTGTTGCATTCTTTTGGAAGCTGGAAGGTTTTTGAGAAGACTTTAAGCCAAGACAAGACTACACTTTTAACGTATCTCCAGACTCTAACACACTAAGACGGTGACGGCACCCTTTTATTTAAATAACCGAGAGACCAAACGTGAGCTTAGAATATACAACAACAATAGACTTTTACCATTCTATCCAACTCCTACTCCTACTCACCGTTTAATGGCATTGTGCAAAAAACTATCTTTGCACGTCACATTGCTGAGGCTACTTGTAGGTTGGTTCAAGATGGGTTGTTACTGCCGAAATACTCTGCACAGCTGCCTAATCTCTAATCTACTGAACAGAAGAGTACTGCAACCCAGTCTGGTATTGCAGCGCTGACACTCGCCTTATAGACAGTTTTCTGAACGACTATTTAAGCTTAGTCGCTGGATGCCAGCGTCCCACTCCAATGAACCACTTACTCATACTTTCAGGCATCCAGCCAGTTCAGCTTCGCCGACTAGGCATACTAGATTTTGACACTATCCTTGACTTACTGTGGATTTCTAGACCCTGATCATATTCTGTATGGCTTTTTAAGTGGGTCCTCAGAGAGTCTAATATCTAGACGCCTGTTTGTGCCAGCTGCGCGAAATCTATTAAATAACCTTGCCCTATTGGGCATCCGCGCTTCTCAGTGGACAAATTACAGATGGAACACGGAGTACTGCGAGAATGCATTCAGGCTTCCTGGTTTTATACCCAGGACCAGTGCCAGGCCTGTTGGAATGAGCTTGGCCAGAACAGTTTGGGTGAAGCTCAATTGCCTGCGAAATCGTGTTGGGCGATTTCATTCGTCCATGTACAAATGAAGTCTCGCTCCTTCACCGAATTGCAATTACGGCGCCTCTGAACAAACCGCAGACCACGTCCTAATAATGTACCACATATATCGGGCATCACATGGAGCACGAGGTCTAACAGTTCTGAATGACAAAACTCGATTCTGGCTTAACACCATCACTGCCAGTATTTGATCCGGGCAGTACTAGCCTGGGTAGTAAAAGGATAAAACGCCAGCCTCAGTCCTGTTTGTGTCCGGCCCCAGTCCTGTTTCTGAAATCAAAGTGAAGACTAAACAAACTCAAAACAAGGTCATCGAATCGGTTTGTGGAAAAAATTTTGTGTCATTTTTTTAAAGGAAGCTTCAACTTTCTTTGGTGCAAAAATTTTTAAATTGATTTATATGTGAATTCAGCATCAAATTAAAAATTCCTTTGCGGGCTGTAGCACAAGACTTTGTGGCCCGCTTGTTTGACATGCCTAATATAGAAGGGTTTTTGATGTTTGTGAAAATTTTTGAGTAAGTTCCGTATTGAATAACGTGAAACTTGAGAGGAGTGGTTATCGGAAGGACGACTGGTTTCGTTGTGTAAGTGATAAGTGTTTGTGTCTCTTTTGTGCAGCCAATGGCAATATGCAAAGCTGTGTTATGAATTATTTGCAGTTTGTTGATGCTGGTGTTTGATATGAAAGGAGTCAATATGGTGTTTGCATATTCCAAAATAGGCTGAGTAATTGTGAACAGCATTATTAGTTTTGCTTTATGTCAATAGTAGTATTTTATGCTGGATGGCACTCAGGAATGACGAAAGCAGGGGCAATTATTTCCCATGCCCTTTTTCCTATTTTAAATTGCCCCTTGCCTTAATACTACTACCCTTAAATACGGTATTGTGACTACTACTACTACTACTACTACTACTACTACTACTACTACTACTAGTAGTAGTAGTAGTAATAGTAGTAGTAGTGGTAGTAGTGCAAGACATCACTGGTAGAAACGGTATTGTGCATCACGCAAGTCAATGACCAGATCCCAGTAATACATCGAGTTTTGGGACAGATGGCGCTATAGAGTACCATCTGTGGCATCATGCATCGCGCACGCCGCAAAGTTGATTTAATGGCTGGCTTGTTTTTGCATAGTTTCAGCAATATGGCCATAACGAGGTGTTAACTCTTTCTCTATACCTCCTCGCATTAAGGAATAAATGGCAAGTATTGCATTTCTCTTTTTTGACTTAATCTTGACAAGACTCGAAAAGCCTTTTTTACTCAAATAAGTTGTTGGCATTTGTACTAAGATAGCAATGGCCTTTTCTGCCAAATTTTTATATTAGGCAAACTCCAAAAGAAAAACCCAAAACTCTCAATAATCTATTTCCCGGAATAAATGTTTTTGATTTTAATCAACTTGGAGTTTCAATAATCTCTCGTCTGCTGTTGGTTCATCATTAAATGGCTGCATAGTCCATAAGTGTGCCTCCGGACGTTTGCCGTTACTCTCGTAGTCAGTATGCAGTCAGTCAGTATGCAGTTGCAGTCAAATTATGCAGTCAAATGAAAAAGTAAAGTATGCAGTTAAATTATCCCCAAGTATATTATCCTCAAGTAAGTTCAAGTGATCAACAAAGAGAGTAGACAGGTTATCTTTTGTATAAACATCCTTAAACTCCCATTCAGACTTTTTCATATTTTGATTTAAGAAAGGAAAGTCATTAAAGTTCTATGATAAAGCATTGTTTTTCAAGTGCGAAATTTCATCTTCAAGGCATTAACTTTGCAAGTTGACCGAAATATATCACCTCTTTTCCCTTGCAGACTAACGTTCACTTGATTCAAACGATCAAAAATCAATAGCAATATACCAATTTTGCAACTTAGAGGATGTCACAAAACTGGTAGCTTTTTTAGAGTCTTTATGTTCAGTGTAAAATGTTTCTAATTGTCCTCGAAGTTGAAACACACGGGAAAGAACTTTTTCTCAGGATAGCCACCGTATCTCTGTGTGCAGAATTAATTTTTTGGAATTGGAGAACATTTTATCACAAAGTTTTGAAAAAAGTCTCTGTTGTTTTGCACTTTTTTGAATAGAATTTGCCATATCTATAACTTACCATGGATCATTGTTTAATTCGTTTTCTGGTCCAACTATCCAGCCATACTCAGTTTAAGTTTCTTAGTAACTAATGCTTGGCGGTGGAGAATACAATAAATTCCAAAGCAATTTGGAGACAATCGTTGCATTCTTTTAATCACACCCTTCTGCGAGCCTTGCATAACTGCAGCGCCATCTGTTGTCACAGTTTTTTACTTTGACCAATCTAACCTCTCTTTTTCAAAAAACTTGTTCATCTTTTAAAAATCGCTTCAACGATTATTTTTTTCTCCAGCTCGTTGACAGAATAAATAGTGTTCAACCATTTTCTTAGCTTTATGTCCGGAAATCTGCAAAATACCATAAGCTGGGACTCGCTGCTTATATCAGTACTTTCGTCCAACTGTATGCTGAAAGAGAGAGCTTTGTCTAGTTTTTGTATTAGTGGTTGTTTTAAATTCGCGAATATAACGGCATATCGCTTCCAATAGTATTGTCGAAAAGTGAAATTCTTTTAATTCTATTTACTGCTTTCAGGAGGTCATAAGTAAAGTCAACTGCAATTTTGAAACAAGGTAGCACTACACGTTTAAGTTCTCTGTATGGGGCGTTTGACTTTTATCATGTTTCAATGCAGATAGAATGAGCTGAAGTCGAAGGCGCAGAAACCTTTTGGTGATATTTATTCATTTTCCGAATCAAATTACCAATAATCACTTATTCACATCTTATTTAAATAGAATCAAAAACAACAACAAAAATAGCACTTATTAATGAAGAATTGAAAAAATTAAATTTGATAGAAAATAAATACATTTAAAAAAAGTATTTTAATTGCTCGATACTATAACTCAACGGTTCTTAAACTGGGGTCCGTGAAGAATTTTCTGGGGGTCCGCAACAGCATTCAGTTTTTGAGATATAGACTCAGGTTGTTTTAAACTATTTAGGTTTTGTTTTACACGAACACACAGCCTTTTAATTTCCAAAATCAAGTTTATCGAATAGCCTTCCACGCGCATGAGTTCTCTTTCTCTACTTTTGCAAAACTAATTTATTTTCACTAGAACCATCCTCTTTTAAAGCACCGTGCTGGCAATCAGTCCTTGACAACACGCGAGGAATAAATTATGCGAGATATGCATAGATGGTGCACCAGCTATGCTTGGTTCAAGGTCGGGATTCCAGACTAAAGTGAAAGCAAAATCTTCCCAAGCAAAAGGTTTTCATTGCATCATATATCGCTCTGCTCTTGCCTGTATTCTACCAATTTCCTTAGAAGAAGTGCTCAACTTAGTGATAAAACTCGTTAATTTCGTCAAGGAAAGCGCATTAAATTCTCGTTTATTTAAAAATTTTTGCAGAGGTATGAACGCCAACCATGAATCACTACTATTTTACTGCGCAGTTTGATGGTTATGGAACGGTAAAGTCGTATGTCGGGTTTTCGAATTGTGGAAAGAACTGAAAGAGTTTCTACAGCTACAAAAAATATATATTTTTGTGACTGCATTAAATGACGAAAACTGGTGCAAGCAATTGGCATACTTAGCTGATATCTTCGGGCATTTAAACAAGCTGAATCTAAAACTTCAAGGAACCGAATTACTGTAAATCTCATCACGTGTAAAGACACTTTACGTGGTTTTATTGCAAAGCTTCAGAATTGGCGCCAAAAAGTTGATTTGGGTAACATGCCATGTTTGAAAACGTTTCTGACTCGCATGAAAGTGGAATTGATCCTGCCGAACAGTTTAAATCAGAAATATTCCAGCATCCATATGCGCTTGAAGAAGAATTGAACCGTTACTTTCTGGATATGCTGGATGAAGAAGAAATTAATCTGGCCGGAAACTCTTTTGCTTCTCAACTTGACATCTCAAAGATTTCAAATGATCTTCAGGACGAATTATTGGAAATGGAGAAATGATGCCTCTGCATATGATCTCTTCATAGAAAAATCTCTCTCTCAATTTTGGGTTTCTATGCAACGGTCATATGCAAAGGTCAGTATGGCTGCATTAAAAATCATTACCCCCTTTGTCTCCACTTACTTATGTAAACGTGGATTTTCTGCAATTGTTCAAATCAAAACGAAAGCGAGGAATAAACTTGATGTGTAAGATCACATGAAACTTGCAGTGTCGCGTACACAACCAAGAATAAAAAAGCTATGTGTTGAGTTGCAAGCACATACTTCCCACTAAAAGTAATAGCTAACTTACAGTAAATGTTGCACTGGAATACGAGGGCTGTTTGAAAAGTAACGGGACTGTGTAAATAATTATTTTATTTGAAATGCCACGTAAAAATTACAACTTGTCCCCTTCAAAGTAATCTCCTTGAGCTCGAATGCACTTTTCTAATCTCTGTTGCCATTGCTTGGAAAGATTCCATTGGGATCGCTCGTAGTTCCTTCGTTACGGCTGTTGTTATGGCTTTTGAGTCTTGAAAACGGGTTCCTTTAATGACTCCCTTGAGCTTAGGAAACAAGAAAAAATCACAGGGAGCCAGATCTGGCGAGTAGGGTGGTTGCTCCAGCACGGCAATGTTATTTTCTGCAAGAAATTGTCGTATGCTTAAGGCATTGTGAGCAGGAGCATTGTCATGATGAAGCAGCCATGACTTTGTCTCCCACAATTCTCTTCTTTTCTCCCTTACCGAACGCATCAAACGTCGCAAGATGTCTTTGTAAACATTCTGGTTAATGGTTTGGCCCTGTGGCAAGAATTCTAGATGAACAATTCCATGAACATCAAAGAAAACAATCAGCATTACCTTAATTTTGGACTTGAACAGCCTTGCTTTCTTGGGTCTTGGTGAGGATGCACTCTTCCATTCAAGGCTCTGCCGTTTGGTGAGTGGATCGTACTCGAAGATGCACGACTCATCACCGGTAACAACTCTATTCAGCAGATCTGGTGTAATTTCAAGTTGTTTCAGGATGTCTTGACACACGTGCACACGATTTTCCTTTTGCCCATCATTCAGCAACCTTGGTACCATTTTCGCACAAACCTTCCTCATCCCCAGATCTTCTGTAATGATCCTCCACACCCTCTCACTATTCATGCTCAACTCATCTGCTATCATTCTAACAGTAAGGCGGCGGTCACTGCACACTTTTTCTCTCACATGCTCAACATTTTCGTTTGTTCTGCTTGTTGTTGGCCTTCCACTCTTAGGATCATCTTCCACATCCTCTCTTCCCTCTCTGAACCTCTTGTGCCACTCAAAAATCCGAGTTCTTGACATCGTAGCATCTCCGTAAACTTCTTGGAGCAAATTGAATGTTTCAGTTGTAGTTTTTCCAAGTCGAACGAGAAACTTCAAGTTGATTCTTTGTTCAATGCTCATTTTTGTTAACAAAAGAAGAAAAAAAAAGAAAAAAATATTTACTAAATAAATTATCCCAAAACGAACTACAGTAAAGCACCTTTCAAGAAAAGCCTGTAAAAAAGCAAATGGTTGTCACAGAATGTTGAAACTACATTTTTACAACCACAAGACATTGCGCCATCTTAAAAAACAAAGCTTTTATCACTGTTGCAAGTGTTGTTTGTGCAAAGCATACAGTCCCGATACTTTTCAAACACACCTCGTAAGTGTTCTGTATTTGTTTTTTTATAATATTTTTGTTTTAAAAATTGTTGGGGTCCGCTGTTATTTTGAAGAAGCAAAAGAGGTCCGCAAGCCAAAAAAGTTTGAGAACCACTGCTATAACTGATTCATTACAATTTATTTTTCTTTAAAAATTTGAAAATTTTTTGTAAATTTTCTGCGGTTTAAGTTAAAACGTTTTACGATTGAATAATTTTACGACGTTTCTGATAACAAGCGAACAGCGGGAAGGCGAAGCGGCAAAAAGCGATAAAAAATTTTATAAATAAAAAATTTGCAACTATGTACAATAGCGCGCGGGTAATTTGATTAATCGTCCGCGTCTAGTTTGTCTCGCGGCACATTCTGGCGCTGGAACAAATCATATGTAGCAATAGTCTCGTATGGCTGATCTTCTTTCACACCTCCAAGCCAGTGTCATCTAACCAGTTAATAAAATCTATTTCTGCCTCGTGGATTGTTGCGTATCCCTATTGGCAGAGATGTACTAGAACAGTCGAGTATTATATGGTCTATGTCTTGTGCAGCGGCATGGCATTTCGGGCATGTGGGAATTCCTATAGTCCCAGTAATGTAAATTTACCACTGTTCTGCCATATTTTGTTTGGATTCTGTTGGCTGTTGTCCATTGTTTTCTTGTCAATGAGTGGAAACCAGGTTGTGGATTGTTTGGATTGTCAACAAGGTCTCCTCCAGTGGAAATGTTTTTTTGCCGTTCTTGTTTCCATTTTTCTTGAAGATTGAAATCGTTTATTTTTGAGAAGTAAAAAGGTCGTTTCGATTTTAGTCTAGTGGTGGTCGGAGCTTCATTCATTATTTGTTTCAATGGAGTCTCATCTTCTATCGAGTTTAACCGATTATGTTGTCGTTGAGTTGCATGTTCTTTTCTGAGGTGTGGTGGTGCAATGGAGCTTAGAGTTGTAAGCCAAAGAAGTGGAGTGGATTTCAGAGTACCTGTTATGGTTCGCATAGTCTGACGTAGTTGAATGTCAATTTTTGGTGTGTGTGAGCTGCGACTCCAAACAGGAGCACAGTATTCAGCAACACTATGACAATCCAAGAGCGAAAATTTTCAAAGCAGATGGTGAAGCGTCCCAAGATGTTCCGGTTAGCTTTTGTATTAAGGAGTTTCTCTTTTTCAATTTGTCTGCAGTTTTTCTAGGTGTTCCGGTGGATTCCGCTGGATTACCACCTTGTCACGATGTGGAGGCTTGAAGTACCACAAATCATTTATGGGAAACTAAGAGTAATCCAAAACTTGGCGTCCAAACTAGAAGAAACTTTTACTCCCGGACCCACTCCTCCAACAAATGGAACGTCTACCAACAAAATCACATACTGGTTCGGTAGTCGTCCAGGATAAAAGGACCGCAATAATGTTGCCCAGAATTCGACAGAATCAAAAAGTCAGAAAGATTCTAAAAACCCCGAGATCCCCACCTTGAACAAACACAAACACACATGATTAGAACAAGAAATTAAAATCATGTCCCTGAACGAAGAGGGTCTTTCAATGCCAAAAATGTAAATATCTGAGCAGACTGCTAATACAACATGATGTGGATGTATTACATCTTCAAGAAACCGCTCTGAGACAAGACGAAGCTCCCTCAAGATATGAAATCCCAAACTACACCCTTGTCGAAACTTGAACCAAAAAAAATAATACGGAATTGCAACGTATGCAAAAAACCCAAAATTAGTCACACTAGTGAACTCAAAATTGAGCTTAGAATCCCTTACTTATGTCGTATATCCTTCGTATGTCTTTTTACATTGGCTGGGGAAAGTGGTGGAAAGC
This sequence comes from Diplosoma virens, assembly GCA_963680785.1. Classification (NCBI taxonomy): domain Eukaryota; kingdom Metazoa; phylum Chordata; class Ascidiacea; order Aplousobranchia; family Didemnidae; genus Diplosoma; species Diplosoma virens. The sequence goes on along the minus strand of OY796887.1, from coordinate 37,166,380 downwards.
AGAATGCGGGGCAAAACAAAATATTGGAATATTTTACAAATTTTGAGAAATGGCGCCACCATTTTTTGTCACGTGGACAGTTATCGGGTGACAGGTTTTTCCGCCAAAATTCGTTACTTGGCGTGTTTAGTGTGCGGAGTTACGCCGAAATTTCAGTTTAAGCATGTCTTACTATAAGAAAACTGTTGAGAAGATACGTAAGTTTTTCTTTTTCTATGCTGCTGAGCTATCATGTTTAAGGTTGGGTTTGAAGTGCATCTAAAGCAGGGGTTCTTAAACCGGGGTCCGTGAAGACCGAATGGAAATGTTCTATGCAGTGACGGTAAAAAATCTCTATAATTATTCGGCATAAAACTTTATAAGAAATGTCCACACGTGTATTTAACTGTACCAGCCAAAAACATTGCCTTAACAAAAAAAATATAGTTATGACTAATGATGTCAACCGCGCAGTGTACGCTGCCGTGCAGTGCAGCGTAGTAATCTTTTTTGGAAGATCTTGCCGCGTACCACGCCCCGCCGCATACAAATTATGAAAAGTTTACATTTAAATTTTAAGCAAATCTTATTCTGCATGTTGCTACTGCATGGGTTGCCGATTTAGTTGCTTCCCCTTCATTAATGCAATCGCAGAGAGCAAAGTGTCAGGTGCGTAATCAACTGAATAGCAACTTTTTATATAGTACTGGTAATTAAATAATGTTCAGGGTGACCCAAAAAAACAGAACCCATAGGAATTTTATTAAATCTTATCAACATGAATAGAATTTCAAGATTACTTTTCAAGACTTAAATATCAATCTTTGTACCATCATTCGTCAAAGTTTCAGTTATTTTGGTTGCTTTACATTAAAGTTATGTATTGTTTAAAGTATGCTCCCAATAAGTGCAACAGTATCGGAGGCAAACTTGCAGACGTCACTAAAACTGATCTCTCTTTTGAAATTTCTCAGATTTTTTGCTGTATTTAGTGCCATTAGTTTAAACACTGATGAACTAAAAGGCATTAAATACACAGCAAAAATTTAAGAATTTTAAAAGAGAAATGTGTTGGAATGATTGACAATTTTGAGTGACTGTTAGTAGTTAGTTAGTTAGTATTTAGTAGTTTAGTTAAATTTATTCTCACTGTAGTGGGCACGTGATATCTGGCAATATTTTTTATTTTCTTAGAATTTTTAGATTTTGCAAAATTTATCTCAGAAACTAAATACTTCATATCAAGAAATGTCAAAGAAAAGAAAGTACAGTGATCAATATATTTCCTTGGGTTTCACTTTCATGACTGAACGTGATGGAACACAAAAGCGACAGTGTTTTATATGTGGAAAGGTTCTTGCCAATGGAAGTATGAAGCCTTCAAAGTAAAAAGATCATCTTTATTCATTCCATCCCAATAATTATCTGACAACATTGATGAATTACGCACGAAGAAAGCTCGATTTGAGAAAGCTGAAACTTTACCGAAGTTAGGATTTATCACAACGCAAAAACCTTTTGTCGAAGCATCATATAAGGTTGCTTACCGTATTGCCAAGCAAAAGAAACCACACACGATCGGGGAAACTTTAATAAAACCATGTGTTCTGGAAATAGTTGAAATAGTATGTGGCACAAAAGAAAGAAAGGCACTCGAATCAGTGCCTTTGTCAAATGACACCATCCAGTCCAGAATCGCTGACATTTCTGCCAACATTTTAAAACAAGTAATCGAAGAATTGAACACCACACCCTTTCCATTCAGTTTGCAGCTAGACGAAAGTTTAGATATTTCTAATTGTTGTCAATTGCTAGTTTTTAATCGCTATGTTTATAATGCAAATAATGCAAACTTGTTTGTATTTTCATTAAGGTTTGAATATTGACTTTACGCATTTGCTTACATATAATTTAGGTTAGGTTGATTTATCTGTAAATTGCTAAATTGTAGAATGGTTAGAAATTACAAACGTAAAACTGAAAACTCCGGATGGTCCGAAAAAGACTTACAAGCTGCTATAAAAGTTATAATGAACAAAACAATTACGTTTTCAAAACCGACAAAACTTTATAAAATACCAAGATCTACGTTGTTTCGACACGTCCGCAAGAAAGTGTCCAATCCAGGTACGAAGAATCTTGGTCGCTTTAAACCTACCTTAAGTCCTGACTTCGAAGATGAGCTTGTGTCTCATATTAAGCACATGCAAAAAATGCTATTCGGCTTAAGCTGTGACAGCTTAAGAAAACTGGCTTATGATGTTGCACAAGCAAATGGTCTAATAGTACCGTTTAATGATGATAAAATCAAAGCTGGTAAAGACTGATTATACGGCTTTTTGTCTCGTCATTCTGACCTGAGTTTGAGAAAGCCGGAGGTCACAAGCCTTTCTAGAGCCACAGGCTTTAACAAGGTTCAGATTGAACTTTTTTACAGCAAACTACAAGAAATTTTGTTACAAAATAATATCTTATCTTACCTGCTATAATTTTTAATATGGACGAGACAGGAATATCAAGTGTGCAAAAACCAGGAAAAATTTTAAGTGAAAGATGAATGAAGCAAGTTGGCAAATTAACAAGTTTGGAAAAAGGGAAAACAATCACTGTGGTTTGTGCAATGAATTCAATTGGGAACTATATACCTCCAATGTTTATATTTCCCAGGAAAAGAATGGTACAAACTCTACTCAATGGTGCTCCTTTTGGATCAATAGGATACTGTTCATTTAGTGGATGGATCGATACTGCTTTATTTCTGCAGTGGTTGATTCACTTTGAAAGTCAAATAAAAGAAACACCTGAAAGCAAAGTGCTGCTGATACTAGACAATCATGCTAGTCATGTATCACTGCCAGCTATAAATTTTTGTCGAAAATATAATATCATGATATTATCAATTCCACCTTCCACATCTTATAGACTCCAGCCTCTCGATCGTACTTTCTTCGGACCTTTAAAGACCTATTATAACCAGGAAATCGAGAAGTGGTTGCTGAACCATCCAGGCAGAAGAGTTTCACACTTTGATGTGGTAGGAATTTTTAACAAAGCATACCTGCGATCAGCTGATGTACAAAAAGCTGCAAAAGGCTTTAAATGCACAGGCATTGTGCCTTTCAATTTACACATTTTTACAGATGCAGATTTTGCTGCTGCAAATGTGACTGATAATCAAGATAAACAGCCTCAAGTAGATGTGGGCAATACTACAGCTTTTTTTCCATCAACAAGTGTTCAAGTTCCAGTTTCATCTATATCTTCAAGGGAAGAAAATGCTGCAGAAACTTCAGCTGAAGAAACTCTTGACACAAGTAATAATGCTGCTCAAGAAACAGCAGGCAATTGCAATAAACTGCAGCATTCCTCATCTACTGTGAGAAGAGTTAGTATGACAGAAATTTCACCATTGCCTAAGGTTTAGTGTAGCACACGAAAACGTCGTGGAAAAAAGCTGAACTGTTGACAAGCACTCCCACAAAAAAATTATGGTGGAAAAAATGAAAAAGTCAAGTAACAAGACGAAACAATCTCTGTTAAAGAAAGGTAGAAGTGGTGAATGGCAGTGCCTAATGTGTAGCGAACCGTACATTAATCCACCAACTGAAAACTGGATCCAGTGTGACAGTTGTAAAGAGTGTTGTCATGAAAAATACACCAGTTATGACGCATGTGGTGGATTTGTTTGTGATTTGTGTACCTAAGCTCCACGTGCTGATAAAATTTTAGCTTTTTTATTTCTAGAATTGTGTTAGCTTAAGTTTAGCTTACTGCTGCACTATTGCATTTTCTTTATTTCTTTGAAGCCAAGTTGATGTATTTTTACTGCAATATTTTTTGACGAGTCTGGGTGTTTGCTTTGCTGTTGCAGTATTTCTTAGAAGCCATGTTTTTGCTTTTTACTGTGTTATTCGTTATTTCAAATCTGGATGTTTTCTTATATTCTACAATATAAACAAGGTTGCTTGTAATGCGCTCAGTTAAGGTGGTGTTTAAATAAAATTGTGAGTGATCTTTCAGAGATGCAGCCACTAATGTTTAATAGGTCTTTCAATCTAAGATTAATTAGTCTTATTCTTTATTTTAATTCAAAATCTATTATTGGCTACGATATTGCCCAACAAGGAATCAAGCCATTAATTTTGGTATAACTAATTTTCGTGAACGCTAAAATAAATCGAAGCAGTAGCAAACTAACTGGATAAATAATGAAATAACCCACAGAATAATGATTGAGGCAGAACAGAACAAACGTTCTGCTTTCCCCTGAAGCTTGGGCAAAGCGGAACAAAATTTCAATTTTGAAATTGGCTTATATTATCAAGCCTAGGCAAAATTTTTTTGTGAGCTGGCATATAAAGATACTACCAGGAACTATTGCGACCAGGAACCATGTCTCTAGAGTGTATATAGCAGAAGTTATGAAAGAATTTGTAAAACTGTTTTGCTTTGCCCCACTTTCCCCTATACCCTAGTTTTGATCTGGCATACACCAGAGTATACAGTATACCCGGGTGAATAGCACTGGCTTAAGTTAGCTGAAAAATTTGTTTTGTTCTGCCTTTTTTTCTGTTTTTTTCTTGCTAATGTAAAGAAATAAATTCAAAAATGATTAATTCAATATGGTTGCGTTCCATAGTAATTTTATACTATAAGAAAGTAACCTCTCTCCCGAAACTAATAGCTTGTTCGATAAAAAGTTATCCCAATGTAAAAAACTTTTATTTTTCAGACACGAGTGAAAGTGGCTACGACAATAAAGTTGCAGTTGATGATGCCCTTCCTAGTCCCTCTTCCCCATCAATTAAGATGGAGGAAATTGAGGAATCAGTGACATCTTTCCCCTAAACAATCAACTTACAAATTCAACTTTCTTGTTTTTTATCAGTTTTTGTTGATGTTTAAAGTGCCTTGTTTCGAGTTATCGGCGTTACGTTGCAGTTCAGCTCATGCTTGCAATCAAAACAACTGATGAAGAATTAAATATATTTAAAGAAAAGATTTATTTTTTAAATAAATCTATTTTAAGTTCTTCATTCACTAGAAAACTAGTTGATATTGACATAATTTCCCATTGATTTTGTTTCGTTTGGTGCAAGACGAGATTAATTCGACTGGCAGGATCTGCAGATTTGGAAATTACATTTGTTTTGTAAAACTAAAAATTGTTCTTAAACAAATTAAAAAATTGTCAGGCTTTAAAATGACTTTTATGACGAATAAAATTTGAATTGCTTTTGTTTAATCCTGAAAAAACTAGTTGGCAACACGGCATATGACTGGCCGCAACGGAAAAAACATATGATTTATATCGCTTGTCTATTCAATTTATATCGATTTATGTCGCTTATATCGCTTGTTGTGTATTGTTGTTGTTTACATAAAGTTGCATTGAAAAAAATTTTTCTCAAATCGTCAAATGGTATTGAAAAACTTGTTTTATTTGAAATTGTTTGTTCTATTTTCTTGTCAATTACCAAGAAACAATCAACATTGATGGTTTTAATAGGGTACGACGTACCGAGCTCCCCCTAAAATACATTAAAATGTGCCCCCTCCTATACAAAATATTGCTCTATTTTTTCATAGTAGCACCAGGACGTCGATGGCATGAAAAAAATATAATGAATTTTTTTTAGAGATAACTTTATTTTGAAACACTAAAAAGTGAACCCTCCTTAAAATGACTATTTTTTTAGAGACCACACTGATTTGAATACTTAACAGTGACCCGCCTAAAATGAAGACTTTTCTTAGCGATCACTTTGTTTTCATGCACTAAAAACGGTCCCCGCTATGACAATGACCTTTTTTTAAAGATTTCTTTGCTTTGAAACACTAAATAGTGACCCACCCTTATTTTTCTTGCACCGGCTTCCCCTTTTTGTAAGGCCATCACTGACAATTATATAATTTTTTTGTTATTTATAGTTTCTTTCTCGGGTAGTTTTTTGATGTTTATAGAGTGTTTATTTTTATTAAAAATCCATAATTAATATTTGATTAAAGGTTTATTTTTCACGTTAATTGTTTTTGAACTTCTGAAAACGCCAATCGATGTTTTTATGACATAAGAGTCGCAAACTATTGCGTTGGTATTTGTGCGATTAAACTTCTTCAAGGGAAGGGAATAATTGACCCAAGTAAAAGTAATAAGTAATAAGTTTTACTGGGAGGACTGAGAAATGCATAGGAGAAACAATTTGAAGCATTCTCTCACATTTAAGTTTAAAAAAACATTTTTTATCGTATCTCCCTGCTGACTCGCAAGAAAGTGTCGGAGACGCTATACATAAAGCAAGCAATTACCCCAACCTGCTTCCAAAGATGCCAAGATATTGTTGTGCGGTTGAAATTTGTTATTTTGTTTTTTAGTTATATAGAGATATGAATAAAATTTAGAACTGCTTCCTAAGACCATCAAGCAGGGAGTGCCGTAAAGCCTCTTTCCCAATGACACCACAGAATGGCGCGATTAGATTTAGAACCGAGACCAGGTTGATTACAAATACGGCGCTTTAACCACTCGACCACGCTGCCGACGAAAAAACGTTTTACTTATGAAAAACTTGCAAAATTTTTAGTTTCCTTTAATATTAGAATTGCGAAATTTATCTGTTTAGAGACAAATCAGTTCTTTAGGTTTTAAAAGTCTAAAGGAATTTGATTTTGAATTCACATGCTTGCTCAAGCTTTCATGATCGGATCCCGGGCTTAAACCCTTAAATTTTCAGGCAGATAACCTACCTTTTTGGTACAATCATGACCTCTCTATAGGAGGTCGCCGAAAAACTTTTGATTGTTCGTTGACCTATGACATCCAAAAGATTTTGAAGTTTTTCAGTAAAGTAAAAAACAACATCGTAGTATAAAAAAAAATCAAAATAGTGGAGAGAGGACTAAAAAGTATTTTCTTGAAATGAAAGACGAGACTTTTAATTTTCATGCACACTTAATTGGAGACAAATAATATTTTTGAATTTGGCAAAATATATGCATTGTTAAAAATGTGTCATTAAAACTGATCCCTCCTAAATTTTTTTAACTCCTTTTAAGAGAAGTCTTTTGTTAAGAATTACTGGCTTAAATTATCTTGAAACTTAGTCCCCGAAGGTTGTCTAAAAATACAGCTGAACATTCTACGTTTTCAAGTTAAAAGTTGGAAGGGTTATTGTTGTTCACAATAGCATAATGGCAAACTCTAATCAACTACCAATAAAAAGAAAATCTTAAAAAATTATTAAATTAGCAACTAAAGGAATATTTTTATACAAAGACAAATTATTTCAGCAAATTGATGGTGTTTCTATGGGTTTACCACAAGTCCTACTATAGCTAAAACTGAATGTGTTTAGGAAGCAAATAAAGATCTCTTTTTAGTTTTCATTTTAATTATTGCATCGATTGCGGCCCGCGAAAATCTTGCTGACAAAAATTTAGCCCTAAACGGGAGGTTGGGCATGTTTGATTAAAGAGGACGCAAACCTGTTTTTTTTATTCTTTATTGCTATTTTAAATTCATCAAGAACGTTTGTCTAATTTTAAATAGTTAGTACATAAGCACCATACAAAAACTAACAATGTTGGAAAAAATTTGTTTTTTTCCTTTAATTAACCGCTTTTTGTTTGTCCCATGATGTGGTGCGATTAATCAAGATCGATAGTATCTTTAAAGTTGCCCAAAGATCATGAACCACTCATCCCGAATTAACCTTACAGCAAAAATAAAAGCCTTTTTAAATTTCAACATACAAATTATCCAGAATACCTTGCGTTAAGTCATTGTTTTTATATTCAAGTAAATACCCATACACTTGTGATTACTGCAGACCTACTCGTATAACCCTGGATTCTGGCAGTCTTTTTTAGTTTCCTCTCTTGTGTGAAAAAATATAAAACTTTGAAATAGCAAAAACACAGTTTTAGCTTAATAGAAACTGAAAAATAAGAGCAAAGCTTACAGATTAGAAAAAATTATTCAAGCTTTACGCTGCAAAATGAAGGCTAATAACCATTCTCCTCAATCTCAACCAGTGGCGTACGCAGAAATTTCCCAATGAGATTGGGGTTGCCATTCGAAAACACTATTATTAAAGTGGTCCTGGTCATGAACCGAAAACGTTTCCCAAATTACACTAGCCTATTACGCTTTTTAGAGCACTTTGCAGTGGCATGAGTTTTTTGCCTAACCGTAAACGCAACAATTAAATATCAATAAAAATTTTCACGAATTTAGGTCACTGATATAATTGAATTAATTCAGCTCAAACCGAATTCAATTTTAACTCGTTAACTGCAGCGGGCCGAATGAGAAAATCCGGAATAGTGGAAAAGTATGTGCAACTAGTACAGGATATGTATGAGGGAATCGAAACAGTGGTGAGGTGTGCAGTAGGAATTACAGAAAGTTTCAAGGTTAAGGTTGGACTGCACCAGGAATCAGCGTTAAGTCCATTCTTTTTGCAGTGATTATGGACAGGCTAACGGATGAAGTAAGAAGAGAACCACCATGGACGATGCTGTTTGCTGATGATATTGTGATTTGCAAAGAGACCAGGGAAGAAGTGGAGCGGAAACTAGAATCCTGGAAGTATACATTGGAAAGAAGAGGGATGAAAGTAAGTAGGTCAAAGACCGAATATCTGTGCATAAATGGAGGAAATGATGACGAAACAGTAAAGATGGAGGATACAAAAGTGCCAAGAGTAAAGGAATTTAAGTATTTGGAATCAACGGTGCAAGAAAGTGATGGTTGTGAGAGGGAGATAAAGAAGAGAGTACAGGCAGGATGGAATGGATGGAGAAGAGTATCGGGAGTAATCTGCGACAAGAGGTTACCAGTTAGAGTAAAAGGAAAAGTGTACAGTTCAGTGGTAAGACCAGCAATGTTGTATGGACTTCAGACAGTGGCAGTCACAAAGAAACAAGTGGAAGAGATGGAAGTCGCAGAGATGAAAATGTTGAGGTTTGCCATGGGAGTGACAAGAAAAGATAAGATTAGAAACGAGCACATCAGGAGTACCGTTAAGGTAGAACGGTTAAGAATGAGGAGGGCAGGCTGAGGTGGTATGGAGATGTCATGAGGAGAGACCAAAAGTATTTAGGAAGAAAGATGATGGAAATGGAGTTACCTGGAAAGAGGAAAAGAGGGAGACCAAAGAGAAGATTTTTAGATGCCGTAAAAGAAGATATGGGGGAAGTTTGTGCAAAGGAGACGGATGTTGAAGACAGAAACGTTTGGAGAATGATGATACGCTGTGGCCACCCCTGACTGAAGGGAAAAGCCGAAAGGAGAAGAAGAAGAAGAAGAACTGTAGCGGGCCGAATAAAGGCGATAGCTGCATTGTAGTTTTCAAATTCTTGCCGCAACAGTTTGCCATGAGCTAATGCAAAGAACAGTTGTGTGCTGTTTAGTGAGAGTAACTGGTGCGTATTAGTGAAATAAAATTGCGAGTCCACATGTGGCCACGCCGCAGTGTGAATATCATTTATTTTCTCCAATGCGATGTGGCCACATATGGGCACGCTTCATTTGTGCCCACGGGTAGGGCACGCGCACACCGAGAATCTTTCCGTGACCACTGCTGGGTCCCGCCGCAGTTAACATGTTAACAATAGCTACAATCATAAAGTATTACTACAAAAGTATGAGGATAATTCACCTTGTATTGCTACATATAGAATTTTATTTCAATAAGATGATGATCGCACTTGGGTAAAACAAGCTTTTGGATTTTTTAATAAATTATATTTTAATTGCATGATAGTTTGATTTAGAAGTATTTGGTTCTGACTGCTTTATCGAGCAGTCTGCATTGCAACTAAAATCAACTATACCTTTGTCAGTGTTTCTAAAAGTGAGCCACTTGGCTGCCTTAGAAGGAATTCCTAATCTGTAGAAGGAAATAATCTTGAGGGAGAAATTTGAATGAAATGTACAGTAAATTGATTCAAATTTATTAACTGATAACATAAACTTGTACGTGCTTTATAGTTGCACCTTGACAGTTCAAAAAAAATTGCTTCACTAAAGTGAAAATCAAAAAAGGATGTTGTCGTTGTATGGAAGGCCATTGACTCCGGGTCAAACACAAACAGAACTGGAGCCGGGGATTTATCTTTTTACTACCCCAGGCTGCTGCACTGCCCGGATCAAATACTGGCAGTGATAGTGTTGACCAAGGATTGAGTTTTGTCATTAAGAACCGTCCGATCTCGTGCTCCATGTCATGCCAAATGCAGGCTGTTGAGCACGCTGTTAAGACGTGGTCCTCAGTTTGTTCGATTGCGCCGCACTCGCAATCCGGTAAAGGAGCGAGACCCCGTAGAGCATGGACGAGTGGAATCGTCAATCACCAGTCTGCAGGTGATTGACTTTATCCCAAGTTGTTTTAGGCAAGCCAATTCCAACGAGCCTGGTATTGGCCATGGGTATGAAAACACAAAGCCTGATGTATTCTCACATACTCTGTGTTACATCTGTAAATTGTCCACTGGGCGACACCAGACTGGCGCGCAGTATTCAGCTGTCGAGTAGGCCAGAGATAGGACAGCTGTACACATTGTTTTGGCTAAGCACCCATCTTCGCAAGTCGCCTCAGAAGTGTGACGCTTGAAGACAGTTTGTTACGCAATGCCACAAAATGATGACAGAATGTGAGCTGGTGCTTTGGAAATCGCACAACAATCAATTAACTTCAACGTATTTGTAATAAATTTATTCGAGCCATGTATGGAATAAAACGGAGAGGCTGGGAAAAAATGTTATGATCAAAAACGAGCTTTTAAATATTCAGCAGTTGTATGAAAGTGAAATTGCAATTTTAATGTATAAATTTCAAAAACGCACTCTTCCTATTCCAATTCAACAATTATTTTAGCTTAAACCATGTCAAATTAAAACTATATAGAAGTGATAGTCAAATTATTTCTTCGTGTTTTAGAACAACAGTCTGCCAACAATCAATTAAATTTATTGGACCCAAAATTTGGAATACTTTGCCTCAAGAAATTAAAAACTGCTCTATATTTGTTTCTTTCAAAAACAAACTAAAAATTTATTATCCAACTGGCGCAATACCCGACAAATCTAAGAAAACATAGTGCCGTAACTGCAACAAAGTAAAAATTTTTTCCTGCCTGCTGCTGTTTTCTTTTTTATTTTAGGTCATCGTCGATATTAATTCAAGAATTCAACTCTACACGCACCCGAAACAATTGTTTAATTCCAAGTTTTATACTAGTCCTGAAACTCGACAACATTTTTTTTTTCGAACAATTGACCAGATAAAATAAGTTTATCGAGTTTTTTCATGTTACAACGTTGTTTCGTTTTGTTGCATGTCCCTTTTTCCGTGGTGTAATTACGTTGATGTAAGTATTTTGTTCGACAAGTGGCGGAAATAAAAAACGACTGAACTGAACTGAACTAATACCAGCAGGGTCTTAAAATAAACTCTTATCAAAACTTAGATTATGCGTTTAAAGAATTTTAAACAAAAATAAATGTGTTACAAAAACAAGTCTTGCCTATAAGTATGTTTCTCTTGGGTATGAGTGTAAACTGCATCCGGTTGTAAGCTTATCAATTGATAAATCGGGATGAATGAGGATACCCAATTACAACTTCCTTTAGGTCACCCTTGGGCAAGGTGTAGTACCTGAAAGCCTCCCGTGCTGGGTCCCATGCCATCAAATACAGGGTGGTCGCTAAAAAAGTATAAAATTTGAAGGTCAAATTAAATCATGAATAAAGTGTGTGCTTACTCATTTCTATTTGATGCGTTTTTATTTCTTTTAGGTTCTAGGTTCTTTTCTTTTACGTTGTTTTAAATTAGGTTGTTTTAAGTTGATAGTTTTTAGTTTCTATTTGATTTCTATTTTGACACCCAAATCATGGAAGGAGGCAAGAAACAGCTTTCAGACTTTGAAAGACAAGTGATTATTCTTCAAGGGCTTCAGTTCAATTTCTTCAGCAATCTACTCCTGATTTCATTGAACCGGAAGATTGGCCTTCCAAAAGTTCAGACTTAAATGTAATGGATTATTGCATTTGGAGCTTGTTATTAACAGAGCTTCAGAACTGTTGACGTGACATAAAATCTATTGATGATTTGAAAACGAGCTTGGGAAGAGTTTGGAACGATATCCCACCAGTTACTCTTAAAAACGCTACACAAGCTTGGATTTCTAGGTTAATACACTGCTTTGAAGTGCACGGACGGCATTTTGAACATCTATGAGTGTAATTTAACATACGCCTTTAAAAACTTTGTAAAAGTTATTCTTTGTAAAAATAAATAGCGGTTTGACAAATTTTATGCTTTTATAGCAACCACCCTGTAGTTTTATAAAAATAAACAAAGCTGTGTTAATTTTTCTTTTTTGTTTGGCATTTTTTGTACTCGTATATATATTTTTCTCTAGGTGATGCAACCATACAAACTGTTACTTTAGCTGGTGTAGTTTATTGAGTTTTTGCTTGTTTTAACGTTGTTTCGTTTTGTTGCATGTCCCTTTTTCCATAGTGTAGGCTAATTATGTTGATATAAGTATTTTGTTCAACAAGTGGCGGAAATAAAAAGCGACTGAACTGAACTGAACTGAACTGGATAACTTTTCCCAAAATAAGTCGGGACCGGACAGAATGGTAAAAGTTTATTGCTTTTATAAAGGTTTAGCTCACGTTTTCTTTTCGGTTATTTAAACGAAAGGCTGCTGTCACAGTTTTTGAAAAACTGAGTTTTAACTTCTGGTGGTTTTGGTCTGGAGATATGCAGGAACTGTAATCAAATATTAACTTTCAAGACCTTTTAGTCTCAAAAAAACGTGCAGCTAGATTGGCTGCAAAAGCAAACTTTCTGAAGATTATGGAAGGCAGACCACTTGTTCACATATTAAAAAGAAGAGAAGCCAATATCGATTCCCGAAAAACGTTATTTTTTGAAAGGTGGAGCTTGCTGTCAAGTAGAAAGAGTAAAACGTTTGTTCTGGAGAAGCTTTAATCATATATGTACAGTACTTATCCAATAAAAGTTTCAGCAGCTGGCATGTAAGACCACGGTGCTTCACTTTATAAGAAAAACCAAAAAAGTTTTTTTTCTTAAAAAGGAATTTTTCTAAAACATTTTGTCATATACTTTTTGGGGAATGACTGTGGTTAAGTCTTGAAAGGAAAAAATACAACTTCAGCTTTAAGAACTACTGATCTACCAGCATTTTGATTTAAGAATCTACTAGCACATTGGTTCTCAAAGTGCTCCGTACGGAGCCCCAGGGCTCCTGGAGAGAAACCTAGGGGCTCCGCGAGCTATTTGTTTACTTATTAAAATACTGACTTGGCTAATTTTGCAACTGTCCAAAGAAGCAATAACAACCTACAAGTAACTTTAATTAATCCGCAATTTGAATATTTTTTAAATACAAAGCAGCAAATACATCCGAGTCATTAAATAAAACACTTCCAATTTACTCACGAACATCAATCGCTAAGTAACATAGCCGTACCTGCCGGGGGGCCAGGAGGGCAATTGCCCCCCAAGTTTCTAAGATTTGGGCAAAATTAAAATTTTTCGGGAAGCGATACAAAAAATTTTGGCAAAGTCAGGAAATTTAGGGAGGTGACGATGAAAAAATAATGACCAATATTTAGGTGAAGACTTCTTTTTTTTTTAGAGAACACCTTGATTTTGGGAAAAAAATTGAAAATTAGGAGACTGAATTTAAGTGAAGACCTTTTTCTTTTAGAGATCACCATGATTTTAGGACAAAATTGGTTTTTCGCCTGAGAATCTCAGACAATTTTTTTGTCATATCCGAAATGTACTATAAAATCATGATTTGGGCAAACGTCATAAAATTTGGGCAAAACTTCATTGCTCCCGCAAATTTTTTTGGGCTGGTACGGCTATGGTAAGTAATAATTTGTTTTTTTTGTTTTTATTTTTATAAATTTGTTGTGGGGCTACGTAAATAATGGTCAACCTCTTCATGAGCTCCATAACAATAAAAGTTTGAGAACCTCTGTACTAGCATATTGAAATAGTTTTGTAAAACTGAGGAACTATATTTGTTAAATTTGCGTATATTTTTAATTTTTTATCGTGTTTTCCATAGTAGGCCTATAATCAAGTTGCTTTTAGAGATCCTTCCTAGATGCTTAGCACTTATTTCGCTTTTTAAAGTAATATATCTCCTACAGCGGAGTAGAATAGGCTCGCGTCTCCGGCGTAAATATTGCCATAAAACAATGGACACGAAAAGTGAAGCATAAAAGCCTAACTTTTTATATGTTATTTGTTATAATATGTTATTTATGTATAAGTGCATATCACTGATTACCTTTCTTTAAGGAGGGTGTTTCTATGGGTTTACTTTCTTGAATTTTTGTCAGCAAGTTTATCGCGGGCCGCAATCAATGCAGTAATTAAAATGAAGACTAAAAAGAGATCTTCATTTGCTTTCTAAATACATTCAGTTTTAGCTATAGTAGAACTTGTGGTAAACCCATAGAAAAACCATAGAAACCCATAGAAACATCATACATTTTCTTGAAAAATTAAAAATTAATTAACTTTATTGTATTGCTTGCTCAACATTTTCTTTTACTCAACCTCAATTGTTTAGGCATGCCATCATTTTAGTGGAAACCACTGTGGAGCAACTATAACCTATACCAGAGGCGGGAAACCTGTGGCTCCTTGAAAACAAAACTATGTGTCAACAACTCCTGTTGATAAGAGAAAATCTATTGTTTCTAGAGTTCACTACATTTCAGGGACAAAAATCAAAAAACTTGATTCAGATTCAACAGACTCAAAGTGTAGACCTTTTTTTTAAAGATCACTTCATTTTTGGGACGAGAATCAAGAAATTACAGTTATTCTAAGGTATTTTTAACTTATGCAGCTTCCTTTGCTACTGCCTAGATGAAATTTTTTTCAAGGCGCTAAAATTTACCATAAAATTGTTGAGACCACTTTTTCCACAAAAAGTGATTTTATCTAACCTAGCTAAATTACTATTATTTCTTGTTGGTAACTCTTTAAGTCTTAATTGTAGAACTAAACTTTTCTTGCTTTAATTTTGGCAAGTAAATAAGTTAGTAGTGACAGGTCTAACAACATGCTTCAGTCTTGCAAATTTCAAGGAGTCTATATGTGCCCCCCTGGTCTCGTGTTTTAAAAATGTTGAAAAGTAAGAAGAAATTTCGCCACTGCCTCCAGCTGTTAATGCCCCTGGTCCGTTCCTGATTACGCCGCTGCTTTCAAAGACGCCAGGATATTGCTATTTTTATGAAATCACCAAAATTTAAAGGTCTTAGAAACAAGCAAAGAAAAATACCTTTAAGTGTCTTTCCTCAAAATACAACAGACTGATAAGAGCAAAAGCGTGGTCGGCAGCGTGGTCGAGTGGTTGAAGCGCCGTGCTCGTCACCAACATGGTCTCGGTTCAAAACCCACTCGCACCATTATGTTGGGTCATTGGGAAAGACACTTTACGGCACTTTCCCCTGCTTGGTGGTCGTGGCAAGCAGTTCTATATTACAGTCATATCTTTATCAAATTACTAGTTATAATAGTCATAGCAATATCTTGGAATCTCCGGAAGCAGGTGGGGATAATTGGTTAATTGCCTATCCTATGTATTAGCGCTTCCGTCGCTTTCCTGCGAGTCAGGAGGATAAATATAGAGATAAAATAAAATAAATAAAAATAAAATCAGAACCGCGACTAAACTATGTCGAATTGCGTTCTTTATACACCTACTCACACGCCTCCAACAAATTTGAGCACAAAAAGTTGTAGCTTAATTTAAAAACCATTTTAATTGTGTCACCGAAGTTAAATTTAACGTCTCTCTTATCTATGCAGGAAAAAAGTGTGGTTGCTTAATTGTAAACCAACGGTTACAAAGTAATTCCAAACAAAATAATTTATAAAACTTCCTTTTACGTATAAAAATGTTTTTTACTCCTATTCCTTTTATTGAATATTGTCATGGCCACCGAACGCTGTAGTAAGGTTATGCCTTAGTTTTCATGTTAATGTGTAATTCAGTAGTATTGGTAGAATTTTAGTGACTTATGTATAATTTTTAAGTTTGTTTTCCGATTTTAATGCGTTTTAAATTATAAATGAGCATGTTTCGGAAATATAGTTTAAATAGAAAATATAATAAAAAAATTTTGCAGTTTTCTTCAAATTTTTACAAATTTATGCTTTGTCTTATTACCGTACTTTTTTATTTAAAATTGTTTTGAAAAATTTATTTCCAAACATTTTAATGATAAAAATTTTTTGTAGCTGTTTTCCCTGCAGTGGTTGTATTATTTACCACATTTAGTTTTAAAAAGTTGTATTGTTTAACATTTAAAAAATCATTAATTATTTGACATTATTTTTATCAATTTCTGTTACATATGATGAGGTCTTTTGTTTGGACTAATGTACTTTTAATTTAGCTTTTAATTAAAAAAACTTATTATTCAAAGATGACAAAGTTGTTAATTTTGGTGGTGATAATCAAGCTACGAAAATTTGGTGGTTTATTGTTACTATTTTTTAAACTATGCAGTATTACAAAATCAACAAAGTTGGTAAATATATTTTTAGACATTTTTTATTTCTTTAATAAGATGAATATTTCTCTTTATTGTATAAAATATTTAAGTCTGTCTAACAGTTTACTTTAAATAGTTATAAAAAAGCTATAGACTCAAATACTTCATCAACTACAATATGGGTACTAATTTTCTATAGCATAAAGGCCTATCAATTATTTGTTCTTTTTTAATTATTGTGGCTTTATTTTTTATCTATTACAATTTTGATTTAAAAAAAATTTTTTAGAGAATGATGGATGCAATTTGATTTTACCCTATTTAAAAAGTATACTTTAACATTTTTATCAAACAGAAAAAAATTAATGTTAGGTAATAATAAAATTTTTAGTCATTTAGTCTTAGAAATTAAGTGAAAATAAAACCGCTTAATTGTTTTCAGTGAAATATATAGATTGTTTATAGAATTTTGATTAAAAATTAATAACCTGAGTATAAACAGACAAATTATGTTGTAAAAAATAAAAGATTTTACAAGAAATACCAAGATGTCACACAGGTAACCCAATTTTATTATTGTAGCCTAAATGTGCTAAATGTTGATAAGCTTCATACGTATTTTTAAAAATTGAAGTTATTGTTAATAAATTTGTGTAAAATCAACTCATCTTATGAATTTAATTTTTCATTCAAGTGGCACTTCATATATTTATTCAGATATTCTTTATCAGACTATAAACATTTTCTTTTTTCATCCTTTCCATTTAATCAGGGGTTACCAGAGCAGATAATGTTCCTCCACAACAGCTTGTTTCCATTGTCCTTCTCCCTCACACCAACCTTCCCCATATCTTCCTTCACCTCATCCAGTCTATTCACTACATCCATTCTCTTTGGGCTCCCTCTTTTTCTCATTTCCAGTATCACCCTTCTTCCTACATACTCTTTGTCTCTCCTCATAACATGTCTGTACCACCTCAGCCTGCCCTCCCTCATCTTCATTTGTAACCATTCTATCTTAACTGTACCCCTAATGTACTCGTTTCTAATCTTATCTTTTCTCGTCACTCCCATCGCAAACCTCAACATTTTCATCTTTGTAACTTCCATCTCTTCTACTTGTTTCTTTGTAACTGCCACCGTTTGAAGTCCATATACCATTGCTGGTCTCACCACTAAACTGTACACTTTTCCTTTTACTCTAGCTGGTAACCTCCTGTCACATATTACTCCTGATACTTTTCTCCATCCATTCCATCCTACTTGCACTCTCCTCTTTATCTCCCTCTTATAACTACCACTTTCTTGCACTGTTGATCCCAAATATTTAAATTCCTTTACTCTTGGCACTTTTGTGTCCTCCATCTTCACTGTTTTTTCATCATTTCCTCCATTTATGCACAGATATTTGGTTTTTTACCTACTTATTTTCATACCTCTTCTTTCCAACATGTACCTCCAGCATTCTATTCTCCACTCTACTTCTTCCCTGGTCTCTTTGCAAATCACAATATCATCAGCAAACAGCATTGTCTACAGTGGTTCTCTCTTTATTTCGTCTGTTATCCTATCTATAATCACTGCAAAAAGAAATGGACTTAATGCTGATCCTTGGTGCAGTTCTACCTTGACCTTCAAACCTTTTGTAGTTCCTACTGCACACCTCACCACCGTTTCACTTCCCCTGTTCATATAATTTGTACAAGTCATACGTACTTTTCTGCCATTCCTGATTTTTTGGTACAGTACCACAACTCTTTTCTCAGAACCCTGTCATAAGCTTTCTTTAGGTCCACAAATACACAATGACCAAAAATCACACTTTGTATTGGGAACAATTAAACCTGATATATTTAAAAACTAATTTTTATAAGTGAAAATTTATTGAATGCTACTTCATTAAAAACAACACAAAAAGAACAATAAGAAATAAGTTTTATTTCAATAAATTAACAATTTTTTTTCATGTTTTATAGAATGTATATAAATTATTGTTACAATTTTAAAAATTCACCATAGTCTTATTTTTTAAGATATTTTCAATCAGTTTGTTTTATAGTAAAGGAAAATGCTTCAAGTTTATGTTAGATGCTTTAGTACACTTCTACGTATGCACAATCAGATGCACATATGATATCCCACTGATATTCAATTTCTTGCCTTGTTCTTGCTAACATATCTACAGTAACTCTATTAATAGCTTCAATTATTTGATGTTGCAAATCATTAATGTCTCTGACTTTGGTTTGTTAAGTGATATCTTTTACATAGCCCCACAGGAAAAAATCCAACAGTGTAATATCAGGGAAACATGGCAGCCATGGATTGGGATCATCATGTCCAATACACCTATCTGGAAATACTTCATTAAAAAAATTGACAAACTTCAAGGCCCCAATGAGTTGTTCACCATCCTGCTGGAAAATAACTTGTGATTGATACTGTTTAAGCTGTGGTGACACATATTCTGTCAAAATGTCAAGGTAAATTTGAGCTGTGATTGTTTTCTCAGCAAAGAAAAACAAACCAATAATTTTATCATGCATGATTCCACACCACATGTTTAGTTTAAGGAGGCTCACTCAAGCTCACAGGTATCATGCAGATTCTCCGAGCCCCATACTCTCAAATTGGGTCTGTTTAGTAATCCAGAAATGTGGAACATTGACTCGTTCCAAAAACCCTGGGTCTAAATCTTACCTATTCAGTATCATCACTGCAAATTCTTTTCATTGCAGCTTATTTTCTGGCTTAAGGGCTTGCAGTAACTGCACTTTATATGCTTAAAGTTGCAAGTTTCTATGCGAAACTTTGTGAATAGTGGAACATGGGATCTGTAACTGCATAGAAGCCTACAAATGGACTTTCTAGGGCTTCTGGTATATGCCTCTCGCACAGATTCAATTTTTTCAAATATTTGAGGTCGACCAGCTCTCTTTCTCTGTAACACACTGCCAGTCTCCATAAACTTTTTATACTGTTCATTTTAAAATTGCAGTTGTTATTTCAAAAACGTTTCTTTAATTAAAGTTTATTACTTGGATTTCTGCAGTTTTCTTCCTTTAATGTTTAGTAATTTGAAAAGTATAATCAAAATTTTATTTTTTATATTGTACTTGTCAGTTTTTTGTTTAAACTAGTAAAAATCAACTTATAGAACACTTAACTAAAATGATTAATTTTTTTTTTGCTACTGGTTAAAAAAATGCCTGAATAAGAATTAGAAATACTGCTTAATAAATATATAAAAAATTTGCATTAGATAAGATTGATCAAATGCAAATTAATACTGATGGCATAATATATGAAAATAAATTTAGTTGTTTGTTGTATTATAAAAATTTGTTAATTATTTAACTACACAATTATTTTTAGACTTCTTTAATAGTTTTGCTTTGAATAAGTCATTGTGGTCTTTAATTTACTTCTTAATTGGATTTAAAAGAAAATGCGTATAATGTGTGTATCTTTTTTGTGCGACTTGTTCACTACTTTTTATAAGTTTTTAAGAAAAAACTTATTGTAAACCCAACATTTTCTTTACAATCAACTGAAAAAGACAATAGAAATAATTAAATTTTTGTCTTCTTTTTAAATAAATACTTTTTGTGTTAATAAAAGTTTATTTTAGTGAACTACTTTAGTATACTATAGAAAGATGAGTAGGGATAACTCCTAATTCTGCCACTGCTTTAATGAATATGACCAGAATATGACTTATTTTTTAAAATGCTTGAACGAACCTTTGTACTTTTGCACAGTCAATTGAATATATTACAGGCCAAAAGTCATTTTGGTCATATTTATTACAGCATTGGCAGAGTTAGGAGTGATTTCCTACTCAACTTTCTATACTTTAATATGATATTTAAAATAACTTGTTCTAATATGCAGTACTTATAATTGGTTGTGGAGGGAAGCACAAGCAAACATCTCAGATTTATTTGCTCAAGAACTTCCTCAAGAGCCCCCTAAACCAGAAAAGGTTGTTTTTAAATTTACTTAAATTTTAGAAATGGATTCTTACATTTTAGTGGATTCTTAATTTTGATTTTTCATAATCATGCTATTTTAAACTTGTTCTATACATGAACTTCACTTCAAATGTGTATCTGTTTTGTTTAGAACATTTAACAATGTTTTTTATTAAAGTTAAATCTAAATTATTTTTAATTGCTTATTTTATTATTTTCACCAATTTTTTATTCATACATTGGTAATGAATTTAGTATTTTCCGTAGAACCTATAATAAAAAAATGAGCAGGAAATCACTTCTAACTCTGCCACAATGAATATGACCAAAATCATTTCTAGCTTTTAATAAACTTAACCAATTAAGAAAATGCACACACATGGGTAATATGACTTCTAATTATTGAGGTAAATGACATATTACTGTGCAAAAATACACAAGATTCATTCAATTTCAACATATATCACATTGGCATTTAACTGTTCGTAACTGCATGCTGCTATTACACAGTTAATTTTCAGCTGTGATAGTCCTGGCTGTTAAAAATATGTAATTTGCTTTCATAGTGGGAGGTCAGGTTACCTAGTGATGCTTTTTTTGATTGGTTGAATATACACATATTGGTTAAGTATATTGATAATTTAAGATCAAAAGTGATTTTGGTCATATTCATTAAACTCAATTTTTTATAGCCTAACAATTTTTGCTTGCCACAAAATTAAAATCAATAAAAGTCGTGACAGTTACTTTATATTTGTGTAATAAATTACACATAATGAGTATTAAGTACAATAATACTTTTTAGTACTTAACTGCAAGCTAATTTTTATCAGAAAAAAATAATGCAATAGATATTTTCACAACGCATTGTTTAAATAAATAAAAGTTCTTATTCACACCAGATCTAAGAACTTAACTATATTTTTCAGGATCGCTTAACAGTATTTCAGAATTTGGCAACATTGTACATAAAATATGTTCAAATATTTCGTAAACTGGAAGCAAGCTATGATCAGGTGAAGATACACTAGAAGTGCTTTAAGTTATTTTTTTTTACAATTCAACAGTTGTAGTATGAAATATTTTTTAATGTTTACATTTATTTAATTTGCAGGTTGTTCATCCTCAAAAACGAAGAGTTCTTCGACAAATTCTTGATGGAACAATGGGGAGATTATTAGAAGTCAAAAATGAGATGGTTGATTTAGAATTTTCTGAATTTCACTACTTTGATGACGTCTTATCTGATCTTAAGCTGACTCCTGTAAGTGGATTGTGTTTGTATGCATTCAATCAAGTTGAGTATTTGACAAAAAAAAAAATTTCCAGAACCTTTTAATGTACAGCTATAGATGTTTTTTTTCTTTTTACAAGATTTTAATAAAATATTAAATAGTAAAATAAATTGCTTTAAGGTTTATCAGACTTCAAATAAAATAGAAAACTTTCTTATTCTGCTTTCTAGAAAAATGATTATAAAATACAAATACATTTTTTATGTATAAAAAGCAATAGTTGATGTTATTTATTTTTTAAGCTTTTAATGACATGAAACAAGGCTTTAATGTACGACATTAATCAAAATGTTACAATGTTCAGTCTGATATAATCAGTCATAAATATATTTGCTTTGATTATCGCATCCTCATTATCACTACATATTTACTTTATATAGTTTTTTTAATTGTTTTCCATTTTATTAATTGGTAATCATCATGTAGAATGATATTGAAATTCCCGTCCCGAAATACTTTTTACATGAGCGGAAAAAAGTATTAAAAGACAGGGAACAATTGCTCGGAAAAATTTTGTCGAAGATGGAAACAAGTGGCAAAGACCAGGTTGAAATATTTAACACAAAACTTATCGCGTTTAATAAGATTGATTTAAACTAGTGATATACAGTACAGATATGCTATTTAACTTTCACTGCATTGGTGGAAAAACGTACAATACGCAAAGGTCACGGTTCAAACTTTACACTGTCCTTGGGAAAGACATTTTAAGGCACTTTCCCCTGCTTAGTGGTCTTGGCAACCAGCTCTGAATTTCAGTCATATCTCTGATAAAAAATAAAAAATCAAATAAAAAAATTCAATCAGGCATCTATATCTTGACATCTTCGAAAGCAGGTCTGGTAATTGCTTGACAATTACTCTATGTACAGCGCCTACGATTCATAAGGATAAATATAGATGTGCAAATATAAAATTTTAAAAATACTTTACATTAATAAACGTGTTGTCTGTAAATAATTTATTATAATGAGTATTTTTACAACAAAAATGAATATTCTAAATAATTATAAAACTTTTCCACAATTACCACCTTAAAAAATGTATTTAAATCTTGGTGTTTGATAAAACCTTTTAAATTAGCGTTTTCTAACAATGGTAATGTAATTTAATTCAAAATCATTACCATTTACATAAACCACTATTTCCGAGTATTTGTATAGCTTGGTTGTTTCGTCCAAAATAAGGGCCTCCTGGTCAATCAAAAGATGTCATTCTTATGCTTTTGTAAAACTCTTGCGGCAAACCTTGTTTAACGCAGGAAAAAGTTGAAAAGAAAATGTCGGTGGAGGAAGCAATTCGACTTGTACAAATCCACGAACGAGCTCGTCAAGGGAGACTCCGAGCGAAATTTATGCGCGAAATCCGCCTAGAGGAAGAAAGGGAAAAGTTAGCTGCCACAAGAGGCGCCCCGACACTCGACCCCGACCTTGCCGCTACCAGGATACAAAAGGTAAATATGATAGAATCTGCTCGACGTTATTTTTTGAATCAATGCTATTAAATTTTTTTACTTTTGTTGGCTACTTGCTCTTAATTTTTTTCAATATTGCTAAATTGGATGTTTTGATCAGATTTGGAAAGGCTTTTGTCAAAGAAAAATCACTCGAAGGGAGAGAGAAGAGGAGATGGTGTTCATCGGCATGGTTTGCCAATTATACTTTTTCACCATGATGATTATTCTTAAATTTTTTTTTAATTTTGTGTTAACTTTGTTTTTACTGAAGTAGATATTGATTAAAACTTTTTTCAAAAATGTAGTAAATACTGTAGATTTATAATTTTTTTCCAAATTTTTATTATATTTAAAGGAATGATTAGCTTGTTTTATCTGGGTTCCCTATATTAAAAAACAAAATCCTTGTTTGTATATCTGAATGAAAAGAACTATCTCTTGTTGTTTTATCCTTTACATGCCATTTCAAGTGTCTTTTAAATTTTTATCAGATTCCATCAAAAAAAATCAAAACAAAGAAGTTCACTCCTCAAGAACTAGCATTAAGAACTGAAGTGAGTATTATTGAAGTTGGAAGTCTTTCGATTGATTGCAAATCCGCGTGACACAGTCACTTTATATGACCAGCCATTTTTTGTTTGGAAAAAAAGTCAAGTTTGAAGATTACCCAAGAAATATTGTGTTTGTTCGCACTATTTCAAAGTATTTCAAACTGTGTGATGTGATTTAAACGAGAGCTGAACTAGCAATCTACTGCACTGTGCGATTGAATTTTGTTGAAATTCTTCTACGATTGCAAATTAAGTTTGTTCGTTTAACAACATCACGGTATGATGGAGGAAATTTCTTAAAGTTAGTTTGTTTTATTCTGTCGCAGGATGATCGTCGTATTACCCAAGAAGAGAACGAAGTGGAGTACCAGCAAGCTCTCGTCACAACCAAGGAAAAGATCCGTCAAGTCGAAGGACCGGACATGAAG
Organism: Diplosoma virens; assembly: GCA_963680785.1. Classification (NCBI taxonomy): domain Eukaryota; kingdom Metazoa; phylum Chordata; class Ascidiacea; order Aplousobranchia; family Didemnidae; genus Diplosoma; species Diplosoma virens. Next base: position 37,142,136 of record OY796887.1, on the reverse strand, counting down.
GAGCGAATGCAGGACCAGATCCGGCAGTGGTTCATCGAGTGCCGGTCAGTTTGACATTTTTTAAATTTGTGTCTGATTACGAATTCAAATTACTTTAAATGCACGTGAACAGTGTTTCTATAAGATTTTTAATTCCTTGTTGTTTTTTTTTCTTTGAGAAAAAGGAAAATAAACTTTGAGAAAAAAGATCTGGTGTGCTAATTTAATTTTTATTATTAAAGTATTGGCAATAACTTTACCTCATCGATAGTTACTCTATGTGTAACAGTAGCCATCAACTTATTCTAATGTTCAGTGATGCGACTGGAAAATTTCCTGACTATCCTGATGAAGAAGATGGTGGATCAGCTCTTCTTTTTAAAGAAAAAACACCAGAAGAGGTTTGTTTAGTTTTTTTTTTAACTATTTTCAAATTTATTTTTGATTTTATATTTTTAGGTAGAAGCTGAGTTGAAAGAAAAAGAAGAAGCAAAAGCAAACAAAAAAGGAAAAAAAGGTAAAAAATCTGGAAAGAAAAAGAAAGAAAAAAAAGGAAAAAAATCTGGGAAAAAAGGCAAAAAAGGAAAGAAGGGTGGTGACGATGATGCGGTGAATTTTTAAAAATTGTTTTCGTAACTTTATTCTTATTCAAGTTTTTCTAATAGAAGTAATTTGCCTGGTTGTCAAATTGATTAGCACCAGTTTATTTATGACATTAAACTCTCTTAAAACGCTCTTTTTCTTCTGATGTTCTACTTTATTGTAAATCAAACTACTTGCTCGATTTGTACGTCGAAGCGAGTAGAAAGTTCGCGAATATATGTAGAACTACTTACGTATGCAGTTGCAGTGTTGACAAGCTGATCGAGAAACTTCGTTATATTTGTTTGGTTTGAGAATCAAACCCAGGCAGATTCTAGAATCGATTAAAGTTAACTAGGATTTTAATTATTAAATGGAAGTGAGACTTGGTTTCTAAAGGAAAATGAAACGACAATTTTGAGAACAGCCGAGAGAGAGCTATGATACAAACTATTAAGTGTGGTGTTAAACTGTTGAAAAAAACTTATAGATTTGATGAACAAGTTATATTTTAGAGAGTCAATAGCACGAAATTAGCAAGATTAGCAAGAACTATTAAAGGCTGACAATTTGGACATATCTCTAGGAGGAATACCAATCAATGCTTTAAAAGAAGCATTAAAATTTAAAATGAACAGGGAAAGTCACCCAACGAAGATGTAGAAAGTGCAGAAACAGGAGGATTCTTGAAGAATTAGCGGGCAAGTGGCGGTGCAGCAAATAGAATAAAGTGGAGAAAATCAGCGCGCCTTCTTGAGTAAACAAGGTGGATTTAAAAACCTTGGAAAACAGGATTCAAACCGGATTAAAATAGGATCAAAAACGACAACTTTCATTTGGAAAACAGAAACTACGATTTTTAGATTAATTAAGCAATTATTATGCTGAAAGACCTGTTACGACTTAATGAATATGGTTTAATGACGTAATTTTTGCATGAAATAAATTTCTCGTCGTGAAAACAAATATTCTTTTTCATAAATATTACATAAATTCAAAACAGGATGCCTGTAACAACTGCATAATTCTAATATTCAATACAGACTATTTTTTAAAATCTGACTTTTGTTTCACTTTTATTCGCTTCTTCGCATAACTAATTTACGTTTCCTTTTAATTATAATTTGTTGGTTTGTTGATTATAATTTTTTATGTTATAGGAAGAAGAACCCGGTTGGAAAATGTCAGAATCAAAATTTCTTCCCGCTATGACCGAAGCCGATAACGAATTCACCGGTATTGAACAAACTTATTGATTTAAATTGTCTCTGGTTCAAGCTTGAAAAAGTTTTGCATCGTAGGATAAAATTGAAATTGTACAAGAATTGTATTTTCGTGAGCAACATGAATTTACATTAACCGCACCAGGTCGCTATGCAAAAAAACTACTTGGTATTTTTAACATTAGATTTAGATTTGCTTCATTAAAAAAATATCAAAGTACAATCAAAAAAACTTGTCTTTAGCAGTGGAGTTGAAACTACTTTATAGCTGGGAGTTGAAACTACTTTTTAGCTTGGGTTTGGAACTGCTTTTTAGCAGGTGGTGGGTTTCGATAAACCTGTTCTAACGTCTAGGGAGCAAAGATTCAATTTGGAAGAAAAAAATATCTAAAGTCTTTTTTGTGTTGTCACTTGTTTTTCTTCTTTTAAGTAGAATAAATGGGATAAAAAAAACAATGTTTTATTCAAGTCAAGACTAAAAAAAGGTCTGCATTTGCAAAAGTAGGCGAAAGTATTGAAATAGACGTTATTTTATTGGTGCTAAAAAATTTCTAGTTTAGCAGAAATCGTGCTAGGGGGAATTAGCTCCTCTTGCTTCCCCCAATTTTCAAACCCCTGGGCTTCAGTTTTATTTGAGCACAAATGACTTGGTGTAATTGCAGGGGTCTGGAAAAATCGCGACGAATCAAACAATTTCCAGCAGAAGCATGACTCAACTTTGATTAAAGAGGCGAAGAGAATTGAAGTGGAGAATGAAATTCGTGTTCAAGTCGATGAGTTGATGAGGGAGGAATTAAACAACTTGAAGATGGTTGATCCCTTTTTTGTCTTTAAAATAATTTTTTTAAAAACTCTTGCTTTGACAATTGTATTCAGTGCTTTTTTTATGTCATAGTATTTTGTACATAGTATTATATTGTAGATGTTATTGCTTTCGAGTTTCTTGTTTCCGCTTTTAAAACGTTTAAGGAAGTTAATTAAAGTTGGGTATTTTTTTTTATTTGCTTTTCTGGTTTCAGGCGCTGGACCGGGACAAAGGCAAGAAAGGAAAGAAGGGGAAAAAAAGTGGAAAAAAGGTAAGAATTACATGCTCTGTGCAAATTAATCTGAACACTTGCAAAAAGTCAATTCTCAAAGTTTTAGCTTTTATTTTAAAAACTACGAAACAATCAATCGCTAATATGTCCACCTTTATTCTCTAGCACTAATTTCACTCGTTGTTTCATAAATAAAACCAATTTTTTCCAGATTTGTTTGATTTCCTCATCATGGAACCATACATGTATTACCGACTGAATAAGTCTGTAATACATGTATGGTTCCATGTATTACAGACTCATTACAAAATCAAGCGTGATTTTATTGGTGCAATTCATCTTTCTCAGGCGATTTTACAACAATGGACCACAAATTTTTGATTGGATTTAAATCTGGCAAGTTCCCTAGCCAATCCAATACTGTTATTTTCATTTTTTTCAAGCAATTTGTTATCATTTTAGCCTTGTGGCAGGGTGCAGAGGCTTGTTGAAAAATCGCACATGGGTGGAGGTCAGACAATTCTCTGCAGACTTTTCTTTCGATGATTTGCAAATAAGCTTTGCTGTTCATCATGCCCTCGACCGGTATAAGCGATCCAGCTCCGTTAATAGAAAAGCAACCCCAGAACATCTTTTTGTCTGGATGCTTCACGGTTTGCACAAAATGTTCTTCACACAGCTTCTCATTGGGTGAACAGCAAACGAATTTTGGATTGAATCCCTGAACAAAAAAATGACTTTTGTTTGAGAAGAGGACACGGCTCCAATCATCTTCAGACCAGTCTTTGTGTTTTTTTGCCGAGTTGAATCGTTTCTTTTTCATTGCAGCAGTCTACAGTTGCTTCTTTTTTGACTTTCTTGCTTTTCTTCCTTTTTCTAACAATCGTCGTCGAATGGTGGATGAAGACACATGCACCCCACTTTCATCCAAATCCCTTTTCAATTCCTCACTAGTTTTTTGTGGATTTATTTTGCTGTTGCGAAAAAGGGTCAAATCATCCCGTTTAGTAGTTTTTCTTTTCCTTCCACACCTTCCTTTTCTTTGGACTTCAACATTTCCTGTTTCTCTTTTTTGTTTGAGAATGCTGCTCACAGACCCTAAACTAACGCCCACACTTTCAGCAATTTTTCTTTGAGAGATTGTGGTGTGGTCACGTAATGTAACAATCTTAGCGCGTTTTCTTGGAGTAATATCCATTATACATCCCCTCTAAATAATAGTTTACTCTTTTATTTATATTGAAAATTATATAAAAATCACCTGAACTTTTTCTAATTGATTTTTCAAATTACCTCTTCAAATGCACTCGTGACCTTTAAGAAATAGTATCATCTCAATTGTAACTGATTTGTGGCGGAAAATAAACATTGTGACTAAACAAAATGCTTTATTCAAAGAAAAACTAAATTTTTTGACTAATTTTAAAAGTATTCGCACAAGGGTGTATAATCAACCCATCAAGACTTTTTTCTTTTAGCCGACTAAAATAGTTTTGATTGAATAAGAAAGTCTTTGATTGTCCATAAAATCCTTAATCAACAACAGTTTTCTTCTACCGATCGTTTGACTTTAAACTATCAATCTATTGCAGGATAAACAGACTGTTAATGAAATAGTGGCTCACAGGGCTAGTGCCAAAAAGTTAAACTTAAAGCAAAGTTAAAGGTATTACACGAACTGATATTGAAAACACTAAAATGTCGCTGTCGGCTTAAAGCTTTTATTTTCATTTTTTTACAAATGTTGATGGAAAATTAAGTGCAAAAAAGCTCGCGTTTTTGAAGATTTAGAAAAATCTTGTGGAGTGAGAGAAAAGCTGTGCTATTGTGATAAAAAAGTCCGCCATGTCAGAAAACTATATTAGACTGTTATAAGACTTATGGTATATGATAACTGTATGAAAGAGGTGGGATTTGCTGAGGAAATGACAGATAGGTTTGATATGAAGGTGAGATTGCTCAGGGATCAGTTGGACCACTTATTAGCCGTCCTGATGGACAAGTTTATCCATGAGAACAGGCAGGAATCTCTATGGAATATTATGTTTGCAATTTGTGATTTTCATATGAGCGGATAGCAGGTAAAGGATGAGTTAAGGAGACGAAGACAAACTCTGGATAAAAGAAGAATGAAAGTCAATCGAAGTATTAGATAGATAAGAGATTCGTTTGTACATGATGGGACGTCTATAAAAAGCAGAGGTTTCAGAGGTGCATAAGTTTGTTAAGTTACGATTAACTAAAGATTCCTGTATCCGGTACAAGAACATGTAAGTAGTTCGTATGAAGGTAAAGGAATAGATGAAAGGACTTGCTATGGCGACCTCTAAAAATAAAAAAACTCCGAAAAGAATTCTTAAATATCTACATTTCAAATTCGTTATATACTTGATACACGCAAGCTGCATGTCCCCTGACCATTGACCCCGTTCTTTGCCGTCAGCGTGTGGACGTATACGTTGTGTAGACACAAGAAGCCGTAGAAGAGCGCTTGCTCAGCAGGTGAACTCGTGTTTATTTAATCACTAATCGGTTGCTCGTTGCATGTGACTCGTGTCAACTAGAGAAGTCGTCATAGAGCTTTTTATTATAAGAATGACCGATCGGCCGCGTCATCCTGCATCAACAAACAATTGCCGCTTCTCAATCATTATAACGACCGCACTTGGGTGACTTGTTTTCGTTGAGGTAATGTTGGTTTGTCTTTTAGAAGAAGAAGGGAAAGAAGAGTGGTAAAAAAGGAAAGAAAGGAAAAAAGGACAAGGACCTGACCGCTGACAGGACGACTGAATCGCTGTACGAGGAACTGGTTCAACAAGGCGTTCTCGTTAAATCTCCTGAGGTATTGCTCGTGTTTGTGATATGTTGCTTGCGTTCAAAAGCTGATTGGTAATTTTGTGTTTTGATCGAATCGCTCTTGGAATAGAGTTGTCATCAATAAAATTTATTATGCCTACGATGAACATAACTTATTGTGGAGAACGCAATAGGGCAGAACAATATGGTATGCAGCTTGGCATTTATCTATGAATGCATTATAGTTTGCTTATGTAATATTTTGTTTCACAAGAAATTTTTTAAACAAAGCCATTTTTAAATAACTTTTGATGTTAAAAAAATTTTAAATTGCAATAAAAACCTACGTCTCATTGCGAAAGTTTTTGTTTGATTAAGGAATCTTTTAAAAAAAGGTTGTTTTGGCCTAGATTTTTTAGTTTGATGAACAAGATATTGCAGCCAATCATAATCGATCTTTAAATTGTACAAACATTGCATTTTAGTTCCACAGTTCATTCACGCGTAACTTTCTGAAGAAAGCGGAACAAAAACGTTTAAGTTTTTCAAAACAGCCTGTTTCATGGCTGCCTATTCAAATCAAAGAATATCGTATGGGACTTGATTTTATAGCCTTTTTAAAGCTATTTTTGTATGGTCCCCAAACTGAAAAAATTTAATGAAGTTTGGAGATAAATATTTAGACAAAAACACTTCACAAATTGCAATTTTCAATTGATTTTACAAAAATGAACCCTTTATAAAAATAATTAAATAATGTCTTCCTCAAGGAAAAACTTATAATATTAATTGTATTTCACATAAAGTATGGAAAAGTAATCTGTTAATCTTTTTATTGAATTTTTTGCAATGTTACCAGGTGTGGTTAAAGCACTACATCGGTGATTACAGTTACCTCGGCACCACCCTCAGGCAGGCAGACATCGAACCCATGCCTTCTTTGTCTGACGTCAGACAATTAGTCGCCTTGTACGGAATTTTGCCCTTAGGTAGTGATATGTTTGTGTTAGCTGTGATTCGAAAATAGTTTCGTTTTCTTCTTTTAATCAATAATGATTTGAATATTTTTTTGTTAGTTTAAATAGATAATTAAAGTAATAGCGTTTCGGGCTTTAAAATAAGTTCGGAAATACGCTATTAGCAATCGCGTGTCTTTTTTGCGCATAACAAGGATCGCCGCACGGCTTTCTTATTTAACTGCTTAACCCATCGGCAGTACGACCGAATTTGCAAGCTCTTAATTTTACTTCTTATTATACTATTCGTTTTTTTAATATCCTGAACATTACATGGTGAAAATTTAAACAAAAAACTTACGACATTGAAACGAATGCTTGACCTAAAATATTTAAAAGGCATTCAAACATTTTCTTGTTACTTGTTTACATCATGAATATTTTTATAGTTTTAAATAAAAAAAGTCCATGCAATAAAATAAAAGCTTTTAATTATTTCCTGGTCACAGAGCTCGTGGTGCGTTGTTATTTGACCAATCAAAACCACGCCCGTGAAATCACGTGACTGCTTGCAAGTGAAAAGATACTTGTTTGATGTTGTCTTTTTTGTCAAGTTAAATGTATTTTATATTTCTTGAATAAACCAACAACGATGTTTTGTGCAGGCTCGCAAGTCGTTCATGAAAACATGCCCCAAATAAAATCCCTCCTTCTCGCCGGTCCCCGTGGCGTGGGCAAGAAAATGTTGATGCACGCGATATGCACCGAGACTGGAGCTAATCTTTTCGACCTAACAGCGGCTAACATCGCCGGGAAGTACCCGGGAAAGTCCGGTCTTACCATGCTAATTCACATGGTGACAAAGGTTGAGCAAAGAATTTGTTTTTTGTAAAGAAAGTTCTTGATTGCGTGCGATTCGTGTATGGATTTATATTAGAGAGAAAGTCTTTCCATTACAAATATATGAATAAAATAATTCATAAGTCAGTTTTGTGCCAGTTTTGCAGTAATAATTTTTTCATTTTGAATGTAATGTGCTGGGCACTCGTATTTAACTTGTCTGTACGGATATTATTTAAAAAATAACGAAATCACATTCAATTTAAAGTTTTGATATCGTAATGTGTACTTGGCATTGTTTGTTTTGTACCCTTAAAAATTATAACCATCAATGCCAAAAAACTTACTCGGATAGTTTGATATTTTACAGATGTATTTTTACTTCGAAAAGATCTATTTTAAGCAGATATGGGCAAACTAAAGTTCGCGGGCCAAATCCAGCTATTTTCACTTCTTAATTCGTCCAATCAAACAACTTATCTTACTTATGACGTCATTTGATAGCACTGTTTTCAACTGAAATTTTAGAATTTATTTAATTTATTTATTCAAATTAATTTAATTTATTTGTGTTTGCTCATCAGGTTCGTCTGTCAAAATTTAGAAAAAATTGGCCCGCAGTATAGAAAGCTGCCCAACCCTGCTTTAGAGCTTGCTGTCCATTTTCTAATCCAGTTCAAATCAGTTTTGAATCGGAGTAGATTTCCAGGGTGCTTTGATTCGCCATGTCTTATTATGTTGGTGATGTTCAGGTCGCCAAGCTGCTGCAGCCTTCCGTTATTTTTATTGGCGAATGTGAAAAAACCTTTGTCAAAAAAGCCCCCAAGGGAGATAAAACTGATCCGAAACGACTTAAGAAGGATTTACCAAAAATACTAAAAGGATTTAAACCTGAAGACAGGTAATTCGCGGCTTTTATTATTTTATTTTTCTTACAAATTTTTGTAAATATATTGTGAAAATAATTGTATTTTAATGTAAATTTCATTCGTTTTATCTCTATATTTATCCTTCTGACTCGCTGGAAAGCGACGGAGGCGCTAATATGTACATAGGGCAAGCAATTACCTCGACCTGCTTCCGAAGATACCAAGATATTACTGTCCGGTTGAAATTTTTTATTCTTTTTTTTATTTTTATAGAGATATGACTGAAATTTAGAACTGCTTGCCAAGACCGCCAAGCAGGGAAAAGTACCGTAAAGTGTCTTCCCCAAGGACACAACAGAATGGCGTGAGGAGGTTTCGAGTCGAGACCATGTTGCTCACAATCACGGCACTTTAACCAATCGACCACGCTGCCGACAAATATAAATATATGTAAATATAACGTCAGCATATCTTTATATTTGTTCGCGTGTAAAATAAAAAATAATTTAAAAAATGATTCTATAATGTCTCTTATTTTTGCAAACATCTACAGTAGTTGCTATCTACGTCGTTGTCGTCGTTTGAAGGGTATCCACTCCAGGTCAGACATAAACAGGACTGGGGCCAAGGGCTTATTTTTTTACTACACAGGCTGCTTTACTGCCTATATCAGATGTTGGCACTGGTGTTATTAAGCCAGCATCGAGTTTCGTCATACAAAACCGTCAGACCTCGTGCTCCATGTGGTGCCCGATGTATAGGGCACGCTGTTAGAACATGATCTGCGGTTTGCTTAGAGGCGCCACACTCGCAATTCGGTGAAGGAGCGAGACCCCATTTGTGCATGGACGAATGAATCGCCCAACACCAGTACGCAGGCGGTTGAGCTTAACCCAAGCTGCTCGGGGTAAGCCCATCCCAACAGACCTGGCACCGGTCCCGGGCACAAAAGCACGGAGCCTGGAAGCATTTTCACAGTACTCCATTTTCCATTTGTGATTTGTCTATTCAAAAGCCCGGATGCCAAGTCTAGCAAGGTTGTCCAAAAAATTCCGCGCAGCTGGCACAAACGGACGTCTGGATCTTAGTCTCACTTGGCCAGTATCTGAGGACCGACTTAAAAAACCATACAAGATATGATCGGGGTCCAGAGATCCACGGTAAGCCAAGGAGAGTGTCGCTCCCAGTCGGCGAAGCTCAGCTGGCTGGATGCCTGAGAGTACAGGTAGGAGGTCTGTTGGAGTGGAACGCAGGCAGCTAGTGACTATGCGCAAGGCGTTGTTCAAGTCACTATCGATGAGGCGAGTGTAAGCACTGCGACACCAGACTGGCACACAGTACTCAGCTGTTGAGTAGACTAGAGATAAGGTGGCTATGCGTAGTGTTTTAGCACCAGCACCCCATCCCGAGCCCACGAGTCGCCTTAGCAGTGTGACGCGCGAGGATAATTTTTTGCGCAATGCCACTAAATGGTGACGAAACGTGAGCGATCTGTCCAGTTTTACCCCAAGATAAGTAGGGCTTGGACAAAACGGTAAAAGTCTACCGTTGTTGTAGACCTTTAGCTCACATTTGGCCTCTCGGTTATTTAACTGAAAGGCTGCCGTCACAGGCTTATTGTGACTGAGCTTCAACCTCCAAGTCTGGAGATACGTTGAAAGTGTAAACATGTCTTGGCTTAAAGTCCCCTCCAAGTCCTTCCAGTTTCCAGAAGAGTGCAACAATGCTAGATCATCAGCATAAGCAAACTTTCTGGAAATCGTGGAAGGAAGATCGTACGTATAGATGTTAAATAGGAGGGAGCCAAGACCGATCCCTGAGGAACGCCGTTTTTAAGACGGCGTAGCCTGCTTTGCTTGCTGTCACCGATGGTAAGGGTGAAATTTCGGTTTCGGACAAGCTCCATAATCATTCTGACCATGTGCTTATCCGAAAGTAGTCTCAGCAGCTTGCAGGTAAGGCCACGGTGCCAGACAGTGTCATAAGCAGCTATCAGATCGACAAATACGGCACCGGCTTTCTTTTTAGCTTCAAAAGAATCCTTGATGTTCTGGGTTAGCAGAACAACTTGATCTACGGTTGACTTCCCGCGTCGGAACCCAGCCTGCTCTTTAGGGAGCAGTGGATCGATTAATGGTTCAACGCGGGCGTAGATAACTTGCTATCTACAATTGACTGTATTAGGTTTTCGAATAGATTTCGATGTCAAGATTCTTCTTTCGTCCTAAAAGGTTATTAATAGTTTTACAGAAGATAAAAATGAGTTTTTTAAAACTACAAGTGCGTTTCGAGGCTTACTTGAAAATTTGTGGCAGCCTAAATCACTTTTGACCATTCAAGACTTGGATAAAGATCAAAGCATTTTTCAGGGTCCTCCTCGTGGGCACATCTCGGGCCCCATTCGACGCTGAGTTGAAACCTTTTGCTAAGTGCTATGAGAAGATCATCCTCATCCCGCGGCCGGATTACGCATCGCGATATTGTAAGACTTCATCTATTTTTAGTGTTATTGAAAAAACTTTTTAGTGTAAATTTTTTTTTTGGACTTAGAATTCAAAGCAAGATTTTTTTATATATATATTTTTTCTCCAGTCGGGACATATATTTGTGCGCGATTTAGCATTCAAATAAGTAAGTTTGATTTCCGCTTTAAAGTGAAAACTTCTTTGAACTTCAGAAAATCCTTGATTGTAAAACACAATAATAACTTACAATCATAGATTTGGAGAAAACCGACTCGTACTGATATTTTTCTGAAGTTCAAAGCAGTTTGCCCTTTAAAGCGGAAATCAAACTTAATTATTTGAATGCTAAATCGTGCCACAGATATATGTTCCGATCACCAGCCATTACAAAATGAAGTTGCGACATTAAGGTAAATTTGATAATGAATGCCCAAACTATTTTCGATAAAGTTCTTCAGTTTTTGAATAGACAAACAAATGTAAATCAGACGCAACTTACGGATAAAAAAGAAATCAATTCCATTTAAAATACCATATGCGCGGAAACTGTCTCACATATTTGCGAAAGATATTTTAAAACTTATCTAGAAATTTTCTGTTGGACACTTATCAGCAATGTGCAAAACGTGCAAAGTTGAAACTTTAATTAAAAAGATCAAATACACCTGGGCTATTGTTGTCAAATGTCTATTGTTTTTCGTGCCTCTGCCATGTGACTCTGACGTACATCGGTAAGTCAACACGTAACATAAGCAAAGGAACATTTAAACTTACGTAAATTTTTCAGTGAAAAGTAAAATAAAAAATCATGTTATCGAATTTGTTTTTTTTGTTGTTTTTCAGATTTTTTTTTTTTGTTGTTTTTCATTTTTTGTGAACATTTTTCAATTTGCTTCTATATTTCTATATTTTACAAGGTGATTGCTTGACTCGAAGACCTTACGGTCCCTTCGCAATCACCTTGTCGCAACTTTAACAGATTATAATGGCATTTATTGCTGCTAAGTTTACCTTTTTGCGACGAAATAAATTAAATTGAATTGAATGAAATGAATGCGATTCATGTAATAAAAAAGATACGGATAGTTTAATAAATCATTTCGGTGTTATAAAGAAATGTTCATCACACTACGATTGTACAATTCACGAAGCTTTATTAATTAAAAAACATAAACCAAAATTAAATAAACAAGTGTATGAAAATGGTTCGTCTTTTTTACTGTAACTATTTTACTGTAATATAGTAATGTGAATATTATTATTATTATTATTTTCTTTAAAATATATCTTTGTTGTAAAAATTACTATATTGTTATTGCTTTTGAATTAAATTAGTAATGCAAGTGTGAACATAAACTTGAGAAAACTGTTGTATTCTGTATATTGTAGTTTAATTGTGTGTAATTTTAGTTTTATGGCCTATTGTGTTAAATTGTGTTCATTTATTCTTTGATAAGGACTTCTGAAAGTTGAAAACGTTTAGCTTTTTTAATAAAAACTTTGCAATTATAAATATAAAATGTTGGCTATTGCTTAGTATTATTTACAAGTGGATTTTAAATTATTTTCATTGTAGTCGATGTATTCAAGTGCCAATGATTTTTGTTTTAGTGTTATGGCAACATTTGATTTCTGAACATGGTGGAATCATCACTGGTCATCTCGACGTCAGCAGCCTTACTAAGATCACCGATGGCTACACGCAGGGGCATCTTGTCGAAGCTGTCAAGTTTATCCTAAGTGAAAGACGCATTGGTCAGGTGAGTTTTGAAAATTATTCGTCTCTGGCTGTTTGATTCCTCTTAGTTATGTTTTTGCTATTAAATGTGATTATCCCCAGTATCGTACTTACTCAGTCCTTCCGTCGTTTAATTAAAAAATTTCTTGCATTTCTATGGCTATCAACAATAAAGAGTAAGAAAGATCTATCTAAATTATCTATTTTGCAATAATTACACTGGAATTAATTGGACTTGGTTGAAATTAAATTCATTTAATTTATTAAGACAGACATTAATGTTTAAAAAAATTTATTACAGTATATGGTAAATCAATAAATCATAACAAATTTTTTCCTTTCCAACCAAGGTACTCTATTGATTAAAAAAAATGTTATTTTTCATGAATTAGTAGTTTACGAGATTCATTTGCTTTATTGGAAAAATCCTAGCCGCAATATTACGGAAATGCTGTTTATATTAAAAATTTTTCCTTGCATTTTGACTCAAACCTTAACCCTTAAAAATATCCTATCCCGTTCTCCCTCAAAAAAAAACAAAAAAACTGATTCACAGAAAAAATTCATAGTTGCAAAGTTTATGATCTCAGGTATTTGACATAAACCGAGTGCATATTAAACTATTTTGTTGCAGCTTTCAAAAAAGCCGTTAGCTGCCGTCGAGTTTGTGTCACCACTCGCTAGGATCGATCCTATTTATAAAGAAGAAGAGGAAGCGTTTAAGGTGATTATTGAAGTAAAACACGCTACTTTTGCAGATCTCTGCAATATTCCGAGAAACGTTTTTCGATTTTTAAACACTGCACAACTCTTTTATCTCTATTTATCCTTCTGACTCGCAAAACAACGTTAAAAGTGCTAAACTTAAGGCAACCTTTAAGCGATTTACTCTGAACTGCTTGCTTTTGGAAAAGCCCAGATATTGCTGTCCAGTTAAAGATTTTTTTGTTTTGTTTTGTTTTTCTATTTAGAACAATGACTGAAGTTAGAACTTCTTGCTAAAACCGGCAAGCAGAGGAAAGTGCGACAAAGTTTTTCAGGACACAACACAATAATGAGAATAACGAGAACAGAATAATGAGAATAGGTTTTGAATAGCAAAGCTGCATGTCGCGTTTACTATCGATGTAGCGCTCCTACCTCCTCGACTATGCTGTCGACTAGACACATTTGCCGAGGCGATAGCACAAGGTCGTAGACGCTGACGTAGTGTTTATGTTTAACGTCATAGAGCGACCGCATTTAATATAATGAGTGTGCATGATATTGTTGTACGTGTGAGTTTGCATGGAATAGCTGTTGTTTGAAGATGCTTTGATTCTCTCTAACAAAGTTTTCTTGTTTGGCTGTGGGAAGTTTCTTCAATATTATAAGGCTCTCTATAGATTAGTCGAAAACTCGTGTTGTTGGAAAGATGCTGGTTGACTTTTGTAAATCAGAGCCATGAGGTTGATTTTGGTGATGACATTTTTTTTATCATCACGCTTTAATTAGGGGAAAACCCGCTCCTCGAACATTTTCGCTTATGAAAAGTTTATTGTGGCCCCCTCGCTTTGTTAAATTGAGCATGCGCCCTCAAGTGAATTAGTCCCTCATTCTTTAATGTAATTGTCGTTTTACTTCTAACTGCTTTCGCAGTTATTATAACAAAGATATTCGCGTTTTCTAATCAAAACTTTTTAATTTTGTTTGGTAAAAAGTGATTTTAAGAACTCTAAGTCAGCACTCTTCAACTTTTTTTATATAACTGACCCTTGACCAAATTTTTCAAATTATTCAAAAACCTTATTTAATAACTTAAATAAGAATAGCGGGGGAATACCGGAAGTTGACAGAACCCTGCGAAGGTTCTGCGGAACCTAATGGAAGAGCGCTGCTTTAGATAAAGATGACGTAAAGTTTTCTTTCCAAAATCACTATAACATCGAAAATGCTCAAATCAACTCGACGCTATGTTGCTTTAATATGTTTTTCGTTTTTCTCGGCCCCCTGCTGAGCAGCATAATACCAAACTGACATTTTTCTTCATAATAATTTGCTCTGATCAATGTTTGCAAGATTTGTCTTGTTTCTTATTTCTCATGTTTTATAGTCGTGGTATGGTAAAACCCCCCTCGGCAAAAAACGGGCCAAACTTGCAAAGGGTGACGATGAGGACGGTGCAGATGGGGGTGGAAAAAAAGGAAAAAAAGGGAAAAAGGGAAAAAAAGGGAAAAAAGGAAAAAAGAAAAAGTGAAATCACTTCGATTTCAATCCAATTTTTTCAATTTTTAAATATTATTGTGAATTTCTTTACACTGTGCGCTATTTTTGACTTGTAAAGTTGTTTCCTTATTTTCTATACATCCTATAATTTACTATTTCATTTTTCTAAACTTTAATGTTTCAATAGGTTATGAATCGTTTTGCATAACAATTTAACGTGAATGAAAATTACCATTTTTTTTTGTGTCAGAAATGGTTTCTGAAGACACCCCTTGGTAAGAAAAGAGCAGAAATGAGTAAGCCTCCAGATGAAGAACAAAGTAAAAAACGGAAAGGAAAGAAAGGAAAGAAATAGCTATAATCTTACAATCTAGATGACACATAGTCTATAATTCTAATAATTTTTTTATCAAAGATGCGTTTTGATTGCTTATAACCAAAAAAAAGAATAATGCATTTACAAAAATGTGGTTTCTATTTAACCTAAAATATTGTTTTTAAAATGATAAATCTTAAATGTTCCTTTTCTTACACGACCAAATCTGTAAATAATACCATAGCAAGCAAACTGTTTTTGATGAAAGTTTAAAACTCGAATTGTCAAGTAGTGTGCTCAGGTTCGGCGAGCGCGATTACACGATAATAACATTGTAATTAAAATGGTCTCAGAGCGGAAAGCGATGCGCAATGCCACAGACTGTTTTCTTTAATCCCGTCTACCTTTAATTCGCATACAGGCCGGTTGTAGGGGAGACCGGGGCAAGTTGTAACATTCGTATTTGTCGAAATATAACATCAACTAGCAAAATTTAAATAGCCACAAATAACAATCATATTAAGACCGATTACTAGCAAATAACATTGTTTAGTTCCAATGACTAAAAATAGGCTTACTGTTAAAACAAGCTTTTTGAGTCGGCAAAGTAAATTTTTCGAAATTTAATTTTTGTCTTCTGGGGAGATAGGTGCAGTTTTATTGAAATGTTTTATATCAGTCGAAACACAAAGCAATAGGCTATTAAATGTCTAACAAGGTTTAGCCACTAAAACTTAACTCTTTAAGATATTAACAAAAACTTAACTAAGTGTGAGATGGGGTAAGTTGTAACACATATTTTTGTGCATAGATTTAACTAGCTTATATTAAAAGTAACTTCGGCAACAACATTTGTGAATAATATGAGAATTTACAAAAGAAAGACTAACAGGAACACCAGCTCATCATCACAAGACAACTTAGGAGCTGCTGCACTGCAGCAGTTGCTATAATTAAAAAAAGAGATCAATAAGGGGAGTAGCAAAACATTGGTGTTTACCATGTAAAATTCTACAGAGTGCTAAAAATACTTAAAGATAGGCCAAGTCCTTGGTGCAAAACAAGAAAAGGTCTAAAAAATGTGCCATGTTAACAGACACATCAGAAAAGGACAATCTGTTACACTGTTACAGCTCCAAACAACGAAAAACTAATTTTTGAAAAAATACTAAAAGCAAAAGATTAGTTTTGCATTACATTTCTAGAGCCCTATTTTAACAGTCGTCCTGATGAGGAGTGGGTGGTACAATGCTATGGTTACCTAAAGAGGTCACATTTAGCTTGTGCCGAAGATTTGAATACATATTTTTGTCACAAATGCGATTCTGAAATTTATGATTAGGCTAATCCAGCAGTGAAAAAAACTGATTTAATATTTTTAGGTAACGGCCAAATACCTCATTTTTTGTGTTTGATACTTATGCCTATGACTAAGCTATGTGTGATTTCGTTGTGGTTTACTTTTTCATATTGTTATTTTTTTCAAGTTACATTTATATTTAAACATTTATTAGTGATTTTTGTTGCTGTTACAACTTACCCCATTGACGGGGCACATTGTAACGCTTTTTTTTAATATTTAAATCGTAATTCTAACCACTAAGCTTTAAAAATTATTAATTTATTTTTTTGATATTAGTTAAACAGTGACCTAAATTTTTCATATTAAACAAGAATTTTGAAAAAAACATTTATTATGGGAGAAATAGCAAAAAGAAAAAAAAGTGTTACTACGTGTCCCGGTCTCCCCTATTTCCAACTGCAACAAGTGAAGGAAAAAAAATAAGAATCTGGTATCTGTTCCTGTTCAATATGTTTAATAACAAAGCCTGGAATCGCTGACGGTGTCCTTTTTGAATCAATTAAAATAAAATATTTTTTTGATAAATCAGGACAAACAATTTGAAGTGATTCGAAATAATTAAATTGTAAATTTGTGAATCTAATTTTTTTTCCTCTATCATAAAAAACTTCGGCGATAACTAAAATCAGACAGCGAACAAAGTTGATTGATTTTGAACAGTAAACTGCGTAGATTTCGATAACACTTGAAGCGAATGCTTAACAAAGCGAAATGGTTATTGTGGCTCTTAACGACAGTGAGGTTGAGTCCTTTTTATTATAATTCTACAAAAGGTCAACATTTCTTAAAGTTTAGTCGGTCTTTACAGCGTTTTCTGTAACTGGGATGATGTGCTTTATTAATGAAGTTCAGTCTCAAATTAGGATCTAATTTTTGTTAATTTAATGTTGACTTTGACATTTTTGTTTATCAAAAGTAAGTAAAACATACAACCTATGCTTTATACTACCTAATGCAAGAGGTAAAAATCTGAAGCAATTGATAAGGTGAAATATATTCTAGAAACCTTTTTTTGTCAAGCGGTGAAATTCTTTTCCTGCTTTGACAAAAAAATTCGTGAAATAAATCAGATTTTGTCAACTTTTTTTACAATCAGTATCTACCGTAACAGTTTTTATTACAAACCAACTAGATTAGTCTAAAATTTATCGAAAAACACACAAAACAGACAGAATAGCATAGTGTTTAATGAATAGTCCGAGCTCTTCTTTTACCAAGTACAATAATTTAGGTAAAAAACATTCACCATGCTAAACTTGTACATAATCTTCAACGAGTGCAGCCAATACTGATCACACAACAACAAAATTTCGCTCAATCAATAACGTTAAAAATTAACATACAACCTACTGTACTAAGTACAGCTTGGCCGCTTCTTAAACATACAGGGTTACTTAAAAAACCGAGCACCGCATGGCAAGCGTTTGGGGTGAGAGCGTCGTGAGAGACATTTTTAATTCTACGAGTAAAGGGACTAGTCGCTTTGTAGTAAACTAAAAAAAAATTGAATAAAAATGTTCTGATTTTCAGTAAATTTTACGTCTTAGATTGAAAACGAAATCGGTTAAAACAAAACAACACATTCAATACTCGGGTAGCACATATACAAGGCAAGTTTTAAAAGGAGTACAATACTAATATTTTATTCGATCGAGCAGCATAAAAATTTTATATGAGTTTTAATTTTAAAAAAATACCTGAAATTTTAAATTACATAAAACTATATTGTAAAATGACTATGCGAAAAATGTCATCGCCAAAAAAAGGAAATAGATTAAAAGTTTTTACTTAAACTACTCAAAGACAAAAACATGAGTTTGGTGTGCATGCCGCAGTTGAAAAAAGTTAAAACAAGAAATTTTTGACAAAATACGACGATAAAAATAACAACAATGAATACGAGATTTGGTTGGAGAATTTTAATTTACCATCAAACCCTAACATAAAAAAAAGTGCTTAAACTTGATTTTTTGTCTGGTTGAAAGTTATTTATGTTGAAACATGAAAAGACGAAGGTTGATGAGTTTCATTCCTAAAAGGCGATTGCTGTCGTTCACCACTAGAGGGTAGACGCGAGACTCGAACATGTCAGGAGTAAACTTGGTGTAGAAAGGATTGGCGACCACCTGGACGTCGTCATAGGGGGCGCGGAGAAGCATGCAATCGATTTCCAGGGGTTCTGATATCTTCAAGAAAAAATCAGATTATTAAATAACGTGGTTCTGAACCCAAGCATACACACATACCTATGAATGCGCGCAAAACGCGAAGCTTTGTAAAATCACTTTTACTGTTGAATGCCATGTGTAACCCTTAACAGTTACAACTCTCAGAAATTTTGTGACTGGTAAACCTGGGTCTCCCAGACCCAGCATTATAAAGTGCAATTTAAATTGTATTTTTGAACTTGAGACAATTTACATAGTTTTCAAAAATAATTATGACATTTATCTATAGGGTCTAAAAAAACTGATATTTGCGATAATTTTTTTAAATATTTAAAAAAAATTTTTTAGAAAATTGAAAAAAAACAATAAAAAAATACATGAAATTCAACACAATTTTGTATGTTTGTTCAAACTAGTTTCCTTATATTGCTCTGTTTTCTTGAGCTAAGTTCACCTAAAATTAAATGAAGAAGAACCATTAAAATTTTAAGAATTCTAGAAATTTTTCGGAAGGCTAAACAAAATCATAAATCTTTACGCAAGTATTTAGATGAGATTATTTTCTAAAATATTGTCCATTTATTTGTGTTAAGTAAATACCTATACAATACATTATGAAAAAAAGCCTATATGGCAATAGGATATAATAAGTTTTGACAAATTTTCAGGAGAGTTTGGACAAATTTACATGTGGAATGAGAACATATTCATTTTTTCGCGTGCACCCTGGGTTTAGCAGACCCAGGAGTACCTGTTAAGGGTTAATATACAAGGAAATCCAGGTCTACGTGGATTGAGATAGATTTCACAAACCACTACAAAAAATGTTATAACCAAAAACTTGAGAAATTAAAAACTGTGCCAGAGGTTAAGTACATTCCTGAGGCAAATAAAAAAAAAACATATTTCTGGATTGTTAACGAATTGTTTTCAGAAACTCGAAACACGACTTACTTTCGATTTAAGGACAAGTTGATAGGTGAGCTTCCTGTCGGATGAGATCGTCGGGTTGGAAGGATGCTCCTCAACCGCTGACACAAAAGCCTGGATATCAACATGAACACAACGATCCAGTTGCTGGCACAGTAAGCAATAAACCACGACTTTATCAAACTCGCTCAAACACAAACTCGGAATGAATGATTAGAATATGAAAAGGTTTAACTGAAGTGGGTCATGTTGTGTCAAACTCATCTTTATCAATAGTTTCTTCACGCTTTTGTATAAGGGAAAATATGTGTTCCCTATTTTGTATTGCTCGCTTCGATTTCAGTCCGAAGACTGCAATAATCCCAAACAATTACTTTATTTGCTCATAATTAGAATTCACTTAATTACATGTGAACAATAAATCACAATAATGTTAAAATATTTACGTATCTTTTCGACAAAAACTCGGCGTGTGTCAAAAAATATATATGTGTCAAAAAATTTAATCGAATAAAATGATATTAGAAAAAAACTTCGGAAATTTAAATTTTGATACTTTCTTGTTGGCCGATCTTGAGCAATATAAATGAACCAAAGTTACCAATTTCAAAGCTAATAAATTTACAGTAACATACTGTACCAGTAAAAAACATAAAAATAAAATAAAAACATTCTAAAGGCTAAGCAAAAATACTAATCGTCGTAAAACACAAAATAGAAAAGTGCAAAAATATTAGCAGAATTTCAAGCGTTTTATGAGTGAAAACGTAGTTAAAATAAATAAATAATCCAGTGCAACGCACCTTAAGGACCCAAGTTTGTCCGAGGAGATGGAAGCGGTTCGACTCGTAGAAGAGCCTGGTAACAAAGTCATCAGTTCGATGAGGACGGAGTTGAACTTCCATGTAGGAAATGTGCTCGCAACTGAGCAATGAGACTATGTGTCGGTACCGAGACATCTGGATCGAAGAAAATATTACTTCGTGCAATCGACAACATTCTTTTACAATGCATTCGTTAAATGCTTCATTAAATTGAAGATGTGCATCATTTCTATTAAACCATAAAATGGTCTTAATAGTTCCAAAACCGGATGTTTAACTGCGAAAAGTTGGGGCAACACTTAATAACTTTCCTATAAGATTTGATGTTGGGGTCTCAAAATTAGACATTGAAGGTATTAAGTATGAGCATTTTAAAATAAAGATGTATAATGATGTATCACTAGGGTGGAGTGAAAAAAAAATTTGAAAAAAGTGTAGTTCTTAAATCCTGCCAAATAGGCTAAAACTTCAAAAAAATTGGTTTTGGCGAGTTGCTACCTTTGGGGGGCTAGCAACCCCCCAAAATGTGTTTTTGGGGGGTAAAATTGACAAAAAATGTCGTAACTCGGTAACCGCTTATCGTAGAGGCATGATTTATGGCTCAAAATTTGCAAAATCATCATGTTTCTATATGTGCTAAGAGAAAGTTTTTGTCTATTTCCACAAGAAAAAAAGTTATAATCGATAAACCGTTTTTTATGCTCAATACTCGAAAATTGCGCTGTATGGAAATAATTTTGATCTAACATTTGAAATGATATATGTCTAACTGATAAGGACTAATTATGACAATCACAATATTAACAAGATGGTTTGGGATAACTTTGGTCACCAGACAAAGTACCTAAATAGGCCTACTCATAAGGTATAGAACGTGCTAGCTTTACTGCCCATAAAATGTTTAGTATTTCAGTAATTTAAAGAAAATCTGTTAAATCTCATTACTTTCGAATTGTTGATGCTGATATTGGGTTGTTTTGCCTAAGGAGTGAGAGAAAAATAAGAAAGCAAGTTAGAGTACACCAAATACCCTACGCAAAATGAAGCGCATCAGAATTGCACTTTAGTGTCAAATTTTTTCAAAAGTTTTCGAGATTTAATCTTCTGGCGAATCAACCCATCTCTTCGCTCAAATCCTTCAACTTGTGCTGCGGCCTCTGTTACCATTTTGACATGGCGCTCTACACATTGGTTGTGACATGGGTGGTCGAGCTGCAGTGGTCTTATCCGGCATTGTTCAATATTTAAATCAGTTAAATGTTCAATTACCGGAGGCTGCTGATGGCAAGATGTTAAATTCACCATCTTGTAGTACGAGTTCACTGTTAGATCCAGTGTGGGCGGTTCAAACAGCCATACAGTTGAGGCGGTATCATAATATTTTGCTCCTTCCAAAGAATATTCTTCACTGCGACTGTCAACCAAGTCATGATTATCAAATGAAACCGTTGATGGCAAGTTTCCACGAATCGAAAGCACTTTGTTCACTAATCGCATTCGTATCTCCTCATCGTTGTCACCCAACATGGCGATCAAGACATTTTCCTGGTGTGCGAAAAATGCATTTCGTTGCACAACTTTCAGAGCAGTTTTCCGAACAGCTTCGTCAGGCACCTGAAGAATTCGTTGGACCAAGTTGAAAAAATTTCTAGATCCGCAAGTTAGTTGACTATTTAACTTAATTTCAAACCAACTTGGAAAGTAAACTTGAAGACAAAACTTCGTCAGAGTTTCCAAGTTTGAGGAGGGTTCATCCACCGAAACATAATATCTGAGGATTCAACAGCTCAGAGTTAGCCAGCGTGAATGCACAATGGGACCTACTTTTAAATATTGCAAGTCGCTGTCCACAACTCCCATGATTATTGCTGAACATATCTTGTAAGCATAGTGTTGATCAGTACTCAGATCATTAACAACTGATTCTGGCAACTGTACAAACTGAGGGTTTGAAATTGACTTAAAATTAGCAGCAACCGGCCAACTTGAAACATCTCCAGTTAAACACTTCCCAATTGATCCTGCAAATGTATCAGGACTATTGGTGGTTCCATCAAGCATAGTAAAGACATGGCGCAAGGATAGTTCATTGGTATGTAGTAGGCAAATTACCCATTGTAGTGGCTTGTTCAATAGTTCTTCCAACTTACGAATGCAACCATTGAACTTGCCTGTCATTGCTGCAGTTCCGTCAGTGCCAACTACTGTAACCTTGTCATGTAATTCGGTGTTGGCAATGGTGTTGAAGATCTTTTGTGCTATGGTTGTTCCTTTGCCATCCTCTGTGGAAAAATGAAAAAGATAGTATTCACCAGGCTGCCCAACCATTGTATAGTGATCTTCAAGTTGCACAGACCTGTAAAACTTGTCATTTGGCCCTTGCATGGTGACCTGTGTTGCATCTTTGCGCCCATCAAAGTATATGGCATTCACTAACTTGAAATTTTCTTGCTTTTTTTTCCTAATCTCAGCACGGCATCGTTCTCGCTCTTTTCGAAGCTTGCTACGACCAATAACGTATGTCTTGTCATCATCAGTAATTAGACCCAAATCTTGCATCACACTATTAGCGATCGCAGCAGCAGCTCTGTCAGATATCTGAAAACGCTTACTCATCCTTGCAAGGTTTGACCAAATCATTCGATTCTGATTTTCATATGGCATTGATTGAGAAACAAATTCAGAAGCAGCAGAAGATTGCGTTTGGTCTGTGTTGGTTGAACTAGAATCTGACAGATAATCCAAAGCTGACTCAGGCACTGATGTAACCGATGTAACGGAAGAACATGTTGGTGGTTCTGGATGAGGTTGTAAGGGTCGAGAGCGCCTCAAAAACTGTATGTCAGCTGACGTTGAAGGAACCACAGCATCCACACATTTTCCAACTCGCTTACTAGTTTGATCTTTATAAAAAGCATAATCATTATCTGTCATTTTCAAACCATGTTGTTTCTCCAAAATTCTGCGCTGCTTATCATCAGCACAAAAAACATCAAATATTTCATCAATAGTTGACATAAACTCTTTTTCCTTTTGTAAAAATGCTTCTCCTCGTTTTTTCTTTGACCAGTGATCAAGTGCACTGAAACAATTCACAAAACTTTGAACTTTTTTCGAAATGGTGTACAGATGAATGGGATATACGTTGCACCATACCCATCTGTCATAAATTTCTCTGGCAATGTCATTTGCAGCATTGAAGGTTCGAAAGTTTTTCAAACGAAGAATGCGTTCTATTACATGTCGCTTGGTAGGCAATACTCCTGGTGGAAAACTATCACGGGTAGAGAAAGTATGTCCACTATGTAAAATCTTCTTTACAGAAGTTGAACTCCGTCTTTTCATGTTTTACTACTTCGCAGTTTGGCCAAAGCTTGGATTTACACAATTACTTAACAATATACCTGCAAAAAATAATAATAACTTTTCAGATAACTATTAGTTAAGTACAAACAAACAAACTTATTAAACAGTTTTTCTATCATAACTTTTTTTCTAGTGGAAATAGACAAAAACTTTCTCTTAGCACATATAGAAACATGATGATTCTGCAAATTTTGAGCCATAAATCATGCCTCTACGATAAGCGGTTACTGAGTTACGACATTTTTAGGAAATTTTACCCCTCAAAACACATTTTGGGGGGTTGCTAGCCCCCCAAAGGTAGCAACTTGCCAAAACCAATTTTTTTCGTAGATTTTACCTGTTTGGCAGGTTTTTTGAACTACACTTTTTTCAATTTCAAAAAAAAAATTATTTTCACTCCACCCTAATGTATCACTGTAGACTCAAGAGCAATTAAAACTAAAGTTGAACGTTGGAAGAACTTTTTAGATTAAGCTAACTCGAAAAAGCGTGATAAGTCTGTATACTTAATCTTTGTTTAAGTGCACAAGATTACTGCAATCTTAGATCTTATCAGATGCACAAACAATTACAGTCTTGCCGACAGTGCAATAGTGGTTTGTAATGACTAAGGCTAGGCATTGTAATAGTTTGTAATGTCAATCTAATGGTTTGTATTAGTAACGAAATGACCTTGTAATGATTAGGGCTACACACTAAGAGATTAAATTTTTTTAGTCTTTCATACAATATCTCCAAACAGAGTGCACAAAAGGTAATGAGATCGAAAAAAGAGTAAGTACTATCCTTAATTTCTTGATAGGATAAAAATGTTCAGATACACACAAAAAATAAATCAAAACTTTCACAAAAACTAAAACAAAGTAGTGATCTTGGTGATTATCTTACTTTTGAAAAACATTGAATTTAAATGACAGAAATTTTTCATTATTGGGAATAAAGAAAAAAACGGAAATGACCAGAAATGCTTTTTAATGCAATCAACACTGAAGTCAAAAATGAAAAATAGGAAAACATAAGTTTTCTCCATTTTGATAAAAACAACTTCAAGATTTAGTTTAGCTCCTACTTTAGTAAGTTGTTGTGAAGTTGAGAGTCACTTTATGCACTTGCAACTGCTTAACGTTTGTAACAAGCAGCTCTAAATTACTATCATATCACTTCATAAATAACCAAAAAAAAAAAAAAAAAAGAAAATTAGCAAGAGAGTACCCTTCCTTCATCTGAATTTCAATTACAACAAAAATGACTACTGCATTCACTACTAAGAATATGAAGAATCTATTCTCAAAAAAATGCATCAGTTTGATCATTTAGGTACTAATAATAAGCACAATATTTATCTACCATCACACGAAGGTAACATGACTCATTAAACTTAAAAATAGAAAAAAATGTGCAATTATCCTCAAGTTATAAAAAAAAAGGCCCCCATTTAATAATTATAAGCAAAGTGGTGGTGATACAACTATTTACTTCAACAACATGTATCAAAAATGATCGTAAGTTGTGATACAAGGTACGTTCTGCGTCTTCAACTGATGGGAAAAAGCATAAATGCATTTCTTTAATAAGTCAATGTTAGCACAATTTTGGTAAACAAGTTTTTTTTTCAACCAGACAACAATTGAAAAAGCAGCCATAATGGATTCAGCATTCTTCACTTCATAATGATTTACATAACCGTTCCTGCACTGCACATCTTTTTTTTTTTGTGTCTTTTGTCTTTTTAAATAATAATATTTAGTTTGAATTAGGTAACGCGGCCGTGCTTCTTATTTTTTCTCTTTCTTACCCCCTCTCTATACTTTCTGCATGTTTAACGTCCGTCGTTGTGTCGCGTTTCCTTTTCATGCTTTGCTTAATGTACATTGCATATACTTAAATATTGTTACTAAGCGTGAATAAAATATCATCATCATTAAATAAACATTAAAATTATTTATAAAGACGAGCGTTTTCGGCTTACTTCAACCCTCATCAGGTTTCTACAATTTTAGCAATATTAATTAACTTTAAATTTACACAAACACATAAAAATCAACAACAGCAAAAAACAATGTATATTTTTAAAAAACAGGCTGTACTTTTGACTAACAGGCTAAATTTTAAATCAAAACGAGTGAGAAACTAAATTGATACAAATTAAATTCCAGATTATGATGTCATTAAAGAAAAAAAAAGGAAAAAATATTAGATAAGTTTTTTTTTATTGGTATTTGAGACATCTTAAATTATTTACAATTTTTTAAAGTAAACAAAATTGATGTTGGTGTCTGGAGAAGAGTATGTACTCGAAATGGTCAATTTTTCGTTCTCTTTTGAAATGTGGGAAGTTAGCCAAAAACCAGATCGTCAAAACAACAATACAAAGCAAATAAAACTAATATATATATATTGTTATCCTAAGTATTTTTTAATCTGTTTGAAAAAATCTACAATCTACGTAAAATCATTTAAAATCAAAACTTTAAAATTAGTGAGTAACTAATACTTTTCCTCAAGCAGACTAAAGGCATCAGTAGTTTTAGTATCACTAATATATAAACTATGTTAAATATACAAGTAGCTCAATATACTGAACAAGTGTTTAGTTAGCTGGGTAGCTCCTTCACCGAATTGCGAGTGTGGTGTGCCTATGGGCAAACCGCAGACCATGTTCTAACAGCGTGCTCTATACATCGGGCACCACATGGAGCACGAGGTTTGACGGTTTTGGATGACTGGCTTAATAACACCACTGCCACCAGTCTGGAGTAGTATAAGGATAAACCCTGGCCCCAGTCCTGTTTGTGTCTGACCTGCCCTTCAAACGACGATGACGAGTTGGGTAGCGCATTGTGTTGACACTTTGAACTTACAAACATCTGAGTCATTTCCATTGTGCCCTTGGGAAAAACACTTTATTACAAATTCCTAGATGGGAACATATTGCCTTTCTGCAATGGTGGCCAGCTTAAATCAGAAAGTACCAAATAAATCAATATCAATTGGCCATAAGGAAAATAAACAAGGATAAAACGACAAACCTTCATTGAGTGTTGCTGAGTGATTGACTCAAGGCAATCTAACAGTTCCTTTGGACTTTTTCTAGAATGTTCACATTTATCTGAATGTAAATCAAGCTGGTGAGCACGACCAGACCAATTACATCCAAGTAGTTGAAATCTGCAACAAAACTACCGTTCAAATATAATAGAAAAGATAATGAAAAATCAACAGTATTTTGAAAATTTGTCTGTTTTTTTTTTTTTTGTACAAAGCTATAAATTCATTAACTATTTGTCACCAAAAAAGTCACCAGAAGAACAGACACTCACAAATATCAACTAAAATTGAATATTTTGGTGGTAATCAACAAGTATGATTGACACTTATTATCTTAGCTCAAAAAAGAGCTATCAACAGCATAGACCATGACATAATAATCATCAACTGACAAAGCTTAGAACCAACAAAATATTATTCCTCTAAATTACACACAATAAACCCTCAGATTTGCAGATCATATTGCCCAATGTGCCTGAACTGCACACATGATACCAATCGCCTTTTCAAATTGAACACAACACCGCATTTCAAATTTATACAAAAACCCCTTGCAATCAGAAGAGGTCATCTAAGTGTGAGAGTGTAATTTGATTTTTATTAGAGGGTTAACAAATGGTCTTTTCAAGACCAGTCTGGGAGGGCCAACATAAATCTTATAAACATAAAATTTATAAATACATCAAAATGATTTCAATGGAAAATCAAGAGTTTACACAATAAATACAGGATATTTCAAAAAAATGTATACACACTTTATATATGTATACACACTTATATATGTATACACACTTTAAATAATTGTAAACCAGGTGTTTATTATTATTTATTTAATTTTCAACATGTAAAAGAACTTACAAACATCATTCTATCGTTTTATCACTGCTAGTTCTTAAACTAATGTCATTCTGGTTCAGACACCACCAGGTGCCAGTAACGTAAAGCAATGGAATAGCACACATCATGAAACAATTTCTTTGATATTTGCATGCACTCTTGTTCAATGGTTGCTCTCAATTATGCAATTGTTGTAGGTTTCATTGCATAGACTTTGTCTTTTAGGTATCCCCATAAAAGGAGGTCTTGTGGTTCGAGGTCTAGTGAATATGGAGGGTATTCAACAAAACCCTTCCATCCAATCCACCTGTTTGGCAAGATCTTATCAAAGAAAAATGTAATATTGCGATGGTAGTGTGGGGGTGCCCCATCTTGCTAAAAATAAAAATCCTCTCCTTCAAAGTTTACACTAATGCTTGGCATGAAAGAGTGTTGCAGTAAGTTCAAGTAAACCGGGCCAGTCACAATAGCATCAAAAAAGAATGGTCTCATTAATCCTTTCCACAATAAGCTCTATCACACTGTAATTTCTAGTAAATTAACATGATGATTGACAATAACATATCAATTCTCAAAGTTGTGAGAACTAACAGTGAAAAAACAATAGAATGATGTTTGTATTCTTTTTTACATGTTGAAAATTAAACAAATAATAATAAACGCCTGGTTTACAATTGATTAAAGTCTGTATACATTTTTCAGGACACACTGTTTATTTATTAAAGCACAATCCCACAGTTTGTTTCATCCTCTCATCAAGCCTCTTATTGGTAAGTAAATTTTTAAAAAAGAATGAAATACACTGTAAAGATGCTTTGATAAATAAACAAATCTTTGACTAAATACAAAATATTATTTAATAATGTTGGAAAAATCAGAACTGTTGTGAGAAACTTTTTAAAAAATATATATAATGTGAACCCTGTTTCCAAGTTAATTCTTAGTTTAAAATCCATCTGCTCTTCTGATATAACTCCAGAGGTTAGTTTTAACTTTAACAAACACAATAAATGTTTTTAAATTAAATTATTTAAAATCAAAACTTAAACATAACATTTAATTTGTTTCATTGGACAGACTTCTTTAGGTAAAAACAACATACAATGCACACCTCTATTTAAAACATTTTTATTGTTTTACAAGTATATTTTTCAAATTGGAGTGTGCATCGTGCATTGTTTTTACCTGAAAAAATCTGCTGATAAAATAAACAAAACATTGTGTTTAAGGTTTATATTTTAAAAAATACAAATGTTATTTATTGTGTTTGTTAAAGTTGTTAAGATTGAGTTTTGAGTTAAGCAGAAAAGCAAATGGATTTTAAACTAAAAATATATCTATGAAAGACTCCAAACAATAAACATGGAAAACTTGTGTCAATGATCAAAATTAGTCAAAAATCAAAGGATGAAAAATGTATTTCAGTTGAGTTTTTTAATAAATTACAAGCTTTTACAAGCTACTGCTATAACTAAAGTTTGAAAAAAACACTTTCAAACATTTAAGCATTGACACCTCAAGAAGTAAGCAGTAGTTTATGAAAGTTTGTGTTGAGATTAAAGATTTGCATCATATAACTAATTGAATTAAAAAAGAATTGTGTGAAATTTGAGTTATCACTAAAACTGTCACACTTAAAAATTAATGCTTAACTTAACTCTAAAAACTTTTTTTGAAATTTATTCAATTGCATTGTAAAGCACTAGAAGTGACATCACATAAATTGATACTAAAACCTTTACAAGCTGTTTTCTCAAATGAAGTATTTTGTAACAGATTATAAAATTCATTAACTTTAATTTAAAGTGAAAGATTTGGTAAACATTTTTTATTAAAAGTTTTGGTAATTTAATCGTTTTCTACATATTGTTCACAAACTTGCAAAAAACTTTTCTTTCACTGCATTCATTTGAATGATGGAACCCAACATTGCTTCGTGAAAATGTTTCAGAGCAGGATGAACATTGAACAGGGAGTTCTGATATCGTTTTTTCAACAGCAAGATTTCTAGTGCATGAACCTCGACTAACATCAACTCGACAAGTGGGGCATGTAGCCTAGAAAACACTTTAATTTTCATAAAAAAATAAATTTTTGATTACGATGCAATCAAAAATATTTGCACCATTCAATGTTTTTATTAAATTTGTTTTTAAATAACAGCAAATATTTTGGTAAAAAATTTTATAACAGTCTTATATTAGAATAAAAAAATTTCTCAAAACTCTATATCCGAATGATGCTAACCAGTGGTATAAATAATAGTCTCAGGATTACTAGACATGAATTTGACTATGGTGCACAAAAATTCAGTGCATTTTGTTTGGGTCTAAAACAGAGCTTCCCATTGGTGATGTCCTGGCACCCTGTGTACTATCAGCTGTTGTTCAAGTTACACATGAGTTCATATAAAACCAGAAAGACTTTTTTTCAGAACAAGGAGAGCGAAATTGGCAACATCAATTGCATGGAGAGTACAATTACAAAACCCTAGTCTAAAGTTATGTTATCTGCCTGTGTAAAGTGTTAGATAAAAAGATGACAAATCAAGAAAGCTTTGAAAGCTTTACTGGAAGTAGTAAAAAAGCTGACTCCTAGGGATTAAAAATGTTTTAATAAATCAGTCTACTGTTTATTACAGTATATGCAGAAGCAAATTTTCCAAGTTGTAATAGACAAGACCTTTAAAAGATTGAAAAAAATTATGCTTTGCTGTGCTTATTAATTTCAAAATAAATTTTAGCTTCTAATCAATAAGTGGACTGTGAAAGTAATAAATGGGTTAAAAATACTATTAAGTACTTATTTGTCCAGGTGAAGGAGCTGAGGTATAGAATTGTATTAAACAGGGTATAAGACAACCAAATTTCTACATTTAATGAAATCTTTAATGATCAAAGTTCAAAACCTACTTGTATCTTTGTATTGTGTCTTGGTAAAGACATTTTAGTGCTGGGTAGTCTTAGCAAGCAGCTCTAAATTACAGATAATTCTCTAAATAAAAGTAAAAACAAAAAAATAAAAAATTTCAACTGTACAGCAACATCTTGGCATCTCTGAAAGCAGGTCAGGGTAATTGCTTGATGGTTATTTTAAGTATTAATGCCTTTCATGTTTTCCTGCAAGTCAGGACAATTAATAAAGGTAAAAAAAAATTACAGACTTCTTTTGAATTAAAACATATTTGAACTTAAGATGAGTGACCTTTTTCTTCAGACTAAAATAGCAGATACCTGTTTGTAGAATAACTGTAACTAAAGCATTGTGCTGTAAGTTTTGTTACCAGACATACTCAGAACTATTGATTATTAAAAAATTTTCTGACCATAAAACTGTTATATTCGTAACTCTTCAATGTTATAAAAACTAAAAGCAATAAATGAGTGTTGTTTCAGCAACCTTTATCACAATCACACTTGCAACAAAAGTTGAAGAAAAATAGATTTGATTGTTTTAAAAGCAAACATGAAATAAAAAAACAAGTCATAACATAAAAGTGGGTAAACATGTGAGCAATAGTTTTAAAAAACAATGATCAGTTCAAAAGCATGAGGACTGGGTAGCAAAAAAACAAGTTATCTGATAATATATTTCAAAAAATTAGCAAATAGGGATTTTACTTAAATTTATGGTACAATTTATCATAGAAAAATTCTCTTTATTGTTTATTGTTGCTAGAATTCTGTTTATAAAATTCATAAAAATTTAGTTTGCATGCAAGATTTAAAACATTGGTAAATCAAGAATCTAAGCAATGATGAAATTTTATTATGCATTTAACTGGAGCAGTTAATTTATTTATTTTATTGTAATCAATTTTTTCCAAATAATCAATGTCAAGCTTGTTTTTTACAAAATTTGCTTTTAAGCTAATCAATTGTGTTGTGTTTTTAACTTTATTGTAAGCTTAATGTTGATGAAGAGCATGTAAAAACAATAATGATATGCATGGTTTCAACAAACCCATGATTGTAAACCAAAAAATATAAGTTTTAATATTATTGAAAAATAAATTTTTTACATTTAAAATGTGTAAGATAAAAAATTTATTTGCCTTGTTCAGAACCGTAAAGAGAATGGGGTGCAAAATTGAATAAGTGACTACAATGAACTAATTTTATTATTGTTCTAATAAATACAACAACATTTATGATCATGCAGAAATTTCACAAATCAAAGTACTTAGAAAATATCCAACTAAATCCAAGTATTGATAAAGAATTTTGACATTGCTTAAACACAGCTTTGGTGAAAATTGTACAAAATAAAAGATTGCCCATCTATGGTGACAAAAACTCAAAAGGCAAAATTAGTACAGTGGTTATTATTCTTGATTTTACACAGGAAGTCTGGGTTTAATCTCCATATTAGCAAAATCATTTGTACCAACAGCTTATGAACACTTTAATAGTTGCAGTAAGTGGCTAAAAAAAACTGATTGTCTAAATTAGTCTTTTTTCTAATACATTACTGCCTAATTGTCCAAATATCACTACCTTTTTTAATTAAAATAAACATATAAACTGTACACAAAACTGAGAAAAAACTTGGGAAAATATATTGAGCATTATATATTTAACACACCATAAATTAAAAGAAATTACATTAAGCTGCATAAACTTGTAACAAACTTACTTGTTCATCTTTCAACCTGGCATCAGCAAGCAAATGATGATAACAACCTATGCACACAAGATGACCATGACAACATTGCATGCATGCAGAAGCTGGCAACTCTAAGCACACCTGAAAATACAATTATTACTATTATTTCAAACAGAACAAATTTTAATAAAGAAAATTTAAGTATTTACGCTGCAACTTAAAATGTGACTAAGTTTTTCTTCAAGCTTTTCACTTTTATTCCAGGCTGAAACAACTTTGATTCGCTTTTGGGGCGGCAAATCATCTTTAAACTCTCTCTTCATTCCCAAAACTGCTTCCTCTGACATCATTTTCAAAGTTTTTGGAAAAAATTACATTTATTCTAAATGTGTATAAAATTTGATTATATGGTTTGCTTCTGTAGTTAAATATAAGCAAAATCTAGACAATATCAAAATATGCTTATAAACTTTCTTGTATAAATTATAAAACATTTAAAATTCAATACAGTCAGTTTTAAAAAATGCAATTTTATTTTGTTCTGTACTTCCAAAAAAATATTTCTTGTTATTTAAAAAAATAAATTTTGTTATTGAACTATAAACAGTTAAGTTCTGTTATGCCATTATAAATAATAGATTACAAGTTTGGATTTTGCTCAAAAAGCTTACTGTAATGTACTATAAAAAAATTTAATAAACTTTTGGTTAACTTCACAGGCAGTTCAATAAATTCAGCTTGTATCATATTGATATCTGGTTTTTAACAAATAGTTTAACTTGATGCTATCTTGTTTTTAAAATCTACATAAGTAAATGTGTTATATTTATTAAACATTACCCTTTATTAGTTTAAACCACAACAGTCTGTTTCATCTTATCGAATCGTCAGGTGGTTACTTATTCAAATAGAATCTATTTAAATTTTAATTTTTACAGTAAATGTGTTTTATATTTTTTTTAAATTTAAAATTTTTACAGTTTCTAAACAGTTACAAAGCAGCATACATAAACATATATAATGAGCTGCAACAATCAAAAAGTTCTACTTAACATAAATCTATCAAAAATAACTATTTCAAATATACTTTTCAATAACAATTAACATATTTTTAAAAAATAGTTAATAAGCATTGCAAGACTAAAGCAAAAAATTAAAAATAAATCACAGTGGCTAAATTTATTTGACTGCAACTGATTTGTTAGTGGTTATTTTTTTAAAACAAATAATTTTCTTTTAAATATTAATTTATAGATTCCCATGATTACATTCTTCCCAAAACCAAGCTCTGAATGTACTCTTTAGTTAGTCAACAGAATCCTGATTTTAATTTAACCTAAGTAACATAAAGATCAACTAAGTTAATTCTTAGAAAAAAAACCTTGTTTTTTTTTAACTAAAACAAATAAATGAGCTAATCCGAATAAAACTGATAAAAATTTTGGTAAAGATCACACTTCAAGTCTTTTTTTCCTTGATTTAACAATCTAGTCATAATTGTCACAGTTGAAATACAACAAAAGTGATAATATTAATATTTACAATCCAGTGATGTAAAAATAGATAGCATAAAATAGATGTAGCCAAAATGATAACAGACCGTTATTCAAAAAAACAATTGCTAAAATGCCTATTTACCATACAATAATTCACTAAACTAATTTTTTCTTAAATTGTTTTAAATGTGGTAAACTATGTAAAGAAAAAATTGCATTATATATATATATTATTTTATGCATTATATCTTCAGGTTCACATCTTGTTTTTTTTTAATTACAGTAATTCATAAGGGGTAAAGTTATCTAGAAAAGGAAAAAAGATGGATTTTCAATAACTGTATGTATTTGGTAATTCTTTTTTTTTACAAATTTATAAATGGTCTATTTTAAAAGTATGAATCCTCAAATTTCTGGGCTTTTGGCAATCATTTCACTTAATATGTGGATTTCTTCTTTAACCATGCAATTTCTTTTAAAAGTAATATTTTTTAAAAATGCTTAATTGTTATAAAAAAGTATGATCCTATATTTTTACATTTACACTGACTATAAATTATTGAAATGATATTCAAGTTAATGTAAATGTATGCTTTTATTTTTCATAAACCAGAAATTATCTTAAACTGATAAGATTTTGATTAA
Source organism: Diplosoma virens (assembly GCA_963680785.1). Classification (NCBI taxonomy): domain Eukaryota; kingdom Metazoa; phylum Chordata; class Ascidiacea; order Aplousobranchia; family Didemnidae; genus Diplosoma; species Diplosoma virens. The sequence goes on along the minus strand of OY796887.1, from coordinate 37,107,848 downwards.
GTGTTAAACAGTTTATGCTCTAATACAAAAACAAAAAAGTGGAGAACAGAAAGCACTTTTAAAAAAAAAGCACTTTTATATTTTTTTTATTTGTGACATGTATAATACACAATGCTACAGATAATATTTTTCAGTGTTGTTTTCCCTCAACTTGTGTGCATTTCCAAATAGTCATTGGCATGTGTGATGTACAATGTTGTTATTTTTGATGGAGCAATGCATTGGTAAAAGTTACAAACCTTAAATAATTTATCCAAATATCAGATAAAATTTATCCAACAATAAAAACAACAAATAATGAAGCTAAAGAGAATTATGATAAGGTAATTGCATTCTAGAATTTTTTACATGTGACTGTAAATGTCTTTTTCTTCTAGATTCATGCCAACAAAAATTTAAAAGCATGATCTATCCAAATTTTTATTTAAAATCTTTTAATGATATTGTTAAGCTTTATGTATCTACTTGCAATGTTCTTTAATTAACAATTATACCAACACCCAAATTCAAAATATAATATTAACTAAGTCATTGACTTGTTGTTTATATTGTTGGACTTAATTCCCAAGCATATTGTTTTGCATTAAAAAAATTTGGAAGCCTTAATATATAAAGTCATTATATTGAAAAAAATCTTATGTTACAAATTAAGATGCAACAAATTATCAATTATCTTAAAACTATAACTGTACCAGTACATAAATGATATATTCAAACTTAGTTCCACTATCAAGCTGATCTCTATATCTCAATAATTATTTATACTGGTAATTAAAATCTTGTTTTTTCTAATTATTATAATTAAAGATTAACAATCATAAAAAACAGGTAATTCAATAATACTTCTAAGTTTAGATGGGCTTATAACAGAATAAAACTCTAATACAAATTCTTTTTTCTAATGTTCAATTCTGCATAAGATTGTAAGTTACATTTAAAGTATTTTATAATAACTTTTGACAATAAACAAAAAGCAAACATTTTATCTAGTTCATAACTTTTTCTATCCTTTTTATTTAATTTTTTTTATGGTTAGATTTTCTGCCCATGAATCTATCAAATTAATATAAATGCTGAAAAAACCTCATTTTAAAGATATTATAATAAAGTTGTCATTTTATTGAAAAGCATTCATTCTGAGTCAGACATAGACAAAACTAGACTGAGGATGATGATTTATTGTTTTATTATAACAAGATGTTAGACTGACTGGATCAGATGTTGGCAGTGATGTTGATAGGTCAGCATTGGGTTTAGCCATCTTGTAAAACTGTCAGACCTTGTGCTCCATGTGGTACTACACTCATAATCTAATTACCATAAAATAAAAGGTGGTAAAATTCTTAAACTAATTTAATGAAATACACTGAAAATTATTAGTCAAATGTTTACTATCTTATTTAAATCTTCAATTTATTTATAATATACCATAAAATCAGGTTTCTTTAACTTCTCATCTTTAAGCTAGCACTAACTCAAAGAAAAAAGCTTAATGCAAAAAACAATCTGCCTAAAATACACTAAAACTATTAGTCAAAAATTTATTATTTCATTTAAATTTTTAATTTATTTACAATATAATCAAATTAGATTTCTTTCACTTTTCATTTTTAAACTAACACTAACTCAAAAAAAGCTTGAGGCAAAAAACAATCTGCCTAAAAATAAAATTAAATAAATTGACTTTTTAGTAGCACAATAGTTGAAATAAAATTTCACAATACAATCTAGAACACTATATGCACAGGCTACCACACTATATCAACATATTTTCAAGCAATAACCCTTGGAAAATAGTCTAATTCAAGACTCTACTTCTATACAGCAATAAAAGTTAATTTTTATACTAGTATGTGTATAACATTTAACAATGTGCATACTATTTCAACATACGGTACATTATATATACAATATTCAATGACTGGCCAACTTTTGCTTCAAGCTTTTGAAACTTTCATTAACCGAGCCATAATGCCAGCTAGTTAATTCCACTCCGTAAACGTGAGCTCTTTGTCTTAGCTCAACTACTCTACAACAAAAATTCAGTTTGATTGAACCATTGGTTAAGACATTTGTTCAAAAAAGAGTCTGTCTTAGAGCTTGATTGGTGAAGCCCTATGTTTTTGTTTTTGTTTTCGTTCTCAGCTGACTGCTTTGACCTTAACCATAAATTCAATCAACCGCAACGTTAACAAAATAAATGAAGAGGATACTTACAATAAAAAATCAAAAAAATTTGGCAAAGTTTTTTTTATCTTAGAGTGCGGATCAAAATACGGAAAACCAATTATGATTATGATTATCCTTGTCGGCAGCGTGGTCGAGTGGTTAAAGCGCCGGGCTCGTGACCAACACGGTCTCGGTTCTAAACCCACTCGCGCCATTCTGCTGTGTCCTTGGGAAAGACACTTTACGGCACATTCCCCTGCTTGGTGGTCCTTGCAAGCAGTTCTAAATTACATTCATATCTCTATTACAGTAAATTACAAGCGGACAGCAATATTTTTGTATCTCCGGAAGCAGGTCGGGGTAATTGCCTACCCTATGTATTAGCGCCTTCGTCGCTTTCCTGCGAGTCAGGAGGATAAATATAGAGATAAAAATAAAAAATCCTTTGTGACTTTCAAAAATTAAGCGCCCAGAAAAGTTATAATAAGCAAGGTTTTTAAAGATTTTGAGTATCAAGAGTGTCACCGAGTTTGGTGATTTTGAGGATCAAGATCAGATCACTCAAAATATTGTGATCTTGATCTTGATATTAAAGATCAAGATTACGTGTATAAAACACATGAAAAAATGGAATTTGGAAACCTTAATATATGAAGTCATTATATTGAAGATCATGATCGTGATCTTAAACATCAATTGTGCTCTCAAAGATCAAGATCACGTATATAAAACACATGAAAAAATGGAAACATTAATACATTTTTTAGATTTGTCAACATCGCTTTAATCAATATATCAATTCCTAATCAAACACAAGAGAGAACTGGGACCAGAGGCTACTACTGGAAGTAGGGTTTTATACTTACTGCTGGAAAAAAAACAATCACAATTATTTGCTTTCCAAAAAATCAAGATCACCGTATGCAAGTTTAATTGGCTACATAAATGTAAATATTTTTTTTATAGATGTGCAGTGTTTTGTCCTAGGCCAGGGGTTTTCAACCAGTGGGCCACAGTGGTGGTTTCAGTGGGCCACAGAGCATAAATCAAAATAAAAGCAAAGTGTATAATTAAGTCGTTATGGTCGAAAAATTGGAAACAAGTTCCCAGCGAGAGCCTTTTTTTATGTTTTTGGGATGAAAATTGAAAAATTGCAGACAAATTTAAAGTGAAGACCTTTTTTTAAAAATCACCAGATTTTTGCGACGGAAATTAAGTTTTGTTGACCGAAGCGGGTCGTTAAGTTACCTTGGGTTGAAAAGTGAGCCACGGTATGAAAAAGGTTAAAACCATTGTCCTAAGCCATTGCCTATTTAAAGTACGGCCTTGCATGTTACATTTCCCGTCCAAATTGGAAGCGGCGGACGTTTCTTTGTAAATGTGCGCAAACAAAACTCCCCAGAGAACGTTTATGACGAAACGTTGAGGCAATAAAAAAGATTGAATCAGCCAAATTATAAGTGCTATTATTTTTAATATAGATAAGTTTATGACGTAAGATTGAGGCAAATAAAAAGTTTAAGTTATGTAATTTTTACTATTTCAAGTGTTATAGGGAGTTTAATAATAACCTTTGAACATTAGCTTTTGCAGTTTACAAGTGAATTACAATTATGAATTTTAAAAAATTCGTCACCACCAGCACTGTAATAAATTAAATTTTATATTATTTTGAAATAATAAAGTTATTAATTAATGTGTGAAGCAAAGTATTTTAAGTATTTTTTCAGCAGATTAACGCAAAAATTGATTTAAATTGAAACTTTTGGATCTCATTTACTATATGCTGTGCTCACTTAATAAACTTTTAAATGTTGGTGAATCCCTTAAGTCTGCAAGGTTAGTACTGTAATGGCAAACGATAAACGAGATGCAAACCTTTTGGTGTTGTTTTGCTTATAAAAATCATTAAAAAAAATACAACTTACAGCATTCACACAAACTTGGATAAAATACAAAAAAAATATTAAATTCATGATTAACATTTTCAGTTTGAATAAACGTTTGGTGGTACAGAATTTGAAGATTGCGTGAAGTAAAAAATTTTCTTCCCAAAGCTTTTCATCTGACACTCTTCAGGGGAAATCGTCAGAATGAAGCAGAATTGAAACCGAACTAAGTTATAAAGAGGAAAGCAGAGTTCTCATTGGCTGAAAGAAGTTAGCCAATGAGAGAAAAGATTAAGAAATTTTTAAAGAGTAGACGAATTCTTTTTGCTTACACAGAAGGGAATTGAGAGATTTAATGAAAGTCGCTTCAAGAGCAGAAAGGTGAAAAGAAGAGCGACCTCGAGCGAGAATAGAAAATTTTTCGTTGCTGTAATGAAGGGCGCAATGGGCGTTGTCAAGAAGATGTTGACCAATGGCGGATTCGTGAAATTGTTGTGGGCGTGTGTTGGTCTTGCAAGAGCGGGAAAGACTTTGGCGGTTGACCGAGGCAGGAGGATTGGCGATGAATCTAGGAACGTGTTGTTTAATTCGCTCTTCTAGCCGTTGAGACGTGCGACCAACGTACCGACTATCGCAGTGGCACAAAAACTGGTAAATAACATTGCTGTGATGATGGGAAGGCAATATGTCTTTCTTAATTGCTGGAAAGAGCTGTCGGGTGTTGAAAATAACACGTGATTCGACGGAGAAAAAGCAGCGTTTCACAGCAGACGTAATCTGCTTTTCGAACTTCATCGAGACGTTTCCAATCCATGTGATGTGTAGGTAGACAGGGCACTTTTTTTTTTTTTGTGTGTGTGTGAACCGGGTTAGAATTTAGTTGTTGAAGTTTTCGCTTGAAAGCCGAATTGATTGCACGTTCCGGATAGCCATTTTCTAAAAGAATTGAACGAATTTTGCCAAGCTCTTGGTCCAATTTGCTTTTAGAACAAATCATAAAAGCTCTGTGAACGAGAGTACCATTTAGAGTACCAATTAGACCAAATTTTTTCAACATCGCCAAAAGACCGTTAGTGTACTTCCGGTACGTTGATGATACTTTCGCCGTATTCAACAATGAAAAAGACTGCAACACTTTTTTCATCCAGCTTAACTCCCTTCGTTTCTCACTTCGCTTCACCTATGAAAAGGAATCTAATCACTCTCTCCCTTTCCTTGACATGTTGATAGAAAGGCATGATTTGGAATTTCTAACTTCAGTATACAGGAAACCCACCTTCACTGGCCAATATCTACGTTGGAACTCTTTTAGCCCCCAGAAACGGAAAATCACTCTAATTGGTACTCTCGTTCACAGAGCTTTTATGATTTGTTCTAAAACAAATTGGACCAAGAGCTTGGCAAAATTCGTTCAATTCTTTTAGAAAATGGCTATCCGGAACGTGCAATCAATTCGGCTTTCAAGCGAAAACTTCAACAACTAAATTCTAACCCGGTTCACACACACACAAAAAAAAAAAAAAGTGCCCTGTCTACCTACACATCACATGGATTGGAAACGTCTCGATGAAGTTCGAAAAGCAGATTACGTCTGCTGTGAAACGCTGCTTTTTCTCCGTCGAATCACGTGTTATTTTCAACACCCAACAGCTCTTTCCAGCAATTAAGAAAGACATGTTGCCTTCCCATCATCACAGCAATGTTATTTACCAGTTTTTGTGCCACTGCGATAGTCGGTACGTTGGTCGCACGTCTCAACGGCTAGAAGAGCGAATTAAACAACACGTTCCTAGATTCATCGCCAATCCTCCTGCCTCGGTCAACCGCCAAAGTCTTTCCCGCTCTTGCAAGACCAACACACGCCCACTACAATTTCACGAATCCGCCATTGGTCAACATTTTTTTTTTTTTTTTTATCTCTATATTTATCTTCCTGACTCGCAGGAAAGCGATGGAGGCGCTATACATAGGGTAAGCAATTACCCCGACCTGCTTCCGGAGATGCCAAGATATTGCTGTCCGCTAGTAATTTAGTAGAGATATTATTGTAATTTAGAACTGCTTGTTAAGACCACCAAGCAGGGAAAAGTGTCGTAAAGTGTTTTTCCCAAGAACACAACAGAATAGCGCAAGTGGGTTTTGAATCGAGACCATGTTGATCATCAGTCCGGTGCGTTAACGACTCGACCACGCTGCCGACTTCTTGACAACGCTTAATGCGCCCTTCATTACAGCAACGAAAAATTTTCTATTCTCGCTCGAGGTCGCTCTTCTTTTCACCTTTCTGCTCTTGAAGCGACTTTCATTAAATCTCTCAATCCCCTTCTGTGTAAGCAAAAAGAATTCGTCTACTCTTTAAAAATTTCTTAATCTTTTCTCTCATTGGCTAACTTCTTTCAGCCAATGAGAACTCTGCTTTCCTCTTTATAACTTAGTTCGGTTTCAATTCTGCTTCATTCTGACGATTTCCCCTGAAGAGTGTCAGATGAAAAGCTTTGGGAAAAAAAATTTTTTACTTCACGCAATTTTCAGTTTGCAATATTTTAACAAATTACACCCAAAAAAGATGGTTTTAAAAAGGAACAATTTATTTATTTATGATAATGAGAATGCAAAATACCTATTTACATTTAAAGTTTTTATCAAAGTTATTTTTAAAAAATGCATCAAATTATTTTGAATGAAAAAAATTATAAATGGATTAAATAAAATAAATATAGTCAATTAGCTTAGTAACTCTTTATTTTTATTAAATTTTTTGTTAATATTTTAATTTATTAATAAATTCTTCACATTTTATATTTTTTTATTTTTTATTTCATTCATTTATTGAATTATTAATTCAAAAAGTATATAAAGCCATTTGGTTAAACTGGATTTAGGTTTGTGCATTCAAGCGTTCAACGGGCAATACAAAACCAGGTTACGTGGTTGAGTTTCCTATCATGAAATGTATATCTTTGCCCCCACAAGCTGACCATAACTGGAAACTTACCAGTGTATTCGCTACGCGTTTAGGAAGGCAAATGAAGGCAGCGCATATAGTATCTGTACTAGAGTTGGTCCCAACACCGGAGTCTACCCATGGGCAATTAAAACGTCACTTCACTCAATGGAAAAGAGAAGAAATTAGTTTGAAAGGCAAAGCAGTATCGTCCTATCTCTTGTTGAAGTTTCTTCTGCCGAGCGTCGTGGTTCTGATACTGTTGAGTTCAATGAAGGCTGGAACTTTTCTACTGAGGTGTAGATGTAACCGTGTCTGTTCAGGCAGGGGCATAAGCATTCTTTTTGTAAGCCCTCGCTTGGCCCACTGTGTCACTGATTGGATCCACTTGGAAGGATTTGTCTCCTTAAGCGCGAGCTACAGGAGCAGTCACTGTGCATTTTGCGGGTGTACACACCAAACGCTGAAGCACAATAGCCTACCAGCCTTTCTTAGATATTTTGAACTACATTTAAATACATTTGAATTACATAAAAATTACATTTTTAGGCAGAAGAGAATTTACTTTAAATCTAAAAGGTTTATTTCAATGTGCTGTTTTAGATTCAACAATAAAATTGTCTTCAGACACAAGTAATTATTTCAACGCATAGGCTAAAACTTATTTGTGTTTTCTTTTTTGAGCAACAAGAAAAATTTTTAGGCGCATAAAAAAAGCTATTGGGCTTCTCGTGGAGTTGTCATGACTTGAGTCCGGCGCGAGTTCATTCAAGAAATCTTCGAAGAACTCGGACTCGAACAGGAGTTTTACTATAAAAAACTTGGGCACCAGTTCAGGTGTAAATGACTCGAACCAAAAAAATTGAAATTATTTTTTGCTTGAACCTTCCCCGTGAAATAATACCCAGTCATAGACCAGGTTGTACGTAAAGTACCTTCAGGTTGAAAATCAAGTGAAGAAGAGAAAAAAGGTCTTAACTTTTAATAGTGTATGAATATGAAAACTCGTGAATATAATAGCATATCAGTCATAAAATAAAAACTCAAGATACAAAAGACTTGCGCGCAAAAGGACTCGATCTTTGGCGGACTCGAACTCAAAATTGACTAGAGCATCTTAACAAAAGATTCGGGCTCAACTTGAATTATTGTTCCCAAGGACTTCGACTCCACTTGGACTTCAGGTTGTTGGACGCGGACGGAGTCAAGTCCTTCAAATGTAGGACTCGCTACAACTCTGTCTACGCGTAGTTATATTTGTTGCTCTTAGAGTTTTTGTTGAACTGTACAAAACAATGATTCGGGAATCGTCAATTAAAATTCGGAAAAAAATGTTTCGTTCTTCGAAATATAAAGTCTGTTATGCCTCTGGTGATATCTATACATCATCTTGCAATTTCTTTTTTTATTATCAACACTATCCTTAATATTCTTATTTATCCTCCTAACTCGTAGAACAACATCAGAAGCATTAAATTTTGATTAACAGTCAAGAAATTACCCCGAACGGGTTTATAAAGATGATAAAATACTCCTGTTCAATTGAAATTTTTATTTGTTTTTTTTCAGTTTTTATTTAGTTTTATGACAAAAATTTAAAGCTCCTTGTTAAGTTTTGGATTTACTTATATCGCTCTTCTCTCTAGAAATTGATTGGCAAGTATCTTTATACAGGGTGTCCATAAAGTCCTGCACACATTTAAAATTTTAATATCTCAAAAACCACGTAAGGTAGAAACTTTAAATTTTCGACAGTGAATTATACCACCATAAAGTTTTTGTTATTTTTACAGGTTATTTTATTGTTAAAATAAGCAAGAATATGTCATTTTTAGCAAAGGCGTAAGTTTGCAACAAAGTATGAAACATGTTGACCATTTAACAAAAAGCACAATGTGTTTTTTGCTACCATAAATTGAAATTACCAACTGCAGTACAACGTAAATTTAGAAATGAGTTTGGACAAGGCCCTCCTCACACTAACAGCATTAAGAGATGGTTTAAAAATTTTATGAAAATCCGCAGCATTTTGGATCGCAAAAGATCGGGTAGGTCAAGCATTGATGAAGAGACTGTTGATGCTGTGCGTATAGCATTTCATCGCAGCCCAAGAAACAGTAAGCATGGAGCCGAAAACGTTTATGTAAAACTTTGTGAACTGTGCTTTGAGGAATAGCAAGTTCATTTGGTGCGACACGAATTGATTTCCTTGGGCTGTGATGAAATGCTACACGTACAGCATCAACAGTCTCTTCAACAATGCTTGGCCTACCCGATCTTTTGCAATCCAAAATTCCACAAAATTTTTAAACCATCTCTTAATGCTGTTAGTGTGAGGAGGGCCTTGTCCAAACTCATTTCTAAATTTACGTTGTACTGCAGTTGGTGATTTCAATTCATGGTACCAAAGAACACATTGTGCTTTTTGTTAAATGGTCAACATGTTTCATGCTTTGTTGCAAACTTACGGCTTTATTAAAAATTACTTATTATTGATTATTTTAACAATAAAATAACCTGTAAAAAATAACAAAAAAACTTTATAGTGGTATAATTCACTGTCAAAAATTTAAAGTTTTTACCCTATGCGGTTTTTGAGATATTAAAATTTTAAATGTGTGCAGGCTTTATGGACACCCTGTGTTATTCAACTTTTGCTTTTAATTTAACTTGTAATCCTGTAACATAAGTCAGCGTAAATAACCGGTTCAAAAACACGCCAGAACATAAAATTACTCACAGAAATTAATGGGAGAGAAGAGTCAAAGAAATAATTATTATCAACGGGGTTCTTTTAATCTCTTAGTGTCCTCGTTCTCAATACAAAAAGGCCTTACTTCTCAAAAATTCTAAGACATGTAGAAAGAAAAAAAACAATGAACTAAAGACGCCTGAAGGAATCCGTGGTAAAAATGGCGTAAAACAATAATTAGCTGAGACCAGACGAATCACTATACCACGCGGGTTCAAAACCGAAACAACCGCCAAGCAGAGCAATGTTATAAAGTGTTTTTAGGAAGAACACAACAGAATGAAACGAATGAATTTCGAACCGCAACCGTGTCGACGACGCTATACACGCTCGGCCAGACTTCCCACCTCATTTTACGATCAACACTCTACTATAGCCTTCGTCTCGTTTTAGCCGAGCGCAAGAGTAAAAATAAACGATGTTTTCGTTGAAGAATTTTCTTTTATTGTATTTTCAAACACATTTAAAAATAATGCTTGAAGTAATTAAAGCTCGAAATCACATAAAACAAACAAAAAGGTCATTTAATTGACGTCCCAATTCCACAACAAATCAACAAAGCCGGCGCACAGGGTTTCACTTCGCACAAAGCATCGTTGCCTAGATATTTCAAAACTATGTAACAAGAGCTTACTGGTTTGATCATATTGTAACTTTGTTGTATAAATATATTTCGACAAAGTTTTGAAAATACTTAACTTAAATAAAGCTTACGCTTTTATGAGTTTGAACTAATGTTATAACATATGTTAATTTAAACTGTAATAGGTATAAAAATATTTTGCGCCAAAGTTAATTTTTGATAAACTGAAAAAACGGTAAAAATTCAATGCTGGTAGACCTTTTTTATAATAAAAGTAGAATTGTTAATTAATTAATTTTTTTCAAAATTGTATAAAAAAGGAATTAGAATTTGATGGAATAATTTTATAATTGAAAAGAAAATATCACAAATTTTTTTTTAATTTTTCGCTAAAAGTTTGGTAATCAAACAAGCTGCAAAATTAGAAATGTCAAAACTGAAGAAAGAAGCTGTAGGTCAATATAATTATGTTGCTCCAACTCCGGTTTCGGGAAAAGGAAGAAGGTAGAATCAAATTATTATTGTCTAATCTACTGTAATAGGCATACTATACACTTATTAAAAACTTTATTCTATCGATTTAAGTTCGCGATATCAAAATTAATGTTTAGGTACAATTTCTGTATTGCATTAAAATTGTTTGTACATTGCAATTTGATTGTTCATTCTTCTGATTTTCAAAAAAAGAATGTTTTTTAAAGCAAAAATATATGACGGCATAATGATGCAGTTTAGGTCTATTTGCACAAAGACATACGTATAACGATACTTTATTGATTACACATAACATAGACTTATTTGCAAAACAGAGAAAATCAATAGTATAAATACAGTTTTTCAGAAGTTAAAACCAAGTGCCCATGACAACTCGTAAGCCTACCCTTTTTATCGAAGGTTTTTGAAAGTTATTTAGCGCGTGATATGTCCATAAAATATCAGTTGCTTTTTTAATTGTTCTGTAAACAATGTTTATATTGACCTGTTTGTTTCAGTATTTTTTTCACTTAAGCTGTTCTGCATTTTAAATAAAAACCAAAGTTTAATAATTCTAATTTTACTTCTAGCTCTACAGTATTGCCACCGACAAAGATTTAAGCCTACAAAAAAAAAACGTTATTATGTAATGTTTTGAGACGACTGCAGAACGGGTGTGCCAGTGGCCAAAGTTTGATTTTATGCCTCCCTTATCTCCATTTTTATTAATTAATATGGTCTTGGTAATCTCTTAATTCGCAGTACGTGAGAGGCATGCAAACTATTAAAGCATTTAGAAAAAGGTTACCAAGAGTCACTTTCGAAAATGATTAGACATTGCTATCTAGCGAATAACATCTTATTTGGTTTTTTTTTTGGATCGTGAATTACTGCCAGTACAATAGAACTAATTCCAATTTTTTGATTTCTTTAATGAATTGTTTTTCATAATTCGCGCAATCAAGTGTACTGATCTGTGTTGAATTCTGAACTAGGCTATATGAGATATAAAAAGTCTAGGATTTATTACAGTGTTGTTTGTTGAAGTTCTTTTTTTAAATAAAAACTAATAAATATTGTACTGTATAAAAAGTCATCTTATTAAGATATAATAAAGGCTTTTTTTTTACTTTATTTTTCTTAAAATTTTATTTTATTTTGAACTAACAATTTTAGCCTTTTATAAACGATTTTATGGATAAATTTTTGTCAAATTGTTGCAAAAATGCAAATTAACAATAGTTTTGAAAAGAGCAGTTGTATCTTTTTGTCGATAGTGAGATAAAAAATTTTAGTTTATTTCGATACATTTGTGATCCACAATAAGGGACATTCCATGTCAACTCACACCCTTTTCGGCATTTTTTTGCCAACCATCTCCGATTTTGCTGAAATTTGGCATGTTTGTAGGTTTTGATAAGAAAATATCTCACACCAAATTTCAAGTTTCTAAATCAAATAGTTTTTGATATATGAAGGTTGAAAGTTAGACACAAAATCGCCACTTGAACGCCCCTGATCGAACAAAAGTGGCCTTCCTGGCTTTATTTTTTGTTCGATTTCAAAGATGTTAATGTCATTGGAAAGCTCTTTTTAGCAGCTTTTCAATGATATTCATATCTCAAATGTAGTTAAATAAATAATAAAGTTATCTTTTGTGGTGACATTGTGACCTTAACCTCGCATGACCCCAAAACCCCCACTCTAGACAAAAAAATTTTTCAATATTTTTGTTCCTCACATAGAGGACTATCAGCATGCCAAAAATCAAAGTGGGATCTCCATGATTTTTTAAGATATTTGCATTTTATTGAACAGGTGTGCCTAATGATGCAATTTTGTTGATATTTTCGCAATAAATATTTTCGCAACTTTGTCGATTTTTTCAAATAAATCATTTTCGCAAGTTTTTTGTTAATTTTTTACTAATTAAAAAATATCTTGACAACCTATAGACATCCCACTTTAATTTTTGGCATGCTGATAGTCCTCTATGTGAGGAACTAAAATATTGAAAAAAATTTTTTTTTTTCCCTGAAATTTTTCGATTACGCTGATAGTGATATAAAGCGCAAAACAAATATTAAAAACATTTTGGGCCGCTCGAAAAATTTCAAAAATATACAAGAAATGAATTTTTGTAAATACATTTTAATGAAGTAAAATTTTGACAAATTTTGACTGTATTTGATTTGTAAAATTCAGCAAAAAGACTCTTCAGCAACGCAAATTAACGTTGTGCAAGTTTAATGAGGTAACAAAGTCCTGAAAAAATTGACTTTTTAACAGCCCCTAGTTATAATTTTACAACTTTACGACTTGGAAAAAATAGGCTCCTATTGAAGAATTTTACAGTAGTTTATACCAGCGTGGTCCAACTACGGGCCCGCGGGCCACATGTGGCGATGGAATTTGGACGATGGAATTTGTGCGGCCCGCGGAACAATTTTGAAGAAGTCTTGTCGATTACAGGCAGCGGCAACCTTTTTTTTCGGAGAACGCTATGATTTTGGGACGAAAATAGGAATTTCAAAGATCGATTCCAATTGAAGATCTTTTTTTTTTTAGAGAACACCCTGAGTTTGGGACAAAAATAAGTGTTTTTAGCCGGTTGAGGCCCGCAAACTCGAATAATTTTGAAAAGTGGCCCACAAGAGTGCAGAAGTTGGACTACCCTGGTTTATACTATTGAATTATGAAGAATTACATTTAAAGAATGGAAAACAGAGTCTTTAATTTTGTGTCAATTCTTTGTGACCACAATTTTGAAAATTAAAAAACTAAACACAATTTACTTGCCAATGTGTTTATGAGGAATTATCCATACCGAATTCGAGCTGGCTGCCTGACTACAAGCACCAAGTTTTATTTTATTTTGACGTTACAATAACCTGTATTTTTAGTTTCAAAACAATAGAAAATACTGTTAAGTTGAAGACCGTTTTAATGTTAGAAAACAATGTTTAAGTATATCATAGGTTAGTTGCTTTAATTGGCTAAATCATTTTCACTTAGGCTATATTCCGTTTAGGAAACGGCATTCATATCCAGATTTCTATCCTCATACGGATGTTACAGTTGAAATTATCGATCCTGAAAATTTTTCGTTTTCAAATGTAAGTGCAATAATCGTTAAGTGCTTGTTATTTTTGCACGATACAAAATATTTCTTAAAAAATATGTTTAAAGTTAAAACCACCGAAGATGTTTGACACTAGCTACTTCAGTGATTACCGACATCCTCCAGCAGAAAATTTTTTCTCAAATACTAAAGCGCCCGGTCGACGGGACTACACAGCCTACGTCCAAGCGCCACAAACAAAGTCAAAAGGTGGGTATGATATGAGACAGCAAAGATAGTTTTAAAAAATAAATCTAAATATCGGCTGTCCCAATTGAAAAAAAATTTAACAAGAATAACAAACTTTCGGTAAGTTCGGAGTCGGCAAGCTTAACCATTCAAAGAGCGCTTTGGATCAGTGTTCCACAGAGAAGAAAGCCCTGGGTGCCACAAAACCCTTTCGATATTTAAAACTAAAATAATGCTGCACACAACATTTTACTTAACAATGGAAACATATTGTTTGTAATGTACAAATAGATGCAAAATAAAATAAAAACATACCGCATGTATATAAATACAATTTAATAGTCACTTGAAAAAATAAGCAACAATTGCAATTTCACTAATGTTGCTGATTGAAAAAAATCAGATAAATAAAATGCAAATAATCTCCCGCATACCGAAGAACGCAAGCTGAGTACCAACAGGCCTTTACGTATTTAAAGCGTAGCGCAAAGATCAAAAAGTTAAAACAATTCTTCTTTTTTCGGCTTTTCCCTTCAATCAGGGGCAGCCACAGCGTATTCTCCAAACCGTCCTGTTTTCAACGTCCGTCTCCTTTGCACAAACTTCCCCCATATCTTCTTTCATTTACATCTAAAAATTTTCTCTTTGGTCTCCCTCTTCTCCTCTTTCCCGGTAACTCCATTTCCATAATCTTTCTTCCTAGATACTCTTGGTCTCTCCTCATGACATGTCCATACCACCTCAGCCTACCCTTCCTCATCTTCATTCCTAACCGCTCTACCTTAACTGTATCCCTGATGTACTCGTTTCTAATCTTGTCTTTTCTCGTCACTCCCATAGCAAACCTCAACATTTTCATCTCTGCGACTTCCATCTCTTCCACTTGTTTCTTTGTGACCGCCACCGTCTCAAGTCCATACAACATTGCTGGTCTCACCACTGAACTGTACACTTTTCCTTTTACTCTAACTGGTAACCTTCTGTGGCAGATTACTCCCAATACTTTTCTCCATCCGTTCCATCCTGCCTGCACTCTCCTTTTTACCCCCCTCATACAACTACCTCACCTCACTACGCACACCTCACCACTGTTTCGCTTTCCTCATACATATCCTGTACAAGTCGCAGATAATTTTTCATTATTCCTGATTTTCTCATACAGTACCACAGCTCTTCCCGTGGAACCCTGTCGTAAGCTTTCTCTAGGTCTACATATACACAATGTAGCTCTCTTTGACCTTCTCTGTACTTTTCCATCAACATTCTTAAAGCAAACATGGCATCGGTGGTTCCCTTTCCTGGCATAAATCCATATTGCTGTTTACTGATCCCTTAGCCTGGCTTCAATAATTCTTTCCCATACCTTCATTGTGTGGCTCATTAGCTTTATTCCTCTGTAGTTTCCACAGCACTGTTCGTCCCCTTTGTTTTTATAGATTGGATAAGCACACTCCTTCTTCATTCTTCTGGCATCCGTTCATCCACTAATAGTCTGTTAAACAGTCTGGTCAAAAACTTTATCCCCATCTCTCACATGCACTTCCAAACTTCTACTGGCAACTCATCTAGCCTAACGGCTTTACCTTTTTTTTCATCCTGCTTAGTGCATTCTTTACTTCTTCTCTACTGACGCAATTTACCTCTTCGTTAACCACTTCTGCTTCCTCTGTCCGAGACTCTCTGTTATTTTCCTCGTTTATCAGTTTCTCAAAGTACTCCTTCCATTTTTTTAATACTGTCTCCGAATTTACCATAACATTACCATTTTCATCCTTTATAACCCTCACGTGCTGTACATCTTTCCCTGCTCTGGCTCTCTGCCTAGCCAATCGGTACAACTCCTTCTCACCTTCTTTTGTTTCCAATCTAGCATACAAATTGTCATACGCACGTCCCTTCCCCATTGCAACTGCCTTCTTTGCCTTATTCTTCTTTTCTTTGTATATCTTTTTAGTATTTTCATCTCTTATTTTGTTCCATGCTTTCTTTGGCTCTTTCTTTTATTTTATGCTCTCCTGAACTTCCTCATTCCACCACCATGTCTCCCTGTCTCTTTTTCGTTTTTCAAATGTCACTTCCAGCACAGTTTCAGCTGTTTTTTTTTAGCATTTCCGATGTTTTTCCCACTCATTAGGTAACCCAACCTTGCCTGTGCACTACCACGCCACGCGGCACTCGCACAGAAATTTTAAAACTGGAATGGCCTTATAGTCGTTGAGGATCAGAACGCGTTATCCACCACAAATTGCAAGCCACCAAAAAATTTATTCGACAAATTTTCCAACACGATAACGAGCAATTGATGAATAACGGTTTTCTAAAATTTACATATTAATTTATAAGCAATGCGAGACGAACGTTAAAATTTTAATACACAAATTTGGGATTTACTATTAAGCCGGAAAACAGTTCTTATATATATTTCAAGCTACTAATTATAAATTACTTTCCACTAAGCTATAATTTAATTTTGCAACTATATAAAAAACAACACAATTATATAAATTTTTTCAACAAAACCAATAAAAAACAAACTCACCAACTTTTTGCGGCCAAATTACAAACAATATTTCAATATTTCAGTAAACCAGTTTTGCTGTTAATTCTATTAATACTATTGATTCTTCAGGGCCGATCTATTTAAGACGCAGCTAACAAAGCGGTTTTGTCACATGATTTTGCGTTTTGTCACATGATTTTTTGCTCGAAGCGAAAATGTCCAAACGGTCAAACGATTTATGATTAGTTTGGTGGTCAAGCCATTTATCAAACAAATGACGTCGCGCCCAACTTTATCTAAACAAACAAGGCGCAAAAATCCACACTTGCTTCCGAGAGTCCTGGTCACCTCTTGTCTAAACGCTTCTTGACAGCTTGTATCCTTCAGTTTCCACCATCGTATCTTTGGATTTACTTTCTCTGCTTTTTTCTTTTTTACCATAAGAGCAATTTTGCATACCACCATACGGTGCTGCTTTGCTACGCACTCGTTCACTATTACCTTAAAATCGCACGTTTTTTTCAAGTTTCTCCTTCTGCACATCACATAATCTACTTGGTTACTTTTTCCGCCACTTTTATATGTCACCCTGTTTTTATCTTTCTTCTTGAAATAAGTGTTGACAATTGCCAAATCCATCCTTTTCGCAAAATGCACAACCATTGATCCTCCCCTATTTTTTGTTCCATTACCGTACCTCCTCATTACTTCTTCATCCCCTATGTTTCCTTCGCCAACATGTCCATTAAGGTCCGCACCTAGAACTATCCTCTCCTGTTTTGATACACTTTCTATTAACCCATCCTGGTTTTTCCCAAAATCATTTTTCTCCTCCATACTGTTGTTAACCTGTGGAACATACGCGCTTACTATGTTTAGAATGGACCGTTTTACTTCCAGCTTCATGGCCATTAATCTTTCTGACACTCCCTTCACCTACAGGACACTTTTAGCCAGCTCCTCCCTCACCACTGTCCCTATCCAACTTTTTCTTCCATCAGTTCCGTTGCAACATAGTTTGCATCCACTTCCAATGTTTCTTGCTTTACTCCCTTTCCACTTTGCTTACTGTAGGCACAATATGTCTATATTCCTTCGTTCCATCAAGTCTGCCAGCTCTCTTCCCCTTCCAGTCATTTTTCCAATATTTATGGTACCCACCCTTACGAGAGAGCGTCTTCCTTTCCACACTTTCCGCTGCCTTTTCACTCGCCTTCCGCTTCTCTTTCCCTTCTTGTTTTTGCTATGTTCAGCAGTAGCATAATTTCCACAGGTGCCCTGCTGTGCAATACCTGAGGCGGTTGTTGGTAACCCCGGCCGCGGCCGATCCGGTATGGATTCATGATTATAACGCATTTGTACGTTTGGCAAAAAATTTTTACGCCGGATGCCCTTCCTGCCACAACCCTCCCCATTTATCCGGGCTTTGGACCGGCATCAAGAAACACAGAAATGTGCCTCCAATAGCTGGGTTAAAATTAAATCATAAAAGTTTCAAAAACAATCCGCTTGTAGAATTTGATATTTGCTCTTCAATTTATGGCTGTATTATCTCGCACCACTTGAGACGATGTTTCATGTATTTACTTTCCTGCAACACGCATATGTACAAAAATAACTTTCTAAACCAAAACAATGAAAACGATGCGATTTCATGAGACGTTTTGTAATTAGGTGCCACATTAAATTTGCGCCTAACTTGATTATGCCTATATAGTCGCGGTGCAAGCGTTTTAGCAACTTTTTCAGAAAACTTGAGCCCCAAGTGTTAAACTCTGCTTGTAACGAAAACAATTTGATGACTTTGGCTATAAAAAGGTCAATCAAATATTTATTTATTTAGCCGCAGCAAAGAGATTAAAGAGCCACATGAGGCACCAGAGTCGCGAGGCTGCCGACCTATGGGCTAGCTCAGGGGTCGGGAAACTGTGGCTCACGAACCAGATGTGGCTCTTGTGATGACGGATCCGGATCCAGCTAAATCTACGGTGTCATTTCTTAAGGGTTCACATTTCACGTGAAAAACTTATTTATAAAAACTGTTTTTATTTTCAAAACTTAGCAAATTTTATCAAGATTTTGTATATATAACTAGATTTTCTTTATTCGAGTTCTTTAGTTTTGTTATTTCACTTTTAAAAAGACTACCAAAAATTTTTTTTCCATATAAGTTGCTTATTTTATAACAATTTTCTTGTTGCAATTATAATTGCGTTGGTTAAAAATATTTTTTACTTCCGTATCAAAAATTAGATAAAACAGCTAAATTCAACCTTTTTATAGTTATTTTGATTAGAATTTTAAATTTCCAACCGTTGCTTCGAGGAAATTTTTATCTTTCCCCGCCTAGCTTTTCCCGATGACTGTCTTAATTCAGTCGAAGAATAGTTTGGCACATTCCTTTTAATTGGCAGCTGATTTTTTATATTTACAAGAAGTTCAAAAAAAGAATTTAACCTAGCTTATCTTTTTTTCATCTATTGATTGTTAATATTTTATTCAGCTTTTTAGTTTTGTAGATTTTATAGATTTATTCAATGACTAAACAATGTAAAAAACACATATTTAAAAATTTTTTTTTCTGGCAAACCCCAGATGTCTTGTTAATGCACACGCTGGTTTGTCAAAAAAAGTTGCATTGTCAAAAAAAGTGTCAAAAAATAATGTATGGCTCTTACGGAAAGGCATTTAAAAATAAGTAGTTTTTATGGCTCTCTTACTTAAAAAGGTTCCCGATTCCTGGGCTAGCTTAAACTCTCATCAGATTTCTACACAACAGCCATTATTGCTATTGTTGAGAAATAGACCATGAATACAAAATCAAAAAATTATTGGAAATCTGATGAGGGTCTTAGCTACCCGAAAGCGTTTGTTTTATTTTTATTGTTCCAATGGTTGTTTGTGTTTAATAATGAGAAGATATTCAAAGGGTGTTAAATCTAAAACGGCTACCTTCACTTGTAGTCAGGGGTCGGCAAATTTTTTGCGTTAAAGGTAAAATTTTAAAACAAGTTCTTTTTTGTTTAAAAAAGCACTCTTAAAAAACAAAAATTTCTGCGCATTGAAAAAACTAGAAAACTTTTGATAAAAACTAAAAAAGGTGTTCAGTTTGCATTATGGCTGGGTTTTAAGTAATGAAATTTTTTGTTAAAGTAATTAGTAATTTTTAACAGATTGCTTAAGTTATTTAAGTAATTCAAGTAAATATTAAATAGCGATCTTTAGGTGGCAGAAATTCGTGATGGCCAGCCTGACTTAAGTTGTGCAAACATAGTTCCAAGTTTCTATGCTTTCATTAATGAAAAATAAAATCATATCAAAATGCACAAAAATTTATTCAATTTTCCAAAACTTTGCACATAACGCAAACTGTCAATCATCTCATTACTTAATGACAATCTCAGCTTTGATGCAACGAGCCCAAAAGCACTGAAACATCTTTCAGATTCCACTAAAGAAGGTGGAATTGAATTAAGGCAGAGCTTCAATTTTTTAACAACTTGACTGGTTTATACTGCATAAGGTAACACTTTCTAAACATTTTAGTGTTCTAAAAATAATTTACTTGAAAAAGTCAAGTAAAGGAAAAATTACTGAAGTAAGTAACAAAGTTTCTTAAGTAATTGCTTAATTGCTTATTTGAACTCAGTCCCAGTTTGCACTAAAAAAGATTTTCACCAACAAGCTCAAGTGAAAGTTTTTTTTGTGTGATAATTTTCTACGATACACTGAAATTTGCAATTGTTGAGAATGCTTTTTTAATCAAAAAAGTGCCTAATTTTGAAATTTTCAAAAATTTGTCCCTGTTGTTCGCTGTGTGGATCTTTTCGAGAAAAGTGTGCTGACCTCTAGAACAAATTTGAATTTTACAAACATTGTTTGATTTAGTTTTGGTCGAGTTCATATAGTTACAGAGACTTATCTAACACAATGTTTTTGTCATGCGAATTTAAAGGGCATTATCCCCCTCCTGCGCTCCTGCGTTTTAAAGGTAGGTCTATTGTTGGGAAGACGAGCAGTTGCAGCCTCTGCTTTTTCCCTTCCGGCGCCCCTTGCTTTATTTTTATGTAACAATTTAAAAGCAACTTCTCTCCCCATGTAATAAATAAATTATTTTTGCTTTTCTGAAGCTTAAAAGAAGAAGTACTTTTTCTATTGGGCTGAAGTATTTATTATCAAAAATATAAATTATTTGTTTTGGGTTTGAAGCTTTTTAACATTTCTATAATTAAAGTTGAAGACACTTAAACAAGCTTTCAGCATTTTTAATAAACACCTATACAAATACGAATACGATCATTTACGGCTGATAGTTAACTTTTGAACTATATTGCAGCACAAAAAGAAAAAATCGGAAAAGCAACACCTGCACGTGTTGCTCAAGAAAAAAATAAAAACTTGGATCGAAGTTTTGTTCGAAGTGCCGATGAAATGAGGCCGCGACATTCCCCTTCATCGAAGCAACCGATGAACTTGGCACAAAGAGTCAAAAGTGCAGACACAAAACAACGAATAACCAAAGTGGATCGCACCAATGAAGAGGTGATTTTACTAAATTGTATTTGATGAAGCGAGTTTGTTCTTTGAAACGTGAGTTGTTCTTTGAAACAAAAAACATTATAAGGCTTTCAGTATAAAGCAAAACAGTTACTGCAGAAAAAAAACCAAACCTTTAACATGCTTTTCAATAGATGTAGATAAAAAATCTTATAAAAAATTGATCAGCTTTAAGGTCGGACACGTTCTCGCAAATTTTTTCAAAAGACTTTGAAAAACGTATTTCTTTGGGGTGCAATCATTTTTATATATCTAGATAAAATAAACTTTCGACTTTTAAAATTTCTCAGCGGTTTCATAAGACAAAAAACATGGAGTAGGTCTCCAGTTTACTATTAAACTCAATAACAAAATCACAAAAATTTAAGCAGCGATTACTATAAATCCGCAAAAAAGAAATGGCTAATAACGTTTGACAACATCAGAAGTTGAAAACACAATTCCAGCTATGTGGCCTAATTGTTGATCAAATCAAGAACGTCCAAGTTAAGATTACAATAAATTTATGTGGTTGATTTTAATTCTTATAGTTGAGCAGAAGAGACAGTCAAAAGTTTTTTCGATTCATTTTTCTCTGACAAATGTGATCAAGTAGCGTTTTATTTTCAACCTCCGCTTTCCAGTAAAGTTCTTTCGGTTTGTTCTTCACCACATTTTTACATAGCATGAACATGATAAATTATGAAATTTGACCCATTAAAAAGTAGGGTATCGGGGAATTAAATAAACCTAAATATAACTTCAGAAACGAATCATCAGTAAAAGCTCAACTTTTAAACTTTTATGTATTTAGTTCTACCGGTCGGTGCTAAAAGCCCGAAGCGGAAGTGAATGGAAACGAAAACCAGACGTAAGTTATGACGTTTTGAATCCGCAAAAACCATCAGCAAAACGAGAAACAAAACCGTACGGATCACAAATGGAAAACCAGCAAGTAAGTTGTTGCCGCAATAAAAAAAATTCGCCCTCATTGTATGCATCATGCAATAATTTCAAATAAATCTACGAAATATTTTAATAATTTTTATACGGGTGCCATACCATTTTACTTTTACTTTTTTTGTTTCTTTTTCATTTTAGTTTTTACTTAAAAAGGATTGCAACTATGCATATTTATTCTCAAAATTTTCTTATTTTGATTCCACGTTATAGCGTTTGTAGTTTTGTTACTTCTTTTTTCTGTTCTGCTTTCTGCTGTTGCACTTATAATTTAAACAATTTCTCTTCATTTTATTTTTACGGCGGAGTTAAAATAAAAGATACTAATGCTGACACAAATTTATCATTAATGAAGTAAAAAATAAAAAAAAGTTAACACTGTACTTTCAGCAAGGTTTTTTATTGTTTTTGTTAAAAACCAAACAGGAGCAATTGCACATGAGCAATTGAAACAGGAGAATTGACAATTGAAACAAACGTAGCTATATTTAAACAATAACAACGAAACAGGAGCGATAAAAAATCAATTTAAGAAAAAACTATTGTTCTTTTTTTTAAAATCGAACAGGAGCAGATTGCACAAAGCAAAGGAGAGAAAGTCCGACTGCAAAAATTGGCAGCCATGGGGAATGGTAACCAGAAAACAAATGAGACCCTTCAACCATCAGTTGTTCAACCACTACCCCCTCCTTCTATAGATCGCCTTGGTTTGTAAAATTTCGATTAGTTTTCATTAACAATTTTAAAAATACTTTTGAAAAAAAATATTAACCAGAAGCTTTTCTCGGTTAGGCTATAATTTTGTACACATTCAGTCTTTTTTGATTTTGTCAAGATACTAGGCTATCTATGCCCATTAATCGAGCTAACAATGTGTTTACAGCGTAGCCTTACATGATTTTATGCCATTTAATCAGCTGTTTTAAACGTAAGGCCCTACTGGAAGCATTTAGCTTCTATTGCATTTTCTAATTTACGCGTAATAAATTAATTCTTTTGGAATAAGTTTTTAAAATCTACAATTCAAATAAAAATTCATCGAAAATCTGAATTGCCTATAATTTTTCTAAAGATTGTTGTCGAAGAAATTCTCAAAGTTGAGATGGGATGGCAAATATGATTAACTAAAAGTCGTTTATTTGCCCAATCTGAATAGCGAAATTGCATGGTTACAGTTTGTACCTGAATTAATAACGGAAAATCGTAAATTTGATGATTTTTTGTTTTTTCAAAATTAATAACGTAATCTCTTATATAATATAGGCCTACAGTTTTTCCAAACGTGAGTCCTATTTTCTACAATTCTAGGTCCTTCAAATCTACCAACGTCCCCTTCAGTAAGTCGAGTATCAACAGCAAGTGGACAAAGCAATAGAAGCTACTCACAAAGGCATATTGTTAACGATACCACTAGAAGACCCTCCACTGGTAGCAGTATATCAACTATAGGCGACGATTATCTGTTGGAAACAGGTCGGCACGCGAACGAAACTCTAGAAACGATTCAAGAAGAAGAGTAAGCGAAAAAACGATAAGTAGCTTAACATTTTAATGCAATCAAAAGAAACTTGTCCTCAGTGCTTTTCTTTTTTTTTTTGTTACAAATTAAGTTAAACCTGGTTATTAGGCTACTTCGATTCAGTGCTGCTATGCTTGCATATTGACATACGTACTACATATATTGCCAGTCTTGAATAGAAGTTGATTTTCTAATAATATTTATCCAGAAGCATTTCTAGTTACTTTTTTCACCATGTAGGTCACTTTGTATCTTGTGAGCAGCAGCCCAAGATTTAGAGGGTTGTCTTTTCATTAAAATGGAGTGCTTTTTTAACGGGACAAAGTCCAAAGCTATTCTAATCACGATTTTAACGTTCTCTGATAATCCAGCTTCGTTTTCCCAGATTTTTCCACTTACTTTGACACATATTGCTTGCTTTGGAAACCATTTCTGAGCCCAGTAGTGGATATTGGGTGAGGCGAATGAGGCAATCGCCTCAAACCCCCCCTTTTTTGGGGGCCCCCTTCGAAAACAGCACATACAGTTTTGGATTCGCTGCAGATGTTTGTTCAGAGGACGATTCTGAGTGAAGACCTTTTTTTTTTTTAGAGAACACCTTGATTTTGGGAGAAAAATATGCAAGCCCAGATCAGACCTCTTTTTTTTCTCAGACAACATCAATTTTTGAAAATTCTTGCCTCGGGCCCCTAAATTGGAATATTCACCACTGCCTGAGCCATTCTACTTATATAAACAGACTATCAAAACTTTATTTAAATAAAAGTGTGGCTTGACATTTAGCATTTTTTTATCAATTTATAAACAATTTGTCATGCAAAGTAACGCTTTCAATTTTTCTTAAAAACCTCACCTCGGACATTTGCATTCGCAACCCTACTCCGTCCATCATTAACCAATCAGACTCATGTTAGTAGGTGAGACTCGAGGCAAAGATAGATCGAAAAACAGTGAGTTTTGCTTTTGTAGACAATTATGGTTTCATTGCAATTGAACAGCGCAGGACTCGGAGTCTTGCACTCGCTTTGACAGTTTGTATGTGGGCTTGCATTTCATCTCCATGTCTTTTGTCACACGTGAATACAACTCCCCAGATCACTAAACTTTTTCTACTGTTTTATAGGACTCTTCTTACTCATAGAAAATTGAAATCTTTTAGAAAAATAAAGTACCAATGTTGGTGACGGTAAACTTCATTTCAGAAGTATTTGAAGCTGTAAACCATCCAATGCATACAAACAGTGGCGTACCGAAGATTTTTGAAAGGGGGTTCGTACGATCACAACCAAATGTGGTTAATAAAAAAATTTATTTAAGAGGTAGTAAAAAAAGGTCTTCAATTTGAATCGGTCCCAGATTTCATGATTTTTTTCTCTGAAGTCTAGTGAAACAGATAAAGGATGTCTGCACATGGAATCTGTCTTGTGGGAGAGGATAATAAAAGCAAGGATAAGGAAGGAGGTGACAATCGCTGAGCAACAATTTGAGTTCATGCCAGAAAGGAGTACCACCGACGCAATCTTTTGTTTAAGGATGCTGTTGGAAAAGTGGACTGAAGGGCAGAAGGCAGTGCACTGTGCCCTTATTGACCTGGAAAAAGCATACGACAGGGTACCCAAGGAGGAACTGTGGGAATGCTTGTGGTTAGCTGAAACATCAGAGTGCTACATAAAGATTATCCAGGATATGTATGACGGAGCGACAACAACTGTGAGAAGTGCAGCAGGGTTGACTAAAGAATTTAAGGTAGGTGTTAGACTCCCCCACGGTTCAGCACTCAGCCTATTTCTTTTTGCCATCACCATAGACAGGCTGATGGAGGACATTAGGAAGGACGCATTATTTGATATGCTGTTTGCAGATGACATAGTTCTGTCTAGACAAAATCATAGGGAGCTAGAGAAGGATCCGGAGATTTGGAGAAATCCACTGGAGAGAAGAGACCTGAAAGTGAGCCGAAGCAAGACCGAATATTTGAGGGTTAAGGGTGTGGATGATGGAGAAGAGTTGAAGCTGCAAGGAGAAAAGGTAAAGAGAGCAAGAAACTTTAAATACCTGGGTTCAACAGTTAGTAGTGATAGAAGATGTGAAGAAGAAATAAGGAGAAGGATCCAAGCAAGATGGATGAGTTGGAGGAAGGTGTCTGGAGTTCTGTGCGACAGGAAGTTATCAGCAAAGATTAAAGGTAAAATGTACAAGAGTGTTGTTAGACCAGCCATGCTTTATGGAATGGAAACGGTGGCAGGGACGAAAAGACAGATGGGAAAACTGGAAGTTGCAGAGTTAAAAATGGTGAAGTGGGCACTAGGAGTGACAAGAAAGGACAAGATAAGAAACGAATACGTGAGAGGGACTGCAAAAATTGCAAAGCTGGGAGACAAACTTCGGAATGCAAGGCTACGTTAGTATGGACACGTAAAAAGAAGAGAAGAAGACTACGTGAAGAAAAGGATGACGGAGATGGCGGTGATAGGCATAAGGAAAAGAGGAAGGCCAAAGAAAAGGTGGATGGATTTGGTGAGAGAATACATGGAAAGGGTTGGAGCTAGGAAAGGAGACGAAGTAGATCGAGTGAAATGGAGATTACTGTCGCGCTGTGGCGACCCCGAGTAGGGAGAAGCCGAAAGAAGAAAAAAAAGAAGCACATGGAATCTGTTTTTGATTTCTGGTGAATCTTCTGCCCAAAAGATCTCCCAGGGGAAGCTGTGGCATTAAAATTACTGCCCAACGTACGGTAAGCCTACGTTCTAGTGACCTCCAAAATGTGGCCATGACACAGTGCTCTCCTTAATATGCTACTGCATACAGACAATTTAGAGTCAACAGCCCCAATCGAATTGCTCGCTTAGAGCAGTAGGGGCTAATTTTTAAGCTTCAAATTTTGACACGCTGATCAGTTTGCAAAGGTTTTTCCAGTTAATATATTGTATGAAAAGATAGTGACAAACAAGTATTTTTTGGAGACAAAGGTTTACATAAAATAATACGATGGCTTAACATTCATAAAACACAAATTTTCCAAACTTTGCGACTACGATAACCGAATTAAAAGTAAACTCATTATTACAAATTAAGTTCGAGATTTATTTTTGTGCAATTTACAGGCTAATTTGAATTGCTTTTGCATAAATAAAACAGTATTTATAAATTTTGGAAATTTTTGGCAGAATTCTAGAAAATTTTACACCTCCTTTCCCTGTCAGTCCAAAACCAAAGCTTATAGCTTCAGAAAGACGAAGGCACCGGCCCAAGATAAAAAAAGTAAGTAAAATAGTTTTCCAACTCAAACAATTACCTGTTTATCAAATCTTATTTTAGGTATTATTGGGTCAAGTTTAGTATATAAATAAATTCCACTCAAAGAAACCTAAAAACATATAGTTGTTCTTCTTTCATATTTACATATTTCTTTTATATTTTTGACATCTTACGTTGCCAGATGTTCTTTAAATGATAAAATTACGCCTATATATTTATACGCTTGCTTTGTTATTTTGTTTTTTTAATACAAATTGCTGGTTTTTAAGAAATTTATGGGAGTTTATAATGAATATTTGAGTAAAAGTATTAAAACTTGCCCGGGTTAAAACCAAAATATATTTATGGTTTTTGGGGTTGCATAATTGTTTAGTAGGGGAGACCGGGTCTGGTTGACACAAATTTCAAACTTTGTGATCTAGCGTATAGTTGGTTGATTTTCAAAAAAAATTTTTTTTTTCTTTAGTTAAACTCTTCAGCTATAACTTTAGAGTATTTTTTTGGTTTCTCAGCAACAATAAACAAGTTTTTGGACAGTTTTAAAACAGTCAATTAAAGTGTGACAACCTTGACAAATCTGTCCTGGTTGTCACAAGCATTGGGGTAAAATGTCACAGCTATTTGTGAGTCGACACTCACTCAGTTGCTTTTAAATTTTGCTATACACCAAGATCAAACGAACAATTTATTGATAAAAAAAAATACAAAAATATTATATACATGTCAAGTAAAAATAGCACCGTATTTCTTGTCCAGTTAGCTGTTTATAAAGATGTTTTTACAAAGATAAACCCTTGGCCCCAGTCCTGCTTGTGTCTGACCTGGATTATAAATTGTGGATGTCCTTCAAACGATGACGACGACGACGAAAGATGTTTTAGTTTGCTTCACAGTCGAGCACCGGATACAATTAGATAAGATCAGAGTTACACTAGCTGTGTTTAAGGAAGGATAAGTAACCAAAATAGGGATGCAATCTGCACATTTAGTTGCACGAAACAGCTTGATTATTTTTTTAATGAAAAAAATCAAATGTTTTTACGCTCAGTTTGTGGGTGCAGCGAACATGCTCAACAAAGTGCTTTAAAAAGTCTAAAAAGTACTCTGCTGTCATCCATCTAGATGGATTCGCACCTCCTTTGTTTCCAGTTGGCGCTCCATTAAGGAAATGCCTTTGAAATTTTACTCGGGGAAAAATAAAGTAAGGAGGAATAGAATTTCCACTTGCTGATAAGGTGCCTACTACAGTAATAAGTGTACCTCGCTCAGCCGATGTTATAGCGCCTATTTGTTTCGTTCCACGTCTTCCAACAATTCTATCAGGCTTACGTCAGTAGTTACGCCTGTTTTGTCCATGTTCCAAATGTCCAAAGGCTGAAAGTTATACCTATTTAAAAACTAATTTTAAATTTTGGAAAAAAGGAAAACATTGTTTTTCTTAAAAAAAGAATTAACATTGAAAGTACAAGATTAGCTAGCTTGCCCTAGATAAACTTGTACTTTCTGGAGTGCGGAGTGACAATTGGCGGTGTCTTTTTAAAAAAGATATAAGCCAATCAGGACCAGCTTGTTGTTTGTCATACCAAATTTTTGGTATTTCTATACGGTTAGATTTAGCAAATCTGCAAGCAAGTTTTCGGCATTCCTTTGGTGATAATCCAAAATAAATATCCGATTGGTTTTAGAAGATACTCGACGATCATTATTTCTTGTGCATCATTAAACACCTGCCTCTTTCTGCTGTACCCCACAGTTGTTGTTGCAAATGAATCTTCTCCTTCTCTTCTTCGTCAGAAAATTTTTTTATATAACGTGAAAGTGTTTTGTAATTGACACCAAAACTCTCAGCAGTTTTTCGAATACTCTCTCCGGTACTTTTAATGTGTCGAACTGCTGTCAACATTTCATCAGGTTTAGCTATGCCTCGTTCACTTTTCCTTGTATAATTACGCGGAATTATTATAATTATTGTACATATATATATATTTTACTGTTTAGGAAAGTTATATGCATATATAACTTTTTTATACGTTATTTTTACAATTATCGGTTTTGTGCGTGTTAAATTTTGGAGTTACTCTTGGTTGGCCTATATCTCAAAAGCAAACTAGCAAGAACGATCATTTATTTTTGGAAAACACTTTATTTGATGTCTCAAATCTGCCAAGCTGTATATATGCTTCAACGTTTCTCAATGAAGCAAACACTAGTATTTTAATAGTAAAGACGGAGCGCAAGAATTTAACAATTTTTTTTGCTGCCAACGTTAAAAAGTGGTGATTTCAAAGTAGGCCTACACTTTTTTAATAAATCGGTCTCTAATTTCTGCTTTTAATCTTTACATAAATAAAACAGCTGTTAGGCATATTGAGCTTATATAAATTTAACATTTCAACATACCGTAATGAGCTACATTTTTAAAAACACACCAAAACAAGGTAATTAAACAGTTTGTTCAGCATGGGGTTGGTTGTCACAGTGTGACAACCTTCACTAATTTTTTTGTGACAGCCTGTACAGACCTGCCATCTTGAATTCGACTAAACCTAATTTAAAAACTGTACTATCAGCTAAATAAAGACTTGTTTTACAAATGTGCCAATGTTTTTACGCCTCAAACGACGTATCGATGTTGATAATAAGTCTGTCCTAGTTGCTTTTATCCTTTCTTAAACAAAAACAAAAAAATTTTGAATTTTTAGCAAAAATTAGTATTTTAAACTTTATTCAAACTGTGCTTACTTAAAGTCAAACTACATCTGGCAAACAAAGAGGTAAAGACACGTGATTTAACATTAAACTGATTATTGCACAAGGTTGCGAAATACTCAAAAGATTAAATGTAACAACCAGGACAAAGGACAATCAGACCCGGTCTCCCCTAAATATTTTTTCTATAATTTTTATGTTCTTATTCTATAAAAACACTGATAGAAATAAAACCTTAAAACACCTTGTTTAGTTGTTAAAACTTCCTGTTTTGTCAAAATTATTTTAACTTTAATTCAAAAATATTTTAGCCGCAGCCTCCAGCGGACCTGTTCACAAAAAAAGGTCCTGATCCGAGATTCTATGCTTCCAAAAAGAATTTGCGCACACCAAACGAAATGGAAAGATTTCGAAAAACTCGCGTTAGGGCATATATGAAAAATGTAGAACAAGCGATTCCGGAATTGGATTACAAAGATCATGAGGTCAAGTACCAGCCCGAAAGACAGTTGTTTCAGGTATAAGATTGATCAAGCAAAGAGCGATAAATATAAACGAGCAATTAGTACTTTATCAAAACTCAAATATTTTAGACAAAAACTTAACTTCAAACAAAACTTTATAACGTATTTAAACACTATTTTTATAAGCAGTGTCTTTTAAAAGAAATAAATGATATTTTTTCTCATTGCATAAAAGTAACAATAATTTGTTTTAGCAACTAAAATTGTTTTTTAGATTGTAACTATTATAGTTTTATTGTCATTTTTGTCAATCACGCAAATTGCTGCAATTAGGCTACTGCAAGACCAAGAGTCTCGCTTTTTTCAAATCTTACCGATATCACGAGTAATTATCCTTTTGAGAGTTGAATTGATTCATATTCAGTGATGGCTTTAATCGAGTGCGAACAGCGCACCAGCACCGAGCTCCCCATAAAATACATCAAAAAGTGGCCCCCTGTACAAAAAACTGCTCTATTTTTTAGTAGCACTAGGATGTTGATGGCATGTCAAAAAGAAAAAAATTTTTTTGAAAGAAAAAGGGGGCATCGTTGGCTGATAAACTTTTTTTTTAGAGATCACAATGTCTTTGGGCAATAGAGAGTGCTTCTCCATGCTGTGGATCACCCAATATTGGTCCCCCCAAATTGAAGACCTTTTTTTAGAGATCACAATGTCTTGGGGCTATATAAAGTGATTCTCCATGCTTTGGATTACTCAATAGTGGCGCCCCTAAATTGAGGACCTTTTCTTTTTTTTTTATAGAAATCACTTTGCTTTATATACTAAAAATGGCTTCAGCTACCTTTTTTAGTACAATAAATTGTAGTCCTCTTTACTTTTCTTGCACCGGGCCTCCCTTTTTGTGAAGCCATCACTGTTCATATTCACTTCTTTCTCAACACCAAAAAACAGCCACATAACGTTTATCTTCTCTGAAATAAAGTGAAGTATTTTTTCAAATTTAGTGAATTGCACTTTTATATTTTTATGTTTAATTCAGGATGCCCGTTGGAGAGTTCGTCAAGATGTCAAAGATGTGAGAAACAAAAATACGCACAGTTTAGTCGACAGATTCGAAAAACGCCACCAAATCATCAAAGACGAAACGAAAACAAGACTAGGAGATACAACGTATATTGGTAACTAAAGTTATATTGCGACAACATTTAGTTAAAATGGCTAGTTTCAGTACGAAGCCAAAATAATGTCGCTACTAGAGTAAAAGTGAAATGTTGTCGCGTCTGAATACTTTTTTAAATAAGTAATGGAGAAAATTTTGCGGTACAAATGATAGTTGAACTTTTGTAGAAGTTGTTACGGTTATACAATGTAATAGAAAAAAAGTTCACCTAAAGTTGTAAATCAAGCACTTTGTTGAGGTCAGACTTCTTTCTGTCTTTTTGATTTATCCGGCTATCCCCTATCCCAATCCACATTGCTTTGCTTTAAAGGTACAAAAACTATGCAAAACTGACCTTGTGCGTGTAATAAGGATTCCTAACAAACGTCAACAACGATATTGTGCTACCATACAAAAGATTAATTGCATATATTTTGCTTTCTATTCGCTCTGAATAGAATTACTGCGTGATTAAAATCACAAAGTACTTTTCTTTCGTCTACGTCTACTCATTTATCAATCTTATAAGATTAGCGTTTTTTCGATGCTGAGAGCCAAAAAAAGCTTTCAACTAAATCTTAATTTTTCATTACAAACACTACTATAAACCAATTTTGATTTATTTGTGCAGATGTGCTGCTTAATTTTACAAATAAAAAGTTCTACTTTTGTATGTTTTGTTAATTCAATTTCTTACATCAATTCTATTATTTTAGAAATCCATTATTTAGCTATTAATTTTCTGTTATTCTTTACATTTCTAAAATATTTTTTACCAATTTCAACAACAACTTGCTGTTTCAAGTCTATGTTTATTTCAGGAAGAAACCCAGTGAGCATATATAAATTAAACGAAAGCAACCGGGATCCAAATGTCGAGTTAAAAATCGAGTACCCCCTTCATAACCGCAGACGAGTTACCCCCTCATTGGGATCTGTGCAACGAGCTCGAAATCTCGGGTCTCACGCGCAAATTTTTAATCAATCAATTGCACCCCCACATTGGGGTCCACAGAAAGTTGACCACTCAATATATTTGCCTGCGATGGCTCAGAAAATTTAATTTGTTCTTGCCTAAAATTAGCTTTAACTTAAAATTATTTTCAATAAAATTAAATTCAAGATTTGTACTGAAAAACGTTTGTTGTTTTATTTTTTTTATTTTATCTTTATATTTATCCTCCTGACTCGCTGGTAAGCGACAGTCGCTATACGTAACGCAAGCGAATACCCCGACTTGCTTCCGTAGTTGCCACGATATTGCTGTCCGCTTGAAATTTTTTATTTTAGTTTTTTTTGTTTTATAGAGATATGATTCAATTTAGAACTGCTTGCCAAGACAGCCAAGCAGGAGAAAGTGTCGTAAAGTGTCTCTCCCAAGGACACAAAAGAATGGCGCGAGTAGAATTTGAACCGAGACCTTGTTGATCACAAGCACGGCGCTTTAAATACTTGACCGCGCTGCCGACGATCACGCGCAATTTATCAAAAGAACTTTCAATTTTTTTCTTCAGTTATTAATAGAACAAAAACAAGTTTCAAGGTTTTTTGTGGAAGAATTTTAAAAGGCTTTCAGTTCTAAGCTAAACTTCTAATAGAATTTATTCATTCATTCATCATCTTTTATTTATCCTCGTAAATTGCAGGAAAACGTTGGAATCGTTAAACTAAGGCAACCATCAAGCGATTACCTCAAGTAACTTTAGGAGATGCCGAAATTTGCTGTCCGGTTAAAAATTGTATTGTTTTATAATATTTTATTTAGAGATATGACTAAAATTTAGAGCTGCTTACTAAAACTGCCAAGTAGTGGGAAACTCCACAATCTGTCTTTTTCAAGGACACAACGCTAGTACGTTTATAACTGCAATTGTGTCTAAAGCGTTCGACACAAACACGCCACTTCTACATAATCCATCTCGCGGCCAAGAAGCTTTTACGCTCCCAAAACTTCCGATGCAAACAAAATTTTTGTTTGACTTGAATTTTAAGTTTGCTACAAATAAAATCAATGTTTTTATGCTTAAGTCTACCCTTTTTAAAAAACAAAAAAAACAGATGAGTTCATGCACAAAAAAATCGATTTTTTCAGTTGTTAATTGTAAAAGGTCCTTTAAAGCTTAAGCATCTTTCGTATGGCTGTTTAGCTTTAGTTTGATGCGATTAAGCATTCCACGCATGACCTACTAGAAGAATACGGCCGAATCGATCACATTTTAGTAGTGATTATTTACCAACCATTAGAATTGCCGCTAGAAAAAGCTCTCGCATTATTTGTATATTTCGTGCATTAAAATGCAACGTCTTCGGCACAGTCACTCTTTTTTTAAAAAAAGATGAGTGAAGTTTATACTTTTGGTCTTACAACAAGTTAGAAATCGCAATTAACAAATTCAATAAATGATCTTAAGCATCACTATCATCATTATTTTTGGGGAAAACATTGTTCTATGCGGAGTAGCAAAGATTCGATCTTGAGAGATTGACGAATCTCAGTGCTTTAACCTTGTTAAGTAGGGATAAACCTCTGACTTTTCGCAAGAAATCCATTTCGGCCGCCTGTACTCGGGATCTCACTCTTTTGGTCATTACCCAATAATCATGAACATAGGTGAGGATAGGAATAAAAATCGATTTAAGAAACAGAAAGCTTTGCTTTTGTACACAGCTTAGTTTTGTTTTAGTACAACCGATCGGCAAAACCGGCGCTTTACTGCACTTGATTTTCCAACACGAGTGTCCAGTTCGTTGTCCTGTCTACCATCACTTGAGAATGTGACTCCTGTCTGTATGTGTGTCACACTTCATTCATAATTTTAATCATAACGATGTAGTTTATCCCCGTTAAAAGCAATTCGTAGTTTTATTATAAGAGAATAAATGCGGCTCTTTGAGCGCTGTTTGCGATATAAGTCCAATTTGTTCTATTGCTCGATACATGTATCTTTTTTTTCTCTTTCGCTCGACAGTATGACGTAATATATTTTGTTCAAGCTTTGCTATCTCGAACGCAGTAGAATATTCGCGTAACGATCTCTCCAGGGAGTCCTCGAATTTACGAGAAAGTTTAGGTCACGTGATTTTGGTTTCTATATAAAGCCGATGCGTAGCGAATTATTATGATGAGATGGGATTTTGAGACGACTCGAGTGGAAGTAATTTGGTTGGGCGCGGGAGGCCCGTTAGTTTTTGTATTGGTCGTCGAGTGTTGAATTTATTTTGCGCCAGTGGTTGGCAGTTGTATTCTACAGAGTTAGAATTATTTGTGTTGATTGAATCAAGTTATAGTGTTGATTTCGCTTTGCAGTTTGGCAAAGCGTGGAATAGAAGTTTGGTCGGACGTGATTTTTGTAATACATTCGTTCTTATTAGAGACAGTAGTCTCTGTTTATTGTGAAGAAAAGTCTTCAGCGAAATCAATCCGAGCTTTCGTTAAACCAACTGTATAAACCGTCAGGCTCATAGCAAGACTACTTCTTGAGCCGGAATAAAATAAAATTTAGACACAGCTTTGTTTCAGCGCAGGTATTCTGGTTACCTAGCTCAACTGGTCCTTTGGGATTCCCCAACAAAGTTCGTGACAATGTGACCACTGTATTTATGTGTATTATTGTAACTTTTCATATCTCCAATCTTATTGAAGTCAAGTTGCGTAATATAATGAATTTCAGTTAATTTTTGTTAATATGTTCTAAGAGTTTTCTCCACTCAATTACTCGGGAAAAATAACGATAGCTTATAACCAGGGACGTGCCGTCAGGGGAGGCAAGTGAGGCAGTGCCTGACTTGTGGAAATCAAACAAAGTAGAAATAAGATAAGTCATAATCTTCGCAAAATAGATGTAACTTGCTATTAGTTGAAAAAATTAGTAAAAATTATATTTTACTTTGGTTTTGCTCTTTAGCCCTAATTTTTGGCCGTTTAATTGTCGTATTTCAGCGCTTTAATCCAGGGGTGCAAAATTTTTTGTTAACTTTAGTAGCGCATAGAAATTTTTAGTAGCACGTACATCATTCATACGCCAAATGTAATAAAATGCAATTAATTTTGAAATGAAATATGCAATTTATTACAAAAGAAATTGCGGATTGTAATTGCCAAAATTTGAATGCTATCGATGTCAAACGGACTTCAACACTTTACGGATCTTGTATTGAATTTGTTAATCCAGAAATGATGGGCGTCGTTTAAAACAAAATTTATAGCTTATTAGACAACCACGTTAATTTAAATCTTATTCAAATAGAATGATGAATAATTAGTACACATGAATAAAATACATTTTTAAGTACAAACACAATCCTAACCCTAATCTGGCTAATTAACTGGCGCATTAAAATATAAGTAAATTACTTCCTAAACCTAAACTAGCTACGATTCAACTGATCACGTTGATAAAATTGAGTTAAGCAATCTATCCGATGACCAAAGTGATACTAAAAGAAAACTTGATACATTTGGTGCAAATCAAACAATTAACTGCCATTGTGCGTGGAAATTAAAACGTTTCAGGTGATTACAGAAACAAAAAGGTAACAAACTACAATTGGTTAAATTAAAGATGACCGGCGCCACCTAACGAGGACGAAATGGCAGTTACACTGATAATTTGACAATAAATAAATAAAAACGATGTGTTTGCTTACTTTTAAAGTCTATTCATTGAAATTAAATTTTTTTAATTACGGTTAAAAGAAAATTTTGTTTTATTTAACCTGAAAACATGCTAAATTTGCACAGAAGCTGTATGACATTACTAAAAATGTAATCATAGCTGGGAGAAAAATTGGGCAAAACTTATAGGATGCCTTAACTAATTTGATGACACATTTTTCTTATTAATTGTTTATGTCTCCAACTTTTTTCAGTATCTTTTTGTATTTATTTTTGAACTCTTTCAACAAATAATGATCTTGAAAGCAACTATCTAAGCAAAATGATACTTTGCATTCAGCACACCATGTACTCGTCTTTTCTTTTTTGGCTGTCTACTTGAATGCAGTCAAGCGTAGCAGCGTCTACGTACATTGTTTTTATTTTCATTTAGAGTATAAGCCAAGTTGCGTCTTTCAGTAAAGTTAATAAGCTGATAAAAATCTATCTAAATTAGATGCACTTTGCCTGCCGTTCTTCTGATGAACTATTCAGTTTTTCAAAAATAAGTTAAACTAGCCACATTTAAGTCGCATATTATTTCCACCTCGTCAAGTCAATTTTACAATGTTAAGGGATAGTTATGTCAAAAATTTTATGCCTTCGACATATGATTATTATACTGAGAACATTGCAAATTACGGTCGCACGGGCAAATCTTCTGGTCGCGCGGTGCGAGTGCGCGACCATGTTTTTGCACCCCTGCTTTAATCGTAT
Organism: Diplosoma virens; assembly: GCA_963680785.1. Classification (NCBI taxonomy): domain Eukaryota; kingdom Metazoa; phylum Chordata; class Ascidiacea; order Aplousobranchia; family Didemnidae; genus Diplosoma; species Diplosoma virens. The sequence continues at coordinate 37,071,248 of OY796887.1, read as the reverse complement.
TATCGAGCGTTCTTGTCAACAAAATTGTTAATAAACGCTAGTGAGGCAGCTTCAAGATTGCCTTCCTTCAGATAAAAAAAGAAATAAAAGTGAAACAATATAGCGCTTTTTTCTCTTTTGTTAAAAATATTTCTTGAAATGACAGAGATTTGAGGCATGCCGCAATTGTGACGTTGTAGAAAAAAAAGTTTTTCTTACTCCTGACATTTGCTAAAACAAGATAAATCGGTTTTTTCTCATTAAGTCCAAATACATGCATTGGGCAACACCAAAGTGATAAATTTGTTGTAAGTATCACAAATGGAAAATCATTTAGTAGTATCTAAGCTAAGAAATTCTTCAACATTAAGCTTTCATTCTAATTTTGGTATATTTATAATTACTTCAGTGTTTGAACCTCAATTTTCGGTAGCATTTTTTATTGTAATAACAAACATTTGTAAATAATACTAATTCATAAACTATCTTTCACAGACTAATTTTTATTTATTCCGGCTCAAGAAGTAGTTTTCTATGGGACTGAAACTTTTTATACAGTTGGCTTCAACTAAATTCAGATTGATTCCTTTTGAACAGTCCTTTCCGCAATCAGACAGAGACCACTATTTCTAACAGGAAAATATATATTTCAAAATTCACGGAAAAACTATCGATTGACGAAACTCTCCTCCCATGCTCTGCCAAAGGGCAAAGCAAAATTAGCGCTACGACTTAAATTCTTCCAACACAAATAATTCTATCTCGTAGAATCAATCTCCAAAACGTTGACGCAAAACAATTACAACACTTGTCGATCAACGCAATATAACCACCGGGCCTCTGCTCTTGCTCTGCGCTCGAACCAACACTGAAGTTTCATTCGAATAGAATGGAATTTATCGCTGAAATGGAATAATAATACGATCAAGGGAGCGCTTAAATAGACAGATGTCACGTGACGACTATTCGAGTAGCACTCGTTACGCTATGCGGAAACTTTCTTTCGCTCGAACCTTCTACAACAGTGTTTTTCAACCCCAAGTCCGCGGACTCATTTGAGTCCGCGTAATGTTCTGGTGAGTCCGCGAGGACATTAACTTTGTGAATTTTTGTTCTTATTACCTGTACATTATTATCTGTACATGTTAATCACATTCCCGTTTGTTAGGTATTGTCCGCCATTAAACTTCATCTAAACATTTTACATAAGTTTTGCCGCCCTTTTCACGGTACCGAATTTTGTAATCTTGCGCAGTATGATGTCACAAAAAAATTTAACAAGCTCTCTCAAAAGAAAATGTACTTTTGACCAGTCAGATATATGATTCTGTGGTTAAAGGACGATTTTTAAGTCAGTTGGTTTGAAAGAGTTTAGCAAAGTTAATTCATTTAACTTATGTTGATTTTATCCAAGTTAAAATATTTAGCGAGGTTATTTAATATCTATTTATGGCAAAACGAAAGCAGTTCTTTGCATATGATGATGATTACTTGAAGCTGGGATTTACTTTGGTTGAGGTACATGGTGAAGTAAGGCCACAGTGTGTGTTGTGCTTAAAGTCTTAGCTTACAGTTCTTTGAAAGAAACAAAACTTCGTTGGCACCTGGAAGCAAACCATGAAAAATTTGTCAACAAAACTCTTGATGTGTTTAAAGAAAAAGAACATCAGGTAAAGCGAAGTCACATTGATTCCCCAGCTGCTTGGGAAGGAGTAGCTTACTCTCACAATAAAGCAGTGCGTGCTTAATTCTTATTTGTTTCTTCGAAAATTCCTCGAGAAAAAGCGCCTCATACGGCGGGAGAGAACTTGATTAAACCAGCAGCTGTGGAAATGGCCAGGATATTGTGTGGTGATATTGTTGCTAATAAGTTAGCTATGGTTCCTTTGTCAAACAACAGCATCAAGCGGCGTATTCAAGAACTATCAGAAGTGTTCTGCAACAAACTATTGCTTCTGTAAAGCGCAGCGGAAAATTTAGTTTGCAATTGGATGAGACAACAGATATTGGAAATGATGCACAGCTCATGGTGTTCGTGCGATACCATGACACAAACGACTATATGGAGCAATTTTTGCTTTGCCGTCCACTTGCCAAAAATACCACAGAAGAGCAAACATTTAAGAAAGTGGATTCGTTCTTCAAAGAACATCAGCTAGAGTGTCTGACTGTGTGTCTGTTTGTGCGGATGGCGCTCCGTCCATGATGGAATGTAAAAAGGGCTTCATGAATTTCGTAAAAAAGAAAAATAAAAACATTTCAGTTATTCATTGCCTTCTCCACAGAGAAAATCTGGCAGCAAAAGAGATACAAAAAGACCTTGCCATAGTTTTTAAAGAAGTTGTATCTGAGGTCAATTTCATTAAATCTCGTCCCTTGCACACTCCTTTATTTCGTGTATTGTGTGATGAAATGGGGGCTGAACACAATGGGCTTCTGTTCCATTCCAACATAAAGGTTGGTTATCGCAAGGAAAGGTGCTTGAGAGAGTGGCCAGCCTACGAAATGAAATCAGCACCTTTTTAAAAGTACAGACACATGAATTTGTTGATCCCTTTAGCGATGACGAATAAATTGCCAAGTTGCTTTTCTTAGCTGATTTTTTCAGCCATGTGAACCAACCTAATAGCTTATGTAAGGAAAAGAGAAAAATTTCGTAGCAGTATCAGAAGGAATTGATGCATTCAAAGCTAAAATAAAATTGTGGATGCATCGAGTGGAAAGTGGGAAACTGGCTGCTTTTTCCAGTATTCAATTTATTTGTTGAGGAGAAAAATATTGATTTGCGCGGCATTTTACGAATCTTTCCAGCTCAGAAACAAATGCACCTTAATGCATTGGTTTCTGAGCTGGATCGATCTATTCTTTCTCACAATGATTGCAAAATATTTAACTGGGTGCGAAGTCCATTTGAGGTGTCAGCGCTAGAGTTTCATTCAGAAATGGACTGCATTGCTGAACAGTTGATAGAATGCAAAGTCGACAGATGTGGAGAGACAAGTTCAAAATTGTTTCTCTGATTCAATTTTGGGCAAATGTTCGGTCCAAGAAACCTTATCTTTCTGATCTCTGCAAGCAAGCAACAACAACAAACCTTGTGTGCGGCTGGTTTTCAACATTGGCGATGGTTAAAACTAAGTACCGCAACCGACTTCAACCGGAAGACGATATCAGATGTGCATTGACGACCATAATTCCTAATTTCGACAAACTTGTAAAATAAGTTCGGGGACAAGGTTCTCATTGAGATTTTCATGTTTGCCCAATAAATAAACTGCTTTCGCTTTTTAATTTACTGTTATAATGCTGAACTAAATTATTTTTTATTCCTATTACTTAAGTCCGCAAATACTTATGCTAATGGGGAAATAGTCCGTGGGCTAAAAAGGTTGAGAACCACTGTTCTACAATATATGTCAAATGCGTCAGAGCAATAAGTCGACAAAGCTCATTACGTCATTACTGTACTATCTGGCGAAAAGAAAAAAGACATTTAAGCAATCGCAAAGCAGATCGCAAATAGTTAAGTCACACAAGAGGGGAAGCTTTACCGCCTATGCGGTTATAAATTGCCCATGCAAACTATATCATAATAAAATTAAAATTATTTTAAACAGAAAATAACTAAAGTTTTGTAAAAGTATGACAAACGAAGTGTAACATTATCCCTTATTGAAATAATACTTGTAAAAACTCATTGCGATATTTTTTACTTCCATTGTGAAGACAATTGAAACTAATGAAACAATTGCAATTGTAAACAACAATAGCCTTTCCAACTTTGAGTTTGAAAATGTAGAATGTCCGGCTGTATCTTTAGACGACCCTCGGGGACTAATTTCATTTTAGTATATTTATAATTCAATGTTTGAACCTGAATTTTTGGCAGCATTTTTATATTTATAACATATATTTCTAACTAACTATACCTTACCTTTACTTGTAAAACCTGATTGCAAAATTTTTTGCTTTCATTGTTAAGATAATTGAAACTAATAAAACAATTGCAATTGTAAACGACAATAGCCTTTCCAACTTTTAGTTTGAAAATGTAGAATGTCCGGCTGCATCGTTAGACGACCGTCGGGGACTACATTTCGAGTTAATTTAAGCAAAAATACGCCACTCTTGAAAGAAGTTAAAAAAGGGGATTAGTTATATTTACACATTTTTAACAATGCATAGTATTTTGCCAACTTGAAAAACATTATTTGTCCCCAACTAAGTGAGTATGAAAATTAAAGTCTCGTCTTTCCATTAAAAAAACATTCCCCGATTTTGGTTTTTTTCTACGATAACGTTGTTTTTATTTCACCGAAAGAATTTTGTTTGGAGACACCGAAAAATTTTGGAATCGTAAATAATTTTGTAAGTTTTTTATAAACAGAACATTTTTTTCGTCGGCAGCGAGGTTGAGTAGTTAGAGCACCGTGCTTGTGATCTACATGGTTCAAACCTAGTCGTGCCATTCCGTTGTGTTCTTAGCAAAAACAATTTACAGCACTTTCCCCTACTTGGTGATCTTGGCAAGCAATAAAATTAATACTAAAATTATTTTTTTAAATAAATGCTTCACCAAATATAAGCTTCACGGCACGTTACTGCTTATAACAAATATTTGGTAATTGCCTTTTGATAAAGTATAGCTTTTTGTAGTCTTCATTTTCTACAGTTGCTAGCTAAACTTAATAAAAAAATTAATGTAATATTTGTTTTGGTACCATACTTTCCTTTTTTTGAATAGTTTGGTTCTTGGATTAAGTATCATTTTAGGTTGATTTAGACTATGCAAGTATGAAAGCATTTAAGCTCTTAAAATAATCTTAATGCAAAAACCAAATTATTTAAAAAACAGAAAAGCATGGTACCAAAACAATTATTACTTTTTCTTTTATTTTAGCTAGCAACTGTAGAAGATAAAGACTACACGAAGCTATATTTTTTCAAAAGGCAGTTAGCAAATATTTGTTATAGGCTATCTTTATTTTTCCTAAGTAATTAAAATCAGAACATGCCAATAAAAATTAACTAAAATTCATTATGTTGTGATGTCTATATACTTACGAACAAGAATACGTGTGACAAAAAGAAACCGAACTGTTGCTATAAAAATTTTGATACAACATATTTTGATGATTTATGAAATGTACCCTTCAAAGTACTCCTCCTCCAGGTCAATACACTTTTGCATTCGATTCTGCCACCCACGGAAGCACTTGGTAAAATCCTCTTCTTTGAGTCTCTTCAGCTCCCTCGTCACTGAGGCTTTGATTTCTTCTAGAGACAAAAAATAAGTTCCTTTTATCACACTCTTCAGCCTGGGAAAAAGCCAAAAGTTACAAGGCACTAAATCTGGGAAATAAGGAGGATGGCCAAGAGCTGTTATTTGTTTTTTGACCAAGAGCTGCCTCACACTAATTGCCTTGTGTGCGGGTGCGTTGTCATGGTGGAGAAGCTATGACTTGTCACTCCACAGTTCCCGCCTGTTGCGTCGAAGTCGGTAATGGAGGCGAATGAGAAACCTGCTGGTAGAAGTGCTGATTTACTGTTTCACCCTCAGGCACAAATTCATGATGAACCATATCTTTCTAATCAAAAAAAGCGATCAGCATGACCTTGATTTTTGATTTTGACATGCGTGCCTTCTTGGTTTTTTGGCTTTTGTTATAATTATATCAAAAAAAGTTTTTTGGTTTTTGTTATAAATGAAGGGTAGCCTACTATAAATCATGAATGTTATAAAATGAAGTTTATAATTTATAAATATACTAAATAACAAAATGGAATTTTTCTAAAAAAATTTTGTCATATACTTTTTGGGGAATGGCTGTAGTTAAGTCTTGAAAGGGAAGAACACGACTTAAACTTTGAAAATCACTGGTCTACCAGCATATTGAAAAAATTCTTGCAGAAATGAAGAGCCATTTTCGTTAAATTTGCATATATATTTTTAATTTTTTTATTGTGTTTTCTGGAGTATAATTGAGTTTCTTTTAGAGATTCTCCCTAGATGCTTAGCACTTATTGTTTTGCTTTTCATAGCAATGTATCCTACAGCGGAGTAGAATAGGTTCGCATCTCAAGCGCAAACATTGCGATAAAACAATAGAAATCAAAAGTGAAGCATAAAAAACCTGACTTTATGTTAAAATATTTTTTAATTTCGAAAGTTGTGCTCAGATTAGCAAATTTTGGGTCAATTTGGATGGAAAAAAACGAAGATTAATAAAATTACTAATGAAATTTAAAAAAAACAAAGCGAAAAAAAAAACCCTTAACCTGAAATCTATTTGTCACTAATATGTTATTTGTCTATAAGTGCACATCTTTGACCACCTTTCTTCAAGGAAGGATTTTACCCCAAAACACCCTTCCCCCGTGCGTACGCCTATGGATTAAGGTAAATTAAAGAAAAACCTCTGACGGTAAAAAAATATTTATTTGGTGTCTGTTTTATGACTAGAGATATCAACTTACGTACAACATTCACCTTAATCTACTTGCGATAAATAACTTAGCAAAAACCTCAAAGCTGCCCTTCGTTTCAGTACCAGAGAATTCAACAACTGGATGACATGTGCTGGGAAAACTCTCCAAAAAATCCTTTTGCTTTATTAGAGAAATAAAGTGGCAAAAAATTTGTTTACATGTCCCAGCAGAATTGTTTGCAAGCCGTACTTGTCAAAAGATTATTGCGCATTCCGTTGTTTTATTTTTAAACTTTAAAAAGCTTTTTTATGATAAACTATCAATAAAGATTGAATGATATAGACAAACGGTAGAAATTGATCATGTAACCTAGAATAGGGTTAGCATATCTATATAGGCGCAATTGCTGACAGCTATAAGCGTACCAGCCAAAAAAATTTGGAGGGGAGGACAAAAAAATTATCTGAGATTCTAGGATGAAGACCAAAAAAAAGGTCTTCACTTAGAATCAGTCTCGGATTTTAAATTTTTGTTCCAGATTTATAGTGTTCTCTAAAAAAATATTTACTGGATTCTAAAATTCCGGACATTTCAGTCCTTTTCAAAATGTTCATTTTAAAACTCTAAAATTCCAGACAATATTCTAAAAATTCCGGATATTTAAGAATTTAACACTAAATTCCGGATATGTTCAAAATTTTCCAGATGGTATGGCCAGTGACGGAATTCAAAGTTAGGGGCCCGAGGCAAGCATTTCCAAACATTGGTGTTCTCTAAAGAAAAAGTCTTTGATCTCATATTTCCCTATTTTTCTCATCGTGATCTCTAAAAAAAAATGTCTTCACTTTGAATCGATCTCCTATTTCCCACATTTCGTCCCAACTTTATACTGATCGCTAAAAAAATATACAGTAAAATGAAACTATATGCAGTATTTTCAAAAAGGGGGAGCCGAGGCCTCACTCGCCTCACCCAATATCCACCACTGGGTATGGCAACCCTAAACTAGAAGCGCTTTAAAAATTCGAACAATAAAGCTTCTGAAAACTCTTTTTAAAGCTAGCTACTTTATATTTATCTATATTTTCTGTATTTATCATATTTTAGAAGTAGGCCTACCATATCGCATAATTTTTAAAATTTTGAAAATAACTAGAACAACATAGAATCTTTTTACCAACACGCAAACACACTTAGTAGCAATTCTTTTGTCAACTAAATTGCATTGCTTTGCAGCTGCTCAGACATTACATGCAAGCTGATTGGTTAGAAAAAGTTACAAGAAAAAGAAGACTTTAGTTTTAATGCACGACGCACAATTATGATGCGACAACCACGCTTTCTCTTCGGCGATAGGAAGGCCAGTCAGAAATCGCTGCTAAAACGTGACTGATTTGGCCGTATTTTTCTAGTGGCCTAGGGATAGTAACTACGGGATTGATAACTCCGCTTTTTCCTATCACAAAGTCAACACGGAGTAGGGCAAAAAAGTTAATGGAATTGATAGCAAGCAAGCATACTGCATACTAAACATTCTTCTTCGTAGTATAGTTTACAGATTAGCTTTTGATATTAAATGAGATTATAACATTGAATAGTAAGAATATTACTCTTAAAAACTCTTTTGTGCGTTAAAACCAAGGTTATGAGCGTAAAAGTAAAAAAAATTTTTTTTAAATGCTTGCTATTGATGAAAATGTAGCGATTAATTGGACAGCCCAAATATTTTCACACGAAATATAACTTTAATTATTATCGGAGTTATAGAATTTAGTTCAAAACGTTGGATTTAACTTTCACATGCTCTATTTTATGCAATTTCGAATTTCACATCCTGCCGTTTCATATTGTATGATCACGTGGTAATACGCCCACTTGTATACAGCGACGTGGCTTAGTCACAAATTGAAATATAATGAGTTGCTCTCCGGCAGATATCGGTTAGATAAGTTAACTTCTGTCATGATAATGCTATACTAAATTGTTTCTATTATTGTAATTATTTGTTTTAATTTTTATTTTGTTTTTAATTCTATTTGAATAAGTGAATAAATGTGCTGTAAATAGAATCAAGTAGTGGTTAACCTTCTGAATTTGAACTGCACCAATTAAACTTGAACACAACGCTATTAACCACGACATTGGTAACCCCGACGAAGCTAAACCCGACGGGGTCACATTGGTGACCCCCGATCAAAAGAAAACCCCGATCAAAAGAAAACCCGACGCAGTCTCATTGGTACCCCGCCTTGGAAAAATTGAAATCCGACGGCGTGAACAACATCGACGAAAGCAAACCTGACGAAGCAAAAGTCGCGGCGACGAAGAAACTTTTAAGTAGAAAAAATCCTACGAAAGAAAATTTTACAACCAAAAGTAATTCTCGTCGGTGAGTTCACTATTTTATTACCGCTATTGTCTAAACCTGGAGCTAGCCAAAAAAATCGTTTTTTCCCCAGTGGCAACTAGAACAAGGAGTAAAACAATGACTACTACCAGTGAGTCTCAAAAAATAAGTGTTCAGAATGACTCCAAGCAATCTTCTAGCAAAGCCGAATCAGCTGTCGAAGTTTCATTTTCGAATGTTACTGTTCAACCACTTTTACATGCTTTTAAAATGTGGCATAATGATAATTTGTTGCCCGCCTATTTCGTGACCTTGGAAAAGTATTTCGAAATTAATAACATAAGTGACGAAAATATGCGTTTTATTAGTTTGTCAAATGTAATGTCGCCTAGTCAAGCTGAAGCGCATGGTTTAGCTTTAAGCAGAGCTTCCGAAAATATTGAACCATACACAGCTTTAAAAAATTTTATTTCATCGTCTGTTTCGTTAGAATGTAACACTGACTGGATAGATGTATTAAACAAAATTGAATATGCAAATGCGCAAGAAAACCTTCTACTTTAATGTCGCGTATAATTGCTGCATGTCGTAATAATCCTGATAATGATCAAGGAACTCGTGATTTCTGTGAAAAAATTTTTATGCGTTTACAACCTGAGAACATTCAACAAATATTAAAGGCTCAAAATTTTAACTCATTAAATGAACTAGGAAATTTTACAAATCGATTTCATAGTTAAATAGTCGCTCAATATTTTGACCAAAATAGGACAACGACTAGCGAATTTAAATATTTGGCAGATAAAGTTGACGAGTTAAGCACTGAATTATGTAATGTCAAAAAGCAATCACAGTTTCAAAAGCCGCATAATTCACTATCACGCTAAGTTTGGTAATCGCGCCTTTAAATGTAAAAGTCCTTGCACCTTTCGCTCTTTTAAAAATCACTCTGTAACTACTATAACAAAAACTAAAAAATCCCTTGACGCAATCTATGATTCTTTCCAAAGTCTATGATAAACTTTCAAAACAAATGTTCTTAATTGATAGCGGTGCTTGTGGTAATTTTTTACCGGTTTCTGATGACCAAGCCGAAGAAGTAGAAAGTCACTTTTATGACGCATCCGGTAATCCTATCAAATGCTTTGGTAACGTGACTTTAGATGTTGATATTGGCTTTGGCAAAATGTCTGACGTATTTTGCATATGTGCTATTGAACAACCGATTTTGGGTTTTGAGTTTTTGCGAAATCACAAAATTACTCTTGATGCTTCTACTTGCTTTCTAAAATGTGAAGATTCTAAGAAACAAGTCAATACATTACAAGGACAGATAAATTCTTACGATTTTTTCCCTGCACATGAAATTAAATGCACAAATCTCTTACAAAATATCCTAGTTTTCCAGCTCCCGAAAAAATTGAAGCAATCCGCAATTTCGAGCGACCAAAAAGCGTTAAAAGTTTACGCCGTTTTACTGGCATTGGCTCAGTTTTATGCTCCATTAATACCAAATTTATTTCGTAAGTTAGTGCCCCTATATGACATGATTAAAGGAAAACGGAGTTCACAGTCATTGTTAAAATGGACTCCTGAGTTAGTTAAAAGTTTTGAAGGTGCAAAAGATTGTTTGGCAAACTACACGGCACTTGCTTTTCCTGCTGCACACGCAAACATTTCATTTGTTACCGACGCAAGTAATGACGCAGCTGGCGCGGTACTTCAACAGGAAATAGATGGCGTCGTTCAACCGCTTGTTTTTTTCTCCCGCATATTTTCTCGTATTGCACAAAAATACGCAGCTTTTGACAAAGAGCTCACTGCGATTGTAATGGCTCTAAAACATTTTTGCTACTTTTTAGCATTGCGAAATTTCACAATATATACTGATCACAAACCAATTGTTGCTGCTTTAAATTCTGAATCCGACCGTGAGAACGCCAGACAAGCACGTCAACTCGCTTACATTAGCGAATTCACCACTGATGTTCGAGATTTACCAGGCACTTCAAACATAGTTGCTGATACACTTTCTTTATAATATTCCAGCAATTGATTCCGCGAAGTCAGAATGCTTGAAATCGGATGCTATATGCGGTTCTCATAATTCTTATTTTCTCTTACTACTGCCAGCTAGAAAAGCAGCTACTACTTGAACGTGCGACAAGCACGACAACACTGCGAAATTATACGCTGCTCACTTACAGGACCTCGAGGATAATTTAATAGACTCGATTAAACGCCTTGAAGCGTCTCATAATTACTTACAGTGCAAAAATACTATGCAATCTAAGTTGTATTTTCAAAAAAAAAAAAAAAAAATTTGAATGCACTATTGGGCACTACGGGCCGCGGCTATAGAAGGTGACGTCATAAGCAAAATATCTTGCTCACCTCTGAAAGTGCGGTTAAAGAGGAGTCTGATTCATGGCAATTTTTATGCTACTAGACCGTTGTTCGAACCTGTGCAGACTGATCACCTCACGAACTCGTTTCCACGTGTCTTTCAATTGAATCAAAGCTTTATACCTCTCCGATACAGTGTTTTTCCTCGAGTCGTATGGTCCTCATCGAGTTTTTTCGTTTTAAAATTGACAAATCATTTTACTTATTTATTAATTACACGCTAGCTGGTATTGCTCACGATATAGCAAAAAAAACTTTCTCCTACTCTTTCTCCAATAAATGAAATAATTAAATGGAGAGATTACATTGTTGATTCTTTCTTAATCGGCTACGAGCCAATAGTAGACCGCAACTTAAACGCAATATTTGCAACTTCGGAGACAACAAGTCGTTGCACCGAACACATTCAAGCATTTCTTGATAGCCAGTCAAATTACTCTTCTGTTTCATCTGCCGATATTTATTTCTCTGACGTAACACATTTGCTGCACAATAGTTTTTTACTTTTGCTCTCAAGCATTTCTAGCCCTTTTTTCAACGCTGTTTTATCACTTTTTACTGTTTTAGCGTTGGCTTGGGGTTTAATCCTGACTGTCTATACAATTGCAAACATTATTAAAAATCTCAAAAATACGCTTACTCCTTTTGTGGCATCTAAACTGAACCGTTTTCGAAAAGAGGAGAATGCTAATGAATCTTCTTCCTCCATAATTAATCCCAATTCGGATCCTTTAATTGATAGCGCCACAACTAATGTGTAGAATTATACAATTGTCATTATCGTTTTTGAATATTTAACGATCTTTCAAAAAAAAAAAAAAAAGAATTATTAGTCCTATTTTGTTGTGTTTTATTGAATCTTTAATCAAGATATAATTATTAACCAGATTTGTTATTAAAAAAAAAAAAAATTTGTTCTTTTGCGTATTCAATATTGATTGTGGATATTGTACTGTAATATTTTCGAACATGTACTGCTGTTAGTTTCTTTTAACAGATGCAGCACTATAAACGGCACAATGACGACATCACGCGACAGAACAGATCGTTGACTACTTCCTCTACAAAAGAAGCAGAACGAAACTTACTGAAGTGTTTACTGCTCCATGTAGACATCGCAGCCATTATATTCGGATACATCGCAAGAGTTTCTTAATTAGTCAACGAACTAAAAAAAAAAAAAAAGAAGAAACATAACATTGTTTTTAAGTCGCGCTATAATCATCTTTTTCTGTATTTACATGTATGTCCTTTTTCACCGTCGTGTCGTCGTACTGCAAATTGCATTTTTGAGAATTTCTGCTATATTTAGAAATTGTTTTATTTTCTTATCCGCCGGGGGGGTATCTGTAGCGATTAATTGGACAGCCCAAATATTTTCACACGAAATATAACTTTAATTATTATCGGAGTTATAGAATTTAGTTCAAAACGTTGGATTTAACTTTCACATGCTCTATTTTATGCAATTTCGAATTTCACATCCTGCCGTTTCATATTGTATGATCACGTGGTAATACGCCCACTTGTATACAGCGACGTGGCTTAGTCACAAATTGAAATATAATGAGTTGCTCTCCGGCAGATATCGGTTAGATAAGTTAACTTCTGTCATGATAATGCTATACTAAATTGTTTCTATTATTGTAATTATTTGTTTTAATTTTTATTTTGTTTTTAATTCTATTTGAATAAGTGAATAAATGTGCTGTAAATAGAATCAAGTAGTGGTTAACCTTCTGAATTTGAACTGCACCAATTAAACTTGAACACAACGCTATTAACCACGACAAAAATATAAATTATTTACTTATTTTTTGATGTCAAACTGCTGTAAACTATATGTGTACTTTCCTCGTGTAAAACTATATAAAAAATTTTTTTATGCTTATAGGGGCTGATTTCATAACTAATTTGATTTTTTAAACACTTTAGGTTTCATATTTCAATGGGTTTTTTTTCCTTTTATTTCTGTTATGGACCGTGAGTCTGATTTAAATAAATAATTTGCACTATTATTCTTATATGTTTTTATTATTTATTTTTGTTTTCAAGTCAAAATGAAATTAAAAATAACACTATAATAATTACTTATAAAGAATTATAAATGAACAGATATTTTATATAACCTTTTGAAGTAATATCAACTGTTTGTTATATGGTTGATTTTTTAATGATAGTTATAATTTAATGGTTCAATATGGATTAATAGGATAATCTTGATGTTAAAACAGCAAGGTAAAATTGTAAAGCACAACAATCTGAGGAATTTAATGTACTTAAAAAAAGCACAACTAATTTTTCCAGTGTGTATCAAAATTCATCAAATAAAGTTAATGATGAGCAGTGGAGATATTCAGTGGTTTGCATGGGTTTACATAATCCATTATTGAAATGTCACTAAGTTCAGCAAATCCATGTAATGAAGTCTTGAGACCTCTCTATCTTTGTATAATAGGGGAACCTATTGTTAATGTTTTCCACACAAAAGGAAACCTGTTCTTAAAATTTTGAATCTCATCACTGGTGATGGGGACTGCAAAAGTAGGTTCACATTAGTATGACATTAAATAAAAGATTTATTTTTTACAATTTTTATGTCATATTTGCTTAAGTTGATACAGTTGCAAGTCATAATTTTATTATCGTTTTGTAGCAAGAGTTATAGGTTATTGTTAAAAGTTCAATTTTACTATGAATAGATAATGTCTAAATAGGAAAAAAATGGTAATGGATTGGAAGAAAAAAATTGTGCACAACAGGTGAGAAGAGATTAGTAAACTTTTAGAGTACTGTTACTTTTTTAACATTACAATTTTAACAACTACCATTTGACAAAGTTTTTGATGCATTGTTTTAATATACTAAAAGTTTTTATAAAAATTTATTTTTTACCCTAAAAATTATTTGCCATTTTATAGGTTTTACTATTGACATTGATTTCAATGTGTCTTTAACAAAGAAGAATTAATATGTACTGACAGTGCAAAGATTTTGCTTGGAGTTCAGTAACATGGCCGACCAGTAGGGAGGCAATTGCTCAACCCAAGCAAAAAATTGAGCAATATCAGATTTATCAAACACTGGTTATATTTGTAGGAAAACTTGTTAGAAAAATTGATATTTTTGTTTTATTAGAAGTGTCTTTGTAAAAATTTTAAAGATGTTTATTTAATATTGCTGTTAAATTCTTTTCAGCCAGATTATATTGTTTTGATGACTTGTCATGTAGTATATAGTAGTAATTGCTAACTGTATGTTTTATAAAAATTGTTAACTGAAATCACTCAAAATACAAGCCTCAAAATTCATTGCAATTTGAACAATGATTACACTTTGTGCTTTAACTTTCAAATTTAGATCTAACTCCTCATTTGCAAGATTTTTAAAACTATTTTTGCCAATCTTCTCATTGCTGAAATAATTGATAGTTTAAAGTATTAAAATTGTTTTTTTTTTTTAATTTAAAACGTTTAAAGTATTAAAATTGTTTTCGATAAGTGGTATTTTTAAACGTTTTTTTTTAGAGAAATGTGTCAAAGAATGAAGATTTGTAGAAGGCAATTGTAGAAGAGTGAAAGCCATTTTTCTTCCTAATAGTTTGAGCAGAGGTATTTTTATTAATAAATCTCAATTTACTTTGTTGTTATACCGTATGTCAACTATATATTTTGGTGTTTTTATTAATAAATCTCAATTTACTTTTTTTTGTTATAGCGTATGTCAACTATATACGAGTTGTATTCGAAAAGTAACAAGACTGGTGTTATAAAAACTTTATTGAAAAATATTGAAATATATCGAAGTCAAATTCCTTCAAAGAATCATGTATTTTTTCTACAAAAATTGCAATAAAATTTTATTTACTTTTCTAAATTTTTATTTTTTATTGATTAAACAGGTTTCAAGAAAGACAACCGAGATGTTGTCGTCGTTGTTGGGAAGGGCATTATCCACTTCTGGTCAGACACAAACAGTTACCCTTTTACTAACTCTGGTTGCTGTACTGCCCGGATCAGATGCTGGCTTTATTTGTTAAGCCAGCATCGAGTTTCGTCATCCAAAGCCGTCAGACCTTGTTCTCCGTGAAAGCAAGATGAATGATCAAGACGATTAATTTTTACTACACTCACTGCAATAAAGCATTTCAATGATTGTCAAAAATGCCTTGTTGTTAGAAATCCGAATCACTTTCCCAAAGCACTTTATGATGAAAATTTTATGCGTTATTTTTCGGTTTTTCGTGTGATTTTTGTTTATTACCAGGGACCACTCTGCCTATGAGCCTCATCCGGTGCTGGTTTTTACTATCTCTTTTTTTTTAATTTTGTATACAGTCGTTCTGTTAATTTGCATGCTTTCTACTTTATTTAGTAATGTTACTTATCAGTTTATGCTTGCTTTTCTCTCATTTATTTTATTAACTTAAACTAAATAAGTAGATTGAACTTAGGTGGCAACTTGTTTTTGCCTCTGATACAGGTGATTAAAGGGCGCTGCTTCATGTTTTATTATTGGGATTCAATAGCACTGTAATAATTATATTGATGATTTGAAGAAATAGGAAATAAAATATTGCAATTTCTTGATTGATTTATTACAAGTTTAATTGTAAAAATTTTGAAACTTTTTAAAACTATTTGTAAACAGTGGCGTTTTAAATTTGTTTTTTTGTTTGTTTGTTTTCGCTTTTTATGATATGGACTGCACTGCCTGAAATAAATAAATTATGAGAAGGTGATTGGGCTGGGAATTGAACCCAAATGTTTAAGATTGGTCTCTTGAAACATATATTAAAGTTTTTTTGATGCAACAAAAGTTTTCGCGACTAATAGGTGGTAAAACTGTTATCTGAAATTTTTGCCCTACTATTGGCAGCATCAAAAACAAGTTATCAATCCCGTAGTTACTATCCCTATAGTGGCCATAGCCAGTTTTCTAAAAATTTAGTTTTACAGTCATACTTAGCAAATTTAGATTTGGTTCACATACGTTTAATTTTTTCAATCAAAAAAGAAAATAACCCAAACAAACAATTTTTGAATGCAGAGTTGTAATTCGATTTGGATCGGACTCCCGCCCCAATAATCAATTAATGTCTTAAAATTGATTCAATTCCAGATGAAAGTGACCCGAGGCATATTTTTTTTTGCTGTCAATCACACTTACAAAAATAAACTAGTCACAGTCCGTCAGTGAATTTTTGTTGGCTCTGCTTCAGTTTGTAGGTAAAAAACTGTTTAAAATCAAAAAAACACAAAAAAAAGTTTTCACTTCTTAATGAAGTAAAAGATCTTTCCCAGATAAAACTTGAGCATGTAAAAAAGGCATTAGTTTTGAGCTCAATACTCGGGCCCGACTCGAAGATTAAGAAACTCGGGCTCGATTTCAATCAACGCACTCAACTACTCAAATTTTTCTCGGACTTGAAAGTTGCTAGGCTTGGACTGACTCGATTCCTCAATTGTTGGACTCTTGGCAACTATGCCTGACTGATACAAAACATCATTTAAATTATAGGCTATAGGGTAAGCTAAAACATCTTCATATGAAACAGAACAAACCAAAAGTGAAAGAGCGTCTGGTGCAATAAAATTCTTTATCAACGATCAAGCGGTTACCCGGATCTTTTTTTGCAAATTCTAAGATTGTTGTAATCTATTAAGTTTTTCAAATAAACGCAATAAAGTGGGTGCTTCTTAATTTATTTATTTATATGTTTTATTTCATCTCTATATTTATCCTCCTGACTTGCAGGAAAGCGACGGAGGCGCTAACGGCAAGCAATTACTTTGATCTGCTTCCGGAGATGCCAAGATATTGCTGTCCACTTGAAATTCAATAGAGATATATCTGAAATTTAGAACTACCTGCCAAGATCGCCAAGCAAGGAAAAATGCCGTAAAGTGTCTTTCCAAGTACACAACACAATGGCGCGAGTAGGTTTTGAACGGAGATCGTGTCAATGACAATCACGGCGCTCTAACCACTTGACCACGCAGCCGTCAAAGACGATTTAAATACCTTGCGGTCATTTTAAAATCATCTTAAGGCGCGTTTACAGCCGTTTACAGTACTTTTTTCTTTCAGTGCGATCTTGGTTTGTTTTATTGACGCTCAAATCCACTCATGTTTTCGAGAAAAAATGAGTGGATTTGAGCGTCAATAAAAGAAACCAAGATCGCACTGAAAGAAAAAAGTACTCTAAACGGCTGTAAACGCGCCTTTATAACTAAGACGACATTTAATGTAATTTATATATTATGTGTAAAATTTGAAAATGTTTAGTGACAAATAAACCCATGTAAATGAGTAGTAATGACACAATTTTAGAATTGCTTGCCGATATTGCCAAGCAGAAGAAAGTACCGTAAATTTATTTACCTAAGGACACAACACAATGAGCGAGAACCCACACGATGTCGATCCCGTCTGCCATCATACTGCCTTGCCACTTTGTTTTTCTGGCTCGCTACATACATTGGGATTTGGATTGGATTTGGACATGAAAAATGTAAATTGAAGCATTTCTGGATAGTAAATCAAGTGACCAAGTTTGGTATCATATTGAAAGATTAAGATTAAATTAATTTTAAGCATTTGTTTGTCATAAGTGAATGTTTTTAGTCCTTGTACGTTTACTTTTCAAATCGTAGTAAATTTTTTTAGTTAAAGTGTTATTTAAAAACGAAAAAGCTAATTTTTAATTTAGCTAGTATTATGATACTGGGTGCTTCGATCAGTATCTTTTATTTCAGTTCCGCCGTAACAAATATAGTGAAATAGAAAAATTTGTTAGTTGTAGAAAGCAAAACTGAAAAAGGAAGAAGCAACAGAACGATAAAGGTTATGGCATGCGATCAAGATAAAAATAAATTTTTGAGAATAGCTGGGCAAAAAAAGAATATGCAATTATTACTGATTTCAATCAAATTTGGTTAAGTTGTACAACATTTCAAGAGTTATTAACAAAAAAATTATTCAAATTCAATTTTGTTATTAACAAAAAAATTATTTGAAGCAAAAAGACGTTATTTTTTTCACTTGAAATTTGTACCGCTATTTATTTTTCCAGTTCTACTGTGTAAATAATTATTTGAAATTGCTTTGTTATTTAAAAAAAAAACCAGCTCAGTCTCAAGTTTTGGTTTGTTAAATTTCCTTTAACTGCTTATATATCTGTATGTTGTTATATCTAATAAAAAATTATCCAGAAATAGATTAAGTTGACCGTTTTATGTACTAAACCAGTAGACTGCTTGAAGCTAATAAAATTTATTGAAACTATTAATCTTTTAAAAATTAACATGTAAAGCTTTAAATATCAACTTTATTTTTTAAACAATTCTTAAATTTTTTACATTTTTGAAGTTTCTAAATAATACTTGTAAATAAAAATAATGTTTTTTAATGTTCTTTAAAATTTATCAATTAGCAAGAGTTTTTGTTTTTTTAGGTTTAATATTTCAACTTTTATAACTTTTTTATTTAAACAAACATTAAAAGTTAAAGATGTGAAAATTTAAGGTCTTTTCAAAAAGAGACCATAACTGTTTTTTTTTGTAACTAAAACAAACTTGGAATCCCCTCTACAGCATTAGAAGGCAATTAGAAAAAAAACAAGAGAAAAAGAATCTCTCAAGAAATGATAGTAACCTCGGGGAATTCCAGGTTAGTTTCACTAACCAAAGTTGCTCACAGTCACTTATTGAAAAGACTCAAAATTTATTTGTAAAAGTAGCTCTTTTTTCAGTATCATTACACCAACTCAAATTTTTCTATTTTTTCTGTTAAATTTTACATCACTATATGCAATAGTGGCATTTAAATAGTTTTTATTGGTTTGAAAAAATGTTTCCTCAAAATCATTGGGTTCTTTTCAAGAAGTCACTGCAAGCAATTTTTGTTTGTGAAACTTACCCAGATCCCCCTGCAGTTACTATTACTTATTGAGAAATCTTTTTTCTTTTAGTTTATCCTTTATTTCATCCTGGTTCATCTAAAGTATTTTATTAGTTTATATGCTGTTTCTTCTGGTTTCTTTAAGAAGTCATTGTAAGTGATTGTTGTTCATGAAACTAACTCGAAATTCCATTATGGTTACTATCATTTCTTGAAGAAATCCTTCTTTATTTCCTACTGGTGCTGTTGTGGGGTTTCAAGTTAGTTTTACCAACAAAAGACAATTACAGTAATTTCTTGAAAAGAACCATTTCTTTACATGTTCAAACCATCCCAGTCTGATCTGTTTTACTTTTTTATTTTCTCCAACTTACTTTCATTCCTATGGACATAGTCTTGATTCAACTTTCAGCAAAGACTTTGTCAGCACATGAAGTTAAAAAAGCACTTTATATAATTAATTTGCTTAAAAATGTAAATCAATTCTCTATTAATTTGCTTTTTAAAAAGCATTTTGCTACACTGTTATTTTCAATGATTGAAATATTGAATTATTTTCTTTGTTACAATTGGCGCCTCATATAAACTATTAGCATGTAAGTAAGTTCTAAATTTTTAAAGTCATGAATTCAATTATCACTTTGGACCCAAATAAAGCAAAGAGCTTATTAGCATGTTTGAAACTTGCACAAACCAATATTTTGCAACTTATACCTGGCTTGTAACTTTCAAAAAAATTTATTTTTGGAAATCTGTACTATCCAAACCATAACTTTTTTATTTCTGAGTTTTCTTATCAAATATACAAAAACAAGAAAAATCAAATTTTAAAAGGAAATAGTTATTTATACAAGATTTAAAATTCAAAACCTGCAAAATATGATCTATTCACTTTTTATCAAAACTAATTTGGCCCATAAGTATCCATACGCTGACATTTAACTTGAATAAGACCTAAGTTGATCTGTCTATATCTGCTCATTGACATAGTAACTGCTGTGATCTTTATAGCCTGTCCACAAGAATTTAACAACAAGAGTTGAACAATTAAGAATTTGGCATGCACTGAATTTGGCCGTGAGTACAACATCAAATACACCAGAATTCAGTGTCTGTCTTTTTATTTATTTGGCCAAGGATCTATTTTTAGAAAGAAATGGTAGAGCCTGTCTACATGTTGTTATTTAAAAATATATTGGATAAATAATATGAAATAGAAATATAAAAAAATTTTAAAGAAATTTGGGATAAAAAGTATTGTTAAAACATTGTTTTTGATGATTACATTAAAACTTAGCTTGCTTGATTTTTAAAAGTTTAAAGCATATTAGCTGAATAAGGTTAAACCAAACCAAATTTTTGACACTTGTTTTTTCATTAAATATTGACTGAAGCATTTCTCTCTAAAAAAAAACTAGCTCTAAAATTATATAAAATTTATAAACAGTATTAAGCAATAGAAGCAAACAGTTTTATAGGGAAGCATCCTCTCATTTCTTACAAAAAAAATATATTCCTGGCTTGAATAAATAACCAAAAAGTGTTAAACTCTGGTTTACCAAACTCTAAGCTTTAAATTCTTTTAATTTCTTTATTTTAAATGTCAGATCAGACTGAAAGCAAACAATAAGACTGAAAGAAAAAAATAAAGTATGTTTTAGAAAGCACAAAGTGGAAAGATTGTTTAGATTTAAGTGAAAAGCTTAAAAAATAGCTATACTGCAAAATTGTTGATGCTTTGTGGAAAAAGATTGAAGTTGGAGTAATTCAACTTGGTTTAGACCAGGGATGTCTATCCTTGTTTCATTATGGGTTGAATTTTAAATTGAGCTGAAGTTGGCAGGGCGCAAAAAGATCTTCACTTTGAATCAGACTCTGATTTGTCAATTTTCCTCTCAAATGTGTCTGCGTAACTCATTTTTGGAAAACGCTTTGACATAGTTTTGAAAATATATCTAAAAACTTGGAATAGGCAGTGGGTCACATCAAAACCTTAAGTGGAGCGCAGGTTGGACATTTCTGGTTTAGATTGAAAGTAGTTACAGAAAAAGCAAGTGGACAATGTAATTTTTAGCTACAAACACTATACTTTTTGTTTGCTTTTGCTTGTCCACTTTCAGTAAGAACCAACCTTTACAGCACACTAGTTAAGCATGAACTGATTTTTGTTTATTGCAAAACAAATGCCTAGTTATGGTTGTTAGCTGATTTAAAACTAAGATTTAAAAAATATTTAAGTATAAAGTTTAAAAACTGATTAAAATTTCTGATAAAAAAATTTGCTCTTAATATGTTTCTGCTGATGCAAATAGAGTTTGTATATCATATAAAAATTGTCCTCTTCTGCAGACTTTGAGCAATCTCTTCATGTTTCAATAAATTTAATTCTGCAAATTTGCTTTAAAAGTTTTTTAACAGTTATATCAAAACATGTATTTCATATAATTGTACATTGTACTTCACTGACAATTTTTTGTCTAAATTAGATAATTATACCTTTTCCTCAGATGAACAATTGGTTAGTTTTGTTGTTACTTCTTTTTGTAAATATGATTTATTACTGATTACATTTTTTGGATTATAATAGCAACAAGTCTTTTAATACAGATTTTTTATTTTTTTAACTCTTGACAGCTTTTTTGTATGAAGATTTTTTTTGGAAGCAAATTGATAGCATGTGTCAGATCTCATTAGTTCAACGTAGTGAATATTTTGCAAGGTGTTGAACTAGTTAAAAAGATTTTCTGATTCAGGTTCAATAAATTTTATTTTTACAGGTTCAGCAAATTTTGTCTTTAGGAATTCAGTTCTGGTTTAGCTTTGGTTTGGGTTTAAAGAAAATCATTAGCAGTTTAAATGGATTTTTGATTTGGATTTAGTTAAATCTCTAATTTTATGAAATATTTTTCTGTCTATTTTAGCATGTATATAAACTAATAACATGGCTGTGAATCATGGCCATAGACATACCAGAACAAAGGGGAAAGGGGGACAAAACATTTTTGGTGGAATCATGATTTTGCATGATTTTACCAAAAAGCCCAAGGTAACATATATTGAGCAGAATACATTAGCTTCATTTTGTACCCAAAATCTTTTTGGCACTCAAAAATCAATTTTCCAATTTTTTGCATTGAAATCGTTTTTACCTAAAAAAAGACAATTTAATGATTGAATTTGGTGTACAGCACATTGAAATAAATTATTTGGATATAGAATAACTTTTTTTCTTCCAACAAACATTTTTACTAGTCCCTTGAAATACATATTAAGTGCCCAAAAAATAGATTATTTTAAATATTTTTGCTAGTGAACAGGTTGAGGTTGCAATTGTGCCTCTATTGCTTCTGTTTGTAGCCAAATGATCAAGGTGGGCCAAAAAAACTTTTTTGAAATCAATCAGCTGTTTTAAAATCTTGCAAAAACACCTAAAACTAAGTTTTATGCAGTTTTGATTGGTTGCCTTGACTATTGGCTGTGCAATGAGGTCAAAAGGGTCACAAAAAGGTCAAATTTTTTAATATTGTTATAACTTTTAATATAGGGATGCTAGAAAGCTCAAACTAGTCTTAAAATAATCAAAAGCATCAAGTTTATATTTGCTTCTAAAGAAAAATTTTATGTATAACCAAAGAAATTTTAGTTATTGGCAAAAAACTGATTTTTCACCCAATTTGGTTGCTATTTAGCTGTACTACAAGACTTAAAAATGTTGTTTCATATATTTTACAAAGTTACAGATTTTTTTATGAAATGAATATTTGTTTTTATAAATTGTGACACTGTTTTACTTTTAGAGCTTTTTAAAGCATTTTGCAGCAACTACTATTATTAAGCTAGCAACTGTTCAAACCACAAATAGTCAAACTATGTGGTCAAAGTTATAGGCTATACAATAGCAATAGTATTTTTCAAACTGTCCTATCTGACAATAGTGCCAACTCTGACCTTTGATTAAATCTTTGTCTAATCACCTAATTTTAAAAAATAGGTCTATAATATTTTTGACATTTCATTGATAATTAACAACAAATTTTAACTCTTGTCATAGTGATAAGTAATTGAATAGACTACAGCAATAGCATTTGCATGGTACATCATTAATGCTGCATGAAAATGTTTAAATTGCAGGTAATTAGGTTAGGTAGTCCAGTAAAACAGTTATTGATACTTTATATAGAAAGTGATTTAGAAAAGGATATAATGCTACAATGAGGTCATTCCACAAAAAAAACAAAGGTCCTGCACCATGGTTGAGTTTTTAAAAGTGTTGCAGATTTTTCAACGAGTATTCTACCAACTGAAAGACAAGCTATTGAGTGGTTGTTACATGAGAATAATTTTTTACAACTGTCAGCTTCTAGAATTGTTGCAAATGAGCTAGAAAAGAAATGGCTGTGGTGTAACACTTACTATCTCCATCCCTTAATAGTTACTGAGCAGCTGCAGGATTTAATCAAGAAATTTAGTATGCTGGACCATTAGTCAAATAAAAAGAAAAATGAAATTTTTTTTGCAAAAGGAAAGAGATTTTATTGCTGATATGGACAAACTTTCTGATATTTTTTGTCAGAACCCATTAAGAAGAAGAGAATTGAAAAAACAAAACAATTTACGTATGAGTGACAAGGGTTATTCTTTTTATGAAGACCAAAAGGACCAATGCAAAAACTGTCTTGATATAGTAGAATTACCAGATTTAGGAAATTTTTTTAGCCAGCAGCACAAAGGACAGGAAAGAAAACGCAGTTGCAAATTCAGGTTGTTTTTCAGCATCAGATTTTAGCACAAGTTCCTCACAACATTATCCACTCTTATCAAAAACTGAATCTGTACTATCAGACATCACAAATAAGTATGAGAATTTAACACTGTTAAATTCATTGTTTAATTCATGCCATAAGGTTGTAACTTAGGCCAACTAAGGTCAATAATGTTAATTTTTCTTCAGGGTTTTATTACATCATCAAAGTTACACAATTTACAGTTTCAATCACTCATGAGTCTTTTTACTGAGTTTTATAGGTTAAAATAAAGTCAAAGTTTTATCTTACTGAATTTTACATGCAAAACTTATTTTTGCTTATTTTTGCAATTTTTAAAGCAGCTATGAACAGTTTTAACATTTTGTTTTTGCATTTTAATAGCTGGTTTTCTAAAACTTTTGGGGCTGCAACTCATTAGCATCAGTATATATATTTTTTTAATTTCTGAATCAGCAATACAAGTTTTACAATATTTCACTGACTTTAAACCTCTAATAAAACCTTTTAATACCCCCATCTTGGAGTGGCAATTTTTAGTTTAAAAATCTCTGATCTATATTGTGAAAATGTTTACCAATTTAAAATTCAGTAAAAACAAAATATTATTCTGATGTGATAAAAAAGAATATGTATATTTAAATGCATGTTTGTTATAAAAAATTGGCACCATGGCCAGTAGCTAAAGAACGTGCCCTATTAATGCAAACTTGATTGACATGGTTGTGGCTCAAAATCTATTCGCATTAGTCTGCTACAAATTTAACTTAAATTTCTTCTTTTTTTGAAGAAATTATAATCATGCTACTTTGGCTCATCTTTAGTACAAATTGTTGACTATACAATTTTGTTAGCAGTTTTGGTTGATTAATTTCGCAAGTTTATTTGCAAAATTTTTCTTAAAAAATCTCAGCTCTATAAGCTTTCATTTATTCAACTTCAAATAACTATAAATTAAAAAGAAACAGATGATAATTGAATAATCAGACTAATCTCTACCCTCAAAATTTACTGATCTCTACCCCAAAATCAGCTAGTGAAAAGACACCTTTTATTACCACTTTACACCCAGAATTACTTAAATTTAATTCAATCTTTAATAAATTTAATAACTTACAATCAGATTTTTGTCTAAAAGCTATTTTTTAAAAAAAACCATAACCACTTATAGAAGATATCCAAGTTTGAGGAATATTTTAGTTAAATTGACATTAAAACCAACAAGTAGGACTTTTTTTACTGCATGGATTTTTTCATTGCAACAGACATGATTCTTCTACATACTAACACTCTTCCAAAAATTAAAGCTTTCATTCCAACCATATTAGTAAAACATTCAACATACACAGACACATTACTTGCAACAGTACTAACTTGATTGATATAATTACCTGCTCCAAATGTCAAAAACAATATGTAGGCAAAAGTGGTAGAAAATTAAAAACACAGATAACAGAACATCTTTGTAACATTTGCAAACACTATTATCGATCTACATTTCAACACTAGAGGCCCATAGAACACATGCAAGTCAAAGCCACAGAAAAACTCTAAATCTAGTAATTATCGGAAAGCAAAAGAACTATTTTGGATTAATAAATTACAATCATTAAAACACGATCTCAACAAAAAAGATTATTACAATGAAAACAATGTTCCACCAGCGCAACTGCAAAAGACACCGCTAAACCGCAAGGGTATACTGGCGGCGGTTCCGATATGCTAACCACATCGAGTTAGCTAACACAAAGTTTTCAACTTTTTCAGCTGGGGTCAACAACAAGCTGTAGTGTCCTGACGAGTCCTAATAAGGACGAAACAGGTCTGTCGGCACTTGCTTGTTGATTGACTTGACCATTCTTACTATATGTTTTTAAAAAAGATTATTATCCAGTATCATTCTTTAACATCATTTCCCTACAAATATTAATTTTATACTTTATTGCTTTATTTTTACTTGTTATGTTTTTTATGCAATGTATTTAATTCATTTAATCTTGAAACAGTTTAGTTAATTAATCAATTAATAGAAGTTGTACAAGTTATTGCCACTTTACAGTCATTGCTACGTTCCATTATTATTGTGAATCATAGATTTGGTATGTTTGATAGTTGCTATACAATTTTATCAGCTGATTAAACACCCGATGAAGGACAGGTTTTATTCTTTTTATTCTTAATATCTTGCACTAACAAAAAATTTTTTACATTCCATAATCATCTGTTTCTCTTTTATTTAGTTGTCTGAAGAAGCTAAAGAAGCAAAAGCTTATAGAGCTGAGTGGTATTTAGCTGAGATTATTTTTAAAATAATTTTTTCAGTCTATGTAGCCTACAATAAATCTCCCACTCAATGCAAGTTTCAACCTGTTTTAGTTTTTGACAGTTTTGGATTATTTTGTTAATTGAAAACATGTAAGATTAAAGAAACTAAGCCACTTAAATACCTCATGTTAACTACTAATATAAATCATTAATAGGCTTACAATGTTTTTCAAATTGTGTTTGAATAAATTTGATTGTTAAAATCTGTGATATTTTATTTCATTTGGTACAGAAGTGCAACAGGAGGTAACGTGTGATGAAGTGAAAACTGTGAAGGGATTTTGCTATCTTCGTGATAGGTTAATTGCCAGTGGAGGATGTGAAGATGCAGTGACTGCAAGAACAAGATTGGGTGGAAGAAATTCAGAGAGTGTGGTGAGATACGATTCAGAAAAAAATTCTCTTTGTGGATGAAAGGAAAGGTATATAAAAGTTGGGATTGAAAGAAGCAACAGATAAGCTCACAAGGGAAAATGATATGAGGTGGTATAATCATGTTTTGAGACAACCTGAGGAAGATGTTTTGATGAAGGCAATGGTACATAAAATGATGAAAAATGTAACCAGGGCCGACTGAGGATGAAATGGAGGGAACAAGTTGAAGGAAACATGAGAAGGATTGGTTTAAAGAAAGAAGATGCACCGATCACTGTAAGTGGAGAGAAGGTGTAAGAAGGGTTGCAGAAGTTATGGGATGCATCTGGCCACCCTCAGTCACTAGCGATTAAATCCAATTAAAACTAGATTGATGATGATGATGATTTATTTTCCAGTTAACTCTGGCTCAGAATTTTTTTTTTAGATTTAGTTCAAGTTTAAAGTAATAACATACAGATCCTGTTCTGGTTAAGTTTGATGCCCTTCATTTTAGTGCACATGACAAGAAGAATATCAAATAACTTGTACACAACCAAACCAAACTTTTATTTATTATACCTGCAAATGGTCTTTTGTCTTTGTAATTTAAGTGGAAAATGATAATGCATAAGTTTATTAATTAAATTTTTTATACTAATAGATTGACTATTTTCAATACCTTTTCTTGATCTTTTCCAATGTTATAATTTTTTGTATGAACAATTTAATAGTGATCAAGAATAAAAAAATGAAATGAAATAAAATGCTGTGTCATGAGAGTTGAAATAATAATATTCAATATTTTTATAGATTTGTTTTTATAATATTGTAATAGCCTTATTTGATAACTATTGAAGTATTTTTCTATTTAGTTAAATCGAAATAGCTGAATTGCGTGGTAAGTAACTGCAAATATTGTATTATATTTTTTAGTCCCAAAATATTTCAACTGCCATATTTTTAGAAAAGAAAACTTTTTTCCACATACGGTAATTTTTATGCATATCTTTGTGGTTTTTGTTTATTATTCAGTTTCTCTATTTTTTTTTAATTGTGGTTGTATAGCTTGCTAGTAAAGTTTGTGTACATCAAATGCAACTGTTGAAATAGTTATGTATCATTCATTTCAACATTTTCGGTTGTTATTGGCTGACTAAGACTAGTTTTCTGGCAAGCATAATTGTTTTTTATACAAAAAGTTATATTTTTTTTTAATATTATAGTATTAAAACATTAGTCAAGCTTTTCATAATGTGGGGCAATTTTTTTCTAAATTTTGACAAATGGGCCAGAAGAGCATACACAAGACAATTTTTTTTAAATCCAGTTGAAAATAATGCTATCAAATAATGTCATAATTAAGATAAATTGGTTGGCTGGCCAGATTTGGTCTTGTGGGCTGTAGTTTGCCCATGTCAGTGCTAGAGAATAACATTATAAATCTACTTTTGTTTCATCTTGATAACATATTAATTATAACAGCTTAACAAAACTTCACAAAAACTTTTCATTAGTTTTTTTTGTCCCATAACAATTGCTTTGTAGAAATTGTATCTAAAGTACAATGCAGTGATTTAGCAAGTAATCAATTTTTTTCAAATAATTCACTGTAAATATATACTGTAGGATTGCAACCCAACTTTTATTTTTTAAAATAATAAAAAATTTTACTTTTTAATCTTCTTTCACGGTCTATTTATTTGATGTCATAACTTTTTCTTGTAAATTTTTTCTTTTAATTTAGTGGTTTGATTTACTCTTGATATAACAATTATACTTATTTTTCAATTTTAAAATCTGCATAATATAGTCTCATTTCCACAAAGTGTAAGTCACCAATCAGTTTAAATTTATAATCATTATTACTACTGTATTTTTTAATTGCTGTCAAATTGTTACCCTAGACATTTTGGTTGCAGATATTGTTTTTTAACTTTAGTTTGACAAAATTAATGAGAAATCCTGTAGTTTAGGGTTTGGATTTTTTATGTTCTACTTATTTTACATATTGTTTTTCTTTCTAATTAAAAAAATACTTTATTTTACTGATCTGTGACATTGTTGTTTAATTACAGTTTGAGAAGATTAATAAAAAAAAACCTGCTGTTTTTAGACTTCGAATTTTCTTTTATTTACAATTTATTTTACCCAATATTTTTTTTATATTATTTTTCTTTTCAATTAAAAAAATACTTTGTTTTATTGATTTGTTTGTATAACTATCAGTTATATTATTATTTCTTTTTAAAAAAATTGTAAAAGTTTTGATTATCAAGCAAATCTAATGTTTTATTTTTGGTCAAGTTTTGGTTTTATATTATGTTACAATTTTGTCTTTGTGGCACAAGTTTTAACACAATTTTTGAGATTTACGTTGTAAATGAGAAGTTGTTTTTTACTCTCTCTTTTAGTTCCTTTTATAGTTAGATGAACTCTTTTATTCTATTGTCCAGTACAAGACTGCTAACACTGTTAGTGTTGATTTTCATTTTGAAAAATCTTTTAATGCATTTTATTATGTTTATAAAATAGTCAACTAAATCATTAGTATGTAGTTATGTAATATAGAGTATTTGTCAAGCTTATTAAGATTATTTAAGTAATATTTTTAGTTTGTATGTGTTATGGATGGTAGTGGGGATGACAAGCCACCAGCACCTCCTGTCAGACAACACGGAGCATCCCAACGAGTAGCCGATATGCAAACAAACAAGCCTCTCCCTTCTGTCCCAGAAGAAAAAAAGAAAAAAAAATTAAAGTATATTTTTACTGGCGATAGTGATAAATGTGAGTTTATAAACTGGCTCGTTTTAAAGCTTTTATTGTGAAAAAACATTTTTTCGACAGCAAAAAAAGATAAAGCAAGAGAAAAACCTGAGATATCATATCCATCTGATTTTGCACATACTGTTCATGTTGGATTTGATGCTGTCACTGGAGAGTTTACAGTAAATACATTTGAACTTTTTTGAATGTTTTTTTAATAATTCTATGTTATATTAAAAAGCTAAGTTAGTTTTTTTTCTGAAAGCACATATTGTAACAGGGAATGCCACAACAATGGTCAAGACTTCTTCAAACATCAAACATTAGCAAGTATGAACAGCAGAAAAATCCCAAAGCTGTTCTACAAGTAAAAATTTGTAATGCTCAAATATTTTTTTGTATTGAGTTTTGATACATTTTTTGCAGGTTTTGGAGTTTTATGACCGCTCTGAAAAGCATGATCACAAATATATGATGAAAAATAGCACAAACTACCAACAATCTCAAACTGTATTTAAGGTAAACCTCAGTTCTTTTTTAATGTTGTAAAAGTTTTAGTGGTTGATGTTCTAGTTTTTGCTATCAACTGGAACAATCTTTCATTTTATATGAACATGAAATAGTTTTTAAATCATATGCTATATGTGTAATGTAGTTTTTACAAAATAAACCTATGTTTTGCTTGTGACAACATTGGAACGATTGAAATTCAAATGTTAGTCATTAAAACAAATATACCATCACTATCCATACTTTGTTTCAGCCGTCTGCGCACAATACAACAGTGAAGAAGATAGAACAACAACCAACTGCTCCTGAAAATGTAGAATCAGGAGGAGAACGTGATAACGAGTCTGGTGATGATGATGAAGGTCCTCCTCCTGCTATTGCTCCCCGACCAGATCATACTAAATCGGTGTGTGTTGCTGTGGTTAGGAGCGTTATGTTGAAGTGTAATTTTGAATTTCAATTCAG
This sequence comes from Diplosoma virens, assembly GCA_963680785.1. Lineage (NCBI taxonomy): Eukaryota > Metazoa > Chordata > Ascidiacea > Aplousobranchia > Didemnidae > Diplosoma > Diplosoma virens. The sequence continues at coordinate 37,040,999 of OY796887.1, read as the reverse complement.
AAGGCTAGCAATTAACTTAATTCTATTTATATTTACTAATTTATTTCAAATGAAAATGAAATAAAACAATGTTTAAAATAATAACGTGTTTCATTTAATAATTCGCTTATTGCTGTTTTAATTTCACTCTTAAATAACACATCCACGTTTCAATTATAGATTTACACCAGATCAGTCATAGAACCATTTGGTCCCCAGAAACCCGCAAACTTGGCTGCTACTGCTGCAGGTAACCAAGCAGCTCTAAATAATCGCCAAGACAAGCAGAAGAAAAAAAAGATTTCCGATGAAGAAGTTTTGGCCAAGCTGCGTGAGTTTTTTTCTTTTTTTTTTAACTTTTTAAATTTACATCGTTGTTGTTTTTTTAGGAACTATTGTTAGTGTTGGAAACCCTGACACAAGATATACCAGATTCGAAAAGATTGGCCAGGGGTAAAACTTTCGTTACGTTTTGACGTTAATTTAAAAATAAGTTTAGTTTGTAAAGCCGATATATTTGAAACATAGTTTATTCAGGACGTTTCGAAATTATAACTCATTCAATCATCAACGCTAACGTCGTTAATGATTCGTTAAACGCAATTGATGATGGAATGAGTTATAATTCCAAAACGTCCTGAATAAACTTTGTTTCCAAATATATTGACTTTACTTTTTATTCTGAAATTGTTTAATTTTCTAACTCTAAAAACTCTATTGGCAAAAATCATTCTTGATTTTATGCTTTTTTTTTTATATACGAAGATCTGAAAGAATCAAAATTAAAATTTCAGAGCATCCGGGACTGTGTTCACCGCCGAAGATGTGTCTACGGGAGATCAAGTTGCAATCAAACAAATGAATTTATCGCAGCAACCAAAGAAAGAACTTATCATCAACGAGATTATTGTGATGAGAGAAAACAAGCATCCCAATATTGTCAATTATCTCGATTCCTATTTAAAGGTATCAGTCGGTGGTAGATTTCAGTTTCGTTTTGGGCAATTTTTATACCAACCATGATGACGTGCTTTGACGACACTACATGACGAGTGCCATCACATAGTTGAGCTGCAGTTTCCGATTACAGTGATTTGAACTACAGCCGCGCAGTCGAAACTCGCGTTAAAAAAATTAAGTTCGCATTTCTCTATACTACTGGAACACGGCAATGTAGCAAAAATTTTTTTCACGTTTTTCGTTTATCACAAGTTTCTTAGAAATTCAACTCATCGGAAAATGTATAATTTTTGTGAAAAGTTCGTTAAAGTTGAAAGAAAACGTTTACAGCTTTTAGTTGCAGCTGCTAAAACGTGACGTTTGTTTAAATCTTTTGTTATTTTGAATAAAGTCTATTCTTGATTTAGGGTGAAGAATTGTGGGTTGTGATGGAGTACCTCCCCGGCGGTTCTCTTACTGATGTCGTCACAGAGACCTGCATGGATGAGGGACAGATCGCCGCTGTATGCAGGGAGGTACGAGGAGTCAAACGAGAACTATGTCTGAAAGGCGTTTTAACAATTTTTTTTTGTTCAGTGCCTCCAAGCTTTAGAGTTCCTCCACAGCCGTAACGTGATCCATCGCGATATTAAAAGCGATAATATCTTGCTCGGAATGCAAGGAAGTGTAAAGCTGAGTGAGTTGTGGTCAATCTTTGCTTTTGTTATTCATACGTTGAACCTCTTTCTCTGCAGCCGATTTTGGCTTCTGTGCTCAAATCACTCCCGAACAAAGCAAACGGTCGACAATGGTGGGAACTCCTTATTGGATGGCGCCTGAGGTTGTTACCCGGAAGCAATACGGGCCAAAGGTGCAGTTTTGAAATTTTGTTTCTCTGTTTAGACATTAATTGGACATTGATTCGCTCTGAATTCAATATCAAATTACGTTTGAGTACAAGTCACAATAATATCCCTATAATTTTGTTTAAACTAAACAATTTGGCTGATATGACTTTTAAGGTTTTAGTTATTTCAGCGTCAGCAGTTATACAAATGTTTCCTTTTCCGGTTGCCTTGCTCTAACAATGCGTTTGTCTGGAAGTCTTTCAATAGTACCCTACAATAACAAGTTTTCTTGTTCACTGCCTTTTTCACGATCAGTTAGGTACTTCGCCACAAATCCCAAACACAGTTTGTTACAATCACAAAGCCATCAAAAATTTTAGTTTGTAAGCGTGGCTTGTGACGTAACCGAAGCGGCCTACTATCCTGTCAGTTCATTGGTCTTGCCGCAAAGTGACTTGCTTGAACTCGCGACATCGCTTTGCTTTCCTGTGCGCGTTATAGCGTGTTTCAAAAACTATAACAACCGATTTCTTCATAACGTTGTCGTGATTACCTATGATCATGACAAATCGTCTATGAGATCTGACTATCAATCGTTTCAAGGTCGACATTTGGAGTCTCGGGATCATGGCAATTGAAATGATAGAGGGGGAACCCCCGTACCTGAACGAAAATCCTTTACGGGTGAGTTAACAATGTGTTAGAGCCGGTGGTCCGATGACGCCGTGCAATTTTTACCCACAGGCGCTTTACTTGATCGCCACCAACGGCACTCCCGAGATTCAGTCGCCGGAGAGATTATCTGACACCTTCCACGAGTTTCTTCACTGCTGCTTGGAGATGGACGTAGATCAGCGATCTAGCGCCACCGAGCTGTTGATGGTAATCTTGTGTTTTGAATGTGCTTCCGACCAAGTTTTCTCGCAGTTGTTTAAAAGTCGTTTGTTTGCAATATTATCTTGAGCCTCGAGAGTCGATAGCTCGAATATTGTCACGTGACCGGCTGAGTGGTGAAACTGTGTTCAGCTGATCATCGTGCTTTGACATTTTTCAATTTGACTCGATCAAAGATTTTGTTCTAGCGGCTGTGAAGATAATTTGCCATTGTGACGTAAATGTCCAGACAATAATATTGCAATCATTAACTGGTTGACAATGTTAATGTATGAAAATTATCGAGGTTAAATCGATTACAACGATGCTGAGCTTATTTCGAGCTTGGTAATACTTGTGCACGTTGCCAAATTTGCTTGGATCTATGAAGAGCCCGTGCAGCCGAAAATATTGTCACGTTTTTTGACTCGTTTACGTTTGGCACTGATTCAAATTGGCTCAAGCTCTTACGCTTTTTTAAAACGGAAAAGAAGGGTTTGTTTTAATACTGCCTCAAAGTGTGGCTATGTTAGAATTTTGAGTATTCTTTTGAAAATTAACTTCCGTGTTTAAACTTTTTGCTTTGACTTGAAAACTTAAGCAAGAAAGCAACCTAAGCCAAAGCTGACCAACCCACGGCCCGCGGGCCCCTTGTGGCCCGAGAAGTGTTTTGGTGCGACCCGCCAAGAAATTTTTAATCAAATGCCGAATCATCTTGAATTATCGCAGTGCCTCTGAACCAATTCAATGGTGCGCAGATAACTCGAAATGCAATTATTTTTGACTCAGTAAGAGGTTCTTGACTTTGTTTAAAAAACCAACACGTAGAGTCAAAGTGATGACCTTTTTTTGTCTTAAACTAAATTTGTGATTAAAAATTCGATTTATCATGGAAGTTAACTGTTAAAATCAATGTGACCAAAAAAGAGAAAAATAAAAGCAATTCAGCACTTTAACTCTGCTTAGTGTCAAAATATCAACGCTACCGAAACATCAAATTACCAGCGTGGCGCGCTCATGCTCGAAGAAAATTTTGAAATAAGAATGAAATTTATGCACTAATTGTAAACATTTGGGGATTTCAATTCTCAGCCAATTAATACAACCATTGCTGATAGTGCCTGCGGAACTTAATTTTTCACCCTTATCTATGATTGTAACTATCAACTGTAATTTCATATAATTTCTATCATAATGATTGATCCATTTGTCATCATTATTAAACATATGAATTCATAAAAGTATTTTTGTTGGGTATTGAAAAAAAGGCAATGTTTACTCACATGCTATCACCGCAAAGTCGTTTTTGTTTCTTGTTTAGTCGGGTTCATTCAAATCCATTCATTTTACTATATTCATGCATTCATTACTTACAGTACTATTCGACTGTCTCACTGCATACATTTTATGGTCCGTTGTAAATTTTGAGTACAGCGTGAAAAGTGAAAGTTTACGACTGTTTCTTCAATCCTTAAGTTTTAGCTCATTCGATATTTTCTGTATAGTATTGAAAGTTGATATTTTGGTAGCGTTGTTATTTCAGTTGTTGATTTCGGGTTGTTGATATTTTGACAGGATGCCTTCACTCTTAAACATAAAATTTTTGAATTAACTTCCACGACAGCTTGAGTTTGGCATCAGTTTGATTACTGCACCGATTGCGGCCCGCGACGAGTAAAAGGTTGGGCCTGATTTATATCGTTGACTTAAGCAGTCGAGCCCAACCCCGAAACGACCCTGTTTTTTTTTTGTTTTTTTTCACTTTAAAAAATGATGGGCATAGCAGCGACACGAGAAGTTTCACGTTTCATTGGTTATTTTGTGTTTTTACATTTCGATTTAAGATAGGTTATCCTATTTACTTGCTGTTGAATCAGTTTGTTGCTACATTTTTAGTATGCAAATTACTAATAATTAAAATTTTTTCTGGTGTTTGCTCATCTCATTGTGCACGGCTTAAGCCAGGGTTTCCCAAACTTTTTGTTCATGGGTACCCTTTAGACACTTTATAGGTTCGCATGTACCCCCAAAATTTTGTCACATTTTTAATGCTAAGCTGAACTTTCTCTGACGCATAACTTACTTTAAATAGCTAAGCAACCCATAGCAACCCTTTAAAAAATCTTTAAAATCGGTAGCTTATAGTGATTAGGAGCGTTATCTTCTAAGATTTATTATGGCAGTTCAAACTCAGGAGGTTAACCACTAACTTGATTCTATTTACATTTATTTTCTTATTCAAATAGAAATAAATATAAAACAACTACAATATTTTGGACAACTAATTTTTTATAATTAAAACAGAAGCTTGAAGTTATCTAACTTATGTTTTCGGGAGAGTAACTTTACATATAGGCCTAACGATCTGCGACAAAGAAACATTGCTATGTGTAAGTGGGCGTAAAATCATGTGATCATGCAATCTCGAACGACAAGATGTGAAATTCGGATGTATAAAAATAGAGCATAAGAAAGTTAAACTTAGTTTGATTGAAACCGATTCAAACGTAGTTTGAAACCAAATTTTATAACTAATACAATTACTATAGTTGGATTTCAGGTGAAAATTTAAAATTTTATTTTGGCTATCAAATTAACCACTACAGTTTTAATTACTAAATTTTACTTTAATAGGAAAAATCTGATTATAATAATTAATTTAAATTTAAATAAACATAATCATAAAAAGCACACAAAATCATTCTGAGTTATGTAATAAGAGTTTAAACAAACTGTAGGCTACAATCAAACTAACAATATAACATAAATAACCAGCAATACTAGTTATATGGATGAACCTGCTTTTTAGCAACAAGCTCTTGGATGCGAGGTGAAAGATCAGGAAAAGCACAACAAAGGTCATGTTCTGGTATTTTTACTTAATTTCGATTGAATTTCCACCAGCACTGAAAATGTCGATTCATATACCTGTATATATGATGATGAAAACAAAAACTATGCTTGAATAGCAGGTGTAGCAATTTTTTGTATGACTTACACTTCATTAAACCAAAAATTTACATAACTATTTCTCAGAATACACATTACATACAAAACCATCATATTGAAGTTTAACCAGTTCCTCTTAAGTATCTGTCCCAGTCTGCAGCATTTGAGCGTTTGCAGTAAAAGGATTTCTAATATGTGCAAATCCATCCTAGACTTGGAAAATATCCATCAATTTTCTTCTCAAACTTTATAAGATGTTCAGTGACCAGCTCTGTGATGCTTTTGGTTTCATAATGTGCGTTTCGACTCAGAAATTTCTCCATAGAAGGACCTCTTGATGGACCACTTAGAAGCATTGTAGTTATTAGTCTATTTTAATTTCGGTAAATCATTGGAAACTAGCGAGAATACATGGAAAATAGACTTACTATATCCAAATTTAATCAATTATCCAAACAACAAATAAGTTAAATAAGGATATTCTCTTACATATAATATACCCCTTGAAAAGTCAAAATATACCCCAGTTGGCTTACGTTATATGTCGGTTTTGTTGCCCGTCCATCTAAGCGAAAATGATTGATGCTAAACGAAAATATATGACGCAATCACGCAGCCATTTGTCATTCTGAAAGTGTATAGATTAATGAAATAAACTGGGATTGGTCGCTTCTGCCTTGCAACAAAACTCTTTCTTGATTGCAATCGACAAAAATTGAAACAAAAGCAAGTGCATCGACCCCCATAAACCTTATCAACCCAGTAAATTTTTAAAAGACTAGGCGATCTCTGTCTCGGTAACTCGCGACGTGACTGTGACCTGCATCTTCACGATCTTATTGCTTGATGCAATGATTTTTTTGCAGCACCCCTTCCTTCAGAAAGCGGCCCCTCTTGCCACTTTGAATCCCCTCATCCTCGCTGCGAAGGAAGTTGCGAAGCATCACGGATGATGACGTCGCTTCCGCACTCGGATGTTTGTTTATAATCCCCCTCGTTCCGGTATTTCGTTTCAGTGAAAGTCGTCGTAGACTGGGAACCGCATGTTGCTGAGCTTGTAACGACATGTTACTCTGGCCGGAAGTGACGTCATGCCATACTTATGCTGTCTGTCGTTTTTCTTTTTAATGTTTGAATGTAGTAATTTTATTGCGCCAAAATTAACGTTGATTAATCGAAGCGTTACCTGCACCAGTGAAGACTCTGTTATATGTTCGATGTGCAACGATCTGTGACGTAGGTTTCGATGTTGAAGGTTAATTTACAGCCACGTGGCGACGCTCTTCCACATGACGGGCTGCTAGAGCTGGTTTATGACGCTGTGTAATCGTCTCATGTCGAACGTCGAACCAGACACATTTTTTTGAGACAAAACGGATATTTTTTTATAAAATAAATCTTTATTTATCCGATACAATAAACTAATCAAATTATAATATGTTTTGCTTTATGTTAATTGATTAAAATCAAATCGTTTGTTTAACAAAGCGAGTAGTTTACGAATTTTTATTCTTGTGCTTATTGATTATCAAGTTGACATTTTTCATAACCTTGCAAGCCCTTGTATGACTCTAACCAATTTTAGATTGGACTATATATTCTGTATGAGTGGACTATATTAAATTGGACTTAGAACTATATGAATAGACGTAATTTTTATTTTTTATGGTTTCTTGCTGATACACATTAGCAATGCTTATTAAGATGAGTTTGTACTTTTGTTACTGCAAATCAATATGACGTAGCATATGTCTTTAAATGCAAGCAGTAAAGCAATAGCAAATATATTGTAATCAGTGGGCTGCAATTATTCTTCCGAGAAATGGCAATGCGTCTTTTCTCTGTGCTTTTAATTGGTTGTTTTTTCTAATTTCAATATTTGAAATGCTAAATTTAATTAAATTGTGATGTAATTTTCCCATGATAATGGTGGGTATGTACATCGGGCATACTCGATGGTTCTTCACAAGTCGCTGTCGTGTACTCGGATTATTATTCTATCTTCGCACAGTCACTCGCCGTTTTAAAAATTAATTATATTCGCTTCAATAAAAAAAAATGGCGTCGCCATATAGTTTCTTGCATGTAAGTCGCCACTCTGTAGTTACGGTCGGGTACTGAAATCGAGGAGTTTTATATTAGATATCGATGGGGATGGCATTGAGCGCTTTAAGATCAGACCTTATTTTTTCCCCAAGGACAATGTAGATATGAGCCGAAAATGACGCGATGCCCTATTTGATTAATGGCTATGCATGGTTTGATGAAGGGGTATAAGTCATATTTGTGCCGGACAAGTCGAGTGCAAAGCACGTGTGTGCCGATCTTTAAACATTCTTAGCGAATGAACCTTAATTAAAGTGTTTTATACCAGGGTTTCTTAAACTTTTTTGTTCTGCGATCCCAATATGTGTAGGCTAATTTTACGTTATTTTTTTCCTATGGAAAATTACGCATGTGCATGAAAAACCATGTAATAACAATGAGAAATGAAATAGTGAACCGCAGGTTGGTCATCGCTTCACTAGTGTTTTTTAAAAAGTTTTATGGGACACTTGGGAATCTCTCGCGGAACACAAGTAAGATTGATTGATTGAGCATTTAAATAAAAACTCCTTGGCTGGCCGGCCGCACCAAAGGGCTTCAAGGGTCGCAGGTTGGACACCCCTGATCTATAAAAATCAATCTTGGCTTATAACTCAGACAGTAATTTTTTTGCTTTTGTTTCTTGCTGTTCTCTTGATTACGTGACACGCCACCTTACTACTTTATGACGCAACAATGGTGTAATGATACTTTACCTTTTCTAGTTTTTGATTGTCAATAAATATTTTTGGCAATTTCATAAGCACAAAAAGCTAATCTTTTTACGCGACCCACAGTTTGAGAAGCCCTGTTCTATATCATACTGTTGTTAAGCCTGAAACACAGATGAGAATTCTGCTTAAATGCTTATTCGTTTTTTGACCCCTTCAGCTCCTTTGCTCAAAGAATCTAAACAGTAGCAACAAGGGGATACTCCTCCCATACGACCGACAAAAGCCAACCGGCCTCTAGTTTAAGGACAACAACTGAAGCGTTAAACTTGGAGCAACCGTCAATTAATCGCCCCGGTCAATTTACAGAGTTAATGATTAGCATTAGGTGTGTAGATTTATAGTCCGAAGAATATTTATAGTTTGGCGAAGATCATCCGGCTAGAGCGCGTAAGTTCCCAGAGCTGCTTGATGGGGAAAGCAATTTAAGTTGCTTCACTTTGTTATCACTTTTTAAATATTTGTGTTTTCTCTATTAACTTGCTTTTCTTTTTCTTCATGTCAAATTTGTCTTTATCAGCAGCAAGCGATAAAACTTTTTTCAATCAAACTAATTAACATTAAACTTATTTAGTAAAAATATTGCTTCAAAGATTTAACAGCCAGCTTTCATTGTGTGATTTCTTACTTTATAATAAACTTCATAAGGAAAATTAAAAATGTAATTAAAGAATGAAAAAAAAATCAATTTAAGCAGTTGCATAAAGCGGATTTCTTCACGCTTGCATATGTTGTTTCAATTTCAGATTTAAATAATAAAGTAAGCATTTACAAGTTATTTTCCACTGTGGTTGACAACAAAAAGCTTACAGAAAAGTGAATCGATAAAAATTTTAATTTTTTTGTGGAGGATGTTTATTCATTTTTTAATTTTGTACGCCTAGCGTAAGCAGAAAAACATCCGCATAACGGATACTCCAGGTGTAAGATTGTTTAGTTGGGTCAGTCCCAAAATTTTAAAAGGGGTTTTGATTTTTAAATTTTTTATGTATTCTATCTAAAAGATTAATGTTTTTTAATAAAGTTTTTGTCCAAAACTGTTGCTTAGTTTTAAATAAAATTTTTCAAGGCTTTAAAGATAAATATTTTGCAGTTAGTGTAAGAATTAATGCCTTTTCTATTAAGTCGACCGTAAGATAGTAAGTCGAATTAACTAAGATTTGTAGATCTTTTTTTTTCTTTATTCTTTTTATCTATGTTTATGATAAAAGCTAATAAATCATAACAAAAATTGGCGCTGCTGTAACGCGGTCTAATCAAAAATCTTTATGCAACCTTTACCTTATTAAGTTGCTTGCCAGTAGGTGCTCTGCAGTTCTTAACTATGTGATCAAACTTGACTTAAGAGAATATGTGGCGACCTTAATTACTATAAGATTTTACTTGAAATTTAACGAACATAGTAGACGGAAAAACTTAAATTACAACTTGTTTTCTATTTTTGTTGTATTTCTTTTTTTCTGTTCTTTTGCCAAAAAACGGGAAAAGCCCTTAATGAAAATTAATTGTCTTGCGATAAACTCGCCTATTTAGAATTGAACCAAACTTTCGGGGACAAATTGAGACGGCCAATCTGTCATGAATTTCCCGGCTTTTTTTAAAGGTTGTGACTTTTCTTTAAAGTACCTGACCAAGACTACATAGCTGAAAAGATTGAATTAAACATATGACAACATTTATTAGAAAATAATGCTGCATTTTATTTTTGAAAAAGAATGATTAAGTCGGAGAGTCATGTAATTCGAGTAGTTCTAATTCTGACTTTAATAAACCATAAATGCTTCACATATTTACATCAATTCACATATCAAAAAGTCAAGAAAGGTTTCGGAAAAAGCACCACCCAACTAACTGAGAAAAACATTATAAAAATTTTGAAAGAAACGACTGACACTTTTAGAAATCGATGGGATCCTCAAAAAAAAGCAAAACTAAGAAATCGAGTTTCCGGAAATGTGTCAAAAAAAATTTTGTTTAATTTTACCGCATCAAGACAACAATTCCAATTCGATTTTAAACTTAATGAATTGAATGTTTTTATTACATTTTCAAAAATCAACAGAATCAAGTTTTTGGAGTCGCGCAAGTATCGGCGATTTCATTCGATTCAAATTCATCGAAGGTCAGCAAGGAACGATTTCTTTTTTCAGAACCAGCGAATCGGGGAATTGTTGCTGGACACCAATGACGTTTATCCTCTTCATCAATTGGATGAAAACGACAAAACGAAACAAAATTTGATACCTGAACGGGTTTTTCCTGATTACAAAACAAACTTGAAAGAGGAAAATGAATTCAAGAATAAGATGAATGAATATGATTATGTTGAAAAGTTTTGTAAAAATCAAAAGATCAACAAGTAGGCTATAATATTTAAAATTCTTGTGATACAAAAAAACCTAAGTTATTCATCGAAATCAAAAAAAGAAGCCAATCAAGTATTTATTTATTTATTTATCTCTATATTTATTCTCCTGACTCGCAGGAAAGCGACCGAGGCGCTAATACATAGAGCAAGCAATTACCCCGACCTGCTTTCGGAGATGCCAAGATATTGCTGTCGGCTTACAATTTAAAAGAGATATGACTGAAATTTGGAACTGCTCGCCAAGCAGGGAAAGTGCCGTGAAGGGCGTGAGTGGGTTTTGAATCTAGACAATGTTGATCATAAGCACGGCGCTTTAACCACTCGACCACGCTGCCGACTAAAGTTTGAGTTTTTTAAATAAAGCTAAAATAATAATTTGGAAAAATTTTCCCTATCAATAAACCGAACATATTTTTATTTTTTTACTTTCAGGACCACGGCTTTAATTAACACAACGATTCGCCGCAATCAAAAGGATAATTTCCATAACAAATGCGCACATGAAAAAAGCAGAAGCTATCCTGCGTTCTGGATTATTCTATACATGTTTTTGGTTTTATGTCTTTTTATTGGTTTGTTTTTAAAAATACAAATAATTCTTTTCTGACCATCGGTTATTTAAGCTAATAATGTTGGTTTCTTATTTTTGTAATGTTGCAAGAACATTGGAGGTTATAATTTGTAAATGTTGACCTTTTATTTGCCTGAACTTAGATTTAACGACGTCTTAATTAAGTCTTTAAAATGTTATTTTCTACTATATTTTTAACTTTAAACTTAATTATTCGATTTTTTGTTGCAGCAAAAATTTTATAAAAGTTGTGTCACCAGGTGGTCGAAGCCCGTCTCTCCTGCGGTTCACTTTTCAAAATTTTGTAGAACTTGCGGGCCGTCGTTGATTGGAAATTGTCTTAAAAGGCGGTAACGTCAAGTGAAAACTTTTTTTGCCTTCACTTGCTGTTAGAAGTAAATCGAGGGTTTAAAATGGCAAGGGAGACCTTTTTAAGCTGTCACATCACTTTTAAATCTTTTGAAGCGTGCAAAGGGTTAGCGCTGCTTCTGATCGGGAAGACTTACACTGATTAAAGTTTTTAGAAAATTACGTCGCCGGTCGCATACCGTTTGGACCATTCTAGTCCCATAACATCAATTTCAATTTATTGATTTATTTTTTATAAGGTTTAGGAATAGTTTGCGACAACTTTTTTGTCCCGTCTTTGGAAGTTATATCAGAAAAACTGGAGCTGAGCAAAGACGTGTCCGGCGCCACGTTTATGGCGGCAGGATCTTCGGCGCCGGAGCTCTTTGCCTCGGTGGCCGGAATGGGAACTGGCAGTGACGTTGGAGTGGGAACAATTGTCGGGTAAAAAATGTGAATGTGAATGTAATATTAACACATTTCTAAATTTGAGTAATGAATAGAATGGAATGTCGTCGTTCTTAACATAGTGAACCGAGAGTTAAAAGTTTTTTTGCAGATCTGCTGTTTTCAATCTTTTGGTTATAGTTTCTCTGATTACAGCTTTATCCAGTCAAGTAAGAAAAGAAAAAACTTTTTATTCTAATTTTTAAACCAAGATAAAGTGATTAATTAAGTGTAACTTAACATGCGTTCGAAAAAAATTATGATATTAAGCCGTATCACCATAGATTTGTTAAAATATATATTAAATATCATTAATGGATCACGATTTTTTAAAAACCTTTCGCACAATTTTTATCAATTCAATCGCACTTTTCTATACATTTACTGGCAAGAAATTTTTAAGAGTTCTCTGTTTTAAATCAATTCCAAGCTAAAATAAATTTTTTTTTTCTTTCGTACTTGGAAATTTCGTGGAACAAAATCTCTAGCAGTTTGAGTAAATTTTAAAAAGTTTCTTCGTTTGTGAGGTTAACTTAATGGAAAACAGAACACCAATAATGCTGAAACAACTATAATATTTTCACCAATTTAAAGAAGCTATACTTGCATTAGGCCTATGTCGTCAACATTAAAATAAAGGCCTCAACTTACAGTATTTTACGCATCAGTGATCCGTGATTACAAACACTACAAAAAAATGGGTTATTCGGTTGTAACAATTAATGCGAATAAAACCTTAAGCCAGTGGTGTTCAAACTTTTCGAGCCGGAGGCCGGATATAGATTTTTTGGGCCCCCTCGGGCCAAAGCGAGAGAAAAAAAATCTTCTCTTCGATCTCTAATTTCGCTATTTTTCTCCCAAAATTGTAGTGATCTCTAAAAAAAAGGCCTTCACCTCGATTCGAGCTCTAATTCCGCTACTTTTCTCCCAAAATCTTGGTGTGCTCTCTAATGAAAAGAACACGGCAAAAACCTGAAACTGGGGTATTCCCGATATAATTCTATCCAACTGTGGCTCAAAGTGAATGTATATGTTTTTAAAAAGAGCTCCGCGGGCTGGATGAAAAATCTTAGCGGGTCGTAGTTTGGTGAACACTGCCTTAAGCGTTCGTTTAAAAATAACTATTTTTATAGATCAGCAATTGCGATGTTGATGTAAATGTTTTTCTAACAAACACACACATTTTAGGCTTAATTACACCAAAATAATGCTTATTTTTATCGAATTTCAACTTGGGAGACATTTCTCAATCATACAGATTCCGGATTTTTATATTAATATTGCGCCGCCGGGTAGAGCGTGACCATTCTCAAAGAGGGGCACGAAGGTTGGTGAAATGTCGTAAAATATCTAAAACTCACATTGTTCATTCGGAAGTTATAAAAAGAAGGGGGCTCATAGTAGAAAGAATAACGCTAAGGGGTCACAACCACAAAGTTCAAAAATGTCTGATAGCCTATAAATCTTAGAAACAAGATATTCAAAGTATATATAGCAACTCAAAAAATTACTAAAATAAGCAAGAAACGAGTTTGATAAAATTTGATAAGGTAAAATTTTGGCAAATTTGACCTAATTTTGACCTATAAAACTCAATAAAAAGGCTCCTGCGCAGCGGAAATGTACTAACGTTGTGTAAATTTTATGGTGCAACAAAGGCTTTAAAAAGTTTTATCGACTTTAGCAGACCCCAGTGATAAGCTGGTTGCTAAACTTCTGGATGTAGACCATTGCTCAAGATATTTTAAAAATTAAATATTGGCAACATGCAGCTTAAAAGAAGAAAAACGGATTAAAACAAGGTGTCGCTGTAGGCTAGCTGCTATAATCAGTCGAAAATTCATTGCAGGTTTTGCAGCTCGACTGGAAGCCCTTAATGAGAGATGCCGCTTTTTACGCTTTGTCTCTTGTTCTGTTCATTTTGTTTTCGTGGAATGCAATATTTACCTGCTGGGAATCGTTATGTCTTATATTACTCTATGCTGTCTACATTGCCACCATGAAGTTCAATCCACAGCTAATGGCAGGAATGGAAAATTTGAAGTGCTGGTTTGTGTGAAGTTGTGGGTTTGAATAATAATTAATAATCGAAATTTACTACTTAGAATAGCTTGAAAACTTCAAATATTTTGTAAATTAATCTACAATTTATTAAGTTTCTATTATATAGTTTTTATTTGGTCTCAAATTCTGGAAGAGTGTCACCAGGCCAAGAAGCAGATATTAAGACAACGATTGATAAATCTGTTCCAAACGACGCATTTGCTGGTCAAAGTTCATTGGATCAAAAAACACCTTCAACTGTCGTAAGATGATTAGCAAATTTTAGTTTCAGATAAAACAAAAAGTCGAAGTTGTTAAAAATATACCCAATAATAAATTCGACCCATTCAAATATATCCGACTAATTTTAAAGTAGGTTTATTTTAAAGTGGTTCAAAAGTTGGTCTGGAATATTATACAATCAGGTTTTAAAACTCGAACGGGTATTATTTGCAGTTGATGAAAATAAAAGTACACCTTTTATTGGAACTCTTGCGTAAGATAAAAAAAAAAGCATCAAAATCAACGATGACTATTTGCTCAACAAAATACTGGGTAGATTATTATGTGTAATTTAAAACAATTTCAATTTAATTCTTTTTTATATTTGTATAGAAGTAATGTTGATGAAAATGCTCAATTACAAGCTATTATAATAATAAATTGTAACATAAACGTCAATCCTATAAAAACCAAAGATACATATTTGTTAGTAATTCCATCTGATTTCGGAAAAAAACTAGATACCACAGTAGATGTTTTAGTCAATATGCTCCCCGCTGTTGGAATAAACTTCCATATGATATTAGAAGTTGTAAATTAAAATCCGTTTTTAAAACTAAACTTAAAACTTTCTTTTTTGAACAATTTTTATCAGAATCATAAATAACCTATTGTATTTAAATAAGGTAATATTTATTGAATGTTAGTATTACTGTAGCTTTAGTTTGTATATATTTACTTTTATGTTTTGTTTTCTTTCTTTTGTATATGCTTGTACATCTGGAGTTTTGATGTTTTGCATGTTTTCTGTCTTTATTTGTATCTGCCAAACCTGAACTAGTATTTATTTTATTGACACTTATAATTCCACTACCGCTCTGATGCAACCATTTCTTTGAAGTAAATATTTGCCTGAGCGGGATAGAAAATTGTTTATTATTAAATTATTTTATTATTATTATTAATCTTAGTGACCCGACAATTGATCGAAACT
The DNA here is from genome assembly GCA_963680785.1 of Diplosoma virens. Taxonomy (NCBI): domain Eukaryota; kingdom Metazoa; phylum Chordata; class Ascidiacea; order Aplousobranchia; family Didemnidae; genus Diplosoma; species Diplosoma virens. Next base: position 37,025,602 of record OY796887.1, on the reverse strand, counting down.
GTATAATGGAAAATATGGCTTCACAGCTTTTCAGTTGTCCTCTGATGTTTGTAAATCTGATTTAACAAAGGGATAGTTCAATCGTAGAAACTCCACAATTAGATAAGTGTTGTTTGATAAACAGTCGTTTTGATAACCTCTCGTTTAATTACTGCCATAGTATTATTAGAAAGTACTACAGAGTAAACCAAACAAGATAATGCAAATCGATTCACTCGCACAAACAATCTACTTTTTCCGATTCAAGTTATTGATCAGACAAATAGCCTTGTTTATTCGATTTTGGGAAGTAATGTATAATAATATATGGCATTGCTCAAATGCTAAATCGTTTCAAAACAAAATTATTTGAAATTGCTTTCATTTAAAAGTAAACGACTGGAAATTTGATTTTTCACAAAGAAAAAGAATTAAAATAAAAGTAGGAATACCATTATTTTTTAATAAAGCAAATCTGAACGGTTAATGATTGTTTCTAATGTCTCAATAACTATATTGAAGCCCTTATATTTGTATATTATATGGCTCGCAATGTTTGAACCTTCATTGTATTAAAGTTTTTAGTTTTTAGAAAAATCTCGAAACTATTACTACATCGACTGGCTGTGGCATTCCAACTTCGTTTAAGCTAGAGAAACAATGGTGGGTAGAATATCAACATTTAACTTAAATCTTTTTGAGTAAATTTTACTTAAAAATTTTTTTAGTACAAGCTTACTTTTTTGAGTATGTAGTTACTTCATAGTCCAACTCTACAGGCTGTTAATTTGATGCTTTTTACCCTAATTTGGAAGCTTTTGGGATAAAATATAGCCATAGGCGTACAAGCTGGAAACAAAAGGGAGGCAATTGCCTTCATGACGCAAAAAACTTAGAAAGAATCAGATTTTTTGGGTACCGACCATGCATTATTTGGACAGAAGAAAGTTTTTCGATTCAGATCAGTGCGCAAAAACAACTAAGATTTAATGTGAAGACTTTTTTTTGGCCCTTAACAGTTTAATTCGGCAAAGCCAATCGTTTCTGTTCCATTTACAACTAAAAGAACAAGTGAAGATAAAAAATACAAGTCTTCATATTAAATCGGAGTAATATTCGAGCATCTCCATAAAATGTTGCGAAATCATAATTCAGCCAATCGTCGAAAAAAATTGGGAGAATTGTTTTGCCCCTCAAATTGTTTTGGTCTGATATAGCCATGAGCACAGCTGGGTATTCGATTAGTTTTCATTTAAGCCTAAGTTTGAGTTCAAATTCACATTTAATTTTTGAATTTGTGTATTTCATTTTTTTAAAGAACTTTTTTGTGGTACAGAATTTTAATATCGCTTTAAACAAAGTCGATTTCATCGGAGCCAGAAGTTTTTCGTGACGCTCTTATCAGTGACAATCGCGTCAAAATGGGACGAACCAGAGAAAATTATGTTATTTATAGTCTCAACAGTTGGGAGAAAGGTGCTGTGGTCTCAGAAAGTAGAAAGGCACAACTGGACAAAATCAAAGAAGTGTGGTGCAATACAGTGTAGTCTCGGAAAGGAGAAACGCACAATGTGCAATTGCAGTAATCTGCCGCTTAAGTTCGCAACTTGAATCTGAACAGCGAGTGCGAACTCAGCTGGTAGGTGCGAACTTAACATTTATACCTAAGCGATTATTATGTAACATAGAACCTGCACAATTATCAGTTAAAGTGAAAACTCTCGTCATTTAAAAGCTAGTGTTTTGATATTAATTGCTTCATTAACTTAAGATAAAAATTAATTTTTAGCAGGCAAAGGTAATATTATTCGTATAATAATGTCAGGAAAAGTTAAGCGATTGAATGAGTCAGAAAGATTGGAAGTAATCTTCAAGTTGAATCAGCCAAATCCTCCTAGTAAACGAAGTATCGCACGACAGTACGGAGTGAGTGAGGCTACTATTAGAAAAGTCTGGTCGAAACGTGAAGATATTCGTAAGCGTTCCGCTCTGATGTCTAAAGAAGCAAAAAAGAAAACATTCAGAGCGTCTGTGGGTAAGTTTACAGAAGTAAAAAATAAGTTATACCTGTGGATTGATAGTATGCGTCGAGCAAATCTGCCTGTTCCACCTTCCCTCGCCATTTTAAAAGCAAAGAAAATTGCTGAAGAACTATTAATAGTCAGGAAAAGTCGGCAGCATGGTCGAGTGGTTAAAGCACCGGATTGATGATCAACATGGTCTCGGTTCAAAACCCACTTGCGCCCTTCTGTTGTGTTCTTGGGAAAGACACTTTACGGCACTTTCCCCCGCTTGGTGATCTTGACAAGCAGTTCTAAATTACAGTAATATCTCTATTAAATTACTAGCGGACAGCAATATCTTGGCATCTCCGGAAGCAGGTCGGGGTAATTGCTTACCCTATGTATAGCGCCTCCGTCGCTTTCCTGCGAGTCAGGAGGATAAATATAGAGATAAAAAATAAAATAAAATACCGCAGGATGACTTTAAAGCGTCATGGCAGTGGTTTAGCCGATTTAGAGAACGCCGTGGAATACAACAGCTTCTTCTTCACGTTGAAGAAGCAGAGGTGGACCGAGAAAATTCTGATCTTGTTGCAGCTTTAGATAAGTTATATGCCATAATTGCAAAGTATGATCCCGAAAATGTATATAACATGGACAAAAGAGACTTATTTTTTCGGCTGCTGCCCAAATCCACCTTGTGTTAAGCTGTTTGAGGATGTTAGCAGCACAAGAGGAAAAACAAGCTAAAAAAAGAGTGTCACTTGCAGTTTGTGCAAATGCCACAGAAACGCACTAAATCCCATGCACATTAATTGGAAAACCCAAGTTTCCGGCTTGCATTGAGAATTGGGAATGGCCTGTCAAGTACATAAGTCAGAATAAAGCATGGATGGACGTCTCCACATGCTGGAAATGGTTTGAAGAAGTCTTTCATCCTGAAGTAAGAAACAGAAGATGACGCCCAGTTTTTCTATTGATGAATAATCTTGGTCATTTTCCAGCTTTTGAGAGAAATAACATCAAAGTGGTGTTTTTCCCACCCAACTGCACAAGCTGGAAACAGCCTTGCGATATGGGAATTATTGCAGCATTGAAAAAAAGATATAAATATTTATATCTCAAAGTTATTTTGGATTTCTACGAGCTGGATGAGAATTTAAAAGCTCGCAAAAAAAAGCGAGCAAAAAGACTCCCCAGAGGAGCAGCAGGTGTTGCTTATGGTAACCCTGCTCAAATGCTAGATGCGGCTCAATATATCAAGCTTGCTTGGGATGCGATATCGAATGCGAAAATAAAGAATGCGTTTAACAAGGCTGAATTAGTAACTTTGAAAGGTGGAGCTTATGAAGAAGTTGATATGATGGCTGATTTATTGTGCAGCTTCAAAGTATTAAATATTCCAATAGATAAAAGCACTCTAGATGAGTTTGTGCATGTTGATGACAAAAACAGTGAAGAGTTTTCATATAAGATTTTGGATGATGTCAATGAGGCGTTAGAAAGTATACAAGCAACAAATAATAATGAAGATAAAAACGTACACACTGTGGTCAAATCTTGCGCACTTAGTCCAATACCAACAGTGAACGATGTCACTTTTTGTGAGTTTGAATACATATATAATAAAGTTCTTGAAGTTGAGGATCAGTTGTGATGTCCCGTTATGCAAGCTCAAGCAGGAAATTACTATAATGAGCTGAGAAATTCCTTTGAGCTTTTTCAGCAAAAATTAAGGCAGGTTATTTGGGATAAAAACGCAGAAGAGAACGAAATATGCATCAGCTGACGATTTATGATTTGTTTAAATCGTGAACATTTTTATTACTTGTCTGATTTACTGTAAATATTAATAAATTTTTTAAAAGTTGAATCTTGATTTTTTGAAAATTTTTTGCGAACTTAATCGGGATGCGAACTTAAACGGGTGCGAACTTAACTGGGAGATTACTGTACCAAGGAGAAACACTGTTACTCACAACTTAGGTTATTTGAAAAGTTTTAATGTGTAAACCAGTGGTGGCCAACCTGCGGCGCATTGGACGGTTAGTGGTGGCGCATTGCAGTTGGGAAAATATTTCAAATGAAAAATCTTCCACAACTTATATCTAGGATATACAACTTATACGTAGGAAAAGTGAAAATGAGAGAATTTTTTCCAGCGATGACCTTTTTTTTTTTAGAGAACAACTTGATTTCAGTAGGAAAAGTAAAAATTTAGAGAATTTATTCCAGTGGAGAGTTTTTTTAATTTTGTTACAGTTGATAAAAAGTTTTTTGAAATTTAGGTTCAGCTGGTAACTTAGTTCGTTATTTAGTCGTCTAACTTTTCGGCGCCTGTAATGAAGGCTCGCCGATAACGCAATCTTGGCGTCTACTAAAAAAATAAAATTCTTAAATCTTTGTTTACTGGACCAGCCCTAAGTACCAGTAACGGCAAAAATATAGTCTAGCTAACCACAGCTCAGACTACCGCAATATCTTCTTTATTAATAAAATATGCTCCAATCGACTTAGGAGCCCAAAATAGTATAAATTTAACAACAAATAAATCAACAGCAAATATTCAGTAGCTTAACTCTTCAGCTCTTCACAATAACGTCGACAACCAAAGACTTGCGTTTAAAAAAACTATGATTTCACAAAGCTAACACAATTTCCAATACCGATTTATCACAACGTAACATTCCATCAATAATAATGCTTCCGAGCGCGTCTTATTTATATCACTCGGTCACATGTATCTCGAAAGTTCTTTAAATTTACTCAAATACAGGTTAAAAACAACAATCACTTAATATTGCATCATCTTGCTAGATCCAGCGATTCACAAACAAGCAATATTGCATCATACTGACTGTCACGAGACAAAACCAGTCAAGCACGATAATTTCGAAAGTTCTCTACGAAAGTGTTGCCATTTTCTTGTCACTAAATATACAATATTTAAATTTGCTTGTAAAATCGTTATTTCTTCGGCTATTCGAGCCGGACCAAAGCGCAATCAAAAATATTTTTTATGATATTGTGAAAATACATAATGTGGGCAACTTTTAAGAACGGAACATCCAGCGATGACTTTTTTTTTTAGAGAACAGCTTGGTTTCACTATGAAATTTTGAAGTCTTTCGTTTGTGTGGCGGATATGAACTGGACTTGAACAAAATTGGCGCTTCAGAACAAAAAGGTTGTAAATAAATTCCTTTTGTTTACATAAAAGCGGGTGTCTGGTTTCAATAAAAGTTGCCTTGAGTAGACAAAGATGGAATGAGTTGCGTGCCACAGCAAGAATTTTAAAACGTTTGTCATTATAGTTTGCAGCACATTGCTCGTTATCAAGCAAGTGTTGTCCTATGGCAGAGTCACAATCTGGGTTATTACGTTTTAGCTTACAAGATCTACGGGGTTGAAATTGTGTAGGGCGCTTCGCTTGCTGTTGTAGCCATTTAGGAACATTCTGTTTAGGAAGATCTGAGACTACAGCACCTTTCTCCTAACTGTTGAAACTATAAATACCTTGATTTTCTCTGGTTCGTCTCATTTTGACGCGATTGCCACTGATAAAAGCGTCACGAAAAGCTTATGGCTCCGATAAAATTGACTTTGTTTAAAGCGATATTTCATTTTTTATTTTTCGTATTTGAATTTAAAATGAAGCGCAAAAATTATCAACTGAATTTATATTCGAATTCAGCAAAAATTTCTAGTTTTTTTAATTAATCTAAAAAATAGTAACAACTGCTTATGGAATCGCTTTCAGTTTCTAGAAATTTTTAGCAAATTGCTGTTATTGTGAATCAATCAAAAAATGTTTCGTACAAATTCTCGTCTCGATTTTTAATTTTTATTTTTTGTATTAAGCCTATTTCTGTGGAAGATATACAAAACATTATCATTTGCTTTCAAACCAGTTTAATTAACAAATTTTTGATTTTCATTGATTGTTTTGTAATTGGAGAAACAAAAATCAAATTCTCTAATTCTGACACAAGTTTAGTCTGAGCTCGGATTCCCAGCACTCTTGTAAAGCTCTGTTGGCAAAGTGGTGGTTTGATTGTTATTTATTGCAAGTCTATGATGATATAAAATAAAAATAATAAAGATTGAGTCATGGCATTCAAAAACAAAAAAATTTCAATAGGGCAGAAGAATTTTGCTCAAATTTGATTCAAGAATCTTGCTCGAATTTTACTCATCAAGATAAAAAAGTTATTCACTTTAAATCAAAGACCAACAAATTCTTTTCTACCAAATCTGTTTCATGAAAATTAGATAAAATCAAAAGGAATTCTTGAATAGGTTAGTTGTCCGAATATTTCATATATTTAAAAAAACAGGTCAATTTCCCCTTAGTACTCTCGTCTCCAACGCCCATGGATTTAAAACAAACTTTTTCGTCGGTACAGTTTGGCATTTCGCTTTCAAAAAAATAGCAAAGTTTTGCATGCATCTATATGTTTATCTTAAATCAAAATATTTGCAATAGATAGTAAAAAGTAAAAATGACAAATCAAAAACCTCTTTCCAGATATCAAACAGAGTTCTCATTGTATTAGTTTAACATCAGTGAGTTTGATTTCAGTTCTTCCCGCTCTTATCCGAGCAATAGTAAGTCAAAAAACATTTCTTCAACTTCAATTGGTCTACAAACGAGTAGCTCTCCAAAAGCTATAAACAAGAAAAACCTGTCCAAAAATGTCCTCGAAAACTCCCTCAAAACTGCATCAAATGACGATGATTCTCTGTGTAAAGATTGTTTACAAATTTATCAAACCAAAGAAGGTTTTCGAGAAGATTTCCAATTCGATAAAACAGGAGACCAATGTATGATGCCTATGAATGAAAATTGGGAAAGTATAAAAGCAGCAAAACATGGAATAAATAAAGTGCCATGCGAAGGGGAGCCACCGTCGTACGAACAAGCGACATGCTTCACTGACAACAAAAATTTTCCAACAAATTCATTGTTTGAAAAAAGGTATTTTACCGGTAGTAATTTGTAAAAAATATAACGTCCTGTTTTTCAAGTTTGACATTGATAAATAATGCATTAAAGTGGCATACACTTTGCTTAGAAGTTGGTTATTTATTTTATATAATGTCTGTAATAGGGTAATTCAGGGTAAAAAATGTCAGTGGGCAAAACGGCTCAGTTTCACTTTGATCTTCAAAAACTTACCCTTTTCAAAAATAAAAACTTAGCTAAATACGTTAACGCACTTAATGGTCAGTTGGTTATTGAAAAATATCGTTTGCCACTGAATGATGTCTGCTGTTTCACAGAAAAAGTCGAAATAGTAACCTAAAGCATAATTTTGTGTGAATTTTTTAAGGTAACTTTTTTTGTAGCTTGAGACAAAAACATCTCATTAGGTTAGAAAAGTTAAGTTGAAAATCAAGTTTTTGAGGGAATAACAAACTAGAATTATTTTACAACATTTCGGAAAAGACCTCATGTTCCTCTTTTAATTAAATAGATATATTAGCAATTTAATTTTGCTCAGTCATTGCTTTTTTGTTTAAGGCAAAATAGGTCAGTCATTAAAAAAAGTGTTAACAACTGACTCAATATTTGTGTACTAGGTTTAAAGTTCATGAGAAGATAAATCAAATCTAGAAAATAAGCTTTTGAATCCATAGCCACCCAAGTTTCAAGAAAACCTTTGTCTTAAAGATGATGTAGGTTAATAATAATAAAAAATACTTTAGTTGAAACTATTTATTTTAGTTAACAGTCTATCCAGTTTTAACATGTGCAATTATTTGTCTGATAAGATGTGTAGCCTAATAATGTTTATTTTATAAAATTCAGGGATTGCTTTGAATGACTAAATGATAAGCATTGCTTTTATGTGTTACAGTCTATTAATATGAAAAACTATATTTGTAAAACAAATTGTGCCTCCTGGAATGAAGCTGATACGAAACAAGCTGTAGAGGTTGTAAAATCAAAGACAGCCATTATCAGAAAAGCAGCAATAGAATTTCATATTCCATTTGAAACTCTTACACAACATTGCAAAATTGACCTACCGGCACAACATCCAGATTTGTATAAGAAGAAGCTTGGAAGGTTTAGTCCCGTGCTGAGTGCTGATCAAGAAAATGAACTTGTGCAATATATTCACTAAATGAAAATCACCTGTTATGACCTACCAATTGCAGACTTACGTCAACTACTGTATGAATTTTGTGAGAAAAACAAAATTTTTCATCCTTTTAACAAAGATAATAAGATGGCTGGTAGATATTTTGTTGCTGGATTCTTAACAAAACATTCTAATGTTTCATTAAGGAAGCCAGAAGCAATTCTCAACAGAGTGTATGGATTAAACAAAGCTTCAAGACAATATATATTTTAAAAAATTTTGAAAACTTGGCAAAAGTTTTGGACACTTATTATTTGGAACCACAACAAATCTTTAATTTAGATGAATCAGGATTGTCATGTGTACACAAGTCAAATAAAGTTTTAGCATAGAAAGGGAAATGAGCTGTATCTTCTACTACCAGTGGAGAAAGAGGAGTGACAACTACAATAGTGGTCTGCTGTAATGCAGTTGGAAATTATGTCCCACCCATGATGATATTTAAGAAAAAAAACAAAAAGCTTTTATTGACAGATTATGCACCACCTGGAACTTCAAATGAAGTCACTGAAAATGGCTGGACGATGCAAAAAGCTTTATGGCTTATTTACAACATTTTGTAAAGTATATACAGCCAAGCAAATCTTACCCAGTTTTAATTATAATTAATGGATGGCCACAAAACCCATACCAAAAATTTGGATTTAATCAATTTTACTAGAGATAGTGGGCTTATTTTGTTGTCTCTATCTCCACACACCAGTCACAAACTACAGCCTCTTGACTGAATCTTTTTTAAACCCCTTGTATTAGCTTTTAATGATGCTTGCCAATCATGGATGCGAATTCATCCTGGTCGACGCATAATTGTTAAAAATCTCTGTGAACTTTTAAAGACAGCTTACTTAAAATCAGCTACACTTGAGAATGCAATAAATGGCTTTAAATGCCCTGGAATACATCCTTACAATGCGCAGATTTTGCCTTCAAGTGATTTTGTAGATGATCCAAGATGTGAAGATGACACACCATCTCAACAACAGCTTTCTGAGGCTGCAACATCAGCAAATTTATCTGCTGCAAATGAGGAACTCACCTGATCTTCATGGTAACTAAATCTTGAAGTACGATACACCTCCAAAATAACGAAAAAGAACGGTGCTTAACTTCTCAAACTAAGCAGGAAAGTTATGCTTATCGACCTGCATCAAGGACCAACTCCTCCATCAGCTTTTGTGACGTCATGTCAATGCCAGTTTTACAGTCAAAAAGAAAATCTAGAAGAGAATAATCGGAAATTTTAACTGGCACTCCATACAAGAAAAAACTCGCAAGTAAAAAAATTTCCAAAAAACAAAATCTAAAAAGAAACTGAATTACCAAAAATACGACTTAATCTTAATAACGAAAAAACAACCAATGCAACCCAAGCCTTGAAAATTCAGAAAAAATTGGCTACTCTAAACGGTTGATATATTGTGTGCAATGAATGGTGACATGATTCTAGACCTGGTGAGATTTGGATACAATGTAGCAGATGCAGAGAGTGGCTACACGAACTTTGTAGTGGACAAGCTGGTGCCCAAACAGTGGTCTATGATTTGTGCTCTCAGTGACTTCTATGTTGATTGATTGTTATGTGTTTAATAGTTCTTTTCTTTAAGTATGTTAGTGTTTTGGAATTTCATTAATTACAAATTTAGTTCTTGGGTCCTTTTTGTTGTCTGACGATCTTGTTTACATTCAATTCTGACCTTTATTTTGGCGGTATCAGATTGACCCATTTTACCCCTACTTAGGGACAAAACGAGTCATTGTACTTCTTAAAAATGCATTAGTATGAGCAGTAGAAGAAATTTATTTTTAATTTTTTTGCCGTGAGCTTAGTCAGAGGTACTTAAACATTCTTAGTCAACGCCAAAAGTTTGTCGTTTTATTATATTCTAAAAGATATTTACAATAATTTCAAAACGTGACGCGTTTTGCTCCGAATTACCCTAATATGTTAACTAGATTCCTTTTTTTTGCAAAAAAATGGAAAATTGTAGTCAAAAACTGTGATTGCAAGTATTTTTTCAAATAATTTTTTTTTACTTCAGTTACTGCCTTTTGTTTGCTTAGATGTCGTTGTGGAAAAGTGATATTCTATTTTCAAACCCATTTTGAAAATGTAATGATACGCAGGAATATTTGTTGCTGTTGCGCTTGTGTTTACTCAAGACACAACAACAAATCAGTAGCTTCTTATACGGTTAGTAATGTTTTGTTGTGGGTAATACTTGTTTTTAATTCAATGGAAAAAATCTTCTTTACAAATGCTTTTAAAACATGAAAAACTTTTTACAAAAAACAAAAACAAAGTTTTGATTTTTCAAAAGTCTTATAGACAAAGCTTTTAATTAGAAAACTTTTTATTTGGAATATAAGACAATGCAAAATGTGATAAATTACAACTCTCAAAAAATTATGCTCTAATATTGTAAAATTATTAGTATTTAGATGCCTGGGCGCATAAAAATTGAACAATTTACTCGTATGCCGAGTGTTGCAGAAAAAAAACAGAAAAAAAGTTGTTTTTTTTAAATTACAAAAAAGGTTTATTTTTTAATTTTTTTGCTTTTAAAAAATAATCGAATTTTTTCTAAAATGTATAAAAAAAAGCAATCTTTATTCTATTTAAAATTATACTTAAAAATCAATAAAAACTGAAAAATAATTTTGATTTTTTCTGGTATAAAGTTTTTTAAAATCAAAACGAAAAATTTGATTTTTTTAATTTGCTTTAATTCGTTTTCTTTAAATAAGAAACGGTTCGTACTTTTTTTAGAATCATTGTGATGTCACAGAAACAGTTGTTTTTTATGATGATGTGTCAGGTGATTTTAATGATGTGAATGCAGGAAACCCAAGCAACGTTGAAGAAGTAAGAACCTTAGCTAACTAATCCAGTGGTTCTTAACCTTTGCTAAACTCCCAAACCCCTACGTTATTCTGCAAGCTTTCGTTGAACCCTATATTTTTGCTCAGTCACATAAACAAAAATCAACCACATTTAATTGTAATACATTTCTATATCAATGCGACTTCTGTTGTTGTTTTTCGGTGACTAATTGTAAAATTCGAAGCTTTGTCTCGGAAACAGCCATTCTCATCTCAATTTCGCATGGAAGCCTGTTTCGCTTTTTTGCTTTAACATCCACCAGAATAGAAAACGCATGCTCGCATAAATAAGTGGTGACGAATGGCATGAGAACCTCAAGGGCAACTTTAGCAATAATAGGATAACCCTCAATTTGTTGGCACCAAAACGTTTGAAGATTTGCTGTGTTGAAGTCACGTTTTTTAATCTCGCTTTCATGAAGCTCAATAATGTCATCTGTGTATGGCTGTTTATATCTGCTGTTGTAGTATCATAAGAAATTGGCTGACGTACCCCTGCAGGATATTGCATTTGTTTACGAAAGTAGTTTTCAAATGATTTTTGCACTTTCTGCAAATCCTCAGTGAATACTGGCAGAAGCCCCTGAAGTTCATTACAACTTACTTCGTCATTAATTGCAGAATTGTTACTTACTACCTCGTCCAAAAGTGGAAAGTTAGCAAAGTTGATATTTTTCAATCGCTGTGGCCATAGCTTCAATTTCCTCTGAAAAGCACTCATTTTGTCTTCAGCTTATATTACATTTTTACCACTTTCTTGTATTTGGCAACTCAGCTGATTGAGGGCACCAAAGACGTCAGCCAAAAATGCCAAAGTAAGAATAAAACTTGAATTTTCAAAATGTTTTGAATGCCGATGGTTGTGACTTTTCAAAAACTCCAATAATTCTGCACTCAAGGCAAAAAAGCGACTCATCACTTTCCCCCGCGATGGCCATTGTGCTTCAGTGTGATACAAAAGGACTTTAAATTTTGAGTCCATTTCTTCGCACAGCTGCATAAAAATGCGATGATTCAAAGCCCGACCCCTCACAACATTAACCGTTTCAACAACAATTTCGATAACGTCAGCGAGTCATGAAGGTAGCATTTTAGATATAAGTGCGTGTCTGTAAAACATGCAATGTGTGAATGCAATATGTGGAGCAACACTTTTGATCAAGCCTCTTAAATCAGACTTGCACCCTATCATCGCAGGAGCCCCATCAGTGCACACGGCAGAAACCATATTTCAAGAAAAATCATTGCTTGTAAAGAAGTCATTCAAAATATTTTTCACATCGATGGCCTTTGCAGTTGTTATATGTAGTTTGCAAAAGAGAAACTCTTCTTTAATTTCTTGTTCTTTAACGTAACGTACAAATGCGATAAGCTGGTTTTAATTAGCAACATCGGTGGTTTCATCAAGTTGTATGCTGAACTTTATTGGGCTAGCCTTCAAATCTGCTACTACCTGACTGAAAATGTCCTCACCGATGCTATTTATTCAGCTTTTAACAACGTTATTTGAGAGTGGTACTAAAGAAAGCTTGTTTTCAGATTCTTTTCCCAGCATAATCGTGGTCAACTGCATTGCAGCTGGCTTGACAAGTGTCTCACCAATAAATGCGGTTTTCGCTGTTTTTCGATTATGTATGCCGCTTCATGCGACGCCGTGAGAATTGGTTTATCCACTGGAACAAAACCATAAGATGTAATGGTAGCATTTGCATCAAATCTCGCCTTCTTCTGCTTGAATTGATTAAGTGTGGTGTCCTTATATTTCCCAGTACCGTGAACTTTTGTAAAATGTTCTTGTAATTTAGCTGGTACTAGGCTGGAATTGCTCAACTTAACATTGCAAAGCATGCATTGAGGGTACTGAGTTTCATCACTTTTTGTTGCACATAATTCTCTGACCACTTTCTTTTTTTGGCAGGCATGTTAAAGTAAAGTTACGGATAGACTTAAAATAACAAAAAATATTTTTTAGACTTAAAATAATTGTTAATCATGATTCTTAATTCCGAAACACTTAAAAATATTTTTTAGATCTAAAATAATTCTTAAATTATGGTTCTCAATTCTGAAAGATTTAATAACATTTTTAATCCTAAAATACGTAATTCACGGCTTAGTTTCTTCTCGTTTTGAATAATGATGAAAACGGTAACAGTTATTAAGCCGTTTCAAATGTAGGGGAAGATGAGGTAAGTTGAACCACAGGCCCCCCAGCGTTAATTTGAAGATAAACAAAATATTTTGTGCCACCTATTTTTTGCACGTTGAAAATCAGTTGACTCTGTCATACCAGCATTTAAATATCTGTTCAGGCAAAAATGTAGTGTTAGAAAAAGCTTTTATGACTTGCAAAAGTAAATAGTAGTAAAATAAAGTTAACTGATAATTACTTCTAGATTTTGTATAAATTCATTGCGTAGCTACGACTAAAAAATAGGTAATAAACATAACATAAAATTCTGTTTCTCTGGATGCGCAAGTTTGTCTATCTTAGTAGAAATTTTAAAAATAATATAGCACATACCTTTAAGGCAAGTTGAACCACTAGCTGTGGGTAAAGTTGAACCATGGTTTAATTTACCCCATTGCACATTAAAAATTAATGTAGTTTATTTTTAGATTTTGACTATTAAAAAATTGCATTTTTTTGCGTATATATTTTATTGAAAATGCCGAGAGTTTATACAAGAAAAACTAACCGCGGAAATGAGCCGAAAGAAATAATGGAAGCGGCTGCAACATGTGTAAAAAATGGAAAATCCCTAAGTTTTGCTTCCAAATCATTTAACATTTCCAGAAACACCTTGAAACGCTACATAGATAAGAAAGCAAGTGGTGCAACCCAAAATTTATACGGCTATGGTGCTTTAAAAGAAAAAAAGCGAATATTTCAAGAACCGATTGAAAAAGAGTTAGCAGATCATGTTAAGGAACTTTCAAAAAGATTTTATAGTATTACTGCTACAAAATGTCGTCAACTCGCATATGAACTTGCTAAAAAAATAACATAGCTGCACCTGTGAGCTGGGAGGAAAATAAACTAGCCGGAAAAGAATGGTTTCGTTCCTTCATAAAAAAAATACACCGGAAGCCACGTCTTTGGCAAGAGCAACAGCATTTAACCGCTATACAGTGAATGAATTTTTTGATAATCTAGCTTCAGTTATGGACAGGTACAAGTTCACACCTAACAGAATATTTAGTGTTGATGAAACAGGTGTGACTATGGTGCAGAGCCCAAAACAAGTGTTAGCAGCGAAAGGTACCAAACAAATTGGCTCCATCACATCAAGAGAGCGCGGAGAGTTAGTGACACTTGTTTGCTGCATTAGTGCAACTGGTAGTAGTATTTCACCGGCTTTTATTTTTCCTCGAAAAAAGTATAAAGATCATTTTGTCCGTGACAGACCAACCGGCTCCATTGGCACTTCAAATAAATCAGGATGGATAAACGAAGAAATTTTTTCCATGTACTTTAAACACATAGTAAATCAAATTTCTTGCAACAATGAAAATCGTGCGTTATTAATCTTGGATAACCATGAAAGTCATGTGTCCATGGCATCCATTCAGCTGGCAAAACAAAATGGATTAATTCTCTTGACTATCCCTCCTCATACCTCTCATCGCTTACAACCGCTAGACCGCTCAGTGTTTGGACCTTTAAAGTCGAAATATAATCAAGCAATGGACGAGTGGATGCGGTCTAATCCTGGAAAAATAGTTACTATTTATAACATTCCAGCCTTAATCAATAAAGCTTACTTAGCTGCATTTACTCCGAGTAACATACAAGCTGGATTTAAATCGACTGGTATCTATCCATTTTGCAGAGATATATTTGTTGAAAGTGCCTTTGTTCAATCTAAATTAACTAATCGTTCTTATCTTAACCAGGAAATAATCGAGACTTGCAACGCACAAACAAGCTGTCAAAATCAAGAGGACAATCTTTTTTCCACCATTTCAACTTCTAATCATCAATCAAATGATATCTTTTATGTGTTTCCTTCAGAAATTTTACCTGTTCCCTCTGCTGGACCACGAAAACTAACAGCAAGTGGTCAAAAACGAGGAAAAACGACAATTTTGACTGATACTCCGGAAAAAAACCAGTCACGAATTCATAACATATTAAAAAAAAACAATAAAGAAAGCACCCTTAAATAAAAAAAGAAAACTATTTCATGAGAATTCGAGTAATGAAGAACCAGAACTTAATGTACAAGATTTGTGTGATGATAATAGTGATTGCTCCGAAAAGTTAGTTCACCCAGTTCCAGGAGATTATGTTCTAGTTTGTTTTAAGCCCACTGGAAAAGCAAATCCCCGTTTTTATATTGGTCTAGTTGAAAGTATTGACGAGGAGACTGGTGAATGCGAGGCAAAATTTTCAAAAAAGTGCAAAGTTGATCATATTACTGGGCAACCCACGTTTATTTTCAAGGAAGACGATGAATGTTCCTTTCCAGAAAGTGATATCATAAAGATACTTGCTCTTCCTTATGTCACGGAAACAACTTCTAGGCAAAAGAAATTTGTATTTCCGATAAATCTCAATCGCTGGAACGTGTATTAACGTTTTCTCATGTGCCGAAATTATTGAACAATTAAATTCTTTGATTATTCATTGTAAATTGCTATGTTTGAAAATAATTGTGCTAGTAATTTTGCTCAAGTACTGTAGGCAGAATTAAAACATTCAATCCAAAGCTTGATGTGTAATACTTATAACAGTGGTCTGAAAAGTATGACTTTATGCAATATTAGGTTGCAACAATTTATTTTTTTAATTTTTTTAAGTAACTTCTGTGGATGGTTCAACTTACCTTTGGTACTTGTTCAACTTACCCCGACGAAGGGGCAAGTTGAACTAAAAAAAGTGTCAACTTTGAACACAAATTATTAAAAATTGGGCAACTAAATTAAAAAATAATTTACATCATAATAAACCTTATATCTTGAAATATAATATCTTAAAATTTCTATTATATAGCGCTTATAATTAACAAGTTATCTTATTTTTTGTAAAATTTGGTTCAACTTACTTCATCTTCCCCTACTTCCTGACCTAATTTAACTTCAACAACTACAGTGCAACTTATTCTGGAAGGTGATAAGCTTTATAAAGCACATTTCAGTTATATTTTGCCGGTTGCTAAACTATAATTTTCACTGCTTTAATCGGTAAAATAACTAAATCTTCAATTTTGCTACCGGCGCCTTTAAACTTAAAGGCACATTTGAATAATTTGCCTATTGTAAAGACAATGAGAACAATGACCTTTGTGAACGGTAATGGACCATCAAGTGTTATACGGTTGCATACCACGGATTCATTGTTGATATTAAAAGTATACCAACGGTCAGTGTCAAACTAATCTATTTTTTTTGTTGTTTTTGATAGTAAGTAACTTTAGGCTGGACAAAATTTTCAAAAAAATAATCTTTCAGAGGACGTTCGCGTCAAACCCCTAAAACAGCTTCCTCGAACCCTGGTTAAGAACCACTGAACTAATCAATTGTAAATGTCATTTTATTATTACAATATTTGTATCATATAGGATACAGCATTGTGGACTAAGCTTATTTACAGAATCTTTGACTACCTGTATAAGTTATATAACTATGGGCATACCATATTTCCGAAGGGGTGAACAGGGACGTTCGTTAAGAGGAAAAAAATTCTTTGCTGAATAGCAGTGTTTTCTGAAAAAAATTTTAACTTTGAATTAATCTCTAATTTCTTATTTTTGGTCCCTTAAAAACAGTGTTCTCTAAAAAAAAGTCTTCACTTTGAATCGGTCTCCGATTTCTTGAATTTCGTCCCTAAAAATTGTTGTTCTAAAAAAAAAGGTCTTCACTTCGAATCTGTATTGGATTTCTGGCTGACTGGGGGCGACAAAGCCCTAAAAATCGGGACTGTCCTGCCAAAATCAAGACGTACGGTAATTGGTAAGCCTATGTAACTATTGCACTCTACATAGGAATATTAAAATTAGATGTCAAATCACATTTCTATTTTTAAATTACATTGCACAGGCATCAGTCCACTGCTGTTTTTGCAAGTTTATTATTAAAATATTCAGTTTCAACAAATTTAGGTGTAAGCTATTATTTGGCTCGTGGCAGAAATTTTTCGACGCCGAATTTGCCTTTGTCAAGATAAACAAAGTGATAAAGACAAAAAAAGAGAACTTTAAATCGAACGCAAATTAGGCGATTTTGATAAATCTATAGCTTGTAAGTGTGGTGTAGGTTAAAAAAAGGGTCGCCACTATTTCTACAAGTTAGAATGCCAAAAGACTCAAACCATTCTGTTAAACGATGGTTGTGTGGTTCTTTAAAAAGATCCGTGTAAAAAGCACATGTTTTAAGAAAATACCATTGTGCCTACTGCGGAGGAATCTTTAATAGTTATTATATTTTAATATAGCTGAAAACTTCTATTTAACAAAAGGCTTACAAAGTGTCCCACTAAGAACTTTAAAGGCCTCCATCCCACGAGATGATCTCATAAATTTATTATCATGCACCGTAGGCCTACCAGCTTATACCAATATACATGTGTACTAGTTAAAACAAGATTATTTTGATTTGAAATAAAAGTTTTGTATTTAAGGGTTCAACAAATGTAAAAAAAGATAATTCACCCAGGCTATCAGAAGAACCAAGGGGAGGTGAGTAATATCCTTGTTGAATGAACAATTGTTGATTTTTTTCTCATATTGTAATGTAATTTTTATTTTTATTTAGTCTTCCAAATTATTATGGTATTCAGTCAAACAGTTAAAAATCTATTTTAGCCGAATAGTTGCAGGAGTTCTTGGTCAATTATTTTGGAATAGGAGTGATTAGTTTTTATAAGCTTGGCCGGGTTGGAGTTGTTGGAGATTGACTATATAATTATGTTTTGTCAGCTTCATCGTTGAATGAGCAGTTAGATACTGAACGAGAAAGTGAAACGCTGCTTGTGTTTCCTTGTTTACCACCGATTCGTCACAAGAAACCCGAGTCGTGAGTTCTTTGTCGAAATATAAATATTTTTAGCAAAGCATTCTCTCATAAAGGATTCATCGTAGTACTTATATAAATGGTAGATATAGAATTTATGATCTTAATTGCGAGCATGGGCTGTGCCGATAACCGCTAAAGTTCATATTTATTTCTAATAGAAAGACAAATTTCAAGAGGTTTTAAGATAAAAACAAAAATAAATAATGTTGAACTGAGTCAAAACTCAAAAAAACTCTACCATGTAGGCTACAGGTAAATGTTAAAGAAACGCCTGCTAATTGTTAGCACTGTAGCATTTATGCAATGCTAGGACCCTTGCCAAGCTTTTTTTAAGCTAAACCCAGCAACCTTTATTCTCGCAGGGAAAAGGGAATTAGCTAACCCGCTGATGAGCGCTCAACGACAAAAAAAAGCAGTGTTATCCCTAAGGTGAAGACTGATTTAGATGCTAAACGGTCGCTTGACTAAAGAAATTGAGAAAGACACAACTTTATTCACAATCGCTCAAAGTACTTGCAAAAAGTTCGATTTATTACAATCAATTGTCATTTCGGTGCTAACATATAAAGAAATATGTACAGATGCGTAAAGCAATTTCCGCTGCACAATTTTCAACCTCAACCCTCTAATTCGTCTCAGCCACCGTCGCCACGATCTGCAAACCTTTTCTGCTTCTCTCTTATTCTCTATCTCCGCCCTTGTTCCGGTCTCAAAATGTCGCTCTGTCTGTTTATTCATTCGTCCTGGAAGTGTAGCAAAATATCTATATATATACAGTATATATAGAAGTTTTTCAAAATTTTTAATCTGTGTTTATCAGAAAAATGCTCAATGCTATCAAGTCAGAGCGGTCAAATTAATTGAATTTCAGACCACAAAATTATTTAGCATTAATTTAAATTATCTTATTCAAGAAGAATTCTATTTGAATGAGATTTCTAACCCCTCCGTCCTGACGAGCCCAGGCAGGCGAAACAGTTTGTTGGGGCAAATACAATTACAGTTTAATTAAATTTTGTTGTCTAAAATTCCCCGCGGGCGACCGTTGGCTGACGAACAAAGCAAAATAAAATAAATGAAAGAAATTAAAGTCAACTTAGATGTACTGAAAATCAGACCAAGACAAAAAGCAATTTACTAAATACAAAAAATATTATTGGCATAATTATCGTATGCAATTAACCTTAATTTGGTGATGCTTGGAATAATCATGAAAATGGCAGTCAGTGTTTGCCACTATGACAGGAGTAAAGTCGGGAAACTTAAATTAACTAAATAAGGTCGAGCTAAATTTCGTAAAGCAATGATTGGACAACAATTAAGACGCGAAATGCGAGAAACCAAAGCGCACGTCGAAAACAAGAAAACGAGGTTAATCACGACGTTGCAAAATTCAACAGGCCACTAACACTGCACAGATAGACATTAACTATGTACAAAACTTAACTAAGATGGTTATTGTGACAACCCAACAAAAGATACATTTGATAACCATGCTTTTTTAAACAGCTTTATTGCTTAAAAAGTCTTAATTTTTTGTTATAGTAGTTGGTATTTTAAACAGTAAAGATTTTTTAGTTTTGACCAACTTTTTCAAATTTTAGGATAGGGACCTGGTACAAAAATTGGGTTTAGGCGTGGGTAATATTTTTTATTTGCTCAAAATGAATTATTCTTATTGAAAAAAATACCAAAAGAAATACAATATCTTAAATATCATAATTATTCATTCATATCTTACTTTTTTCCGTTTGATAAATTTCACTTCTAACTGTGTAACTAATAGTAACTGTAAATATATTTTTCTCAAATTTAATAAGCAAAAATGTTAAAGAATTAAACACAAAACATAAATTTTGCAGGCCCCGCTCAAGTCAATGCGGTCCCAGTTTTAAATACATTTTTGAATGGATGTTGTTTGTGCTCTCGTTGCCATGGGTTTGTCTTTTTACTTGGACGGTGCCCGATTGCTCTGAAGAAAACAACAAGTAGGCTATAAGGCTTTAGACTACGTGTTGTTGTGATTCTGTTATAATGACAATGCTTTACTTTTGGATTCAATTCAACAAAAACAACCTATACCTAACGTAAAAAGTTATAAAAAAATAGATTTAGATTTTACACTTACAGCTGCTCGTATTTTGAAATTCTTTCTCATAAAAACATTCATGAAAACCACAAAGCAGTGCATAACTGTAGACAACATAACTGTAGATAAAGCCTGTAGATAACAAAAAGATTTGAAAATTTTGAAAAAACAAAACGCGATACTGGTTCAACATCATCACTGCTAGCATCTGATCCGGGTAGTATAGCAGTCTGGGTAATAAAAGGATAAACTCTCGGCCCCAATCTTGTTTGTGTCAAACTTGGAGTGAATGCCCTTTCAAACGACGACGAACTGCACGCATACTTTAAATAATGCTATCATTGTTTAGAAAATGGTTCCTTTTGTCATTTCTTCTCAGCATCGGATGGATAGCAGGAGTAAGTTATTGGATGATCGAATTGGTGGAGAAAATCGGATGTTTATTGAATGTTGATGACTACACGATGGGTTTAGTTGTTGTTGCTGTTGGTACAAGTGTGCCGGTAGGTGTAATGAACTGTTTAGCTTTTTTATTGGTTACTTCTTTGTTTCCTTAAATGAAAACCATTTTTTGATTTACGAGTCATAGAATGAAGTGGTTGAGTTGTTTTGTTTTAGAATAAATATGCTTTTAATTCTGTTTAAATAAAACATTTTTGAGCACGTTTAAAAGGTCTTTATTACTATGATGAAAGAAATGATGTAATGTTGTAGTGACAACGAAACAATAATTTTCTAATTCTTTTAGCATTCATTCATAATCTCCATTTATCCTTCTGACTCGCAGGAAAACGTTGGAGGTGTTATACTTAAAATAACTACCCTGCTTCCAGAAAAGAGAATACCCACCCTTCTTCCGAAAATCCCAAGATATTGCTGTCCGATTGATATCTTTTTATTATTTTATGTAGAGATATAGGCCTAACTGAAATTCAGAATTGCTTGCTAAGACCGTCAAGAAAAGGAGAGTGCCGGAAAGTGTCTTTCCTAAGGACACAGCAGAAGAACGACAGCAAGTTTTGAACTGAGACCGTATGAATCGAACTCTTTCAAAATTACAATTTAAACTCTAATTTTTGAAAAGATAAAGTGCAATAATGCGAGCTTGCAACCCTTTCTGCTCAAACAGAGATTTGTCTTTATTTTTTAAAAAATCTGGGAGCTACGAAACCTTTTTGTGGTTATCAAGAACCAAAAGTCATCCGACTGTAGCTCTCCGAACATAAGAAGAAATTTTTTAAGCAGACTTTTCAATATGACATTTGTTAAGTTGAATTAAAAGTCTTTTTTTCTTTACTACGGCTTTCTCCGTTTACGATTTTAGTTTGAAATAAAAATTCATCTTTTTAACCTTCTGTTGACATTTCTGACTAAGAATAACTGATTAAAATCGAGTCCGGAGCGGCAACAGTTATTTTGACACTTAGAAAAGAACCGGTGGGCCCTTCTGTAAACCGAAATAAAAGAAGTCGCTTCTCAACTAAAAAAAATGAAAAGAAGCTATTGATTTAAATGACCTGCAAATGATTTAAACTACGAGTTCGAAACAGAAAAATTAAAGCAGTCCGCTGATTGCCGCCTCCTGCAATAGCTTATATGAAAACATTATCAACTAGTTTTCATGTGATAAAGTTTTTTTTCAGTTTTTTCCTCCGTAGTAACCTAATAAAATCCAAAACTTTACCTACACTTATGTAAGTTCATGAGTTTTTTAGAAAAAATAAGCTTATTTCTATCATTTAACAACTAATGAAACACTAGATAGAAACTCATGCCAATGTTATGCAACATAATCCAATCTTTTAAAAAATATTCAAAGAAATGACCTTGTTAAGGATGCTATCAGTTCAATCCTGGTCGCTAAATCGGGTCACGGGGACATGGCGGTATCCAATGCTGTAGGATCCAACGTATTTGACATCAACCTTGGTCTGGGATTGCCTTTTTTGGTAAATTCTATCGCAACTGGAAAGCCAGTGCACTTGCTAAATCCTCTTCAACAGGTGAACCACATTAATTAAGTAAATTGATAAAGAAATTGTCGTTTTTTAAGATTTATGCCAAAGGTGAACAGAGCGCATTGATGAGATCAGAGAAAGCCAAAATCAAGTTTTTATGTTTTATGAAACTTAATGCTGTTGCTTTTGAGCTAAAACAGTTATTTGTTCTAAAAAGCTATTTAGGAAACTTTTTTTTGCGTATTTTAATTTTTCCAAAATTTTGCTGCTTTAAATAATAGTCTTTTAATATATTTTCAATTTTTCAGTGTCTTTTTGAAAATTTGACTTTGTCAATTCAAATGGTTCCACATGTTAAGTTTGGATTCATTTTGCTTCTGATCATATTTTTTTGTTTGATTGTTTTATGTTTAGCACGATTCAAGTAAGTTAAGTCTTTATTTTTTAAACTTAGTTTTTCTGATACATTTTCTTATTTGCTTGAAAAAAAAGGCCGTATTGTGATGCTCTTGGTGTAATATTACTTCGCTTAAAGCATTATCTTAATCAGATGCAAGAATGCAAACAAATTGGAAGATTACTTTTGATATTTTTAAGCGACCGAATTAAAATTTGCTCCCGCCATTAGCAGAACATGAGCAACACTTTGGCAAATCCTTTCATGATAAAAAATATCAAAAATAAAAAAAAATTTAAAAAAAGCTCATCTTTTTTTATCGAATCCATTATCTACAGAAAAATTGTAACGATGCATTTACTCGTAATTAAACTTTTCTAGTTTGAGCTATTTTAAAAAACCAGTTCAGAAAAACTTTTGTTTAGATTTCCCGATAGGATAATTTAGGCTTAACCTTTACAGACGTACTGTCAACCTATGTAGACAAGTGACATCATTTTTGCGTTAAGTGTTTCCTTATTGGCACAAGAAAGAGAAAATGTCTTTTTTTAAATAGGAGACCAATGGAATGACGTTATATGAGATATCTATAAATTTCGCATATCAACATATATTGACTGTGGGCCAGCTTTGACATTAAAAAAATTATTCTAGAAATTTTGAAATACCAAATTTTTAAATATTTCCTGCATCTTTTTTCAACAATCGTTGGCATATATAAATTATAAAAAATATATGCTTTTTAAGCACATGATCCTTTTAATGACGAAACGGGTCAAAGCATAAGCACTTTTAACTTAAAAGCACCTAAAGTCTTAAACAATAGTTCAAAAGAGTAGTGGACAAACTACGGCCTGCATCAGGTCCGCCGAACCATTTTCAGCCAAGCATCGGGCCAGCCAAGCATTCAATCGGAACAGTTTAACAAATCAAAGTCAAGATCTTTTTTGGTTTCGCCTCCAGGAACAGTGTAAAAATCAAGCCGGATACTTTTCTTTGGTCTTCGACTAAGTTTGAGGCACTTCTAAACCTGGTCCTCAAATCAACTTCTAAACCTGGCCCTCGAGCCAAAAGTTTTCCCAGCCCTGGTTTAAAATATTTACATCTGCATAGAAAAAAGTTTAAAAAATATGTAAATAGTAAAATTATTATCACTTGTGAACAGATATTGACAGGCTGTAGAGGTTTTCAAAACCTTTCGACAGTAGTTTTATTTTTCCGATTTTTTACAATTAGACGATAATTTTACTACAAACTAAATAAAAAGATAACATTAAAAGCTATAGATCACAGACTATCCAAGAACTACGATAAACATAGGTTTTAAAACATAGGTTTATGATAAAGATCAGATCGTTTTTTGGCAGGTTGAACAGGACCGTGGGATATCTGTTCGTTGTTTTGTATATTATTTTTATGATGTACGCGTTCATTCAAGAAAAATTTTGTCATACTTTCTATTGTTGATATTTAAGCTCTTCAAAAATCTATTCTAATAAACACATTCATATGGCTTGTTCGATAGAAAGTAGCGGTCTTTTACAAATCTTTACCAGGCAGCGATATTTGTGAGTAAATCTAAACTAAGATCAGGACTTTTTCCTCAGGGCACGACAGAAATAATTAAGCAGAAGGAAACAAGTCGATGCGTTTTTTACCTGAACAATTTCTGTTTTTAGAAAAGGCTCTTTGCAAGAAAATGCTCAATGGAGTCACTCTGCTTACCTGCAGTAAAGCAGCATACGGGCCGATATCCCGCCATATGAAGAAAAAGATCAAGATAGTTCAAGTTTTTGGCGCCGGCAGGCCACTTTTCAAATGTATAAAAACTCGTCGTCCTCAAGTGGTTTAATACTATCTGATGTCGTTCAGTGTTAGAGTGCCGGAAGCGGGAGTCAATGGGGAAATTGCCCCTACTACCTTTTTGCCCTCTTCAAATTGCTCCCCTTCCTTTTTCAAAAAGGGAAGGTACAAGTGGGCAGATACAGAAGCATTGAGTTAGATTTGTCCCAAAAATCCTAGAAACTCGACCAAAATATCAGATCGATTCAAGTTGAAGGCATTTTGTTTTCTTCTTTACCTTAAATTTGAGGCGATAATAGAGATTCTAGACACTGTTTGGAAGTGATAACTTTTTTTTAGTCTTTACCTTAAATATGAGACGAAAATAGAAAAGTGCCTTTTTTCAAAAAAGATGCTTTTCATTCCTCGGCCCAAATTTAGTAAAAGGACCCAAATCAGTAAAAATGAAAAGATTCAAAACAGATTCCTTGTTTTTAATTTTGCTCCCTCCCCCGCCAAAAAATTTTCCGGTGTCCCTGGTCAGTCTTGACCAAAAACATCTGTACTTATTTCAAAGTGCATTTCATTGCACTACGCCGTTCCAGTACCGCACGCCTTGTTTCATGTCGGTGATGTCTAAAAAAAAATATCATCATGCCAAGTATGCAGGCTGCCCGGTAAGCTGAGTGATGATTAAACAATTTACGTAGAAAAAAATAAAACTTATTGACGTCGCTTGGTCGATGGCAGAAATTCACGTGACTGGATAAGGTTTAGACCACGCTGGTTAAAACAAAAACAGTAGTTTTGTGAAAACTCTGATCTGTAATAAGGTGATTTTAATTAGAAAGACTTAAACAATACCAATTATTAGTTTGCTTGAGTTTTACAGTAAATATAATTGCGTTTAATTTATAGTCTTTGAGCTAAAGCAGTGAAAGCGAATTTCTGTATTATTTAAACACAAAATTTTCTAAAAAAGTTTGGTTAATTTATCTTAAACTATATAGACAAAAATCATAAAGTATCACCTATAGCTGTACTTTCACTTCTCTACAGGAAATCTGCAAACAAAAAAATGTCCATTTAAAAGCAATTAATGTTAAACTGCGGCAGCATATAAATAGTATAACAACAAAAAAATGTTTTCCTTAAAGTTTATTGAATAAAACTATAATATTTAGTGAAATAATAACCTCGACTAACTAAATAAAAACAGCATGCATTATACCGTATTAAAATGTAGTGAGTAAAACAAAGAAAGCTTTAATAAATGGTTAAAAAACTTTGTTTCGAAGGGTTTAGAAAATTTACTAAAACGATGCAACATATTGATTCTGTCAAGTCAAAAACAACATTAAACGGCCGGACAAACCTTAACTCTAAACATTAAACAAATCTTGATTGAATTCAATTTATTATTTTAGATGTTTCAAGTAAACTCGCTTCTTTTATTAGTTTAACAATGTAAAAAAAAAAAACGAGATTAAAATTATTTACTAAAACGGCTAGGAAAAATAATTAATGTAAAAGAATTTTGTTATAAAAAGATTGAATAAAAAACTATTGAATTTATTTCTTATTAGACATTGTATTTTACATCCATGATAAAAGTTTTACAACAATTACATTCAAATATGAAGTAAAAAGTTTTTGTAAGGAAACAAAAAAGAATTGAATGATTCTTTCAAAATTACAACAATTTATCATCATAAGATAGCATTAAAAAACACCGATCACACTGAATCGAAATTAGTGTTAACAAATTTTAAAAATTATTATCCAAGCCACGCCTTGCCGAGCAAATCTTAAGAATAAAACCAGAAAAGATGAAAAACATAAATCTTGTTTTTTAAATCTAATTTGCTTTGATCTTGAATGATGATCAATTGCTTGAATATTAAATTGAATTTACAACAAATAGCACAACAAGAAGGAAAATAGCTTAATTATTATTTGTCACGAAACAAGTTGTAGGAGATGTGCTGCAGTTCTTGTATTTGTATTTGTTTTCTTTTTTCCATTTCATTCTTCGATTCTGAAACCATATTTTAACTTGTCGTTCGCTCAGCGAAAGCAAGTGAGCAATTTCAAGTCTTCTTCTTCGGGTCAAATAACGATTAAAGTGGAATTCTTTTTCCAGTTCAAGCGTCTGATATCGGGAATAGGCTGTGCGAGTTCGTTTGGTTGCATCCAATGGATCACCTGAAAACATTTACTGATAAGTTTGCTGTTTTTGCACTTGAATCAATGCCCTTAGAACTTTCATTTCAAATCGTTCTTATCAATTTTTCGTCTTTTGACTAGCAGGAAAACATCGGACGTTAAATTTGGAAAGCTGCAGTCAAGCGACTACACAGACGGGTTTTGGAGAAGCCAAGATATTGCTGTGCGCTTGTTATTGTTTTTTTTATTTGGCTTTTAATAGTTATTTAGCGATATGGCTGTAATAAGCGACGTGCTAGATAAATGCTGTAAAGTGTCTTAACTGTGTGATGACGGTGGGAGTTGAACCGGGACCAAATCGCCATCAAAATGGCGCTCCTTCTTACTCTAAAACTTTCATTTCGATTCGTTGTCACTGTCACTAAGTCCGACAGTTCAAATTTGTATGGCGATGAAAAACCATCAAATCGTGCTAGTGCAATATATCAAACTGTACAAACAACTTTTTTGAGGAATTGCTGAAAAGAGTAATTAATTTAACCTCGTAATCGATCACTAAAAAGAAAAAACCTGGACACTTTGTTATCAGTTTTTGCTTATTTTAAGAATCCAAAAATAAAGCTCTTATTCAGCATCGACTCTTTTTGCATACCTGAGAAATGAAAAACGAGGTATTCGCATTTATCAACCTTTGTCGATCTGAGTTTTTCTGTTGTCAGTCAAAATCGTTTTTACATGACTATTAGCATAGCTACCTGCCGATAGCTTTCCGACTACCATAATCGTTTTGTCTAGCAAATCTATTCTCTTTATTTATCAAAGCGTCTTACTGGGTGGTGGAATACACTCAAAAAGCACTCTTGGAAGTCGTCAAGTAATTAATATATTGTCAACATTTATCATAGTCGAAATAATGAATCACAAAAACACAATTAAAGATATTTAAAAGCATACTTAAAAGTGAGGTTTTGTTTTGTAAAAATTCGCATTTCCGTCCGGTCTTTCTTTTTCGTCTTCTCATCACTTAAGTTTTTTAAATTGTTTGCAAAATTTAAAAGTAAAAATTAGTCTTCATGAGAAGGTCAAGTACTTCAAGATAAGTTTTTTTATTTTTGCCTCATACTCTCATTCTTACGTGACAATAAAATAATTACATATTCACCATTGAGTAATTTTGACATAGCAACGCTAACAGCTTAGACTTAACGCTATTGAGCTTCTAAAGCCTAGCTTAAAAAAAACTTTTTTTACTTAGGAATCTCAAAATTAGCTAATGTTTACTGATTGCAAAATAAAAAGTATGCCCAATATATTTTCAAACATAATATATTATAGAAGTTTCAGAATTGTACTCATTCCATTATCAACTGAATTACAGCAATCACTCGCTTAATCGCGCTTCAAGTTTCGCGCCTTCACTACATTGCGGGTTTTTCAAATTATATACATGTATAAATGTAAATTTCGTGGAAATACCCTCTATACGGCACAAGAAATGGACGACGATATGACCCGAGCTGTGCACTTCAGTAACCTCATCGACGGTGCCATGACTGTCTACAAGAAGATTTTGGCACAAAAGAAAAAGAACGTCAGCAACTTCCCATCATCATGTTCCTCACCCTCACGAACCCGCCAGCAACAAAACCTTCGCCTTCGCCTTTGTCGTCATAGTCATCATAGATGAGAGAGAGAAAAAATTAAAAGATTTTAAATGTTTATTTTAACAATTGTTGTTTCTAAAAACTTTATGTAGCAAAAGAAACTTAATGATTTTTTTCCACTTTGCAATATGTTAGTACATATAGGGGATGTGTAACAACTGATATTTCCGTGCACGATACCAGTACTGTACACTTCACGTAACAGAGTTTTGTACAGTTCACAGATTAATTTTTCTTTAATACAAAAGTGATTTAAACAGTCTACAAGAGTGTAGGAAAAGGTAGTGAACAGATATAGGATGGTTTAATATCAGTATGGGGAGGGTTCATAAACGTTTAAATTATACGTAAATAATACAATAAATATTTTGTCGCTATTTCGCGAATTTTCTCATTTCGCCGGTGGTCGTGGAACACATTAACCGCGAGTAACAAGGGATTACTGTAAAGCAATAAATTAATCGTAAATTTAAATGTTTATATTCAGGTAATTGATGTGTGCTGACCCAGATGGCAGTTGCTTTCTCGTGGCATGGGTCGTCGGTAAGTTTGCTCTTGTTACACCGCATGACAGACCGAAACCAACCCTGCCAAAACGGTAGGGTATCTACCCATCCCGATGTTCAGCCAGGGTCTGCTAATCGAAAAACCTTCTTTTCAGGACGGGGCAATGCCTGGAAAAAACTGTTCTTTTCAGGGCATATTGCCAACAAGTTTTCAAGGCCCACTATTCTCCAGCTAAACATCGAAGGCCTCACTGCAAGAATGATAAACGTTCTTCATTATCTTGCTTTACAGTTTGAGGCACTCGTCATCCTACTACAGGAGACACGCTGCACTAATGCGGAAAAACTAGTACTTCCAGGATTT
Organism: Diplosoma virens; assembly: GCA_963680785.1. Lineage (NCBI taxonomy): Eukaryota > Metazoa > Chordata > Ascidiacea > Aplousobranchia > Didemnidae > Diplosoma > Diplosoma virens. The sequence continues at coordinate 36,996,648 of OY796887.1, read as the reverse complement.
CAACTAGCTGGGTCTTCCTTAAACAGGAAGCATGGCCTTGTCACGTTTGTCCACGAGTGATTAGGGTACACGCTTTTGGACCAATCTTCACCGACATCGGAGATTGAGTGGTTGTGTGTGGACCTTGATGGTTATAAAATAGTCAACGTCTACAAACCTCCACCAACGCGACTCCGATCCCTAGATATCCCTGTGTTTCCTCACCTTTAACTTTATGCCAGCGATTTCAACTGTCGCCACGTTGATTGGGGTTGCGATAATAACAGTCCGGACGGTGAGTGCTTGGCTGGCTGGTAAGTATTAATAGTCTTGCCCTCCTATACAATGCCAAGGATGCCACCAGCTTTTACTCCGGCCGCTGGACCACTGGCACAAATCCACTTTTGCAAGCGTAGTTCCTTACAGTCGCTTACCGGATAGACGTGTTCTTGAAAATTTTCCCTGGTCACAACATCGACCTTCGCTTATCACACCACCAAAGTTTGCTTTGTCAGTGCCAAGCATGCCTGTTAAGCGATGGAACTTCCGCAAGGCCAATTGGAGTCATTAAATTGCTTTGACGAACAAATTCCCAAAGACTTTGTTGCCGCCTGATTCACTTGAGGTGTATGCTGCTTACCAGGACTTTTGTAACATCATCAGCAAAGCAGCCAAAAAGGCCATCCCAAGCGGTCATCGAAGCAACTATATTTCGTATTAGGATGCGGAGTGTGAATCCCTCTATAGAACGTTCCTGCAGTCTCCTTAGGAAAACGACTCAAGTTTGGCTGCTGAAGCTTTGTTTGCCAAAATCGACAGGAAGTGGAGGGATCAATAATTTGAAGCAGTTCAGAGGACGTTTTAAACTCTAGTCGTAAAGCATAAAGCATATTAAACAACTCTACTTGTAGGTCACGACACTCTCCTTATCACTGGTCCGTTTCATCTGATGCTATTGCATCTCAGCTGGTTAGAAATGGAGATACGAGGCTGTTGACCTCAAGTCATCTTGACTTCTTTCTCAAGAAGTGTCTGACCTTTGGAGGGCCACAACAGTAAATCCAGTGAATATCTCTGACACTTTGTCACAGAGAAAACTCACTGTTGCTCTCCAACACTTAAAACCAGGTAAAGCTCTTGGCCCTGATTTCATCTACCCAGAGCTTACAATTCATGCTGAAGCTACTTTGAAGCCCTGGTTACGTGACTTCCTTTCTTCCTGCTTGCGCCAACTCAAAATTCTCAAAATCTATAGAAGAGCGCTTGTAGTCGCGATCCCAAAGCCGATGAAGCCCGTGGGAACCCAAAAGGTTATCGACTAATATCTCTGCTCTGTGTCCCTTACAAGACCTTTGAGAGATTTATCTACGCCCGCGTCGAGTCAATTATTGATTCACCGTTTCCCAAAAAGCAGGCTGGGTTTCTACGCGGGAAGTCAACCGTGGATCAAGTCGTTCTGTTGACGCAGAACATCGAAGATTCTTTCGAAGCTAAGAAAAAAGGCCGGTGTCGTATTTGTCGATCTGACAGGGGTATATGACACTGTCTGGCACCGTGCCCTTACCTGCAAGCTGTTAAAGTTTAAGCCGGATAAACACATAATCAGAACGATTATGGAGCTTGTCGGAAACAGAAGTTTCACCCTTAGTACAGGTGAAAGCAAGCAAAGCTGGCTACCCGTCTGAAAAATAGCTTTTCTCAGAGATAGGTCTTGGCTCCCCTCTTTTTCAACATCTATCTGTACGAACTGCCTTCCACGATTTCCAGAAAGTTTGCTTATGCAGATGCGATCTAGCATGGTTTTACTTTTCTGGAAACTGGAAGGACTTGGAGGGGACTTTAAGTCAAGACATAACTGCACTTTCAGCGTATCTCCAAATTTGGAGGTTAAAGCTTAGTCATACTTAGACGGTGACGGCAGCCTTTTACTTAAAGAATCGAAGAAACATAAAGAAACATAATTTTGTCCAACCCCTACTTATCTTGGGGTAAAACTGGACAGATTGCTCACTTTCCGTCAACATCTTGTGGCATTTCGCAAAAAATATCCTCGCGCGTCACACTGCTGAGGCGACTTGTAGACTCAGGATGGGGTGCTGGTGCCAAAACACTGCGCACAGCTGCCCTATCTCTGGTCTACTCAACAGTTGGGTACTGCGCACCAGCCTGGTGTTGCAGCGCTCACATTCGCCTCTTAAAAATTGTTCTGAAGACGCCTTGCGCACAGTCACTGGATGTCTGCGTCCCATTCCAACGGAACACCTACCCATACTTTCACACATCCATCCATCCAGCTAAGCTTCGTCGACTAGAGCGACACTCTTCTTGGCTTACCGTGGATCTCTAGACCCTGACCATATGCTGCATGGTCTTTTAAAAGGGTTCTCGGGTGCTCGCCAAGAGAGCTAAGATCTAAACGCCCATTTGTGCCATTTGCGCGGAATCTATTAAATAAACTTGCCAAACTAGGCATCCGCACCTTTCGGTGCGCAAATTACAGATTGAACAGGGAGTACTGTGAAAGTACATCCAGGCTCCGTGTTTTCATACCCATAGCCAGTGCCAGGCTTGTTCGATTGAGCTTGCCCCAAACAGCTTCAGTTATGCTCAATCACCTGCGTACTGGTGTTGGGCAACTCCATTTGTCCATGCACAAATGAGGTCTTGCTCCTCACTGAGTTGCAAGTGCAGTGCTCCTGAACAAACTGCCGAACACGTCCTAATAGAGTTCCCCATACATCGGGCACCACAAGAAGCACGAGATCTGACGGTTTTGGATGACGAACCCAATGCTGGCTCAACACCATAACTGCCAACATCTGATCCGGGCAGTAAGCAGTCTGGGGTAGTAAAAAGATAAACTCTCGGTCCCAGTCCTGTTTTGTGACTGAACCGGAGTGAATCCCCTTTCAAACGACGACGACTATGATGTAACAGAGTAAAATCTTGCCTAAATACAAATATTAAATAAAACAAAGGTCTCTATGTATGTAAAAAAATGTAATTTAAAAATTTAATTGACAGCACAGCACTTTGGGCCTATATAAAATAAAGTGACCGTATAAATTTGAAATAATACAATAGCAATTTAGGCATAAACAAAATAATACACGAGTATCGTAATTTAAAAAAATTTAAGAAATTGGATTTAAGAAGTTGTCGTAATTTAAGAAACTTGAAATGTTAAAACAGTTATTTTAAACATTTGCAGTAGTATTGTCAAAGTAAAATAAAAAGAGCACTAGGTGTTGAATAAATGCAGTGGAAATAATTGAGTGGAACTTGCAATTCCGAAACCTTTTCAATAAACTATGTTTTAAAGTAAGCTATATTGGCTTTTCTTTTCATTCCGAAATTATTTAAGCGTTTGAAATTTTATGCTTTGAGGTTTTATTGATTGAATTTGCCAAAATTGATGGTAGCCTATAATTTTTAGGCTTATGTGGCCGATATTAGTCGTAAAATAGAAAGTTTTCAGAAATTTTTAGTTCTTCCACTATTCCATTAAAATCTGAAATTTCTATATTGAATAACTTAGTTTTTCGTTCAGCTCTAAAAAATTCAATTTGTGCTGCTTGTCAACGTTTTCCTTTATGTCTAAGTTTTGATCGAATATATTTATGAACAAAACATTGGTCATAATTTCATTTCACGCTAGTGAGCAAAAATTTCGGCTTAAAGGCAAAAATTAAAACACCTCTGCGGACTTAGAAATTTTTTTACTTTTTTTGCAAATTAAAAAAAAATTTGTCCCTATAACGTTGCAAAACTACGGATTTTGTAAAATTCAAGTTATACGCCTTCGAAAGTGGGTCTTCCCGGTTACCTCGCGAGCCAGGAAGACAACTAGTGGAAATAAAGATGACAACTTGCCACAGCACTCTCAGTCGAATGAAACTATCGGAAAAAAACCCTTTTGAAGAAAACCTTTTTCGGCAGCGGGGTCGAGTGGTAAAGAGCATGGCATTTGTGATCGACATGGTCTCGGTTCAAAAACTACTCGAGCTATTCTATTGCGTCTTTGGAAAAAACCTTTTACGGCACTTTCTCTTGCTTGGCGGTCTTCGCAAGCGGTTTTAAATTTCAGTCATATCTCTATAAAATTAAAAAAACAAAATAAAAAATTTTGTTTTTTTAAACAAAATTTTTTATTTTGCTTTTTGAGATGCAATTTAAATAAAATATTTTGTTTAAGCAAAATTACGCAACTTTACCTTTATTAGGCTTAGTCAGTCTGGTTAAATGCAACTATATAAAAAGATAAACTTGCTACTTACTTTGGCTGTTTTGTACCTTTCTCATCCAAGGATAAATTGTTGCTTCAATACAAGAATCCTTCGACTCTTCTACATGACCATGTGGTGTCTCAGAGTGGCAAGACTGCGGCGAAAATGAAGAAGTGGCATGAGAGTTTCGAAAGCCGCTTCTCCGTGCTCGAAAAAAACGTTCATTTTCAACGTCATCTTCATCGTCATCGTCCGGCACAAGAACAGACGCGTTTCTAATCGACGCTTGCCACTGCATGTCAAATGCTGGATTCTGTACAAACAATTTGATGTTATAACAAATGCTTTCGTTTAAAAAAGTAAATCAAGCAAAAAGCAAAACAACAATTAAGTAAATTTGATACATTTTCTATTTAGCAATAAGCTACACGTATTTAATTTTAATTTACATGTATGAAACAACTTCTAAAACTGCCATAACATTTAACTTCAACAAATATATATGTTAAAGTAAGGAGGAAATCACTTTTAGCTACGTTACATAAGAAAAACCATCATCTAAATATCTCCAATACTTTAACGTATTAAACTGATCAAAAAAATAATCACGCAAAAGGAAGGTTAAGCTTTTATCTCAAAGGCGAAAGACACAATGCGGGCAAAATTAAAAAATAACATTCGATTCCGATAAATTTTTGTATGAACCGAGAAATAGCCCGGGTTCAAGTTTAAGTTTAGCTACTTATTGTAGACAAGTGTTTTGATATTTTTCGTGATTAAGTTTGATGATCAATATATTGTCAAATAAGAAGATTCAACCAGACAGCAATATCTTGGCATCTGAAAGCAGATCAGCGTGATCGCTTGACGATTGCATCGAGTATAATGGTTTCGACGTTATCCTGCGAGTCGGGAGGTTAAATAAAGGTGATAAAAATGTTCATGAAATAAATATTTCTGGATGGATCTGAACTTCTTTGAGGAGGCGTCTAGTACGTTTTAATTTAGTGAACCCCGATTTATTTATTTATTTTTTACATTTATTTGTGGTAAAGTTCAGCAAATCAGACAATTAACTGCAGACTTAATCCGGTATGATTCGGATTGATTTGGTTTGACCACTTCAATGTAGAGTAGACCACTCCTCTATTATCTTTAAAAGCTAGTTTTTTGCATGCTAAGCAGTTTTTAATTTTCCAGTTTATTTTTAACCTTTTTTTTACTTGGCATAACAACTTCAATGCAATAACTTTTAATATGATGTTATCTTTTATGTAGAATACATTAAAATTGATAGTTAATTATGTACTTTGAATTAAGTAACTTATATTACAGTTAGCTCGTTTTTGAAAACTAAAACTTCTAATTCAAATTTTTAAAAATGTTTCTCAATAAGTAACTTTTTTTCTAAATTATTAAAAGACCGTGATGAATTGTTTTAACATCTGTTGTTAAAGAAATGAAAAACGCCAATATTGCGATAATTAGCGAACAAGAATAAATTTTTAAGATAAAATGCATTCCAACCTGGCTTTTACCCAGAAAACTTGTTTGCTCCACTGGTTGAAAATACATCTTCGTTCGAAACAATAAAATAAACGTCGAGTACAGCTTTTTTTATCCTGCTTATTGTTTTATTCTAAGACTTCTGTCTTCAGTAAAATTGTTTGTGAAACTGCTCAAATAGTATTAACATTCTTGTATAAAACAATCAATAGATTAAAATAAATTTTTAAAGAGTCAATTTTTAACCCTGTAGCAAATGCAAATAGTTAGTCTAATATTTATTCAAATTAAAAACCCAAAATTTTTTTCAAATTCAAATTTTGAATCAAGTTTTCGGCAAAAATGAATTGTCACAGCCAATTACTTTGTTGCGACAGCAAGAGTGGCCTAAGTGTTAACCAAACAAATTAGAGAAAAAATTTTTAACCAATGGTTACAAAATACAAACCTAAATTTACCTTTATATTTTGATAAACTATGATGAAAGACCATTTATTTTCAACAAAGTGAAGAAAATTATTTCCAGCATTAAGTAAAGCAATTAAAGATGTTTCGATTAAATAAAGATAAAGATTTGTGTTCTTTTTTTATAAACTTAAGAACTTTTCTCGAAAACTTTTTGTAAAATTAAAAAAAATTTTCTTTCTTGATTAAAATAACATTATCTGGTCAGAAAATCACAACTAACTTTTACAATTTTTAGCAACTGTTTAATATGCTTAAAACGCTGATGTATAGTTATAAGAGGATGTAAAAATACTTTTCGCTAGAATTTTGATTTTATAAAACTCAAGTTTTTCAGAAAAAAAAAAATTTAAGCACACCATTATTTTTTAACATACGCGCTAATTAAAATGCAAAACAAAAACACTGTCTTAGAAACAATCGTTACAGAAACTGATTTTACAATACCGGTGAAAAATTTGTTCTTATCTGCTGGAAGCAAAAGCCATTTTACGACAATCAGCAATGTAACCATCAACTATTTTTTTAGCGTCTATATTTCTTGCTTGATACAAAACTTAAATTATAAAAAAATAGATTAAGTTTTATCTCTTTCGTTTAATTCTCCACTTTTAATTTAACTTCATTTAAATATTGATTTTTTGCAATTTATAGTAAATTAACAAAAACTTAAAATAAACAAAATCATCGACAAGGTCATCCGATCGCTGCATTAAGTGGTTCGCGGCTTGTAACAGCCCTGACATTTTTACGACCATCAAGTTGATCGGATTCCTCAGGTCGACAAAGCGTTTGCAGTAATTTTCCCATGTATTCCCCGATTGCCCGTACAGTTGTTCTGTCTGTAAATGCTTTTTTCTTTCAGTTAATCACCATTTTACTAACTTTCAATGTAACCTTTTTGAGTCAGTTTTACTATTTTTATTTGTTGCCAAAGTAAGTGAAATGTTTATTTTAAGCTAATTTGTAACTTTTAGACTTTTCTAACTTGCCTTAAAAATTTTTTAAATTTTACCAAATCTTCAAATAAACAAAAAATTATACAGCGCAGAGTTGCAAACGGGCCGACTAGTTCAGCCGAAAAAGCCCGAAAATTAAGCTTAATCAAAAACACGTTTGAGTTTTGTTTTTGTGTCTTTGATTGAACACTTTCATGTTTAAATCATTCATTTGTGTTTTTGTGTCTTTGATTGAACACTTTCATAAAGACACAAAAACACAAAACTCAAACGTGTTTTTGATTAAACTTAATTTTCGGGCTTTTTCGGGCTGAACTAGTCGGCCCGTTTACAACTCTGATATAGCAAATTTAGTAAAAACCTTTCTTCTTACTTAAAAATTTAAAGGCGTCAGTAGCTGACGCCTTACGGTTGGAAAAGTTTGTTTATGTTTATTGACTGTTCTATCTTTGTTGAAAGAATTTATTATTGTTTTTTTAGATTTTATTGGAACAGAAAGAGCTGCACATTTCCAATCCTTCACTGATTGTTTTGCTAAATATTAGTTGAGATGGTAAAGAGTTAAAAGACTGCTCTTATCCAAAACCATGTATAATTTTGTGCTGTAGCCGATCGAAACACGGGTTACAAATAAAGCAAGGCTTTGTTTTTAAGCTTGATTTTGCCCTTTTTTTCCGACAAATTCCTATGAAAACGATATTATGATGGCAATTTTTTTAGATTTATTATTTTTGAAAAACAAAAAAATCATTTAAAATGCATAAATAAAATTAATTTGAAATAAAATGAAAAAAACGAATGGTAGTTGCTTAAAATTAATTTACTTAAAATTAATTCCATAAAATTAATTTAGTTGCTTAAAATTGCTTAAAATAACATTTATTCCCATAAGCAACCAAGCAACATATTAAAAAATCGGAATTCCTGACTGCTTTTAGCATCTTTAGCTAATCGAAGTGCTTGTGCTAGTTTTACACAAAACCCGATTGATGAAATATGATAAACGTAATTATTCGATAGCAATTTGCAGGCACGTGTAAAGTCGATCGTATATAACTATGAAAAAGACAAAATTAACTAACAAACTGATCTGAATTAACACAAAAACATGTCACGGTAAAATAATCCAAACTGCGGTTTTTGGACAAAGGTAATTTCGTAATGGCAGCGGTCAATCGTGCGATGACTTTTGATCATCATCCCACAGTCTTTTATTGGCAGTCTTAATAGGTACCGAAAATTTAAGCAAAGAAAACTCTTTTCTGCTTTATTTCCGAAGTGAAGGCATTTTTCTAGTCTTCAATTGACTTTTAACAGCGAAAAAATTTTTTTCGACGCTTTATTTTTGCGAAACAAGTCAAGGTTGCACACAACCAAATTTTTACGCACATACTCGTTAACACCAAAAACTATAGGAGCATTGGGCATAAGACTTAATAGACCTACTGTATAATATCTTCAATTTAATTGAAAAAAGTGAAGGTTATCTATATGACCTTGATAAATCTAACCAAGTAATTACAAAAAAAACATATATATTTTTCATTGAAATACAAGTTACTATTCTTATATTCTAGCTAAGTTTTTTTATGCTTTCTACAGTAATTATAAATGTGAAAATTGTATTTAAGCCAAATTGTTTTTTTCTAAAAAATTTTAACACTGATGAAGTGATGCTACGCTCTACTTAAAATCTATTTTAAAGGCTGATAGACTTAGCGTCGCCAACCAAAACAACATTTATCAAAAAAGCAAATTTGCCCTAATCTGCATTAAAGACAGTAAAAACTTTCAATATTAATATTTATAAAAGTAAGTTAAGTGTGATGCAGCTGATGCTGCACCTTTTCTAAAATTTTTTCTGACCAAACTATAAGCCTAGATTACGGCAAAATAATCAAGCAAACTTGTTTTTACTAAATCGCTAGCTTTTTCAAAGATAGCTGATATAGATTTATGTTGCAAAATAGCAGTTTAAATAGATCGTTCGTTTAAAAAAAGAAGCATAATTTAAAATTCATTTGTTCTTCTTGTAGAATCAGAGGCAAGTAAAACTTCAACAAATACAGAAGGCGTAATATACAGGGTGGCCCAGCAGTGGTGGATATTCCAATTTAGGGGCCCGAGGCAAGAATTTTCAAAAATTCATGTTGTCTGAGAAAAAAAAGAGGTCTGATCTGGGCTTGGATATTTTTCTCCCAAAATCAAAGTGTTCTCTAAAAAAAAAAAAAAAAAAGGTCTTCACTTCAATTTCATCTCTGATTTCCCTCTTTTTCTTTCAAAATCAAGGTATCCTCCAAAAAAAAAAAAAGAAGGTCTTCACTCCGAATCGTCCACTGAGCGAATCCAAAACTGTACATGCTGTTTTCGAGGGGGGGCCCCCCAAAAAAGGGGGGGCCTAAGGCGACTGCCTCATTCGCCTCACCCAATATCCACCACTGTGGCCCAGATATAACCGAACCCAAAAGCACTTCTCATAATAATTCGGGTTCGGTTATATCTGGGCCACCCTGTATTTGTTAAAGAAAAACTCAACACGATGTTTCGTCCGTTACATCGGGCGGACTTCATCAGGTAAAAGCAAAACACAATGCGAACCGTATTTAAAAACCAAGAAGTTAAAAAACACAAACTAATAAACACAAGGTGAGAGGCGAACATACATAACAATTTAATAACTTCTTCGTGCAACAGAAACAGTTGGAAATATTTTAGGTTACTTTATAAATATTTAGGAAATATTATAAATATTTTGGGTTACCCATATAAAACAATTGGAAATATTTTACCTAAAATAAAAGATTCTGTGGATAATATATATAAGCGTGGTGCAATTTATAAAATTCCGTGTAAAGATTGTTCGAATATATATGTTGGTGAAACGGACAGATGCTTTAATACTCGCTTATCTGAACATAAACGTGATTTGAAACCGATTATTTTGGCTAAATTAAAAGAAGACGATTTAAATAAAAAAAACTGCATTGGTTAAGCATTGTTTTAATTGTGAACATAGGATTGATTTTAGGAATTTTGAAATATTAAATTATAAAATTGACTATGATAAACGAAAATTTTTAGAATCATTATATACGTATCAATAATACAAAAATTCAATAAATGATAAAGATTGAAATGTTTTTACAAAAATATATAATAATATAAAGAATCTCAATGAATGTGGATTTTCAACCTGTTACATTTGTTTCTGTTGCACGAAGTAGTTATTAAATTGTTATGTATGTTCGCCTCTCACCTTGTGTTTATTAGTTTGTGTTTTTTAACTTCTTGGTTTTTAAATACGGTGTGCATTGTGTTTTGCTTTTACCTGATAAAGTCCGCCCGATGTAACGGACGAAACATCGTGTTGAGTTTTTCTTTAATAAATATATTTCGCCTTCTGTATTTGTTGAAGTTTTACTTGCCTCTGATTCTACCAGAAGAACAAATTAATTTTAAACTAAATAATATCCCTGGTAACAGTGTTTATATTAATTAAAAAGAAGCATAATGGTCTCATTTTTTTTCCAAGTTTTAAAGTGTTTTTGGGCTATCTTTAGTCTTTTAGATTTTTTATAACCGACAAATTTCAAAAACAGCAACATTATTTTTATGCAAATATCAGTTTCAATGTGATTTTAATGTGATCAGGGAAGAAGTGGAGCGGAGACTAGAATCTTGGAGGTATGCATTGGAAAGAAGAGGGATGAAAGTAAGTAGGTCAAAAACTGAATATCTGTGCATAAATGGAGAAAATGACAAAGAAACAGTGAAGATGGAAGATACAAAGATGTTAAAAGTAGAGAAATCTAAGTATTTGGGATCAATGGTGCAAGAAAGTGGTAGTTGTGAGAGGGAGATAAAGAAGAGAGTGCAGGCTGGATGGAACGGATGGAAAAGAGTATCAGGAGTAATCTGCGACAGAAGATTACCACCTAGAGTAAAAGAAAAAGTGTACAGTTTGGTGGTAAGACCACCAATGGTGTATGGACTTGAGGCGGTGGCGGGTCACAAAGAAACAAGTGAAAGAGATGGAAGTTGCAGAAATGAAAATGTTGAGGTTTGCTATGGGAGTGCTGAGAAAAGACAAGATTAGGAATGAGTACATCAGGAGTACAGTTAGGACAGAATGATTAGGAATGAGGATGAGGGAGGGTAGGCTGAGGTGGTACGGACATGTCATGAGGAGAGACCAAGAGTAGGTAGGAAGAAAGATGATGGAAATGGAGTTACCGGGAAAGAGGAAAAGAGGGAGATCAAAGAGAAGATTTTTAGATGTATTGAAGGAAGATATGGGGGAAGTTGGTGCGAAGGAGACGGACGTTGAAAACAGGACGGTTTGGAGAAAAATAATACGCTGTGGCTACCCCTGATTGAAGGGAAAGGCCGAAAGGAGAAGAAGAAGAAGATTAGTTTTAATGTGATTCTATAACGGAAAGCTTAACATTTAACATTAAATCTAGGCTAAATCCGGGACAAAAAGAGCTAACTTAAACAAATTTTCTATTTATACTCGAACCATTGAATAAATGTTAGCAAGTTGCGTTTATTAGCATTTAATGATATTTTCTTCCGCCTAGTAGCCCTTTCATTTTCAAAACACAGTGTTCAGTTTATCTCATCTATAAATCACGTGACACCAGCAAGCAGATGGTCCCTGTACCTGCGCTATGTTCGCTCGCCGGTTTACAAGAGCGCGTTGTTGTGGAAACGATACAGCTCACAAAGAAACTAAAAAACCGAGATAAAGTACGGACAAGGCAGCAAGGGGCGCCGAAAAATGTTTTGTTTGGAGGGGCCACATTTAGTACAAAAGGCATTTTTTGTGGAAAAGGCACTCTCAACAAACGCAAATTTTTGCTTGTTATAAAATATTTTTACTAAAAATTAGTGAAGAGCAAAAAAAGGTCTTAAATTGTAAAAGTCGACAGCGGGGTTTCATTTACTTATTTCAAATACTGTAAATCTCAAAATACTATTGTAAGAAATTCTTGGGCTCAAAAAGCTTGGTGTTTCTGATGCAAGTGTTTTTTGTTTCCACTTTGCACTAAGCAAGATTTTTATCTTTAAACTCAAGTGAAGACCTTTTTTTGTTTACCAAGTTTTTAGTAAAATATTTTCATCAATAGGCTATGTCACAATTTACGTATGTTTTTTCAACAAAACAAGTGCTTTTTTTTCTAAATTTTGCTCCCTTGCTAAATTAGTCTTATTTGCAGTATAACTTTTTTCGGAAAAAGTTAGACAATTGCTTCTCCTGTTTTCTCCACCGCTTTCGGCGTCTTTCAAGGCGGTTTGTGCATTTATTTGGCGTTTTATTTATTACTTCCTGATGTGGTCTTGGCGAGGTGGTCTTTTTTTTGACATAGGTAGGCTTGATTAACAGTCCTTATCTCTAAATTTTGTTTATATCATAAAGAGCAGCGTCTTAGAAAACTTTATAGTACTGATTTCTAAGAACTGTGCTTAGTAACGGCTTTAACATGAAGCAAACAAAGAGCGCCTAAAAAGGCCATGAAAGTGACCCGAAAGCAAGAAAGCGAGCACGCGATTGGTTGCGCATTCACTTGCGCCGCAAGCGAGAAAGCTTCAATCCATAGACAAACTCTTTCTAGCGCCAAAGAGATCTGGCGGCTATAGATTGAAACTTTCTCGCTTGCGGCGCAAGTGAGTGCGCAACCAATCGCGTACTCGCTTTCTCCAACTAATCAGAGGCGCCGTTGCTTTCGATGTCCTCCAATACTATATAAACCACGGTTTTCTTGAAGTTTGTCATTCGCCAACGAATTTTTCAAACAAAAGTTGGCGAAAGAATTTTCAAGAAAACAGTGTTTTTGAAGACTACCGAAAAATTAAAGAGTTATGGTTCCGTCCATTCTTCGGGTTATTTTAAAGTTCTGAGCAACCAAGAATTTTTTTTGTCTTTTCCTGATTTTGTTGTTCTAAATGAAGCAAAAACAATTGGTTTTGCTCAAATGTCACTCAGGTTTTGTTGGCAAACCATTTTTTTCGGTTTTCAAAAGTTTACTTGGAAAACCAATTGCATCTACTTCATTTGCAATATCAAGATCAGGTGAAGGCAAATTAAAAAAAGTCTTCACATTAAATTTAAGTGATATATAGGTTTCTCCGAGAAATGCTACAAGATCATGATTTGGGCAATCGTCAAAAAATTCGGGCGAAATTGTTTTGCTTCCCCCAATTGTTTGGTCTATCTCAGCTATGGAGTTGCCGACTAAATAAATTAAATTATTAGACTAGAAGGTTAATTAAATTATCCATATTACTTATAACCAGTGATGGCTTTAGTACGGAGCAAACGAAGCGGCCGCCCCAACTCCCCCTCAAAAACGTCAAAAAGTAGGCTCCCTAAGCAAAATATTGCTCTATTTCTTCATAGTAACACCATGACGGTTTCCCTCTGTCTGCACCTTAACTAATTTTGGACGAAAGTAGGGATAATATACTGGGGCGAAAATAAAGATTTTGGAAATTGACTAAAAGTGATGACTTTTTTTTTAGGGATCACTATATTTTGTGACAAAAATAAAGATTTTTGAAATTAATTAAAAGTCATGACCTTTTTTTTAGAAATCACTTTATTTTGGAATGAAAAAAATTTGACACACGGCAAAGTAGCCTACCCCTATTTTTCCTCTACCGGGTCCTCCTTTTTGTAAAGCCATCACTGCTTATAACGTCAAGTAAGACCAAAAAAAAGGTTTTAAAATTACTAAAGATAAAAACTCGTGATTATCTTAAACTCGAACTTCCGGTTAATTCAATTCAATTTTGTTTGCAATCAAGGTATTACGTTTCAAACTTCTTATTGAAAAAGTGATTGCGAAATAGGAAACAGCGGCTAAACGATATACGTTATTACACGCACAACGTCAACTGTGCGTGGCCGCCGTACCTTTAAAACGAAGTAGCTACTGTAGCCAACGTTAATTTTTTTTAAAAAGAAAAGGAAAAAAAAGAAAACAATTAACTTAAATTTTTCAAAAAATAAAAAATAAATAGTGTATATCAAAACGCAAAAAGGTAGTAAAGATACTGTACCACAATAAAATATACACATCTGAGTCATATAAAGAGAATGTTGCATAATAGGAAACACTTTTGTCACAGATTAAAGTGGTCGCTTGATGCATTGTTGTACATGTCATTTGAAAGCCGCACACCAAATTTTAGGCTAATAGACGTAGGTTTTCCCTACAGACTTTTGGACTGAAAATTAACACTTGACGCAATTTCATGAGACTATACTAAAGCAATAATACTGTATCAGCCACGTTCTTGGCTCAGTGCCAATCGGCACGCTGCTTGTTCACTGTGCTGCTCAATTTTTCAGACTGTTTTGCTGTAATATTTTTGAGTTATTTCTTTACGTTTACCTGTTTTAGATTTTTTTGTGACAAGCCTACAGTTCTTCAGTTTTATGGCAAGCAAGAAATTTACTATAAAAAGATGAGTATAGGGAATCACTTCTAACTCTGCCACTGCTTTAATGAATATAATCAAAATCACTTTTGGCCTGCAATATATTCAATTAATCGAGAAAATGCACACACAGGGGTAATTTGACCTCTTACCATCGAGGCAAATGACACATTACTGTGCAAAAGTACAAAGACTCATTCGATTTCGACCAATATCACATTGGTACTTCGCTGTTTACGACCGCATTGCGCTAATTTTCAACAGCCAGGACAATTACTGGTGAAAATTGACTTGGTAAAGTGCAAACAATAATCAAACTAGCTAATTTGAGGAAAAAAAAAATTTTTTTATCTTGACACAAATATTAGAAGATTGAAAGCATAGTTTGGGGGCCTCAATTTGTAAAAAAGAAAAGGTAATCTTGTCATAAAACAAAAGAAAAAAAAATTTTTTTGTTTTAAAGGTATAGCTTAGCTTAGTGCATATAGCCTAATTAAGAACAGAAGATACTATTGGGTAGCAAAATCCTCCGCCAGACAGCTGTTTCGACTATTGAAGTCTCGTCAGTGACGGTTTGATTTTTGCAAATGTTGAAAATTCGAAAGGCAAAATGACAGAAGTGACAATTTTATTTTTACAGAATGTCAAAATTCAAAAAAGATTAAAGAACCGAGAGAAGTCTTTTGTAAATTGGAATCCTAACATCAAAGTCAAGAGCTAAAATTAAATAGAAAATCCGAATAATATAAAACCAAAAGTAATAAAATGCCAAAGAAATTGACAAGAATATTAAAGCACTAAGAGAACTCCTTTGCAACTCTTTTGGAAATTTGAAATTCTAACTAACAAGATTAAAGTATCACTATTTGTATGTTCTATCTTATGCATATAAATTTTTTTTTTGTCCAGCCATATGCTTTTGAAATGGTCCTTTTGAGCCGTGGCAGGATTTCTTTTGGTGGGTTTCTTTGCCTGCCTGACCCTTTTGGTCCAGACCCTTTTGGTCTTTGAGTTTGTTGTTTCTCCCACCCATGATTACACAACATTCTCTGACTATGGCTCGGATGTGTGTATTAATTATCTTCTTTTCGCTTTCCTTTTCTTATTAACATCACATCGCTTTGTTCAAAGGTACAGCGACCATGCACGACCATGCAAGCATGACGTTGTGCATGTAATAACGTACTTCGTTTAGTCGCTGCTTCCTTATTCACAATCTTTATTTCTTATTGCACTATGATTAATTTCAAGTTGATTGTGAGTAAAAATGAAATAAATAATAAATAAATAATAAAATAAAAGCCAGAATTAATTAGAAGAATTTCGGACGCCAGCGAAGTAACTGAATGACGTCGCCTATGTAGCCTACATGGAAATATCAACAAATTTGTGCTAAAATACAGTATTTTGATGTTATTTGAAAAGATTCTTGAAAATGGAACCTATTAGACTAAAAATGATAATACGGAGAGCTTCTGGACAACATCGAAAGAGACTAACTATTAAATAATGACTAGAAAACTTCAAAAAGAAATAAACTGTTAAGAAATGACTAAGAAAGCCATAAAATTGGATTATTGACAGGTTATCAAGTATACACCTTCATCGCCCTTTATATACATATCTATTTAATTTTAACTCTTGACTTTGATGTTAGGATTCCAATTTACAAGACTTCTCTCGGTTCTTTAATCTTTTTTGAATTTTGACATTCTGTAAAAATAAAATTGTCACTTCTGTCATTTTGCCTTTCGAATTTTCAACATTTGCAAAAATCAAACCGTCACTGACGAGACTTCAATAGTCGAAACAGCTGTCTGGCGGAGGATTTTGCTACCCAATAGTATTTTCTGTTCTTAATTAGGCTATATGCACTAAGCTAAGCTATACCTTTAAAACAAAAAAATTTTTTTTTTCTTTTGTTTTATGACAAGATTACCTTTTCTTTTTTACAAATTGAGGCCCCCAAACTATGCTTTCAATCTTCTAATATTTGTGTCAAGATAAAAAAAATTTTTTTTTCCTCAAATTAGCTAGTTTGATTATTGTTTGCACTTTACCAAGTCAATTTTCACCAGTAATTGTCCTGGCTATATAAATTAGGGCAATGCGGTCGTAAACAGCGAAGTACCAATGTGATATTGGTCGAAATCGAATGAGTCTTTGTACTTTTGCACAGTAATGTGTCATTTGCCTCGATGGTAAGAGGTCAAATTACCCCTGTGTGTGCATTTTCTCGATTAATTGAATATATTGCAGGCCAAAAGTGATTTTGGTTATATTCATTAAAGCAGTGGCAGAGTTAGAAGTGATTCCCTATACTCATCTTTTTATAGTAAGCCTACAGTTGTTGGCCGTTGTCATAATATCGTTGCTTTGTGTCGCACTTTTTTATAATGCAGTGCTGTCAATTGTCACGCATACTTTTACAAGTTTTAATAAAATGTAATGTAGTTTTGACATTTCTATAGTAAAATAATGTATTGATATTCCAGAGTTGAACTGATTTGTAAAGAATATAGCAGTAATGACTAAGAGAAAGAGAATAACTAGCAAAGGCACAGAGCATGCTGTGTTTGGGCAGGCAGATCTTCCTGCACACAAACTTCCATTTAATGGTGAAGTGTTAAAAAATTGTTGGAGGTACAAATGTGAGGCTGGAAGGTTTACAGATGTGAATGAGATTGTGAAGAAAGCTGCCTTAGATGTTTCTGCAATATGGGCTAGGGCGGTTGTAGATCAGTTAACCGCTCCTTTGTTGGATCAAAAAACCATTGAAAATAAATTGGAAAGATTGTACAAGAAAGGTCTGCTGGTCAACAAAACAAGCGAAATCTTGTCAAGTTAAATGAGTTCAAAATGGAAATGAGTAAATTCTTTGACGTTTGTAGTTGCACGTGTCCATCTGCCTCTCGTTTCCAAGTGCACTGCAAAGTAAAGAACTATGATGGATTCCACTTGGCTGATAAGTATAATGTGAAGGTTCCTAAGCGTGAGATCCATTTTTTGCTTGACAAGCGTTGTGCTCGGAAGATGGTAATTGCTGACATTTATTATTTTATTTTATTTTATCTCTATATTTATCCTCTTGACTCGCAGGAAAGCGACGGAGGCGCTAATACATAGGGTAGGCAATTACCCCGATCTATGCTTTCGGAGATGACAAGATATCGCTGTCCGCTGGTAATTTAATAGAGATATGACTGTAAATTAGAACTGCTTGCCAGGACCACCAAGCAGGGGAATGTGCCGTAAAGTGTCTTTCCCAAAGACACAACAGAATGGAGCGAGTGGATTTTGAACAAAGACCGTGTTGGTCACGAGTCCGGCGCTTTAACCACTCAACCACGCTGCCGACATCGACGGAAATGTTAGCAGAATGTGGGCCCGAGCGGCGGCAAGAGACGAGGCGATGGAGGTGGCTGCTGAAATAGAAAAAGTTTAAGCTCTAAGGTCAGGCAGGAGCAAGTGCAGCTTGATCTCTCTGACGAAAGTGCTTACGAGGTAGGCGACAATGACAAGAACGAAATAGAAGAAGATTATATTCAAACAAACATATCAGACAACAGTTCCAAAAGAAACTTGACTAAACTTCCTACTCTTGCTTCTGTTTGCGATAGGTATGGTGTTCCAAACTATGCTGGTGCTGCCATAGCCTCGTCCACGCTGGTTGATTATGTTATCATAACCAAAGTTGTTAAGAGTCAAGTTATTGGACTACAGAAACTGGGAAACGAGAGGAGGCGATGCAGAGAGGAAAGGCGGGAAGCAGAGCTTGGAAAATTAAAGGAACTCACATCTTTATATTTTGATGGAAAGAAAACCATGACCTTGACAAATCAGCCACTATATGTTGCTAGTTGTGACGGTTGCCGTGTCAATACCGGACCAAACGGAGGTGTTATCTATCACCTGGAGATGCTGTTCGCCCGGCCTCTGCATTACAGCATCTGTCAGCTTTACGGTAATGAGCTCCCATTCCGGGCAATATTTTACTATTACGATGGCAAACCCAGCGGTCCGGAGAACAAGCGAGGAATGATTGGTCAGCAGATAAAAGAGCCAGTGTCAGACCTTCCTTTCATTGACTTCCAGCCAATCACCTTTTCTGATTATCCGTTCTATCCGAGGAAAAGGTAAATTATTATTATTTGATTTACAAGCGTTTGTTTTGACTTTGCTGAGTCTCAGCATATCTTACTTAACTAAACTGTTTATCAGTTATGTTTGTTTTTTCTAGGTAATAGATTTATCCTGGGACAAGAAATATTTGTACAGAATGTGGATTGCGACTATAGTAGGGAAAGTGGATGATGATCTCGCAGCCATTGAACGTGGCCCTCCCTGTGTGTCTAGGTGGATCACCCTCTGGAGCAAAGTATTGAGGGTATATGTTGCCACTGCTTAACCAAGTAACCAACTTCAGAGGATTGCTAACATGGTGGTGAAATTTTCTATGCCAAGGTGGTTCCAGATCAAGAGACATTCCTACATGACAGATGATCCGCACAACACTTTTGTATGCTTGCAGTTGCTGAAACATGCGAACAACACAAAGATAAACATTGTATAGGAAGTGGTGCAAAAAATGCCTTTTTTGCTCATCCGGACCAACTCCTGCTTGCCATGTGTACAGTTAGAGATGAAGAAGTCAGAAGAGAAGCTGTTAATAAAATCAGGAAGCTAAAGGATCAATACATACCGAATACTAATAAAGATGAAGCATTTCCTGAGGCTGAAGCATTTCTGAAGTTAAAGAAAATGATGAAAGGCTCCACATTGATGAAGATTTTCTTATACCAACAGATGATAAAGCGGAGGAGGATAAAGAGACAATAGAAAAGACAAATGACATGCCTTTCAAGTACATCAGGAAAGTAATCCTTCCAAAACTGAAGTTTCACGCAACGAATTACCATCATATGATTGACTGGGACACTGAACTGAAAACTGAGCCTCCATTTTTGACATTCCTCAGTGATGAGAAAGTTTTAGGTATCCTTGAAAAACCGCTGAGTGTTTCAAAGTGGCCAAGCCACTCTCTGTCAGTTGAGAGAAGAACGGGGTCATGACTGAAGCTTGCACAGAGGTGACAGGCTACAAGGCAAGAGATGGCAGCAGACATCAGGCAGTGGCTTAGCAGCGGATTATGCCTACATTTAGAACCAAAAAGCATTTCATCAGGCAGCGGCTTAGCAGACGGATTATGCCTACATTTAGAACCAAGAAGCATTTCAGCTTCAATTATTAACTAAGAAACAATAACAATTATTAATGCTAAGTAGGGATTTTAGATATCGGGATGTACAACTCCGTTTTGGATCCAGTTTTTGGTTTACGCTAGTGGGGTCAAGCTTTCAAATCAAAATTAAAGCAAAGCTTCATGTTAGTCATTATTAGAGTGAATAAAAAAATTTTTATGTAATATTCATTAATGGATAAAGATAAAACAGTTTTAAAGAATTATGTCCTTTTTTTATACTTAATAGTTGTCGTCAAGATTTATTCAAAAAATTATTGAAAAACAGGTTACTTGGCAGTTACTCAAATTACCAAATTAAAATCATAAATTTTAAGTAAATTGATTAGAACAAAAAAAAAATAATAATAATGGAAATTTATCTAGCTATAAAAACTAATGAAATTAAGTAATTTTAAGTGACTTGGTTACCTACTCTGATATTTCTAATAAAACAGTTATTTTAAAAAAATTTAAGTATTATAGTCAAAAATTAATTTTAGCAAAAGTTAAGTTTTTATTTAGTTGATCTAATAACAAAAGTTTTGAAATATAAAAAATTTAGTAATATGAGTTGTTTAGGCAGTCATTAAATTAATTAACAAAATAATAAATTAAAAACCTGAATTTCCAGCATTTTAATTAAAAAAAAACTTTTCATTATTATTTTTATCAAATTTTAAGTGACTAGGTTGATTACTCAAAAAGACATTTATTTTTTAAATAAAGTATGGTAGTTAAAAAAATAATTAAAAAAAATTTTTGTGTTTAATTAATAGATCAAAGTGAAACAGTTTTTTTTTTATTTAAAATGGCATGGTGAGAAAATTGCCAATTCTACAAAATTTTCAAGTTAGTTATAATATGTTTTAAAATTTAAAGTGTGTAGTTAACAATTTGGTTATTCAAAAGTGATTTTTTTGATTAATAAAAGATTAGTGTTGTGAAATATTTATAATTATTGTACAATTTAATTTTTTGTGTAATTACTCATATTTTCCATGGTATGCTATTGAGTGTAATATGGTATTGAACAATTCAAATATTTATTTTTATATTTCATATAAGTATAAAACATTTTTACTTTCACTGTCAGTGTTTTTCTTAAATAAATTCTATGGTTTTAAAAATACTAAATTTTTATGTAAAATTAAATGTTATTAAATTTGCTGCATTTTTTAGTTTAGGTAATTGAATTTTGAGTAACCTACTACAGAAAGTTTTTAACAATGGTGAACACTTGCTGTGTGCCAGCTTGCAATTCTGGCTATAGGTCCAATAAGAATGGAAAAAAAGTTGCATTATTTCAATTTCCTATAAATTCTGAGCTTCGTGATAAATGGTATAGGGCTATCCCAAGGCAAAACTGGAAAGTATCAAAGTCTCATAAAGTTTGTGCACAGCACTTTCATGAAAGTGATTTTAAAACCATCTCAACTGATACTTGTAGTACCAGACGTAAATCTAGAAGTACTCTAAAACTGCAAAGAGTGCATCTGAAACCTGATGCTGTTCCTAAAATTTTTCCTTCTTTGCCAAAATACCTTTCATCACCTTTACCAACAATGCGTGCAACCTCCTCTACCAGTTCCTCTTTTAGACGTGAAAAAGATAACATCATTTTACAAAAGCAAAATGCTGATTTTCTCATTCAAGACTCTTTTTCGGATTTTTCATCCTTTAGAAGCAAAATGAAAAATGCAGTTCTTCCCTTTGGATATACTAGTGTTTATTCAGCTTCATCTGCTCAATTCTATTTTGTTAAAAATGATGATAGTTATAAAGTTGCTCCAGAACTTGTAGTGTCTGTGATAATTTCAAGTGAGCTACAAATCAAAGCTTTTGTTTTTTCTAATTTGATATCAAAAGATCAATATATGCATTTGCTTTCATGTGGTTCTCTGCAGACAGTAACTGAAGTATCTAATATTCTTGCCTGGTGTAAAGCTTTAGCAGACATGTCTAATTTTGTTTCTAACAATCAAAAATCAGCATTAAAATTAGCTATATCTTTGCTAAAAAGTTACCTTTCTGATGAAGCAGTTGTAGCAGATTTATCACAATCTAGCATGTCTTTAGTTTGTTTTATAATAGAACAATTGAATTTGCTTCAAGTTTCCAAACATGGCAGACATTATTCTACAGCAACCATTATTTCTTCATATATGTGGCAGTTGACAAGCACTGCATTGTACAAAAAGCTGCAAGAATTTTTTATTCTGCCATCAATAAACAGGCTTCGACAGCTGTCTGTTGGAACTACTGTAGAAACTGGTGAAATTACATTGAACTATCTTCATCAAAGAACTGTAAATTTAACATCTGAACAAAAAATTGTTACTTTACTTGTTGATGAAGTTTACACTGCGCAAAGAGTAGAATACAGTAATGGTTCCTTTGTCGGATTGACTGCAGATGGTGCCCCAGCAAAAACTGCATCAACTTTTATGGTAAATTCTACATGCAGTAATTATAAGGATGTGGTTTGCATAATTCCCGTCAATAAATTGAATACCAAAATTTTGTGTTCATGGTTTAAAAGAGTCATGTTTGCTTTGGACAAATTTTTTTTGGTTATTGCCGTTTCTGTCGACAATCATATATGCAACAAGTGTGTTTTTGTCAGTTATTTCTTTGGTAATTTTCTTAATTTCATAAATATAATTCTACATTTAAACGTAAATTCTCTGTTGTTTTTAATCCTTTTTTTAACTTATTTTGCAGAAAGATGTACATAGAACTTGGGGGTGGTCAGTTGAAACACTGCATTGTGCATCCTACTCGATCTGATGAAAAGCTGTTTCTGTTGTTTGACACAAACCATAATTTTAAAAACATTTTTAACAATTTCATCAACAAGGGTAGATTTAATATTCCTACACATGCGAATGAAGACATTCTTGGAAAAACATGTTCACCCTGCTTCTCACATCTAAAACACGTGTACGCGATTGAGGAGCACAAACCTTTAAAAATCGCACATGCTTTAAAAAAAGTATCTTTAAATCCCAGTGGCATTGCACGGACTTCACCACAACATGCATTTGGTAAGTTTTACTTACTTTTAGATAGCATTTTAAATTATTATATCAAACCTAATATTTTCGGTAACTTTTGAAAAAAAATTGGCTTTTAAATTGTATTGAATATACAGTAGTGTGTAGTACTCAATTACAATCAAGTACGAGATATTTTAAATTGATTGCTTGTACTGTATTCAGGTGTTTTTCATGAATCAACGGTGCAAGCATTAGAGTTTTATAGTAAAGAGCATCCAGGATTTCTAGAAACTTCTCGGTTTTTAAAATTCATCAACACAATTTGGAAAATTTTACGGGTTAAAACACCGTTTGAAGGTAATTTTTTGTACATAGACAAAACGTGTATCACACTACCTGCGTTTAGATTAATCTCCAAAATTAGTTGATTTTATTGTTTTACCCATAGCATGATATAATAGACATTGATATATTATATTTTTATAGAGTTAAATGCCAAGCTTGTAATCACTATCTTACGTTCAATGTATTTTTTCAGAGATTAGAAAAAATGATGAATTGTGTGCACCTATACGAGTTGATGAAGTAAATTTGAAATATCTTGAAGCAGCTTCAAATATATTTATTCGGTGGAAACAATCAGGAAATGCTGGTTTGACTCACCAAACCTTTTGTGCGTGTATACAATCAATGAGTGCTATTCCAGAACTTGCTGAACACTTGAAAAAAAACATGGTTTTGTTTACATACTTCCTGGAAAATTTACTTCGGATCCAGTTGAAGGTCGTTTTGGCTGGTATCGCCAAATGAATGGTGGCAATTATTTCATGTCGTTAAAACAGCTGATGCAATCAGAAAAAAAAATCCGTGTATCATCCTTAATGCAGCAGCATGCTCTTTTATCTGGCTCTTGTCTAAAGGAATTTGATGCTCTTCCTTTATTAGAAACAAGTTTTGATATTGGAGCTGAAGAAAATGATGTGCTTTGGCTTAATGATGTTTTTGCTCGTGTTTCTTTGGATGATATAACATGTGCTGATGCCAATATAACATACTATGTAAGTGGCTATGTTGGCAGAAGCATATCTCGCCGGCGCAAGTGCTCATCCTGCAAAGAGTTGCTCATTGCAGGTGATGATTCCTTTTCAATTCACCACTATCTTCCAGATGAGTACAAACAGTTGTTTGAAAATGTAAATCGCGGGGGCTTGTCGCAACCATCCGAATTTATTTACTCTGTGACAGCGCTGGCAGTGCAACATTATATGGCCATTCTATCCACTGGAGAACCGACAAAAACCAAGTTTTTATCCATGAGCAACCCACGATCTGTTTTTCTAAAAGCATTAATTAACATTGCCGCAGCAACTGAAACTCTCAGTAACCTATTGTCCCAGCAATGTTCTGCCGGTCATTTGAATTTCAAAGAAGTGGTTAAATCTACTTTTAATTGCTTTGCAAAGAATGAACTTAAACGGATAAATGCATTTAAAGTTGAAATGCCAGAAATATCAGTCAAAAAACTGCGAAAATTAACTTCAAAAAGCTCCCAGTTTTAATTGTATAATAGTTTGTTTTTTGTTATTTTGATAGTTTTGTTGCTTCTTGTTGCATTTTAAGCTTAATACTTGTTTATTTTTCTTTCTTGGCAAGCTATTTTTAGTTTTATTGCATGCTATATTGTTAGTTAGTTTTACTCTTTTCGCATGTACTAGTTTATTTTTGTTTTCCTTAAATAACTTTAGCCAATATATATTTAGTATTCTTAATGTGATATTGCTTAATGCCTTTATCGAAATAAAGATTTCAATTTCTTTGAACAAATAACCGTCAAGAAATCTTTAAACCATAACTAAAATACATTTAACCTTCAAACAAAAGATTTCGAAGCTTCGTATGACTTTTGACGCTATTTTCGCAGTAGCCCTTCTAACGTAAATAGCCAAAATGAGTTGTTGATCCCGGTGTTCTAATATCCCTAATGCTAAGACATCGCAGTGTTTGAATAAAATTGTTTCTCATACTTAAAAGTTGGTTAGTGTTTATATTTATTAACGCTTTGTACTAGATTAGGTGTATAGGCCTACATAGGCAAAATTAGCCAAAAATTGACATGAAAAGTCGATAAGGAAGATGAGCTCATTTTAACGCAAAATTTGGCCTAGACGTTTATCTTGTCCAAAGAACAAAGCACTAAGCGACAGTAGTAAAATTCAAAAATTTGTATTTTTTCATTGCACCCTATTGCATAATCATGGGTGGGAGAAACAACAAACTCTAAGGTTGAGGTTCAAAGAATAACCACGGTTAATACAGTATAGGCTTGCGAATTCGGTTCGGGTTCGGTTTAACACACTGCTTCGGAGACAACTAAACATAAATAAACGCACTATTAGAGTAATTCTCAGTTATAAACCAGGATTGCCTTTTTGGCCTTTTGGCTTTTTTTTGTAAGAAAACCTTTTTCTTAAAAATTAGTTAAGTTTTTAAATATTTGAAGTTTACGAACAAAAGAGTTAGATTTTTTATTGTTTATTAATTTTTCAATTGACTTCACTTTATCTTAAATTTGGGACGAAAGCATAAAAAAAACAATTTGGCTTTAATTTGTTACGTTTGGTCTATGAAAACTTTATCTGGCAACTCTGTTTTAAACTTTCCCCGCCAAAACCTCGTCTGCTTAAAATGGAGTAAATACTCGTTTCCACTAAAAGCGTTAGGCGGAGTATTGTTTTATTGCTTTATTATTATTATTATTATTTTTTCTTAGCGCTTAATCGCGGAAACAAGTAAAAAATTAATGAAACAAACAAAGAATACTTCCGCTAACGGTCGTGGTAGAAACGAGCCGAACCTTAAATGGTAAACTTTTTTACAAACCGCAAACAACTTAGTCACTGATAACTTTTTTGGATTCACAGAAAATTTTCTTTTCGTCAGATTGTTTTTAAAATTATTTTTATATGGTGATACAAATGTGTCAAAGACAGTTATGGAAATTGTCTAATTTGTATACCAAATTTTAAGGTGTTTCAAATCCATTTTTTAAAAATAAGTATAATTCAGTTTTATTATTGTTTCTCCCTGTCATGCAGTGATGGCTTTAATAGGGTGCGAACGGTGCAGCCGCACCAAGCCCCCCTAAAATACATCAAAAAGTTGCCCTCCTACACAAGAAATTGCTCTATCTCTTCATAGTAGCACCAGGACGTTGATGGCATGTCAAAAAGAAAAGAAAAAGAGGAGACATTCCGGTTGACGACTTTCTTTTGTTTTTTTGTGATCGCTTTGTCTCACCCTGCTTTTAATCGCTCAATAGTGGCCCCCCAAATTGAAGAACTTTTTTTTAGAAATCACTTTGCTTTCGTATACTAAAAATGGTTTCAACTACTTTTTTCAGTACACTAAATAGTGGCCCCTCTTACGTTTCTTGCACCGGGCCCCCGTTTTGTAAGGCCATCACTGCTGCCATGCCATTTAATATAATACTACTTTAATGTTTAAAAATTACTTTAAGAGCTATTGAACGCCATGGTATCAGAAAATGTAAGAAGCAACCAAGCAAAACAAACTTGAAAACTTGCAAAAATTTAAAATAAAATGTAAACGGGTCTCTTCAAGAGGTCACCATAAGCGATTTTTTTTCGGCGTAACTAACCCGGAATCCCCCATTTAGCACCAGAATGAAATAAAAAAAAACTAAAAGAAAAAGAGTTTTTCAAGAAGCAATAGTAATCGCAGGGGATTCGGGTTGTTTCACGAACAAAGCTTGCTTACAGTGACTTCTGAAAGAGACCCATGTAAACTTAGTTAAGTTGGCAATTTAGTATTTAAAAAACAAGGTTGTTCCACCTTAATATTAGTTTATAACATTAAAGAATTCTTAATTTTAACAACAGAAAAAGCATTTATAAAGCTGAATGTGATTATTTGATAAAAAAAGCTATTTACTGGAAAAAAAGTGTTATTTCTTAGATTTATGCTTTTATGAACTTTGTCTAAAATATTCTGGTACTGGGCATGCATGTTGGGTGTAGGTTTGTTTGCTTTAAAAATTTGTGAAGTGGTACAAAATTTAAAAAAAGCTTTGCTAAATTGCAAATCAATACCTTTTTAAGTTAAAGGGGACTAGTCTTCAAAAAGACTTTTTTCAAAGTAAATATAGTCAATGCTCATCATCAAAATTTGTTGATACTGATCAAAAGCAAGGTTAAAGTTGTATTTATAGACATTCTGAT
The DNA here is from genome assembly GCA_963680785.1 of Diplosoma virens. Classification (NCBI taxonomy): domain Eukaryota; kingdom Metazoa; phylum Chordata; class Ascidiacea; order Aplousobranchia; family Didemnidae; genus Diplosoma; species Diplosoma virens. The sequence continues at coordinate 36,969,594 of OY796887.1, read as the reverse complement.
TATTGAAACTAATCACATTAGACAAAACAGATCAGTGTCCGATTGATTAATTAAAAGTATTTATCAAGTCAGTCAGAAAGCAGTAATTTTTAGTGCATGTACAAACTTTGTTTGATCATATGTAACAGACATCAAAGTTTTGATGTTAACAGCTTCTGAAGTTGCCAAATGGAATGAGGATCTGCCAGTTGCTGAGACAGCAAATATGTTAATATTATAGTTATCTGTGTCCACCATCCCTGTACTAGTTGATTGGCAATATTGATGAATATAGTTTTCAGATTATTTTTTAGTTTAAAGAAGATACAACAGTCCTGAGCAACACCTAAATTTGATCTACAAATGTTGGTTGGTTGGAAAGATTTTTTTTTAATTTGGTTTGATTGCAAATAAATTTGGGTAAAAAATTTGAAAAACTTACATGTTATTAAATTAAATAGATAAAATAGGTTGCTTGAGAATGGATTAGTGTCAATATTAAACCCTAACCCTTAATGCCACATTTAAAAAAACAAAACTGTAACTTAATATTTGATTCAAAATGATCTTGATAAAAAAATGAGTTAATAAATATCAATTTTTTTTCAGATGACAAATATAGCATTAAATTTAGAACATACAATTAATGTTGATCCAAAAGAAAGAACCAGTTTTGATGTTGGTGATGAATCACTTGCTCCTTACACTTTACAAAAAGCTGAGCATGATGATACTTTTTGTTCTGCTACAATATCTTGGAAAAATACGGTATTAAGGTACTTTCAAACCTTTAGCTGCCTTTTTACTGCTGGATGTTTGTTCCTTGCTCCATATCTGTATTTTTTCTCTGAAAGTCGTGTTATTAATCATATTATTACTGTAGCAGATATGATATATTTACTTGTTATGGTATTTCGATCAAGAACTAGCCACATGAAAGATGGAGTTGAAGAACAAAACCTGCTGAAAGTTAGAGATCGTTATCAAGGAAGTGTTGCTTTTGTGTTGGATGTAATAACTTATTTTCCATTAATTCAACAGCAATTACCTATTATTCAAGACTATGAAGAGTATTATATTTTAAATCGTCAAACTATGGTGATTCGTCTGCATTATATTCTCCATTATTTGGGTAAATAATGTAATGATATATGATGAGTTTATAATTATATAATTAAAATATTGTAATAAATTTTTAATTTTTGGAAAAGAGCATTTTTAAAAATTTGTCTTAGCTTTTTAAACACAGTCTAAATTGTTTTTTGTAGATTCTGTGGAAACTCATATGCAAAAAATAAATTTTCTAAATTTTTTATAGATTTTATCTAGTATTCAAACAAGCAAGGATGAATTTTTAATTATTGTTTTTATTTTTGAATGTTGATTTTAACAGCAGTTTGGAATCTGATTTTAATATAACAGCACAGAAACAAAGATAAGTTTCCTAAAAAATGTAAAAATCACCATTTTTCTGTGGAAATATTGTTTATTGCAAATCGTTAACATGTGTGCACATTCATTGTTTAACATTCTAAACAAGTACAAATACACATATTGCTCTGTACAATTATTAAAATAGCTCTGATTTCATTGGTTTTCAGTGAGTTAGTTGCTCTTGTCATGGGAAACAAGAAAATAACAAGAAGTTGCAAAGTACTTTCAAACGAAGTGATTCAGCAATAAAGTCGAAAGTTTATGTAACCTAAAAGCAGTACATATTATATCAAAATTACAGTTAATATTATTTGACAGAATTATGATATTGATATTCTTGGACTGTTTTTAGGTTTTTGCATTGTTCCTTAACATATTTTTAGTTTTACTTCATTTTTTTTCATTTGTTTATTTATTATAAATTAAGCAATGTGCATTCGTACAATTGCTATATATTTTCTTAAATAGTTATTTAGAATTTTTTCAATTGTTTTTTGTTACGAATTATTATTGTCTAATTGGAATTTATATAATATTGGGGTCATACATATTTTTTCCCTTTAATGTCATACCCAAGTGTACCCCACTACCATCATGAAATCGTATTAATTATTAAGTAATGCAAAGCAATTTTATTAAAGCATTATAATAGTTACTTCAGTGCACTTAATTTTTGCTTTAGATTTAAGAGAACAAGAATCAGGAACAAGTACCTTGGTTTACCGAACAACAAAATATATTTTGCTTTCTTGTCTTGTTATTCACTTTTCAGCTTGTGGTTGGTATGGCTTAGCTTGTAATAGAACTGAATACACTGAGTTTTCATTGCGACAGTGCATTGGTATTAGCTGGATTGTATTTTTACCTCAAAGTACTATTTTTTTACTAATTTTGCTTAAGTAGTAATTTGAGTTTTATTTTTTAAAGTAGTAGTACTGATACAAATTGTGAATATATGCAAGTTTTTGAAAAAAAGTTAAACAACAACAACAACAACAACAACAACCACAAAAATCCAATTTTAATCCAGTTTAAATTTTCTCAGTGAATGGAGGTGGCCAAATGCATCTTACTACTTTCACAACTCTTCCTACACCTTCTCTCCACCTACACTGATCTGCTGCATCTTTCTTTGAACTAATCCTTTTTATTCTTTCTTCAACTTGTTTCCTTCATTTCATCTTTGGCTGGCTCTGTTTACGTTTTCCATTCACTTCATGTAACATTTTCTTTATCAAAACACTCCCTAAGGTTGTCTCAAAATATGACCATACCACCTCACACGTTTTTCTTTGCCAGGTTGTCTGCTACTCCCTTCAATCCCAACATGTCTTCAGTTTCTCTGTATTTCTCTTGTCTACCAATTTTACACTACACGTTGCTCTCACCATAGATTTTTCTGCTTTTCTCAATATAGCTACTTTATTTTTTCTCAAAAACCACGTTTTGCTTCCATATAACATAGCTGATCTTTCATAGCTTCTATATACACCTTTCCTTTCATCTGCAAAGAGAATCTTTTTTTGAAACAGTATCTCTCCACACATTTTGAATTTTTTCCATCCCATTCTTGTTCTTGCATTCCATTTTGTTGCATCCATTTTGTCATTTCTATGCTCCACTTCCAAAAAGTCCAGATGCTTTTTTTAATTTTGTTTTCTTTATTGCACTTGTTATTTCCTCTAAGGAAACCTCTTCCACTGGACCACTGTTATTTCCACTATACCATTCTCATTCTTTTGGTCTTATGCATTCTTCTTATTTATCCTCTTTTCCATATGTTCTTTCCACACTCTCTTTTGATTCTTCTCACTGAATGCAAATTTGCCATATATTCATTCCTCTTAAACATTATCCACTGTTTACATTTTGTTCTTTCTTTTTTGAAAACTTCACAAGCTTAAACACATTGTTTGGTTTATCATGTAAATCATTCAACTCTTGCTTAGCCTCTCTCTTCATTGCTCTACTGATAATTTTTCTTGTTAGATTTCTCTCTTGTAATTATTTTTATTCTCTTCTGACTGGATCTTGCACATCTCTCTAAATCAGTGGTTCCCAACCTTTTTAATTTTCCGCACCCCTAAAATATTCAAATATTTTCTAGCACCCCTTACAGTACATGTAATGATTTACTTAAGAATAAAGTTGAAAGCGAGTGAAAAATTTGCATAACTAATTTTAAGAATGTACTGTATGAGCAAGAATGAAATATATGCAAACAAAAAAATACAATTAACTGAACATTGTCTAAACTTTGCAAAAAATTAAATTTTTATCTATGTACTGTGTAGTTAAAAAAATCTAAAGAATTCAAATTTAATGACTCTTTTGTTCCTGTTTATTGCTTAGGAGTTTTTCAAAACGTGGCACTTTGTTACTGATAGCAACCTGGATGTCTACCTGTGCATTCACGTGATTTCTAGATTTTGTCTTGATTGACAGAAGGCCACTAAGTCCAGATTGGCATAAGTAAGTTGTTGCAAATGGGATGAGCACACTTAGTGCTTTTTCACAAAGTTTTGGAAACATGTCCATTGCCAAGCACCAATATTGTTCCAGTGTTACCAGAGTTTTGCTTTCAAACTGCATTTCAAGAACATAATTTGTATGCAATTCAATAAGATCGTCCTTCAACTTTTCATCATTCTAAATATAATCCAAATTAAAGAAGTATAGATTTATAATCCATTTTTCAGAAGTTTCCAGTTCTCTTTCTTCAAAATATCCATGAAATAACCTTGATAGTATTTCCAAACGATCCACAATTTTTTCACACACACTGGGAAGTTAGGGACTCATCATCATCAACCATTTCTACAAGTGAAGAAAAATTGGAAAGATTACTTTTAACTTGTCGACAGCAGATACGTAACTTTTCTTTTAAAGCATTTAACTTTTCACGGAATTTTAATATGTTTATACTTTTTCCTTGCATAGAAACACTCTTACAAGTGAAAACATCACTCAAATACACTAGCATTTCATAACATTTGATCGAATTCTTGTGATTCCATTTCTTTGGGAAGATTGTAGTCACATTCCTCTAGCAAAGCTTTGACTTCTTCATGCCATTCGAAGAATCACATTAAAGCTCTTCCATGTGACAGCCAGTGGACTTCCGTGTGGAAAAGCAAAACTAAATGCTCACATCCAAAATCTTGACAAAGTGACTTGAAGAGGAAGTGGTTCAGAGCACGACCCCTAATCAGATTGATAGTCTTTACAGAAGGATCAAGGACATTTTTCAACTTTGGAAGCAATGTTTTTGATGCCAAAGCATGTCGATGAAGAAAACAGTGGGTACCTTGCAAGTGCAGAATTTCCTGTTTTAACCAAGCAAAAAATTCCGAATTATTTCCCAGCATAGCAGTGGCACATTGATAAACACAGAACTAATACTTTGGATATCTAAGTCATGTTTCACGAAAGAATTCTTCACACATTGGAAGATATCTTTTTCTTACAATTCTTGTTCAGTCCATAACTGTACCAAACTAACTCGCTGCTACAAATTTGCTATATGCCAAATGTGATGATTGCGCTGCAACAGTCAAAAAGTGAAGGAAAAAGCCAAGCTGCCATATATTGAGCATTCCATGAATGAACACAGAATGCGCTGAACAATTAACACTAAAGGAACTGATAATGACATTATTTTTAATAGATCTTTGGTTTTATGGCAAGCAAGAAATTTACTATAAAAAGATGAGTATAGGGAATCACTTCTAACTCTGCCACTGCTTTAATGAATATAATCAAAATCACTTTTGGCCTGCAATATATTCAATTGATCAAGAAAATGCACACACAGGGGTAATTTGACCTCTTACCATCGAGGCAAATGACACATTACTGTGCAAAAGTACAAAGACTCATTCAATTTCGACCAATATCACATTGGTACTTTGCTGTTTACGACCGCATTGCGCTAATTTTCAACAGCCAGGACAATTACTGGTGAAAATTGACTTGGTAAAGTGCAAACAATAATCAAGCTAGCTAATTTGAGGAAAAAAAAATTTTTTTATATAGACATAAATATTAGAAGATTGAAAGCATAGTTTGGGGGCCTCAATTTGTAAAAAAGAAAAGGTAATCTTGTCATAAAACAATAGAAAAAAAAAATTTTTTAAAGGTATAGCTTAGCTTAGTGCATATAGCCTAATTAAGAACAGAAGATACTATTGGGTAGCAAAATCCTCCGCCAGACAGCTGTTTCGACTATTGAAGTCTCGTCAGTGACAGTTTGATTTTTGCAAATGTTAAAAAAAAAAAAAAAAAAAAAAAAACTGAAAGGCAAAATGACTGAAGTGACAATTTTACAGAATGTCAAAATTCAAAAAAGATTAAAGAACCGAGAGAAGTCTTTTGTAAATTGGAATCCTAACATTAAAGTCAAGAGCTAAAATTAAATAGAAAATCAAAATAATATAAAACCAAAAGTAATGTCAAAGATGCCAAAGAAATTGACAAGAATATTAAAGTTCTCTTAGTGCTTTAATATTCTTGTCAATTTTTTTGGCATCTTTGGCATTACTTTTGGTTTTATATTATTTTGATTTTCTATTTAATTTTAGTTCTTGACTTTGATGTTAGGATTCCAATTTACAAAAGACTTCTCTCGATGCTTTAATCTTTTTTGAATTTTGACATTCTGTAAAAATAAAATTGTCACTTCTGTCATTTTGCCTTTCAGTTTTTTTTTTTTTTTTTTAACATTTGCAAAAATCAAACCGTCACTGACGAGACTTCAATAGTCGAAACAGCTGTCTGGCAGAGGATTTTGCAACCCAATAGTATCTTCTGTTCTTAATTAGGCTATATGCACTAAGCTAAGCTATACCTTTAAAAAAAATTTTTTTTTCTATTGTTTTATGACAAGATTACCTTTTCTTTTTTACAAATTGAGGCCCCCAAACTATGCTGTCAATCTTCTAATATTTATGTCTAGATAAAAAAAATTTTTTTTTTTCCTCAAATTAGCTAGTTTGATTATTGTTTGCACTTTACCAAGTCAATTTTCACCAGTAATTGTCCTGGCTGTTGAAAATTAGGGCAATGCGGTTGTAAACAGCAAAGTACCAATGTGATATTGGTCGAAATTGAATGAGTCTTTGTACTTTTGCACAGTAATGTGTCATTTGCCTTGATGGTAAAAGGTCAAATTACCCCTGTGTGTGAATTTTCTCGATTAATTGAATATATTGCAGGCCAAAAGTGAATTTGGTTATATTCATTAAAGCAGTGGCAGAGTTAGAAGTGATTCCCTATACTCATCTTTTTATTTTTAATACAACACAAAAAACTGAAAAAGCCATCTTGCACCCTCTGAAATGCTTCCTCGCACCCCTGGTTGGGAAATCCTGCTCTAAATGCATTCTTTTTTCTGTTTATTGCTTTGTAACTTGAGTAGTTTAGCACTCAAATAAACTTTAAACTTTTCTCATGAAAATGGCCACAATTTCAAATAAACAGACAACAGCATTAAAACTTTGAAACTAGAATTCAATCTGAGTCTTTGCTCAATAACTTTGCAAGGATGAGTCTTGAGTTAAGTTTTTATTAGGTTGCTTTTATCTCCCTGTCTCTTTGTCAGTGAGCTATCTGGCTGACAAATCAGTCCATCAAGTCAAGGATACCTAAACTACCGGGATGCAAAACTTGAAAAAGTGTGTGCACACAGTAGGGCTTTTTGATTTTTGGCTTTTAAAGCTGCATTTTTGAGTTCTACAATGTAAACAATATTTTTCCAACTAAGTATATAGATTAATTATATTGTAACTTATGATATTACATCTAGAGTGTACCGTATGGTTTATTCTTGGTGATTTTTTGGAAAAGCAATACAAACCATATTAAAAGCAAATTAACTGCAAATTTACACAACACAGAAATAAAAAAGTTAAATAAACTACAAGTTCTGCATTTACACAATAACATATACGAGGGCTGTTTGAAAAATAACAGGACTGTGTAAATAATTATTTTATTTGAAATGCCACGTAAAAATTACAACTTGTATCCTTCAAAGTAATCTCCTTGAGCTCGAATGCACTTTTCTAATCTCTGCTGCCATGCTTCTATGCACTTCTGGAAAGATTCCATTGGGATCGCTCATAGTTCCTTTGTTACGGCTGTTGTTATGGCTTTTGAGTCTTGAAAACGGGTTCCTTTAATGACTCCCTTGAGCTTAGGAAACAAGAAAAAATCACAGGGAGCCAGATCTGGCAAGTAGGGTGGTTGCTCCAGCACGGCAATGTTATTTTCTACAAGAAATTGTCATATGCTTAAGGTATTGTGAGCAGGAGCATTGTCATGATGAAGCAGCCATGACTTTGTCTCCCACAATTCTCTTCTTTTCTCCCTTACCAAATGCATCAAACGTCGCAAGATGTCTTTGTAAACATTCTGGTTAATGGTTTGGCCCTGTGGCAAGAATTCTAGATGAACAATTCCATGAACATCAAAGAAAACAATCAGCATCACCTTAATTTTGGACTTGAACAGCCTTACTTTCTTGGGTCTTGGTGAGGATGCACTCTTCCATTCAAGGCTCTGCCGTTTGGTGAGTGGATCGTACTCGAAGATCCACGACTCATCACTGGTAACAACTCTACTCAGCAGATCTGGTGTAATTTCAAGTTGTTTCAGGATGTCTTGACACACTTGCACACCATTTTCCTTTTGCCCATCATTCAGCAACCTTGGTACCATTTTCGCACAAACCTTACTCATCCCCAGATCTTCTGTGATGATCCTCCACACCCTCTCACTATTCATGCTCAACTCATCTGCTATCATTCTAACAGTAAGGCGGCAGTCACTGCGCACTTTTTCTCTCACACGCTCAACATTTTCGTTTGTTCTGCTTGTTGTTGGCCTTCCACTCCTAGGATCATCTTCAACATCCTCTCTTCCCTCTCTGAACCTCTTGTGCCACTCAAAAATCCAAGTTCTTGACATCGTAGCATCTCCGTAAACTTCTTGAAACAAACTGAATGTTTCAGTTGGAGTTTTTCCAAGTCGAATGAGAAACTTCAAGTTGATTCTTTGTTCAATACTCATTATTTGTTAACAAAAGAAGAAAAAAAAAAAGAAAAAAATATTTACTAAATAAATTATCCCAAAACGAACTACAGTAATGCACCTTTCAAGAAAAGCCTGTAAAAAAGCATATGGTTGTCACAGAATGCTGAAACTACATTTTTACAACCACAAGACATTGCACCATCTTAAAAAACAAAGCTTTTATCACTGTTGCAAGTGTTGTTTGTGCAAAGCATACAGTCCCGATATTTTTCAAACACACCTTGTATGTTAGCAAAAATACCAGCTATGAAACAATTGACAACAATCACAAATACATACTTTTTTTGAGAATGTTGAAATACATAAAACAACGAAACTTTTCATTAATTTTAGATTTGTGCATATTTTCTAGTTAGTTTTTAGATTTTTTGAACCATTGGTCCAAGGTTTTTAAGTTTAGGAGCATTTAAGTTCATTTCTGTAAAACCATTAAATGCAGACTGAATGATAGGAAAGAATTCAATGCCCTCACAAGCAAAGTTGGTTGACAGCACACTTAAAGTTGGGTGAGTACTTCCTACAGTTTTCATAGCACACAAAAACGCATAGCGCTAATTTGAACAAGTAAACAGTTAGTTTTTGCAGTAACATTTGTCAGTATTGTAATCATTGTAAATGTGTAATTAGCATACAACCAAACAGCATATTAAATGATTAATCAGCGTCCATGTGGTAACTACACAACAACTGTTTCACCATTCAAAGCCTTGAAAAGTGGATCTGTATTATACACTATAATTTTGTTTTGGCTTATGACAGAGCGATTACTAAATAAATCATAAAATAAAATCAATCTCAGTTTCATTACCACCTGAACTGTAAGTCACCTTCTTTTTCTTCTTGAACCATGTATTTGCAATACATAAATCCTTATTGCAGAATTCAACAGCATTCTACATACCAAATTTTGCTTTCCAATTCCATTTCCCCCATGTACACCCTCAAATTCATCCATTTTTTTTCTAACTTGACCATAAAGTCTCTCATCCTTAAAGTCAATTTTTTTGTTCCTTTTATATCCCATTCATGAACCAGTTCATCATAAAATTTATCTTTTGTATATATGGCTTTCCACTTTGGGGTGCATAGACAGATATCACTCATATCATTTCCTCCCCCAAATTCATTGTTATCATTCTTTCACTCCTTCATATCTCAACAGCTCCTTCTTGACTAATATTTTCACACCATCCTTCCCAGCATCATTTCCTGACCACCATAACTTATACTTCTTTAACTTCAATAAAACAAGCTTTTTGGCCCCTTCATTGTACCTCTTGTAGACTACAAATATTCACTTTCGTCTTAATTCCTCTACCACCTCTGTCCTTCTATCACAAAGACTACTAACATTCCAGGTTTCAAGTCTAATTCCAATCTGAATCTTTTTCTCATTTTTAAATTTAAATTTATACCCAGAAATTCTTTGCACCCCCTGCCCATTTAGGGCTGTTAAAGTCTGGGGGCTATTTTATTATGTTTCTTTTTCATAAGTTTTAGGAGCATTTTTTTTATTAGTTGCTTGCCCTTTGCTGACACCAACCACAGTTGTCTGCTGTGGACATAGCCTTTTCCTAAAAAGACAATACCTACAAGGCAACAGGTTGATCTATTTAATCCATAGCTGAACCCTGACAGGTCCTCCCACTCCAAGTCAGATTGGTTTTGGGAGTAGTTGGAATTAAAGGGTAACTCCACTTTTTCTATAACTTCAAAATTCCCAAACTAAAGCCTTCCCATCAGCACAAATTGACACAGTTTTAAAAAAAAAGTTAAAACACATTAAAAAATATAGAACTATGTTAATACAAATTAATCTGGTTACTTACACAGTAATTTTCCAAAATTTTGTGTAACTAACTGGACTATAGATTTATCTAAAGTTTTTATTTAAACAAAACATATTAGACAATCTTTTTGTTGAACTTTCTCAGCAAAAATAGCATTGTGATAACTCTCACACTTATTTTATTTGTTTATTTTTTGATAATCCATGTAGACTTAATATAGTTTGAATAATATTTTGTGTTGTGCCATTCTGTTGTGTCCTTGGGAAAAACGCTTTGCAGCACTTTTCCCTGCTAAGTGGTCTTGGCAACCAATTCTAAATTTTAGTCATATCTCTATAAAACTAAAAATCCAAAATAAAAAATTTCAACCATACAGCAATATCTTGGCATCTTCAGAAGCAGGTTGGGATAATTGCTTGCCCTATGTATTAGCACCTCTGTTGCTTTCCTGCAAGTCAGGAGGATAAAGATAGAAATAAAATAAAAAATCTACTACACAAATTATTGCAGAATAGCATTTGCCAGTCATTTTTTGAAGAGACTAACAATATTTGTGCCTCCTTTTATATACAGGGTGTCCGTAAAGTTACTATACAGTCTTACAAGTTACTATACAGTTTCACTGTATAGTAACTTTACGGACACCCTGTATATGCCAATTCTTACTTGTAAGACATAAATTTAGATGCCTACCACTTGGAAAAATTATAAACCATGAATAATGAAAAATGAAAAATTAGTAAGTTAGCTGGCAGTTAAACTTTTAATTAGTTGTAATTATTAAGTCATTACATTAAAATCATGACAATGCATATTACTGTTTTAATATGATATTTTTTGGTCTATGTTTAAATGGAAATACAGTAGTTTAAAATAGATTTTCCAATAGATTTATCTCCTGTCTACCTTTAGAGGCAAAACAGGCTGAGGTTGGCCTGAGCTTTTTAAATAATTTTTTGCATTGGTTTTATAATTTAATATATGGAACTATAAATATTATTGTTGTTTGAAATATACTGGAACTAAAACTGCTTATGTGTTTGTAGCCATTCTTCAAAAAGTTTTGCGAGCAACTAATGGTTTTGATCGAGATGCTGTAGCAGAGGTAACTTTTCTTGATAACACTTATGTTACAAGTCTATATTGGTCTGCAGCAACTGTTACTTCTACTGGTTATGGTGATGTTCGTGCATATACTATTCCAGAAAAAATTTTTTCCATTTTTGTAATGGTTATTGGTTAGTATTCTTTGTTTTTGATCACTTGCTAAAAACACACAAACAATCAGTTAAAATGGTTCTAATTTTTAATTTTTTTTTTTAATTTAATTTTTGTTTAATATTTTCTTTGGGAAATGCTTAGGGAAAAATTGTTTTTGATGTTTTGGTAAAATTAAAAATTGGTTAATAAATTCAATAGTGCTATTTGACTGTTGTTTGGTTGAAAATATGCCCTTTTTAAAAGTTATGACTAAATCAATACTAAAAAATGTAGCAATTTACTTTACAGTAGAGTTAGTTTTTTTGATATTTTTTTATTGTTGTCATTGCATTAAAAAAAATTTGATGCATGCTTGAAGTGTTTTAATTATAACTGTAATTTTTATCAAGTAAAACTTATTTCTTATAAAATAAAAATTGAATTGAATAAAAGTGTTTTTTTCTTTTTATAAATATTACTCCAAATTGCTGGTGCTCTTCAGACTACAAATTGGCTCATTTCTGCTTTCTGTTTGATCTATATTGGGTGAAGCTCTTCATCTGGTGAGAAAAGACATCTCTGACTTTTTGAGAAAGTCAATTTTTCAGTTTACTTACAAACTGGATGATCAGATTGCTGTTTCTTAGAGGTGACATACGCCCAAACATTGAACTGCAAACACACAAATAGGCTTCTGACATTTGTCTCAAACCTATCACTAAACATTAAATATCTATTTTATGGAACTACACAAAGCACTGGGTACACTTAAAATGCATTCAATGCACAACAGAAGAATACAGCAACTCATGGTGCTGCACACTTTACAGCACTTTTAAACACAGAGCATAAACAAACACATCGCCTAAGAACCTTCTCAAAGTCTTGCAACTTAATGCAAATGGCATCTGCAACAAAACAGATCAAATACAACTACTTATTAAAATACACAAGCGTATGTCATAACAATACAAGAGACAAAACTCAATCCCACAAAACACCAAACATTCCTTACTTCACACCTATCAGAACATATCACACTCACCAACAAGGAGGAGAACTCCTAACTTACTCATACATTAAAAACAGCATTAATTTTTCACAACTTAGTACATCAAACACCTTTTCCATTAAACTACAAGTCAACAAAATTCATCATTCTACATCACAGCAATTACATATTGCAAACATGTGCATTCCACTCAATTATCCCGAACTACAAATCATCAAAATTCATCTTTTTATATCACCAAGTACATATCGCAAACATGTACATTCCACCCTACTATCCCAAATAGAAGAAAACTCAGTTATATCCAGCACGTTACAACCATAACAAATTTTCCAAACACAATCGTTGCAGCAGATGTCAATGCTCACTCACTGTTATGGTATTTGCCAACCAAAGACTATAGAGCAGTGGTTCTCAACCTTTTTCTCATGGCGGACCCTTTCAGTACTGTTTGAGCAGTTGCAGTCCCTAACTATAAACTTTCAATAAAATTTCATTATTTTCACTGTAAAACACATTTGCAACGCGTCGCATAAAGCTCGCAAACTACAAGTGTATATCGTCCTATGTAGCTGTTTTCCTACGTTGAAAATTACTGAAATAACATAAAATGAACACAACACATCTATTTATAATATTTCAAAGAAAAACACTTAATAAGATATTTGCTGTTGCATCTCAACAGCAAGCATTGCAATACATGGCTGTGTTTTGGAAATTGCTAATTGCATATCATCTTTGACGTTTAGTTGATTACGTGCTTTTAATTTGATGTGAACGAGAGTAGAAAATCCTGATTTGCACAAATAAGTGGATGCGAATGGAACAATTATGCATAGTGCTGCCATAGATAAAATTGGATATGTTCAAAACATTGTGCACCAGAATTCAGAGAGTGATTTTTCCTTGAATATTTCACGCCCCGCTGAATCATTTCTTAAATCCAGGAATTTGTCTTGTACTTCATCTGGAACAGTTTCTATATTTAACTTAGACAAAAAAGGATTTCTTGGGAAGGTTTCAACCCCTTCAGCCAAATCTGGAAAATACTTCCAAAATTCTCTTTCAAGCGATTGTAAATGTTCACTAATATCCAATTGGGTTTGTGCACTAATCCCAGAAGGTTCAAATCTTGAAAGGTTTTCAAACATAGCAAAGTTTCCTTGATTGACTTTTCGGTTCCAATTTTGTATCTTTTCAACAAGGCCACACAAAGCATCTTTAAATTGCAATATGTTTGTGTTAGGCCCCTGAAGTCTCAGATTAATCTTATTTAGGTGTTCAAAAATATCAGCTAAATATGCCAGGTGGTGTAACCACGATTCGTCGCTGAAGAATTTGAGGAAGGTTGCCTTCTTTTCTATTTCCAAAAACTGCTTAATTTCAGATCTTACTCAAAAAAACGGCCAATAACATTACTTTTAGAAAGCCAGTATACTGCTGTATAATACAAAAGAGTCTCGTGGTCGGCGTTCATTTCTTTGCATAACTGTCTGAACAGATGAGAGGTGACAGCACTCTTCTTGATATAATTGACTATTTTTATCACAGAATTCAGCACGTCCTTTAAGAAACTCAGAAGGGTCTTGCAAGTGAGCGTGTAGCAATGTATCATGCAATGCACTCCTCTGACTTGAGGAGACTTAAGTTTTACTTTTGTCTGGAAACCAGATTTGGCTTCAAGCATTGTCGGTGCACCATCAGTGCATACGCCACAAAGCTTTTCCCACTGCAAACCCTCCGTCTCAAAAAACGTTGAGATGCTGTCCATAACATCTTGAGCCGTGGTTGTGCTGTCCAAAACTTTGCAATACAAAAATTCTTCCTTTACGTCTTCCGTATGTACGTATCATACAAAAACTAAAAGCTGCAAGCATGATGTGACATCAGTTGATTCGTCCAATTGGAGAGAAAACATAGGAGAAGCTTTGATTTCATTTATGACTTGCTGTTTCACGTTTGCTGACATCTGTGAAATTCGCCTTTTCATTGTGTCATTAGATAAAGACACTTGTTGAATTTTTTGAGTGCTTGTTTCACCTAAAATCAACTTGACCATACTTAAGCGTTTCTCCTATCGTGTGGGGCTTTTTTTTGTTTGGCAATTTGCAAAGCCACTTCAAAAGAAGCCTTGATGCATGCACTGCTTTGCTGGTGAAAATATCCACTGCTATCCAGCTTTTGTTGTTTTAAAGACATTTTTGTGTTTTAAAGTATGATAAGTTTTTCCCCACGTACTCTGGATGTTTCTTCAGCAAGTGACGCTTCAGCTTTGACGGCTTCATTGCTTTGTTACTAAGGACAGCATAACATAAAATGCACTGTTGTTTCTCATTGCTGTTATCTATCACTGATGTAAAGCCCATTTTAAGAAAACTTTCTGAGTACTTTCTTAATTTAGCCATATTGGTAAAGTTATCAAAGCAATAAGAGCACTACTTCCTTTCTATGCATTACTTAAAGAAATCATCAAATGAGAAACTAAATACTTGTCCTTTCAAGTAACTAACATAGCTTGCTGCATTTACCATAAACTACAATTTCGTTTTTGTCATCACAATGGGCTAAAGAACAAAATGCCACAAGTTTTTGTTTTGTCATGTCACAATCTCAAGTTTACAATATCACAATTTATAAAAAAACGTTTGGCTTATTTAAAAGAGCGAAAACAAACAGCACGTTTGCTTTTTAAAAATTATTTTGTATCAATCCATGTACTGCAAATCTAAAGGTTTTCACGGACCCCTTGAAAATGCTTCATGGACCCCTGGTTGAGAACTGCTGCTATAGAGAAAAACTGATCAAAGACATTCTGCTTAACTCCAATCACATCACACTAAACACAAACATCCCAACATGTCTACCACCCAATCAAACACAACAGCCTACTTCACCAGAAATCAGCACTGCTTCAGCAGACCTGCATTGTTGCACTAGCTGGCAGACCATTCACTCCCTCACATCTAATTACTTACCTTTATTCATCACCCTTAGTATACATACCAATACTAAAACAACTTGCTTTCACTTCACTAAAACAATAACTATCAAAAAGCTAATAGAACATCCTTTAAACAACATGTTCAGAATCTTATCTCCTACAGACCCCACACCACTAATGTTCTTGAGGCAAACAAACACCTTATAAAGGTAATTTTGGATGCCAACAGACTCTTCATTCCTAAAGCAAATCACAACAGCACAAATCACACTCACTTACCCATGCATACCTGCAATCTCATCTCTCATCATAACCATATCGACAAACAAAAAAAATCAGACCCATAAATCGTTACTCTTAACAATCACATACACAAACAAATACATTAACACAAAACAAACACTTGGAAATAAAATTTTGACAAAATTAATCACAAACAAATTTCACACTCCCTGTGGGGCACCATAGCAAAACTACCCAACAAAAAACCACTCGCATAACAGAACAGAACCATTTACTTTTAAACTAAAACAATCACCACTGAAATAGACAAAGCAAAAGCTTTTAATTAACAATTCACTAATGTTACTCCATATAGGACAATCAAAATCAACAGGCACATGAACCATACAATCAATAACCTTCCCACCAAGTAAATGCAGCTTACCACAACACAAGTGCAATTAGCCATCTCAAACACCACTGAACCTGATGGCATAAAGTCAGATACCTCAAACACCTAGGCCCACTTGCCATCAGACACCTCATAAACATGTACAACATTGCCCTCAACACTAACACAAACCCCATCTTTGGAAACGTGCCACAATCATCCCTATTCCAAAATCAAACAAAGACCACAATATTGGCACAAACTACTAACCCATATCTCTTTTATCACCCATTGCCAAAACACTACAGAAAATGCTATTACCATGCATAACATAAAATATTTCAATCATTTCTCATCAACATGGATTCAAACATAAACACTCAACACACACTGCTTTGCACAACATCTGCCACCAAATCACAAAAGGCTTCAACAATTTAAGGCCTCCATGATGCACTGTAGCTGTAGCTTTGGACATCAACAAGGCATTTGATTCAGTGAACATACACAAAGTTATACACAAACTCAAACAAACGTTCCTAACATCATCATCAAGTTGATAGCTAACTACATAAAGGACAACAAGCATGCACTCAATACAATGGCACACTCTTAAAACTCAAACAAATCAACACCAGAGTACCACAAGGTGGAGTTCTGTCTCCAACATTATTCAACATTATTCAACATTTACATCTCTGACATTCCATTTCCCCCAAAAAGCATACAAATCACAACATATGCTGCTGATGACATAACAATCACTGCATCTTACACTGAACTCTGTAAGGCCCAACAATTCATTTAACCATTCACAAAATATATGTATGGGCCACCACTAATAATCTTCATACCATATTTTCTGTCTAATAAGCCGAGTTGAATTTTTAGTGCTGAAAATGATGGTTTTTCCTGGTTACCACCTAATAAGCCAAGGTTATTTTTTTCTCTTTTTCCAGCCTTTACTCATTTTTTTTGTCCTCAATGAAACAAAGAGCACGCATTGGCAGCTTGGCATGTTTGTGCCACATCATGCATTGAGCATGCATTGGCGCGTTCTTTGTTTCTTTGACTAATATTAAGAAACAAAGAATGTGCCAATGTGCGCTCTTTGTTTCTTTGAGTAATATCAATTCTCCTTTCTCTTTTTAGCTTTTAGTAAAAAAAACCTCATTTGCACGTGTTTACTTGTGGAAATGCGTGATATGATTGTTACATTGTTTATGCACAATGGTTGCAACATGTCAAACTAAAGTCATTTAATGACTAATTTTGACCTCCAATATTTTCTGGTCCAAAGTGATATCTGCCTAATAAGCTGACCCCCAAAAATGAGGTACAAAAATTAGGTCCAGAAAATTGGCTTATTAGGCAGAAAATATGGTATATACACAGACAAAACTACCACCACACTTCTTACACTAGACCCAGCTCAATATAGCACAACTCTATCACTTAAATTAAACAACCAAACAAAACCAACAACAAAACACCCCAAAATTCTTGAAATCACTCTTGACCTTACTCACATTTTCACAACATATATTAGGTTGAGGAATATGTTTGTAGTGTTTTTTCAAAAATTTTTATTTAAACAAAAATGAAAAGTTATGGCTATAGATTAATAGATTATTGCTGTTTACGACCTCCTCCTACCTCTTCACCAATTCGTTGATGCCGTTCTGCCAAAAATCCCCAGGTCTGGTATCGAAGAATTTGTTGAGCCAGTTTTTAAGGTCCTCTTCATTGTCAAAGGTAACACCTCTCATATAGTTTGACAAAGAGCAGAAAAGATAGTAATTTGTGGGTGGAAGGTCCAGAGAATACAACGGATGCTGAAGAACCTCACATTCAAGCTCTTGGAGTGCAGCTTTGATGACTTGTGCAACATGAGGCCTGGCGTTGTTGTGAAGAAGTATAGTTTGGCTTTGTTGATAGGGTCTTTTCAGTTGAATAGTCTCATTTACACAATGTAGCTGGGGTATGTAAAGCTCCTTGTTGACCATAACATCCTTTCAAGCATTTTCCAGTGCACCATGCCCTCCCAGTCCCACCAAACACAGATAATAGTCTTTCTTGGGTGGAGGTCAGGCTTAACTCTCGGCTTTGGCATATCTCCAGGAGCCACTCATGCCTTTCTTTGCTTCATATTTATATATAGGCACCATTTCTCATCTCCTGTGACGATTTGGTACAAAAAGTGCTGTTTGTGACCGCATGTTGCTCGACGGCAGGCGAGATGTTGAGAAGCAATTTGAAGTCAATTTTCTTTGTTGTTTTTGTTAAGCTCATGAGGCACCCAGACTTCCAATTTTTCAGCAAATGACTAAGAATGGTTTTTTAATTGCAGTTTATTTTTTCAGCCAATTCACGACTTGTTTGGTGACTTTCCTCCTTCAAAGTGCTTTGAGATGGTCTTTGTGAAATTCAGAAGGTCTTTCACTGCAGGGCATGTCGTCAATGTCAAAATTGCCATTTTTAAACTTTGCAAACCATTTTCTTGCTGTAGATTTGCCTATGACACCTTCCCTGTATACCATGCAAATGTCCTGGGCTGCTTCAGCAGCTTTTTGGCTTTGATGAAAAGTGAAGAATAGCAGGTGTCGAAAATGTTGCTTTTTACCTCTTGGATATTCCATATGTAAGCCTCACAAATAATAAAATCTCAAAATACTCAAAGAGACGATCAGCACAGTTTTTTATAGTAGAAAGAGCTCTATTGAATGAATATATACATTTTGCCAAGTAGTAAAAAATCATTGTAAAATAAAAGAAAATATAAACAGCTATGAACATATTTCTCAACCCAATATATATATCACCATCACTAAAGCAAAACAAATGCTTAACATTCTGAAAGCATTCACCTCTACCAAATGGGGTAAACAAAAGGAATGAATAGTTTTCACATTCAAAGCTATCACTTGCCTCATTTTGGAATATGCAAACACTATATGCAGTCCTATCATATCAAACACCAACATCAAAAAACTATAAACCATTCAGAATACAGCTTTGTGAATTGCTGCTGGCTGCACATGAGATACAAACACTCAACATCTACATGATGAAACCAAAGTCCTTCCAGTGGGCACTCATCTCAAACTTCATGCTACTCAACTTAAACAACTGATTCAAACACAAACATACCCTTTACATGAACTTAATGCATAATGCAGATCCACCCTGAAACATGAAAGCCACAATCTTTCATAACAATGAGCACACTAACATAAAACCTGAGGAATGCAGAGAAAACCTTAAATGCATTCACACTACCATCACTTCACAATACCTCAGTTCTAGAAAAAACAACAAACTTATTAACATCACACTTTATGACATTCATTCATCATAACCAACATTACCGTGTCATATGTGTACAAAACTGGCACAGCTCAGACCCAAAAAATCACCACTCTTGCAAAGTTACCTTCATACAGTAAATCCTAAAACTTGCATGCCACAATGCCCACTATGCTTGACACACACATCACCTCTTTTATGGTAGCTAAGTACCAACACAACACAACACAACACCACTAGTTTGTGGAAAAAGCCTATAAAATGAGCAGAGGTAATCCAAGAGTGGGAATCTAGATTGGCTTTTTTGAGCAATTAAGGGATGGATACTCCAAGATATTCTTGGAGGAGGGGCAGCAATAATAACAGAGTGCTCAATGACTTCAATAGTCAGGCAGATTATTCATATTTATCAAAACACAAATATTTAAAACAATTTTTTATTAAAATAGTCCCAACAGACTCTTTTGTCTGTGAGGCTCATCAGGGGACACATCATCTAAAAAACAATACTAGTTTTGTTGAAAAAAATAAAATAAACAAAAAATAAAAGTTATAATGAATGTTATGCCTGAGATGAAAACTTGCATCTTAGAAAAATAATGCTACAAGAAGTTTGTATTTATATGATTATTTTATTAAAGTTAGTGATTATCATATAATTTTGTTATGATATTAAAAGAAAACATGCTATAAAGTTACTCATAGATATATTTTTAGACTTAGCCAAGCTGCCAAAAAGACTAAAGTGCAAAAAAAGTTTATGGATGATTAGTCAATAGAAAGTGTTATAAAATTTTTATTTTATCTCTATATTTATCCTCCTGACTCACAGGAAAGTGACGGAGGCACTAATACATAGGACAAGCAATTACCTTGACCTGCTTCTGAAGATGCCAAGATATTGCTGTCCACTTGTACTTTAATAGAAATATGACTGTAATTTACAACTGCTTGCCAAGGCCACCACCAAGCAGGGAAAGTGCTGTAAAGTGCTTTTCTGAGGACATAGCAGAATAGCATGAGTGGGTTTTGAACCGAGACCATGTTGATCATAATTACAATGCTCTAATCATTCAACCATGCATTAACTACTTGACCATGCTGCAATAAAAGAATTGACTATTTAAGTAGTGAGTAACCAACAAGACAAAAAAGAACAAATGATAAAAATTAGTAGGTGCCATAGCATGATAAAACATCTAGACAGAAAAACAATTAAACAGTTGAATGTGTTGATAGCGGTTTAGTAACAAATAAGAATACTGGTAATTAAATGAATATGGTTAATTAGGTAACAATGAAATTATGAAGTTTAAATTTGCTGTGGTTATGACAATTTGAGATTAATTTTGAGTGTTTTTTGAATAAGCCATTTTGGTTTTGCTTTAAAGATTTGTAGCTTTACCAATAAGTGTAAGTTACAATCAGAAAGTACTAAAGCATAGAAAAGTTTATGGATAATTAGTTAACACTTTCTTCTAACTAATCATCTATCAAATTTTTTATGCTTTAAGACCTGTTTCCACTATGAGCATGGAAAAGATTATGTTTGTTCTATTGTTTTTTTGCTTTAGTGCTCGCTTCAATTTTAAGCACAGAAAGATCAATAGAACAAACAAAGAATGCTCTTTTCCATACTTATAGTGGAAATGGGCCTTTGGTTTTTTTGGCAGCTTGGCTAACTTTGGGAATATATCTATGCATTACATACAACATGTTTTTTAATATCATAACAAAATTAATTGTATGATAATCAATCACTAACTTTAGTAAATAATTGTTTAATCACAAACTTCTTGTAGCATTATTTTTCTTTTATGTGAGTTTTCATCTCAGGTCTAACACTTATTTTAACTTTTAATTTTTGTTTATTTTATTTTTTTAATGCAACTAGTATTGTTTTTTTTAGATTGTGTCCCTTGATGAGCCTAACAGGTGAAACAGTTTGTTGGGACTATTTTAATAAAATGTTATTTTTTACCAATATTTTTTAATATTATGTTATATATATGCAATAATAGTTTATGAAAAGATTAAATCTGCTATCATTTAAAAATTTGATTTTTCAAGCAATTTACCTCTAATTGAAGTATTTTGTGACTTAGTTTTAAGTTGGTAATGAAATGTAATTGCAATTTATTTGAAATCACTGGTTATTTTAATTTGTTTTGGTATATTTTAATTAATTTAAACTATGTGATTTATTGGTTTTAGGGTTAGGTGTTTTATATGGAATGTCAATGGGTGGGATGACTTCAATGTTGACTAATATTGATGCTGGAAGAGCAGGATTTGTGCACCGTTACAAAGCTTTTGAAAAAGAAGTTGTAAGCTATTAATGCTAAACTTTACATTAAAATGATCACTGATTACCTGTCTGATCTTTGTGTTATACTTCAGTTTTATTTCAAGTCAATTGAGTTTAAAATTGTTTCAAAATATAATAAATATAATTAGTCCAATCATTGATGAAATCAAATGTGGTGTTTATTATAAAGACAAGCAGCTTTTTATTTTTTTAAAAGCAAGTTATTTAGCTATGTTGAGAATTTGTATCACATCCTGTTAACCTAAATTATGTCAATAGAAATAGTTTATTTATAAGCATAAACTATTTACCACCTATTTACCGACCTCTGGAGGTAAATATATTCTTTTCAGTTTTTTTTGTAACTATTTTTTTTGCATAAAATTTATCAAAATCTGCTTAAAATTTTCATGCATTTTTAGACTGGCAAAATGTAGTTTTATTTTTTATTGTTAAAATTTTTCAGATATTATGACAGCCTTTAATAAACTAGATTTTCCAGCCGTTTAAAACCAGTTAAAGCTATTTTAGCCAGCTAAAATAGCATGCTTGAAAAAAAGTAAAGGTATTTGTTTAAAAAATTTAGCTTGCAACAAAATCTATTGTTGCAGGTTATAAAATTATTATTTATCTATCAATGCTATACAGGGTGTTTATAAAGGCCTGATACAATTTCAAAATTTTTTTATGAAGTCAATTCTTAAAATATCTTAACCAGGTTTGTTTTATTTCAATCAGTGCTGCTTAAAAGTTTTTATTTAAAACAAAATTTTGTGTTTTAAATATAATTTTTATTTGTTTTATGAATATGTTGAATAAACCCTTATTAAATGGTTACTCCTCAAGAGAAGGCATCATGTTTACCTGGTTTATTGAAAAAAAATTGGACGTTCAGACTCAGCAAAGGTACAGGACTAAGAATGGAAAAGATCCACCATCATGTTCTTCAATTTGTCAATGGCACAAAAATTTTTTGGAGACAGGCTCAGTGTTGGATGCAGTGAGAAGTGGGTGACCAAGAACATCTGCGGAAAACATAGAGTGTGTAAGACAATCGTTTAGTCGCTCTCCTATAAAGTCCATCCATACTGCTGCCAGAGAATTGGAATTACCCCCTACAACAGTGTGCAAGGTTATACACAAAAGGTTACGATTGTATGGTTACAAAGTGCAAATGTTACAGAGACTTCAGCCAAATGACAAGCCAAAATGAAAAGAGTTTGCAGATAACATGCTGCAACAAATTTCTGAGGATGAAGAATTTCTCAAGCAAATTTGTTTTAGTGATTTTGTAACTAAAGGTGCCCATATAGAAATGTATTATATGAGGTAAAAAGAACTTTAAGCAACACTGATTAAAATAAAACAAACCTGGTTAAGATATTTTAAGAATTGACTTGCAAAAAAAATTTTGAAATTGTATCAGGACTTTATGAACAACCTGTATTATTAAAACTTATTGGCCACATTAGTGGTTTGAAAGTAGTTTTAATGATGTCATAACCAAAATCCAACCAAAGTCATGATGTTGTATGCTTTGAGAAAGGTCTTAATGATGATTCTCATGTTTAATGGACAAGATGGAACAAATATAAAAATTTTTTTGAAAAATTTTTAATCATAAGTTTCTTAGTTGGTTCAAAAGTAGGAGATTTTACATTTTTTTTGGCCTATACAGGGTCTGCCATATTTATGGCCACGCACATTTTATCAAGGTTCTCAAGAAAAACTATCAAAATTGAACATTTTATTGAATTATAACATATATTTATGCTTAACAATAATTATCAACATTTATTTGATATGGCCCCATTATTTTTAATGACAGACTCCAATCTGCCCTAGAAAGCTTCACAGGAGTCACGCACTATATCTTGGGGGATTAAGTCCCATTCTTGTCACAATTTCAACTTCAACTTCAACTGGTTCACTGAATCAGAGGGTGTTCTGTAGACTCTGCTCTCTAAGATGACCAACAGAGAAAAGTTGAGAGGGTTCAAATTGGGACTCCTTGAGGGCCATTCATCCTTGCTAATGAAAGCTGGAATGTGAGCCCTGATCTAACTTTAAGTCATTTTTGAGCTATGTGACGATGTGGAATCTTGTTGGAAAGTCCACAGCGCTCCATCAAAGTGCTGATGTGCCCAGGAAAGCAGTTCAGCTTCCAAAATGTTGCAAATAAAGTGATGGCTATTCAGTTTTTCTCCTGAGAGGACAAAAAACAGGGGGTAATCTCCCAGTAGCTGTGACTGCCGTCCACACCATCAAAGAAATTGGATTTTGGCATAGGCTAACTTTCTTGGCTTCCTCTGACCCATCTTTACTCCAAACTCTATCATTTTAATGGTTTAAGCATTGCTAAACATCAAATTTCTCATTGCTAAACACCAAATTGAGCAGCATGCCCTCATGAGATCGAGAATGTGTTGAGATCTCTTGAGTCTAATACGTTCATGAGTATTTGGAAGTTCATGCCTCTTTTGCATTTTGTAAGAATAGGTTTTTAGGTCTTTAGGTATGGCTATAATTCAATGCAATAAATGTTCAATTTTGTTTGTTTTTCTTGAGAATCTCCATAAAATGTGTGTTGCCATAAATATGGCGGACCTTGTAGATGAATTGCTGAACCTGATTATTCTGTTTTTAAAAAATTAAAATTTAAACTTAATAGCCATATTTTAACATCTTAAAGAGGTATCGCAAATGCAGCCTTCTAAATCTTTTTTTCTTTTGTTCTTGATAATCAATAAGAATATACTATGCTGCTATTTTACCATAACAGTTTCTGTATATTGTTTCTCGTAGAATCATATGGGTATTTCAAAAGAAATTAAAATTGTATGTTTAAATTACTTTGATTGTTTGTGGAGAAGATGGGAAGGTGAAGATGTTTCATCTACAGGATTTCTAAGTATTTTACCACCGACTCATCAAGCACGTTTTGCTTCTGAAAGATTTGAATTATTTTTTGATAAGGTAATTTTCATAAAGACTTGCTTATAATTTTAAAGTAATAAATTCTTTTTAATCGTGATATTGCAACAGACTACTGCACAGATTTATTATTTAACAAATTAATTTGTTTAATATTTTTGGCTTCTTTCTTTTGTTTAGAATGGTTATAACAATAATTTGTTAAAAAAGCAAAAAAGTGACTATGTTGACCCTCAGGGCTATGATCTCAATGGATAAAACAAAGGAAAGCCTAAATTTTTTAATATATATTGCATTTGATTTTCAATAATTACCTTCATTTAAAATGTTCACTAAGTGATAATTTTTCAGAATATTTGCTATGATATGTTTTAGTAAATATTTTCATAAAATTTTATTCAAGACAGTTTATTCATGAATTTTTTTTTGCCTTTTTTATTAAGATTAGGTTAGAATTTTTTATTATGACACTGTTACATTAATTAAAAAATTTGATTGTTTTATTAAAGTAAAACATGACATGCCTACTAGCAATAAGTGACAATTTTACTATGTAAGCTGACTGCTTTTATTTTTCTTTGTAATGCATTTATCACTTCTAAATAACTTGCTATAATGTCAATCAAAATAAAATTGTTTTTGGTGATAATCTAATTTTTAATTTAAAGTTTATAAGTTCTTCTTTTATAAATCAGAGGTCAATTTAACTTCAATAAATATAATAAAAAACATAGTACTGTATTTATTCAATATAATACGCACTCATGTATAATGTGCACCAAGCTTTTCGTTGGTGTTTTTGGTACAAAATGTTGTGTTGTACTTGAATAAATTATGCCATATTTATTCAGGTATAATGTGCACTCTGGCATAATGTGCACCAAGCTTTCAGAATAACACACAATGCACAACCCATGTAAAAGCAAAAAACAAAACTAATAATCTCAATGGTCAGAGGCTGCCTACTGTTAGTTATATTGATAGGTTTTAAACCATGTTTATGTTCAGATAAATGAGTATTCATATTATCAAAACACAAATATTTAAAAAATTTTTTTATTAAAATAGTCCCAACAGACTCTTTTGTCTGTGAGGCTCATCAGGGGACACATCATCTAAAAAAAAACAATACTAGTTTTGTTGAAAAAAATAAAATAAACAAAAAATAAAAGTTATAATGAATGTTATGCCTGAGATGAAAACTTGCATCTTAGAAAAATAATGCTACAAGAAGTTTGTATTTAAATGATTATTTCATTAAAGTTAGTGATTATCATATAATTTTGTTATGATATTAAAAGAAAACATGCTATAAAGTTACACATAGATATATTTTTAGACTTAGCCAAGCTGCCAAAAAGACTAAAGTGCAAAAAAAGTTTATGGATGATTAGTCAATAGAAAGTGTTATAAAATTGTTATAAAATGAATATTGAAACATCTATTTGTTTCACCATTAAATACAGGGTGGGCCATAAGTCGCACACCAAAGAATTTGAAATAAATTAAAGGTAAATTAAAACTGAAAAAAGCTTTTATTGGATCCAACCAAATCTGAAAGTTATAGTAACTGACATGTTCAAGAAAAAAAAAAGATATTTTATTCCACTTTTTTTAACATTGTTTCCACTACACTTTATGTAAGTCTTTGGTGTGCGACTTACGGCACCCTCTGCACTAAAACAATATGTACAAGAAATTTTATAAGTAGCACCATGTTTATATATCATATCAATAGAGTTGTTTAGCTAAGGTAAAGTATTTTTAATTGTTTCATGAGGGTAGGTATAAACCTCGATATTGAATTTTTGTAAAATTTTAGATACCACATTGTAAAACCTTCAAAACATGTCAAATCATATAGCAACATTTTTCTTTACATATATGATCATTTTATATCTTTTATGTTAGTTTCAATATAATAAAATATTACTTTAGTTTCAATATAATAAAATTACACTTAGTATTTATTCAAATATAATGCGCACTCATGTATAACGTGCACCGAGCTTTTCGTTGGTGTTTTTGGTACAAAATGTTGTGTGTTGTACTTGAATAAATTATGCCGTATTTATTCAGGTATAATGTGCACTCTTGCATAATGCGCACCAAACTTTTTGTTGGCATTTTTGGTACAAAATGTTGTGCTTTATACTGGAATCCATATGGTATATAATAAAATCATAATATATTTTTAAAGCAAAACTTGTGCTTGATATTTCATTTATTACATCAGGCAAGCTTCTTTAGAATAACACACAATGCACAACCCATGTAAAAGCAAAAAACAAAACTAATAATCTCAATGGTCAGAGGCTGCCTACTGCAGTTTGGTGATGAAAATGCTCAACTAGGGTTGGCTAGGAGCTTTGATAATCCAGTGATGCTTCACTTTGCTAGTACAATGCTCAATAACACATGGTTAGAGCAAGTATATTATATTTATTTAACACTACACTTTATAAGTTAAAACCACAACAGTCTGTTTCATCCTATTAAATTGTCAGGTGGTCACTAGAAAATCAAAAATATATAGTTATTTGCAGTAGAAATAATACACTTGAAATAAATTACACATAGTTAATAATGCAAATAATGCAGCTCCTATGATGTCATACAAGGAAAATAACTCAAAAATATAGAAAATGTTTGTATAGAAGTTTGCATCCATTTAAAGGTGAGGGATGGCGAGTTAGGTGTATTGTAAAAAGTTTAAAAGGAGGAAGGGAAAATCTACAAAGCAGTGAAAAGGTTACAGGAGAGATCATATGAGGTGAACGTGTGTTATTGATAGATCATAAAAGGTTACATGTGTTATTGAGCACTGTACTGGCAAGGTGAAGTATCACTGGATTATCAAAGCTCCTAGCCAACCCTAGTTGAGCACTTTCATCACCAAGCTCATGACACAACACGAAATGGAAAGGATTAATTTAGGATATTCATTGAAAAACATCCCAATACCAGGAAACCAGCACTACCTCAAATGTCTGCTGGACAAACTCAACAGCTTTATCAGATGCCTAAGATGGAAAGTCTTTTATTTTGACAATCAGTCAGACAGTGACGTAGCCAAAGACAACAGAAACACCTACGGCTTTAAATCAGAAAGAACCCCCCCAATGCAGTGATCTTACTGGATTTGAGTCTGATTTGTATCAAATGGCCTGCTCGGTAAAATTCAGACGAGTTTTAAATCCCTTCCAAGCCCAGCTGGCAAAGGACACTAATGCTATCAACAGGTCCACAACTTTGTACGTCCCTGCTGATAAAACCACTAATCTGTATAAGGTCGAAGTCAAAGATTATGAAAAATTATTGCATGACAACATCACCACCACATAGCAAAAAGTCAGTAAAGACACAGCAAGAATAATAAACATGGAGGCCAAACATATTGCAGAACAACTTAAACTGGATGACAGAATTGAACAAGCAGCTGAACAAAAAGCATTCAATATTGCTTTAAACATTCTGTACCACAAAGAAGCTCTTTACGAAAAAGCATTCATTATGTTAAAGGACCACAAACCAAATTTTCCAAACAACATTAAATGTAGATTAATAAATTCCGCCAAGTCCAATCTTGGTAAGATAAGTAAGCAAATTCTACAAAAATTAACAGCAAAATATGACAATCTACTGGTGTACTCCAATGGCGAGGTACTCCAGCAGTAATTTCATGGTTTAAGAACTTCCCTTACAAAGAAAGATGCAAATTTTTAACATTTGATGTCGTCGATTTCTACTCTTCATCTCAGAGAAACTGCTTTATGAAGCCATTACTTTTGCCAAACAATTTGTTGAAATCAGCAACGACAACAGCAGAATCATCTATCACTGCAGAAAATCTCTACTTTTCAGCAGGGACAGTGCCTGGATCGAAAGAAATGACTCACTTTTTGAAGTTACTATGGGATCCTATGATGGAGCGGAAGTATGTGAGTTGGTTGGCCTATTTATCCTCCACCAATTATCCCAGCTTGTAGGTGTCAAAAACATTGGTCTTTATAGGGACAACGGTTTGGCCATTCTAGAAAACGCTTTGGGTCCTACCTCGGAACGCATAAAGAAAAAGATCATCAAGCTATTCCACCAGCACGACTTAAACATCACAGCCAAAACTAATCTTGTCCAAACCAATTTCCTTGATGTTACCTTCAACTTGAAATCGGGGAAATATTGGCCGTATCGCAAACCTAATGACCAACCACTCTATATCCACCAACATTCAAACCACCCACCTGCTATAAAGAAACAACTCCCATCAATGCTTGCTGACCGCCTCTCATCGCTCTCATACAACCACGAGGAATTTACCAGAGCTATCCTGGAGTATGAAGAGGCTATGCAAAGAAGTGGATATCCCGGTGGATTGCAGTACATCATCCCACCCGGCCCCCATAAAAGGAAATCCAGAAAGTGGAACATAGTGTGGTTTAACCCACCCTTCAGCAAGCATGTAAAGACAAACATCGGAAAGGTCTTCCTTCACTTGCTCAAGAAGCACTTCCCTCCCATCACCGCTTGCACAAGATATGCAATAAAAACAACGTCAAACTGAGCTATAGTTGCATGCCCAACATGGCAGCTATAATTTCCAGACACAATAAAGCGCTCCTTGCCCAAAGAACCGAGCCTGCCAGCACTGTACCACCTTGCAACTGCAGGGCTAAAACCAGCTGCCCAATGAAGGGACAATGCCGTGAAAGCTCCATCATTTATAAAGCCACCCTAACAACAGATGGCATTGCCAAAAATTATTATGGTTGTAGTGAAACCGAATTTAAAGCTCGCTTTTACAACCATAATCAGAGCTTCAAATATTGGTAAAAGTCTAATGCCACTGAACTATCTAAAGCTTTTTGGCAAGCTAAAGACACAGGAAAGAACCCCTTCATTGATTGGAGCATTGTGGCCTGCACCACACCATACTATCTGGGTGCTAGATGGTGCAACCTCTGCTTAGCAGAAAACTTTTCATCCACTGAGCAGACCCTACCACAATGCTGAATAAAAGATCGGAACTAAATGGGAAATGCCGTCATAAAAACAAATTTAAATTAAAAAACTTTTCGTAATTATCTGCGGCTTTACCTATTATTTTATGTTTGAATCAGACCACTACTATCAAACCAACAACACCCTATAAACGATCGAAGCTTACTGGAGAACATTGCCACAAGAACAAATTCAAATTAATTAAATTACCTTTTTGTCTGTTATTTTAATCCACTCTCTATCATTTGCACTTTACTTCACTTACTTAACTTTTTCACCTCATATGATCTCTCCCGTAACCTTTTCACTTCTTTGTAGATTTTCCCTTCCTTCTTCTAAACTTTTTACAATACGCCTAACTCGCCATCCCTCACCTTTAAATGGATGCAAACTTCTATACAAACATTTTCTATATTTTTGAGTTATTTTCCTTATATGACGTCACAGGAGCTGCATTATTTGCATTATTAACTATGTGTAATTTATTTCAAGTGTATTATTTCTACTGCAAATAACTATATATTTTTGATTTTCTAGTGACCACCTGACAATTCAATAGGATGAAACAGACTGTTGTGGTTTTAACTGTAGTGTTAAATAAATATAATATACTTGCTCTAACCATGTGTCATTGAGCACTGTACTGGTGAAATGAAGCATCACTAGATTATTAAATAAAATTTATATAGCTTATTTCTGTTTTTTGAATCAAACTTTTACATTTTTTGTTATAAAATTGCAGTAAAGAGTTGCATATAAAAAAAGAAATAAAAGTTGCCATATAAAATTCATAGAAGCAGCTTAAAACCTAATACTACTCAAATTCTGAATATTTAGAAAGCTGTTTGAAGCTCTAAAAAAAGTTGCAAAGTCGCCAAAACTTGTCCTGCTTATGATTGATTGCTTATGTTGCACTGTTTGTAATATGAGAATGGTTTGCATTACCTTTATTTGGTATTTAAAAAAAAAAGAATCTGTAACCTGTCTCAAAGTCTTTTTTAACTGAAAATAAGTCATCCCTTACGTAATTTAATGATAAGTTGCAAATATGTGCCAATTGGCACAAATTTTGTGCCACTTGGCACATATTTTTAGAGCTTAGCAGTTTTTTTATATTTCTTAAACAAAATGATTGTAGATACCTTACTCGTGTTCCTTAGACGCCATTCAAGTAGTTAGTTGCAAAAAATAACTTTTTTAAAATATGTTTATATATCATAAATAATATGAGCCAATTGGCACATATTGATTTGCAACTTATCATTAAATAAACAATTTTTTAAAATAAATTTAAAATGTTTCTGAAATTGTTCTAGCAGGTTGCAGAAAGCCCAATTGAAGGGTGCTGTTTGAATTATTTTGATTTATAGGTTCAAAATGTTAATGTTTTTCAATTTTAGATGGATATACTAGATAATACTGAAGAAGCTTTTATTAGAAACTTATCATTAGTGGCAAAACCAACCATTTATTTAAAAAATCAGTTTATTCACCGAAGTGGAGAATTTGTTGAATTTGTTTTTTTTCTACATCATGGGATTCTTGAGGTAAACATACTTTTATAGAAAAAATTCAGCAATTGAATTAGTATTCAACCCATTAATTGTGACTGGTAACAATAATTACTATATTAATTGGACTTTATAAATATATTACTTTTTTATGAAATTGTATGATTCCTAAAGCAAGTTGCAGATTACCTTATTTCATGATGATTTAATTTAAAAAAATGTTGATTAGTTTGAAGCTTAACTGCACAGGTTGTAAATGATAACATTTTAAAAAATAAACATACCCCTAACTGTATTTAATATGACATTTTTTATTATCCTTGCTTAAATTCTTTTCAAAAATGCAAACCTGTATTTTGAACAAATTAAATATCTGGCTTTTGAATTCAACACTATATCATAATCCACCAATCAATCAATCATTTTCATTTTTGTCACAGCTTGTACAATAATTGAAGTAACATCACAAAAAAAGCAGCAATTGATAAGAATGGTTACAGGGAAAATGCCAATAGGCCTCATGGTCATCAAATCAAGCAACCACTCATGTTAAACATTTTTTTTTCACAGAATTACAGACTTTTGCAAATTAAATCATCATGTGTGATTTTCTGAATAATTAGACAAAATTTTACTTTTTTTATTTAAGTAAAGTAAAATAGGAATAAAATTCCCAATCTTCATTCCCTGATATTTTATGCAACTTTGCTGTTAATTAGGAAATATAAATTATTATGCTCTGCTGA
Organism: Diplosoma virens; assembly: GCA_963680785.1. Taxonomy (NCBI): domain Eukaryota; kingdom Metazoa; phylum Chordata; class Ascidiacea; order Aplousobranchia; family Didemnidae; genus Diplosoma; species Diplosoma virens. The sequence continues at coordinate 36,937,727 of OY796887.1, read as the reverse complement.
TTGCTGTGCTTCAGTTTGATCAGTTTTTTGAAATATTTAGAAAATAGGGTTAAAGTTAATTTTTTATTGCAGTTGAACACAAATTTGGCAATTTCATGTTTATCAGGGCTGGGAGTAGGAGTAAGAGGAGTCAGAGTTTTTCCAAGAAGTGGGAGTAACAAAAATATTTACTACTTCTTACTCCTATGCTGAATTATTGGGTTGCCATACCATCTGGAATTTTTAGAACATTGTATTTGAAAAACCAAGACTGATTATAAATGAAAACCTTTTTTTTTGGGGGGGAGGAACACCATGATTTGTCACGAAAATTGAAAAATTTGAGACTAATTTCAGGTGAAGACTTTTTTTTTATAGAACATCATGATTTTATCCCAAAAATTGAAAAACTGATTCTAAGTGGAGACCTTTTTTTAAAGAAGGAGTAACATAAAACATTTTACTTTGGAGCAAGAATAGGAGTAAACCCAAAATCGCCACTACTCCCCAGCATTGATGTTTATAAATATCTTGGATTTGCAAAATGTTTAATTTCGTATAAATTGGTTTAGCCAAGCTTTGATTTGGCACTGTTTTGTAATATTTGTGATTTTTATAGATGGGTTGGGTATGTTGAGCCCCATATCAAGATTTATTGAGTTAATTGTGAATGGGTAAGAGTGTAATATAATTGTAATAAATTTTGTTTAGGAATAATTGCTTTTAATTTTGTTAGTATGCCAACAAAACAGGTAATTTTATATTCAAAACAAGTGCTTTAAGCTGTTCATGAAAGTTGAGCTTATAATCAATAACTATGTCTATGTATTTAGTGCATTTTACTATAACAATTTGAGAATTATCATAATTAATTGTGAGTTACTTAGTGATATTTTGCATCAAACTTGGGAGAAGTAATTACAATATTAGATTTAGATGGATTAACAACACCATATATTTAAGCTTTTTAATACTTTATGAATTATATACCTCAAAGGATAATTGGATTAGATGCTAAAAATACGAGCAGGTATTGTCCACAAATAATCTAAGTGAGCAATCAACAGCATTTTGTAGGTCATTTACATATATGAAAAATAGCAAGGGACTAAGGAAGAGGGGGCACACTGACTTGTATTTCCTTGAGATTTGATTAAGTTTGGTTTAAGTTGACAAATTGTTTTTGGTAATTTAAGTGTGAACTTAATAGCTTAAATGACACCCCTCAAATGGTATAATGGGCCAACCTGGTTAGTTATGACAGACAGTATCAATAGGTTTTTTTAAATCTAAAAGAACCAATCTTGTTTTCAAATTATGGTCAATATTGTTGATAGCAGCAGTGACCAAATCAAGCATAGCATAGGATGTAGAAATTTTATTTGGAAAACCAAAGTGATTGAGATAGATAATTATATGTTTTATGAAGAAAGTCATTAGTCTGTTATATATCATTTTTTCAATTATTCTAAGAAAACAAATTAAAATTAAAATTGCATAATAGTTGTTTGTATCTTGACAACAATTTTTTAAATTTGGGGACAATTCTTACTATTTTGTTATTGTTAGGGAACAATCCATTATTAAAAAAAACTCTGTAAACAATTTGAGATGTAAATTAATTAATACCTTGAAAATTTAAGCAAGTAAGCTGGTATATTATTGTGCCCAAGTGCCTTGTCATTTAAAGATAAAATCTAATTAAGTATTTTGTTTGATGTTGGTGGTTCAAAATAAATTAAGGAAGATTTTTTTAGTTAAATATTTGTATAATGGTTTGTTTGTTTTTTTTTTGTTTTTTTTAGCCATCTTTCAGTCAATTGTACAAAAAAAATTATTAAATTTGTTTATGATAATCACATGGTCATTAGTAATTCTATCTTAATTTTAAGCCCATTAATTGATGGGCAACTTGGAATATTTGGTACAGTAGATCTAATAATATCCCTGTCTTGCAAGCATTATTTTTATTTTTTTAAAATTCATTTTAAATGTATAATTTTTTGATAAAGTTTTTATTTTGGTTAGTTTGTTGTAGTAGCATTGAAAGTATTTTTTTCTACATTGTAACAGCATCCAAAAAAAGAAATTTTTAACTAATTTTTGTTGTCTACCACTTAATTATTTCAATGGCACATGTTTATCAATTCTTTGTAAAATGCATATGACAAAATTGTTGAATGTAGTATCAAAATATTCAGATTGTTATGGGGAACTATTAAATACAAGTTTGGCCAACTCTGTACAGAAAGCATGTAGGAAAAATTTTTCTTATCTCTATAATATGATATGGTATTCATGCCAGTAGTAGTAGATTTAAACTTTTTGATGTTACATAAAACAGAATAATGATCTGTCATGTCATTTGTAGTTATTGATGGAGCATTAGTGAGAGCTATGTTATTTGTAACCACATTGTTGATGAATGTCATTGAGCTTGCAAAACTCTAGATTTTGTAATAGTTGAATAGGCTTCATTACATGCTATAATAATTAGTTTGTTTTTTGCTTGTATGGATGTGTTATTTTCATTGATGTGTGTCACCTGAAGTATAAAATGTTTTTTTTTTTAAATTAATTTTCTAGACAATTAAAAAAATTTTTTTACAAATATATTGACTGCTTTACTAGGGTACCTATAAATAGCTGCAATTGCAATTTTTTTTCTTGTGTTTGATTAGCACACAGCCAACAACAATGATTTACTTCCATGTAGATTAAAATTTTGTTCTTGTGTAAATTTCAAGACATTTCTAACATAAACAGATGAAGTTGGTTAATTGCATATCGAATTTTCCAGACATTTTTATTTGATTTTCTGACATATACGTTTAAGTAACCTGCACTAGAAAAAGGTTTACTGTATGTGAGGGCATCCAAATTAACAATGTAAGACTTTTTAAATATCTTTAAAGATTCAGATTTGACTAGAATTAAAATTTATGACCACTTTTTTCAAATAATTACATTTACTAATAATATGAAATTAAAATATTAATCTTTTAAACAGGCTGAAACACCAATGCTGTAGTTTATCAAATGTCCATTTCAGGTAAAAGCTTTTTTTGTTCAATGAATTGCTGTATGTGGTAAACACTTGCAAAAGATGTTTGCACCACTAATCTGCTGTTGCATGTGTGCATGTGACCTACAGCTGCTTGTTTGCATACGTGCACTCTAGCCTGCATTATTTTATTATTTTATTAGAAAAAAAGGCGAGACAAAAGAAATTGCCGAAAAAGGCCGGACAAAAGAAGTTGTATCGAATTGTTTAATCATACATTAAAATTTTAGTTTCATTTGCAATCTATTAAAAAATAAAATACTGGTAAAACATACTAAACAGAAAAAAGTACAATTTATATTTCACCAAAAGATTTTTTTATAGCCTTAAAAAACAATAAATCCAAAGCAATACCCTCAATAAACAACCATTTATTCCAAAATTAAAAAAACTTTCTAATGTTTTTTGTTTCAAATTTTTTGCTGTACTTTCCATCATATCTCTCTCTTAACTATCAATTCTGTTCATATCACCTCTTTGATACATCAATTGCTGACGGATGATGTTAAGAGCATTTATAACCTCTTTGTTGCTTGGTGGAGATGGATCGTTACTTATTTCTTCGACATCTTTGACATCAAAACCCATGGATTGAACTACATTGGCACACAGTTTCTTGTCTGTCTGTTCTCCTGTAATCTCTAAATTTTCATCCATACAAACAAACTCTGTATATGCATTTTGCATCATTGTTGTCAGGGTTTTTTGGGGAGAAAATCCAAGAAAAGGTTCATCTGACATGGCAGGTGTCAATCCTCTAAAAAAACAATTTTAAATTGTTTCTGCAAACACATCTTTCCATGCAATGCTCATAAAATTTATAGCATCTAAAACGATGATTGCATGTGCCACATCTGTTGCAGTAGTCTTTATCAGTATTGATCATAACAAGTATTTTTTGCAGCATTCTTCATCTGTAATGATTTTTAAAATTTCAAATGATTCATTGATTCAATTTTTTAAAATTCATTCATTTTAATGATGAAAAACCATTTTATGTGCCAAGAATATAACTGTTGCTGAGCATAATTTTTTCTCTTCTAGCATTTTAAACTTTCTGGTTCCCTAAATGAGTTTTTTTACATACTTATTTTCAAACACAAGGAACTTGTAATAATATTTATTAGTCAGCTGGATAGCTCAGGTAATGACTCTCTGATGTGTAAATACAATCACATGTGTTTCATGCTTAGCCTATTTGTTGAGAAAAGGCACCACAGCCAGTTTTTAAATGGAATTATGTACACTGCTTCAGTGTGAGATGGGTTACTTGATGAGTGGGACAAAACAGTGAAAATTCTAAGAAAAACAGCTGAAACTGTGCTGGAAGTGACATTCGGGAAACGAAAAGGAGACAGGGAGACATGGTGATGGCATGAAGAAGTTCAGGAGAGCACAAAAGAAAAGAAGGAGTCAAAGAAAGCATGGGACAAAATAAGAGATGAAAATACTAAAAAGATCTACAAAGAAAAGAAGAATAAAGCAAAGAAGGCAGTTGCAATGGCGAAGGGATGTGTGTATGATGATTTGTATGCTAGATAGGAAACAAAAGAAGGTGAAAAGAAGTTGTACAGATTGGCTAGGCAGAGAGACAGAGCAGGAAAAGATGTACAGCATGTGAGTGTTATAAAGGATGAAAACAGTAATGTTATTGTAAATTTGGAAGCTGTATTAAAGAGATGGAAGGAGTACTTTGAGAAACTGATGAACAAGGAAAATAACAGAGACCCTAAGACAGAAGAAGCAGAAGTGGTTAATGAAGAGGTAAATTGTGTCAGTAGAGAAAAAGTGAAAAATGCACTGAGAAGGATGAAAAAAAGTAAAGTGGTTAGGCCAGATGAGTTACCAGTGGAAGTTTGGAAGTGCATGGGAGAGATGGGGATAAAGTTTGTGACCAGACTGTTCAACAGACTATTAATGGGTGAACGGATGCCAGAAGAATGGAGAAGGAGTGTGCTTATCCCAATCAATAAAAACAAAGGGGACAAACAGTGCTGTGGAAACTACAGAGGAATAAAGCTAATGAGCCACACAATGAAGGTATGGGAAAGAAGTATTGAAGCCAGGCTAAAGGATAGAGTAGAAATCAGTAAACAGCAATATGGGTTTATGCCAAAAAAGGGAACTATCAATACCATGTGTTGCCTTAAGAATGTTAATGGAAAAGTACAGGGAAGGTCAAAGAGAACTTCATTGTGTTTGTGTAGACCTAGAGAAAGCTTACGACAGGGTTCTGCAGAAGAGTTGTCGTACTATATATGAGAAAATCAGGAATAGTGGAAAAGTATGTGTGATTTGTACAGGATATGTATGAGGGAAGCAAAACAGTGGTGAGGTGTGCAGTAGGAACTACAGAAAGTTTCAAGGTTAAGGTTGGACTGCATCAGGGATCAATGTTAAGTTCGTTTCTGTTTGCAGTGATATTGGACAGGTTAATGGATTAAGTAAGAAACGAACCACCATGGACGATGCTGTTTGCTGATGATATTGTGATTTGAAAGAGATCAAGGAAGAAGTGGAGTGGAGACCATAATCCTGGAGGAGGAAAGAAGAAGAATGAAAGTAAGTAGGTCAAAAACTGAATATCTGTGCATAAATGGAGAAAATGACAAAGAAACAGTGAAGATGGAGGATACAAAAGTGCTAAAAGTAAAGAAATTTAAGTATTTGGGATCAATGGTGCAAGAAAGTGGTAGTTGTGAGAGGGAGATAAAGAAGAGAGTGCAGGCAGAATGGAACGGATGGAGAAAAGTATTGGGAGTAATCTGCAACAGGAGGTTACCAGCCAGAGTAAAAGGAAAAGTGTACAATTCAGTGGTGAGACCAGCAATGATATATGGACTTGAGACAGTGGCAGTCACATAGAAATAAGTGAAAGAGATGGAAGTTGCAGAAATGAAAACGTTGAGGTTTGCTATGGGAGTGCTGAAAAAAGACAAGATTAGGAATGAGTATGTCAGGAGTACAGTTAAGGTAGAATGATTAGGAATGAAGATGAGGGAGGGCAGGCTGAGGTGGTACAGACATGTCATGAGGAGAGACCAAGAATATGTAGGAAGAAAGATGATGGAAATGGAGTTACCAGGAAAGAGGAAGACCAAAGAGAAGATTTTTAGATGTATTGAAGGAAGATATGGGGGAAGTTGGTGCGAAGGAGACGGACGTTGAAAACAGGATGGTTTGGTGAAAGATAATACACTGTGGCTATCTCTGATTGAAGAAAAAGGTCGAAGAAGAAGAAGAACACTGCTTCAGTGACTGTTTAAACAAAATAGAGCAAAGAGATCTGTACAGCCATACAAAGAAAAAGATGCTAATCATTTATCTTTTCTTTATCCCAGGTTTAGCACTTTTGCTGATTTGTGTTTTGGTGATGTTTTAAAAGAATTGGTTGTATTAATGATGATTGATAGCAATTGCCAGAGTGTTATTTTTGAAAAAAATTTATAAAGATGTATGTTGACCAGAAACAACTGCATGAAATGAGAAAACAGATAATATTTTTTATCATCATTTTGTCATTTTAAATATTGGCTTGAAAGTTTAACAAATGCTTACAACTTTTACTTTAAATAAGTAATAATGCATTTAAGATTTATCAGTATTATTTGTAAGAATGTCATGTTCCACTATTATCATATTTTAACCCAGGTGTTGGGAACCTGTGGTCCATGGGCTAAATATGGCTTGCAAGATATTTCAATGTGCCCATGTGTGGTAGGAAAAAAGCGTATCTCTTTGATCAAAATGGTTCTTTTTTTGCTTTATTAACAAGCAGGGTATGATAGTAAAAATGTAGGGCCATTAAAAAAAATATTAATATCAAGTGAACACCAAAAAAGCTAGTGAATAGACAAAACAACAAACAACACTTTTCTATCTTGTTCATTTTGTGAATACCATTTTTTGGTCTACACTCAACTTTGAAAGAGAAACTTGTATAATGCTACTGAAGATAAATAAAGGTCTTGACATGACAAATCATATGAAGAAGTGTAATCTGTCAAGTAACTACCTTTTTCATTAAGTTAACAAAAAGTTTAATGTGACCAGCACCTAATTTTTTAATTTTAGATGTCACCCATGAGTGTAATCAAGTTTAATGGCCCTACATTTTTTATCAATACTTTTTTACTGTTTATATTAACAACTTAATTATGTTCCTCATTTTTATTTATTTTCAAAATAAGATAGTCATTTCCATGTATTTTCTTATGTTAAACTACTTAGTTGTGGTCCCTTCTGGGTTTAATTGGTATTATGTGTGTGTTAAGTACAGCAATCACTCTGCTAAGTAATGGTTGATTGTGTGCAGGTAACTTTGTAAGAATAGTGATTTATTTTTTAAAGTATGCCAGTTTTGTATGGTGCATGCATCCTGGTAATGTTGGCCATATATAGTATAATGTTATCACTTTTTTTTTTAATCTGAAACTGAGTAATTGATAATAATGGGGTGGAATTTTTTAAAGGCTTTCTTATTATCTTTTATATGTGATGCCCAAGATTCAAGATGATGATATGATGGCGTTAGTGTCATTATAGTTATGAAAAGTTTTGATTTTTATGTTTTTGGGTGGATTTACATGTAAATGCACATTTCAATGATATAAGTCAGTGCTTTCCAAACTGTGTATTGCTTGTAGTATAATGGTGTGTTGTCAGCAGACTTGAAACAATATTTGACACTAAGTATTTATAGTTTAATAAATTATATTATAGGGGTTTTGGCCAACAATATAACTTTTTCAAGAAACTATACAATAAAAAATTTTGCCTTGCACACTCATATATCTCATTAAAATTGAAAGTTGAGATTTTGCTGTTAAAAGCTTTTTGAATAAAATTAAGTTAAAAAGTCCCAAAAATTTGTGTTTTAAAAGTGTATCACTGGTACAAAGAGTTTGGAAAGGAACTGATTTAAGCAGTGGTTTACAACTTTTCACTTTTACACACAATGTTTTTCACAGAACACTAGTTTAAAAATAGGTGAAGTAGTTTTTTCTTATTATGAGGGCAAATCAAAAATTATCTGCACTTTTATTGTTTTTATTTATTTGTGAAAACACAAAAGTAAAAAAATACATCATTTTTCTACATAATCTCCACCCATTTCGATGCACTTGTTTCAGCTGTCAACAAGCTTATGAATGCCATGTGAGAAGAAAGTCTTTGGCTGGTCACATAACCATGTTATGCAAAGCTTTTTGCACTGCTTCATCAGAAAAAAATTTAAGACCCCATAATGCATCTTTGAGTGGAGCAAAGAGATGATAATTGGAAGGAGCAAGATCTGGGCTGTGATGCTCCAGCACCTCAAAACCCAGTTTGTTAACGATTTCAATGGTTGCTTTGGCAACATGTGGGTGTGCATTGTCATGCTGCAGCAAAACCTTTTTTAACAGTAATCCTTGGTGTTTGGTGCAAATTGCAGGCTTCAGGTGGTTGGCTAGCAAATCACAATACCTTGCACTGTTGATTGTACTCCCTTTTTTCAGGAAATCTTCCAAAATAGGCTCTTCGGAATCCTAAAAAATGGTTAGCATAACCTTTCCTGCAGAAAGTTGACTTTTTAATTTTTTTTTTACTGGGAAGTACGGATGTTTACATTTCAAGCTTTGCCTCTTGGATTCAGGACTGCAGTGATAAACCCATGATTTATCTCCAGTGACTATTCGACTCAAAAATTCTTTACCTTCATTGTTGTAGTGATTCAGTAATGTTTGGCAGATCTCCACACATCTACGCTTGTGCTTTTCTGTAAACTCTCTTGGTACCCACCTTGCAAAAACTTTACAATACCCAAGGATTTCATGAATGATTTCTTGAGCAGAGCCATGGCTGTAAAGATTGTGCTAACTTATCAATGGTAATGTGCCAATTTGTTGATATCATTTGTTGAGCTTGCTTAGTCTTCTCTTTGCTGGTGGAGGTTGATGGACGTCCTGCTGCTTCTGCATGTTTCACACTTGTCTGGCCACTTTTAAACTTCTCAATTCACTCATGTACTGTTTTTTTTGATAGTGCATTGTCTCCATATTGTGCTAAAAGTCTTTTGTGAATTTCAGCCCCTGATTGAACCTTCTGACCACAAAAATTGGACAACAGCAAGTTCTTCTCTGGTGCATCGTGCTATTAGAGCATCCATTTTTATCAATGGAAAATAATATGTGTTAAAACTGATCAAACAATTAGATCAGCTGATGGTAATCATGTGACACAATAGTTGATGTGTGTTAAAAAATTTATGAAAAAACTAAAGCAAGAGTGCAGTATAGAGTACTGTACGGATAATTTTTGATTTGCCCTTGTATATAACACATAAACAAAAAATTAATCAATTGTTTTAAATTATAAAAAATAGTAAATACTGTATTCTAACAAAAAAAATGTATATAAATGTACACCATAATTAAAGGCAGCAAATCTGATAAAAAAGAGCTGAATGATAATGTTTAGAGCAACAATAAAATTTATTATACCCCATGAATGAGTGAATTTACATTTATCAACTATAACTACTAACCTTTTTAATTTGAACTTTAGGCAAGATATTTTTTACTTTATTATTTGTTATTTGTTACAGGTGCTACATATGACTCTGTCACTCCCTTTTTTTCTCCAAATTTGCAAATCTCCCTCTTTTTTATTTTTATGCTATTTATTAATAATTGATATTTTAATGATAGTTTTTAACCCCTTATCCACCATTACAGAATTTTTTTGAAGAAAATGTTTTTTAATGTGAGTCTGAAAGCATTTTGTTAACATTTTTATGTTCTATTTTGATGGTTGTGAAGTGAGCAATGTTTGTTTTTTGTGGCACTACAGGGTGTCCATGAATTAAGGCAACCAACTTTCTCCATTAAATTAGTGCATTTAAATTCGGTACACCATTTTAAAGCTAAAACTCTGTTCTTTCATTTCAGATATAGCAAATTTTCTAAAATAATTATTTCCATGTCTATTGATCATAACATTGCAATAAAACTTCACAAAAAGTTTTCTAAAATAATTATTTCCATGTCTATTGATCATAACATTGTGATAAAACTCCACAAAAGTGGAAAAAGTAATAGTGAAATAGCTAAATAGTTCAAAATGAACTGCACAACTGTCTGGAAGATCATCAAAAAGTTTCAAGAGATTGGAACTACCCTAGATTGGGAAGGCCAAGGCCAAAAATGGACTGTTTGTACCAGGGAGAAGCTGCAATGCAACTCTCATCGAAGTTGCAGGAACTTGGCTGCTGCAGCTGGTGTAGGCAAATCCACCATGCACCAACTGTTGAGGGAAGATTTAGAAGTTAAACCCTTTAAGATGCTGCATCGACAAGAACTCTCAGATCATCATGTGGCCATGAGGGCCAAAAAATGCAGGAAACTTTTGCAGGACATTGCAGAAGATACGCTGCCCAATTTGGTCTTCACTGACGAGAAGAAATTCGACATCTAGCAAACTGTTAACCAGAAAAACGATATAGAGTTTGGGTGTCTGCATCCACAACTGAAGGAAGAATTGTCACCAGACACCAAAATCTGCAGTCTGCGATGGTGTGGGCAGTGGTGACCGCAACTGGGAGATCCCTGCTCCTTTTTGTTCCAACAAGAGTGAAATTGAACTCTGAGCGGTACATCTCAGTCATTCTAAAGGGTTGTCTGCTCCCCTGGGCTTAGCAACACTTCAAAGACAAATCGTGGACCCTCCAACAGGATTTGGCACCCTCCCATGGTTCAAAATTTACTGAATCATGGATTCTGAGGAAAATCCCCTCATTCATAAGTAAGAAAGATTGGCCAGCGCGAAGCCGGGATCTAAACCCATTGGACTACTCCATCTGGTCCATCTTGGAGAAAAGAGTGTGCTCTACTCCTCATCAAACCTTGGAGTCCCTGAATGCCAAACTGATGGAAGAGTGGGATGCTATACCTCAAGAAACGCTATGTGCTGCATGCAACTCGTTTCCAGACAGATTGAAGGCCATAGTCAAGAACAAAGGGATATAGTTATATTGAATAAAGCCTATTCTTTATCCTATTAAGTCATGAGTAGCAATGCTTGTTTTAATTTTTTGTATTTTCAGTAGAGGCCAAAACGTTCATTGCCTTAATTCATGGACACCCTGTAATTATGTTTTGATTCTTATTAGGATTCATGTGTATATTTTCAATATATGGTTGTAGTTTGTGTGTTTTGGTGTTGATGCCATTTGAATTGAGCTTTTAACTTTGAAAAAAGTTCTATGGCAACATTGTGTTTGTATAGATGTTATAGTTGATTGTGGTTTGGTAAAAGAATTGTTGTAAAGTGTTTAATGCCATGAGTTGTTATGGTTTTTTTTATGTTGGAAAATATTTTAAATGTATGTATTGTTTTTAGTGGTCAAATATGATGGATGTTTGCAATTCTGTAGTAGATTTGTGACAAATGCACTAATTTACTTGTGTGTATATTGCTTCAAAGAAGCAGTAATTTGATCATCTAAGTGAGTGAAAGTCCATGTTGTGAACAAATTTAGGTTAAATTTTGAAATGGTTTTGCAAACACAAAAATGTTCCTTTAGCAATAATGTAAGACCAGTGGGTACAAAGTTAAAAAGTTTTATATTATTAATTCTTTATTTATTATCTTTATTTAAAAGATTCTTGATGATGCCGAAGAAAATGTTGTAGCTGTTGTTCGTCCAGGAAAAGTTTTTGGTCTAATTATGTTGCTATATGACTTACCACGAATAAATTCTGTTAGATGCAAATCAAATTGTGATATTCTTATTTTGGAGAAACAGGATTTTAGAAATGTTCTTGCTCTTTATCCAGATTGTAAGTTTCTTTTTATGTAATTTATTAATTTATTTATTTGTCAATTTTTTATTTTACAAAATTTTTAGTATATAAATAGATAGTCAATATATTTAATCAGTTTGTAATGGCAGTAGGAATATACATTTGTTTGATTGGAGGTGTTTTGGATAACACACATCTGTATATTCTGATGATTAACATTGGCATTTGCAAATTAAAACATAAGCATATAATTTGTGTTTTTGCTGCTGAATTTGTGAAATTAAATTGATATCAGATGCTGTTCAAAATTTTGAATGACAAAATCTCAAAAATCAGAATTTTGAATCTCAAAATCCTTGAACGTTCATAATTTTGAATGGCATTAAGGTTAAGGGATTAATTTAGAGAAAAAAGCTTAAAAGAAATTTTTATTAAAATAAGGGTTAGAGTTAGAGGTCCCTTTTTTGTAAGGCCATCACTGGGTCTAAATGCATAAATATTTTGAGAGTGTTACACATACAGTACTGTGCAAAATTTTGGAACAAGTCTGTTTTTTTGAATTTTAGCTGTATCCTAAACTTTAATAGAAAAAACAAACTTAATTATTTAAAAATTTTTATTTATTCTATTTAATAACAAAAAATTTATTAATTTAAATTTTTACTCTAAATCAGGGATTGTCAAATTTTGGTGATTTGTAGCCCCCTTTTTAGATACTTTCAAATAGCCATGCCCCCCTGCTAAGAATATTGGTAAGACAAAAAAAGTCCTCACTGTGAAACTGTTTCTGATTTTTTTTCATCACAACAGTAAAGTGAAGACCTTCTGGGGGCTGCATGGTCTTTTTGAAAACCCCTTCTCTAAAATATTGATATTAATATTTGAATAGTAAAATAGACTTATATAGCAAAATCATAATCTGCATATATGCTTAAATAATGATAATAAACCAATTTTAATTATTGTTTAAACAATTCGGGCTAAAAATTGCTTTCAGGCAATTTTGAGGCCTGCAAAATACTTCAAACAAAAAGATATCTTTAAACCGGTATTTGATATTTTCAAAAAGAGTTGTGGCTAAACTATGAAAAATAGCTCGAAAATAGTTTATCCAAAAAATTTGTATGCATATTTTGAAGTCAACATAAAAACCATGTGAAAAAATTTATACAAAAAAAAAAAAAACCGGGAAGTTTATTTGGTTTATAAATCTATAATATTTTACAAAAATTTCTTGTTATTTTATTGAGTTATAAATTAGTTTTAATTTTGAAAGTATTGTAGCACCTTAATTGTACTCCTTATTCTAGAACCTTAGTTATTAGTTAAAAATTATAAATTTTGGTGATTTGAAAAAAATTTGTAACATATTTTCAGCTGCCGCTCTGGTAATTGATGCTGTGAGAAAAAAATGTTCTTTTCCTGAACGACTGTGGCCAACAAATGTAATAGATGATACTGGTTTCAATACATGTCTTGAGTATATATTTTTAAATTACTATTTTTACTTAAATTACTACTAAACTTAGCATACCATTTTTAAATTGGGAAGCACCAGACTCAAGTTTTGCTCTTGTTAGAGCTTGTCAGTGACGCTTATCTCACTGCAAATCGAACTGACTACCTATGGTCTTCCAGACAGGAGACAACACTGGATCACACAAGCCAGAAAATAATTCAACTCAAAGCAGCTATGAATAGTTCTCGGTTTTATATATATGCAGCTGGTTTGAGTCGAGTTGTTGTCTGGCTTGTGTGATCTAGTGGTGTTGTCTCTTGCCTGGAAGACCACAAGTAGTCAGTTCGATTTGCTGTGAGATAAGCATCACTGACAAGCTCTAACAAGAGCAAACTCGAGTCTGGTGCTTCTCATTTTCAAAGCAGCTTGATTTGTAACCAACTAAATCCTCATGTTAAATTATTTTTAAATTATTAAGTGAAAAAATTTTAAGTTTGAAAAGTCCATATTTTGTTTCTAATTGATATTTTAACTAGAACTTGGAGCTAGAGCACCAGAGCACTCTCATGATTTGCAAAAATATAATAAGTGGCTTTTTGAAGTTTTTGAGAAAATTAATGTTTTGCATTTTGACTTAATTCAATTATATAAAACTATATTACTCAAAAGCCTTATGTTTTATACCTGTATTTGAGCTAAATTTATTGATATATGTTTCAAGCTGCTGTCATTGTTGGTTTTGTTTTATTTTAGTGCTTGTTTTCTTTTGTCCTATCTTTTTCATAATAAATATCATTAGACTAATTTTTATTTGAAAACTTAACTACCATTGCAAATGTTGAGTTACTATATTTAATTAAAAAATTTACAGGACAGATTTTTATATATTTATTTAAAAAAACACCATGAAAAATTTTATACTATTTAAAAAAACTTTTTCTGATAATTTTAAACAAAAATGTTCACAAAAAGCTAGTAAAAACCCATTAATGAATTTTATGTTTATTCAAACAAGAAATGATTATTTGCTTTAAGTTACGAAAAAACTTCCAGCTTTATAACTCAAAAATTCAAATTTTTTATATCTAAATATTTGAAAAAACTGTTGTAAGCTTTACAATGGTGCTTGCTGTCTTTTTATTCTTGAACAAATTGTTCATTTTTTAAAGATAGACTTGATAAAAATCTTCTGACAACAAAACATGTTTTTAATAGCTTTTTGAAATGCTGTTTAATTGAACTAGCAATGTGTGTCAAGTTTTTGAAATTTTCTTTTTGTTTCACAACTTTCATAATAAAATTTCTCCAATTTGTCAATTTTTAAGGAGCCTTTGTATAATATAGAGTTACTGCTGCATTGGAAGTTGTAAAACAGCATTTAATCTTCAATATACGTAATAACCGTAACCTATCTTTTAAAAACAATAGAAAAATAATTTTTACTGAACCATCAAAAGCCATTTGAAAATTAAAGCAATCAGAGCAATCATCAAAAATAAGATGGAACATTCTACACCATGCAATTTATGCTTATTGAAAAAATTGCAAATATTTCGGCCTGACCCAAAAAATTACTAAATAAGTGCTCAGAGTTGGTCTCAAAATGTTGTCATCAAAGTAAATTTAAATTATGAAGTTTTAATCACACTGGCAGTTAATAAATATATTTACTAATTTACATACTTGGTTTACCTTAGTTTTACATCTCACTTTCACCCACTTTCTTGATCATCAAATAAAACAACCCATCTCTACACTACATAACTATTGAACTAACAATAATCTTAAATTATACTTTGTAAAAAAATTTCATTGTTTTGTAACAAAATAATAATTATTTTTAAATGCATTTTCTAAGCATCTTCTTACTGTATTTTCAAGTGCAGTCTATTTAATCAAAATTTTAAGGTATTAATGCCAATTTTTTAAATTTACCCGTTATTTTTAAACAATAGAGCAAGCTACATAAAAAACTTTTTTTTTTGGCAATATTGATTAATATTGCAATTGTAGTATCTCTTGTTGTTTTATGTTTTTTTTTGCTGGCATTTAAGTGCTTTGTTTAAACTGTATATTTATTCATTTTTTTTTGTTTTTCTCAGATTTCTAACTGCCCCATGATGAGCTCAAGCAGGCAAAACAGTCTGTTGGGGCAAATAAAATTAATGTTAAATTAAGTTTTGTGGTCTGAATTTTAATATATATATTAGGTTGAGGAATATGTTTGTAGCGTTTTTATCAAAAGATTTTTATTTAAACAAAAATGAAAAGTTATAGCTATAAATTAATAAATTATGTATTCTCCATTGGTGTTTATGACCTCCTCCCAATTTGTCTTGACTAATTTGACCGATGCCATTCTGCCAAAAATCCCCAGGTCTGGTTTTGAAGAATTTGTTGTGCCAGTTTTTAAGGTTCTCTTCATTGTCAAAGGTAACGCCCCTCATATGGTTCAACAAAGAGCGGAAAGGAGAATATGGTGGATGCTGAAGGACCTCCCATTCGAGCTCTTGGAGTGCGGCTTTGATGACTTGTGCAACATGAGGCCTGGCGTTGTCATGAAAAAGTATGGTTTGGCTTTGTTGATGGAATCTTTTCAGTTGAATAGCCTCATTTATGCAATGTAGCTGGGCTATGTAGAGCTGCTTTTTGACCATAACATTCCTTTTGGGCATTTACCAGTGCACCATGCCCTCCCAGTCCCACCAATACAGATAATGGTCTTTCTTGGATGGAGGTCAGGCTTAACTCTCGGCTTTGGCATATCTCCAGGAGCCACCTATTCCTTTCTTTGCTTCATATTTATATATAGGCACCATTTCTCATCTTCCGTGACAATTCAGTACAAAAAGCACTGTTTGTGACTGCATGTTGCTCGATGGCGGGTGAGATGTTGAGAAGCAATTTGAAGTCGATTTTCTTTGTTGTTTTTGCTAAGCTCATGAGGCACCCAGACTCCCAATGTTTTGGCAAATCTCATTGAATGAAGATGATTGAGAATGGTTTTTTAATTGCAGTTCATTTTTTTGGCCACTTTCACGACTTGTTTGGTGACTTTCCTCCTTCAAAAGTGCTTTGAGATGGTCTTTGTCAAATTCAGAAGGTCTTTCGCTGTGGGCATGTTGTCAATGTCAAAATTGTCATTTTTAAACTTTGCAAACCATTTTCTTGCTGTAGATTTGCCTATGACACCTTCCCTGTATACCATGCAAATGTCCTGGGCTGCTTCAGCAGCTTTTTGGCTTTGATGAAAAGTGAAGAATAGCAGGTGTTGAAAATGTTGCTATTTACCTTTTGGATATTCCATATGTAAGCCTCACAAATAATAAAATCTCAAAATAGTCAAAAAAAACGATCAGCACAGTTTTTTACAGTAGAAAGAGCTCTATTGAATGAATATATACATTTTGCCAAGTAGTAAAAAATTATTGTAAAATACAAGAAAATATAAAAACGCCATGAACATATTCCTCACCCCATATATATTTCAATACCTTTTTTTTTTAGCAGGGTTATTTATCTAAAACTATTTTCTTAGTCTGATTCTATCATAGACACATATTGTGGCAAAGTTAATTTTTTCTCAAAAAGTGTGATCACATGATCAGTTGGAGCTATATGATTGTTAAAATGTGAGGGTCAGTCAAAAATTATCCACACTTTATGCCACAGCTCACTCTTGAGTTTAAGTTGGACACAGTTTTTCCAGCAAAAGTGGGCTTCTGTGTCATGTGATCACTATCAGCTGATCTATTTGTTTGATTGATTCTTAAAGGTGTTTGTTTCAGTCAATAAAAATGGCTGCTCCACTAGCAGAATGCACCAGTGAAGAATAGCGCCCAGTAATTCAATTTTTATGGTCAGAAGGTGTGTCAGGGGCTGAAAGTCACTGGCAATTTTTAACACAATATAGAAACAGTGCACAACCAAAAAGAAGTGTGTATGAAAGGATTGAGAAGTTTAAAAGTGGCCGGGCAAGCGTGGACTATTGGAAACATTCTGTCTCACCAGTAAAGAAGAAATTCAAGACCCAACATTCTGCAGAAAAGGTTATACCAGTACTCACCATTTTTGGGCTCAAAAGGGCCTATTCTGAAAAAATACCCAGAAAAGTGCTGAAACACCCTGCATACAGCCCAGACCTTCCGACTACTATCTCTTTAGTACACTCAAAAATGCTTTACAAAGTTGTTGATTTTTTTTTGGATAAAGCAGTTTTGGAAACGGTGCATAAATGGTTACAAGACCAGCCAAAAATTTTCTTAGATAAAATTCACAAACTTGTGAAGAGCTGAATTAAATGCATCAAAAAGAATGAGAAATAAATAGGAAAATGACATATTTCATGTAGTCTTGTGCTTGTGCAAACAAATCAAATAAACAAAAGTGCAGATAGTTTTTGATTGTCCCTCGTAGAATGTTGCTAGATTTTTCAAAATATCAAAGTTGTAATTGCTACAACAGCTTAAACTTTTTAATCTAAAAATTAATAAAAAAAAATCTTAAGTTAAAAAACCACCCGAATACGCATTCCTTAGTTTTTTCAAAATGGTGCTTACTAGGTTTTTGAGGATCATGGGAGAGCTGTGCTTTTTCAAAGAAGCCAGAGTCTTGGAGCTGTAGCTGGGTGTAAAATTTTAGCACAGCTAGATAGAACTAGTTGTTTAAAAAGTAGCTCCAGCTTTAATTTATGCAATATGTTTACTAAAAACTTTTTTAGTGCAAAATTTTTTAATAGCCATAAAAATAATTGTAACTCTTTAACTTAATAAACAAAAAAATATGTCTTTTAATCAAGATCAATTTTTAACCAAAAAACAGAAGTCAAGCAAATGAATCAAGCTTTACAATAATACAATTATAAATGCCAAAATAAATAAATCATGATTTTGTTTATTTTTTGTTATTCATTTTATTTTATGAAAGAAAGTACACAATTTTGCCACTTTTGATGTAAAATAAAACAAAATCATGCTTTTATTTCAATCTAATTTTTTGAGTGACTCCTCAGAAGGCTTTTATGTTCTATGTTGCAAGTTGGGCAGCTTTAGTTTAAGGCAATGTTTTCCAACCTTTTTTAGTCATGGACTCTTTCCCAAAAATTATATGACCTATTAATCACTAAATTTTTACAAATGACCCTGATTAATAATTTTGCAGAATATTTGTTCATTATTGTGATGACCCTTTTTTGGTTTTCAACTTGAATTGCCATTTATTTTCCAGGAGGTAACTTAAAAATTTTACATTAAAGTCAAAGTTTAGACCAAAAAAAGGTCATTATGTTT
Organism: Diplosoma virens; assembly: GCA_963680785.1. Classification (NCBI taxonomy): domain Eukaryota; kingdom Metazoa; phylum Chordata; class Ascidiacea; order Aplousobranchia; family Didemnidae; genus Diplosoma; species Diplosoma virens. The sequence goes on along the minus strand of OY796887.1, from coordinate 36,919,154 downwards.
ATTAACAGCAATTCCTGACCTCATAATTTCTAGAATTCAAAAGTATAGACCAGTGGTTATTGAAGAGAATATGCAATATGTCATAGAAAAATTTATTAATTTATGCTTGTTATGAAATAGCAACAATTTAAGCAGAGTATACTATACAATAAATAAAACAAAAGATTGCAAAAACAGCATTGTTAGGTCTTATTAGTATCAAACTAAGGTGTTGCTATTTTCAGGTTTGAGTGGCTTAGTGTGCTGAATCTGTAAGATGAGTGAAAGTTAACAGGATTTGCTGTATGTACACATAAACTGATAGGAATAATTAGGAAAACTGAAATATGACATACAAACTATAGTGTTGGTGTGTTAATTAATGTTTTGTGGAAGTGTAATTTTTGGTGTAACTTTTTATAAGTTAATTTTTTATGTTTTATTTATGTAATATTTTTCAAACAGGACATATATGTCCTAAAAGGCTTTTGAGTTAAAAAAATAAACTCAAATAAAAAACTTTTTAAATGACATTATGTAAGCAGTGTAATGAATAGAAACTAATTGCCAAAAAATAAAATTATTTTTTACCTTACAAATAATGAAAATGTGGATTCTAAAAAAAAAATGTATAAAATTTGACAATTTTTAATAAACAAAAAAAAATTCACACTTTTATTTAAAAACTTTTGCCAAAAAGTATTAGATCAAAAGTGCATGAGTGGATGTCATTACTAATGCAGCTAGTTCTAATGCAGCAAAAAAATTTTTTACTGTAATCTCCAGTACAAAAGTTCTTAAGTAAGGAGCAAACTCACAATCTCATAATTGCATGGCCAGTAATTTCCCATTGTGCCACAAACTTATGACAAGAGAGCATTCCAATTCAACCAAATCATACTTTTTATGAGAAAGTCAACACTTATGCAATATGAAAAATATGAAAAATACCATACAAATTGAAATTTTGTGTTTTGGCATACAATTTAGGGTTTTATTTTTTGTTTTGGTATGCCATAAAGCAAGAATTGTTTACAATTTTGCAGCATTTATTACATAAATTACTCCAGATGATAGTCGAGTTGTACCTGACTTAAAAAGAAGTTTAAATGTTGTTCTGCAGCTTGCACAATTTGTACCTTAAAACAAGAATATTTAATTTTTTTGACAGTTAGTTTAAGTCTTTCCAAATACTCACATACTTAGCTTACTAAGGTATTTTGTAGTATGGGTCTGGGTAAGCCCTATTAGGACATACAGTATATATTCTCTTAAAATATTAAAAAAAAACAAAAATATGATTTTATTTTTACATAACATTGTTAAATAACAACAATATAATAGTAGACTAAAAAACTAAAAATTTTTTTCACTAAATAATAATTCAGGACATAAAGCAAGTGAAGTAATTTAACATTTTCTCTTCATTTGCACAGTTGATTGAATTATAATAGATTGAACAAGGTTTTGTATAAACACATTTTGAATATTTTTAGATAAAAAAGTAAATATATTTGAATGAACTTGAAAAAAAAAGCAAAAGTATAATGACACGTAGTTTGTGTTGAAGACCTGTGTGGGGTTAGAGCATTAATACTGATGGAGAGAAAAGGGTAGTTAAAAAGTACTGATAGAGAAGAAAAATTTCAATGTGTGATTAGTTTCAAGTTTTCTTATTGCTTAAGAAGCCCTCAAAATTAAGATTAAATTTGCAAACTCATCACTCAAAGTACTTGCAAAAAGACGAAATTTTTTAACTCTTTGAAGACGAGGCTTTTGTCCACTAGCTGCACTATTTTTGGAGTTTTTCAAGAATTAAGCAATATTTACAGGGTGGGGAAAAAGTTCCCGGAAAATTGAATTGACAATACTTCAATTATGGTAAAGAAACATTAAATAAATACATTATAATATTATTACTGGGACTATCACAAAATAAAATATGTGTCTATATTTCAATATGTCCTCCTTTAGCTTTTACTACTCTCTCGAGTCTTTCTCTGAAACTCTCAACTGAAACACGGAGCGCTTCTTGAGCCATTCCTCTCCTGAGCCATTTTTCTGAATAATCGTTTTGGATTCCTTCTGACCCTCTCATGAGCCTTTTTGATGATCTTGGATGTATGAGCTGTGCGAAGGCGTCCACTTTTAAGACGATCTTTGTCATTATCAAGCTCTGCTTGATGATCATCGAATTGGACACTCCCGCGCGATGAATCTCAATAATGGCATGAAGTTTACTCATTTTTGAGAAATTTTATGGCAATTAAAATTAAAAAACCAAACTGTAAATGAAGAATGACAATACAGCTTTCAATTGATTATCAATTTATGCTTTAGAGCAATTAAAATTTGTTTAAATTTAAAGCTTAAAAATAATTCTGGGAACTTTTTCCCCACCCTGTAATTATAATTTCCCCATTGATTATAAAAAAAATTGTTTAAATTTTATATCATTGAAAAGATAATTTTTTCCTGAGTAAAATGATATAAAATATTAAAAATTTGTTCAAAAACAAGTTTGCAATAAACAAAATAAAAGAACCCACTTTTCCTTTCAAAAAATTCCTTTTTTTCCAATAATTACGACTAGTGACAAGATAATTCAAATTTTAAAGTTGCTACGTGTTGCTAGAGTTCTACTTTGTCTGGCAGAAAAAATTTCATCTGAATATTTTGCAAAGCCAGTGCTCTATATTTGATTATATTCCCAAGAGAATATGATGAACGGTACATTATTAATTAGAATAATTAAATTTTGAACTTGATTGTAGTGTGTGTGCTTGCATGCCATTGTTTAAATCTTTGCACGGCTTTGCCTTTGATCTAGAAAAAAAGTTTCTGCTTTTTTTTGTGACAATTTATAAAGAAGAAATGGCAAGCTTATAGCTTATATTAGCTTGTTCAGCAAAGTAAGGTAGTTTCTTGTGACTCAATAAATTCTTATGTAACAAATTTTGATTGACTGATGTATTTTTGCTGATGCATAAAACTACACCGGTAATATGTTTTAGCAAAAATATTTTCAATTGGCTGATATACAATTTGCAACTTTAGCAAATAAAAATTTATAAATGAATTTTTTAATGCAAATACTGAAATGTTCTTTGTGATAAGCAATAAACCATTTTTACAAACAGAAGTTCACTGTGGATATGGCACAGCAATCCTTTATAATTTTTCATTTTTAATTTCCATAGTTGTCCTCCTAACACACGAAAAAGCTTTGCAAACACTATAAATGGAGCAGCTGTCAAGCAAGTATTACGACCTGCTTTCAGAGACTCCAAGATATTGAAGTCAAATTCTGAGCTATTGAAGCATATAATTTATAATTTAGAAAAAAGAGGGACCCGCAATTTAGATGAAACATTTGGTGTTCAAAAATCTGTTTTTGAAATAACATATAGAATTAAAATCCAGTTTTTTAAAAATATATTATTTCAAAAATTTACTTGATTGATAGTGTTCATATATATTCTTTACTTTATAAAGGTTTATTAATCTTAGTCTCATACAAAAAAAACTTTTTTTATAATTATGACCTAATTAGCAAATTATAATTTATTAAATTGAACAACTTATCCCTATACAGTTCGTAACAGAGCTTTCAGATGTTTTTTTGCTGATTAGAAATTCTGACTTCAGATCAAAGTGCAGCTGTATATAAAGGGACGTGTGCATTTGCTTGGGTATTGTGATGTAACAGAGGGTTTTTCAGAAAGTTTAGCCCAAAAAATTTGCTGTGTTTCTTTTTTTTACTCACTTTGAGTCACGTGACATGAGCCCAAATTGGGCTCACCCGTCTTCAAAGAGTTAAAAAAAAGACAAAAGCTCTCTCAAAAATGTAAAACTTTATTTTGATGGAAGTTTAAATAAAACCAATGAAAAATTTATTGTGGTTTCCATATCTTGCTATTGCAAAAGAAAAAATCTTCACATTAGACTTACAGTTCAGGTGGTAATGAAACTGAAATTAATTTTATTTTGGTGAAAAAAGAAAGCAGAAAGTTCTTGAAAGATACCAAGATGATTTCTTGGGAACTGCAATACAGGTTAGTGGTTATTGATGTGAAGAAAGGAAATCTGTTCAAGTGCATAAAAATGAAATGGGACATGCAATGGAGTGTATAGAAATTAAAAGAAAAAGAAACAAGGGAAAAATTTAAGGACAAAATGAAAGAATTAGTTAATACTGAAACAAAGAATTTATGGGGTTCATGTAAGGATTGAGTTTTGAAGGCTTGTGAAAAACTTCGTGGAAAGAGAAAACAAAGGAGAAAGCAAGGAAGCACATGGTAGTGGGATGAGGAAGTGCAAGAAGCAAGAGGAGAAAGACTAAGCAAGAGATGAAAGATTTATATGAAAAACCAAACAATGTTGTGAAGTTTTCAAAAAAAAGGAAGGACAAGATGTAAATGGTGGGTGAAGATAATGGCAAATTTGCACTCAGTGAAAAGGATTAAAAGAGAGTGTGGAAAGAACATATGGAAAAGAGAATGAACAAGGAGAATGCATGGGATCAAAAAATGAGATTGGTATAGGGCAGGGGTGGCCAAACTACAGCCTGTGGGCTGCATCCGGCCCGCCAATACACTTAATCCGGCCTGCCGCTGATATTTCACAATTTTTTTTAATAGGCTCTTTTTTCACTACGATCACTGAAGCGAAGCATGTTCTGACCAGTTACTGCGATTCTAGGAGAAATATAACGAAATTTGAAATCAAATCGAAGTAAAGACCTTTTTTTTTAGAGATCATTCTTGGCCCTCGGTCACTTTCACATTGTCAATCTGGCCCTCCTGGAAAAAAGTTTGGCCACCCCTGGTATAGGGGAAGGTTTAGTGAAAGAGGTTTACTTAGATCTTAAGTTCTTAAACTTTTTCAGTTGCATCCCCCTTTGGCATTAGTCATTCATGCTCACACCCCACTTAGCCTCAAAATCAAACACACAAAAAATATAAAATAATTTATTTGTCATTATTCTGCTTAGTGGGATGGATGGAACTGTTTTTTGGAAACTACCAGTTCAATTTGAGGCTTTGTTGAAGATAACACACATTGTGGATTGGCTTCACATTCCAGTTTATTTCAAAATTTTGTCTTTACACTCACAAGTGTTGAAAATCCATTTTTCACATAAATATGCAGATAAAAATGGAAGAAGGGTACGTATTGTCACACTGCCCAGATTCTTATATATACAGGGTGTCAAGAAAGTTTCCGATCCTAAACAAAATTATATAGGGCTAATGACAGAAGGTTAAATCAACAAAAGGTTTATTGTGGTGATAGAACAAAGCTCCATGAACATAAAAAAATCTGGTTTATTCAAAATGACCCCCATCTGTATCAATAACACGTTGGAGCCTCTGTCGGAAATTCTGACAAGCAGCACGAAGGGCATCTTGAGGAATTTTCTCCCATGCTTGTTTCAGGGAAGCTCGAAGATCCTCCAGATTGTTATGGGGTGAAGAACAGGGTTCTTTTTCCAGAATACCCCACACACAGAAATCCATAGGATTGAGATCGGGCGAAGATGGTGGCCACAAATCTTTGGTCCAGAATGAAGGAAAGTGCTCTTCGCACCACTTCTGCGTCTTCTTTGATGTGTGAGAAGGCGCGCCGTCTTGTTGGAAGGTGAAGGACTTATTTTTGAACTTTTCCTTCATCGATGCGAGGGCAGGGGTTAAAATATTATTGACATACGAATCTGTATTCACTTTGACCCCCTCTTTAACAAAAATGAGGGGAGATTTCCAAGATTTGGAGATCGCACCCCATACCATCACAGATGAGGGTTTCTGTCGGCGTGAAACGAATCAAAGATGATCAGGGAGGTCCTTGGGCGACTTTCCGAGAATCCTGTCATTCTGGGTGTTGAACTTCGCCTCCACCGAGAAGAGTTTTTCGTCTGAAAAAACGATTTCGCCTTTCTCCGTGCCTCCCTTCAGACGGTTCAGCAGAATTTTGGCCCTCTCCTTTCTTTTTTGCTTCTGGAGGTCAGTTAGGAGTTGTCTTGTCCTGATTTTGTACGGGGACATTTTGAGATCCTGTTCAACAATTGTTCTGACAGACTCATGGCTGATATTCATGTCTTTAGCCGTTTTCCTCAAGGATCGTTTGGGGTTCCTCCGAATTCTCTCCCTGAGGGCCTTGATCTTCGCTGGAGTGCGAGCAGATCGAGGTCGTCCACTCCTATCCCGATCCTCCATGGTTCCAAGTTCTTGGAAGCGCAAGATTGTATCGCGAACAGTCGATTTTGGTGCTTTTAGCAACTTCATAATTTTAGAATTTGAATGTCCCGCACAATGAAGTTGAATGATTGCAGCTCTTTTACTCATTTTATTATTATTTTAGCCAAAAAAATTTGAAGAGTGTATCTGAAACATTGAAAAGGAGGATTAAGTGGAAAGATGACGTACAGAACTTATCATAATTCATTGAAGTTTTTGAATTACATTAAATTTAAAAATTGATTGGGAACTTTCTTGATACCCTGTATGCAAATATTTTTCCCAGAAATCGTTAAGAAACATTGCTTTGGAATCATCTGTTGCAGTGGAGTTGCACTTCATCTCCAAGAACTCTTCCTGAAGATTATCTGAAAGAATTTCCTCATTGATACAAAAGGGATTTTTTGTCATCTTCCAATCTGTAAGTTTAACATTATCCAAGTCTGGAAAATAATAACCATATTTTTCTTTCAAATTTTGTAAGTGGGATTCCAATTTGGGCTTAAATTCATCTTCCAGATTGACTTTGTTTTTCTCAAGGGCTATGTCCAAGGTAGGAAATAAGACTGTGATTTCTTTTTGAACTCAGCAATGCCACAACCCTAGCTTTGCTATGAAGGTACATATAGTGTCATGATCATTCATGCAGGTGGTATTTTTTGCTTACAAAAGTAGATTGAGGCAATTAAGAACTTCGTAAATATCAACAAGGTATGCCATTGATAATTGAAACTGTTCCAATTGGAATGGTAACAAAAGATCTTGTTTTACTTGAGATTCAAGTAATATGCTCACTTCATCTTTCAAATCATAAACACAAGCTAACATATTACTTTTTGATAGCCATTGAACTTTTGTATAAAACAGCAGAGTTTTTTAATGTGAATCCATGTTTTTACAAAGCTTGGCAAACAATCGGGAATTGACAGCAGTTGTTTTGAGAAAATTCACAATTCGAATAATTATGGCAAGCTTGTTCTTCATTGCAGCAGGTAAAGTCTTGGAGGCTAAGGCCTCTCGATGGATTATGCAGTGAGTTCTGACTGTGTCTGCATTCTTTTGTTTTATTTTGGTAATAAACTCACTCCAGTGCCAAAGCATCACTGGGGCACCATCAATTCAGATGCCTACAAGTTTCTCCCATTTCGTGCTGTTTTCATGAAAGTATGTTATCGACAACTTTAAACACATTTTCTGCCTTGGTGGTTGTTTCAAGCAGTTGGCAGAACAATATTTCTTCCTTAATTGTAGTAGATCCAACAAAACAAATGTAAATCAACAATCGTGACATTTGAGCAACGTCAGTCATTTCAATGCATTGAATGGCAAAGAAAGGTGATGCTTGTATCTTTTGAAGAACTTGACATTCAATCTCATTTGCAAGCTCATGAATGCATGTCTTTATAGTAGAATCTGAAAGGGAAATCTTTGCCAATTTCTTGCTGTTAGTTTCCCCCAAAACAAGGCTAGTTGCTTTCAACATGCATGATTTTTATTACTGTTTTGCCAATGTTATGTGGTTTTTTTTGGTTGTGCTATCATTCGATCAATTTCAAAAGATGCTTCAACCACTTCTGCAGATGACGATTGAAAAATATCCGCACTCAAAATTTTCATCTATCCTTCTTGCTTTGAAAGAAAGCCAAGGATTTCTTTTGATGATTGGGATGTTTTGTTTCAAGCTGGCGCTTCAAGCAAGTTGGCCTCCAAGCATCATTGCTCAATTTTTCTAAACATATGATGCATTATGGCACAACTTGATCATTCAATATGGCATCAGTAAAGCCATATTGTAGATATTTTTCATTATATTTTCTCTTTTTTACACTCATTTTTGTTAGTGCAACTGGATTAAATATTATTTAAGAAAACTTAAAAATTGTTAATTATGCATTTACGAATGCTGTATGCTTCAAGCAATACTGGTGAGAAGATCCAGTATTTTCAGATAAATGATTCTATTCTCTCGATGGACTGCTCAGTGTTTCTTAATTATCCAGAGAATTAAAGTTGATAGAACATAGTATCCATTTAATGAGCAATTACAGATTGTTATTCCACAAAAATTACAAAACAGCAGATTCAGCAAGAAGCACAATCCTAAGACTCTAATTTAGTATAACCTAAGCTTAACTAATTTTGCTCTGCCTAACTTTACTTAGCAGTAAGAATCAATAAAAGAAACATAAAATACTCCATTCCATGCATGTAGTGAAAAAGAGCCTTTTTCTAATATAATCAGAATATACTAAATGAGTACTCAAAACACTGCTAGCCCCTTCAAGATACTACTGTATATTTCGAAAAATTAACTGCCCAATAAACTGGTAAGATTTAGAACTCCCAGTCAACAACACTATTTTAGTAAACAAATGGCCAGATCAATACAAGATGACCACCACAGAGTAGCAAAAGTAATAGGTCCTTTGCTAAGTAAATTGTCTTGCAAGGAAAAAAACAGGTAACATATGTGCAGAGTAGAGTCTTCTGCAAAGCCAGCAGATACATAAAATTATTAATGGACAAAATTAATGACCAGAAATAACAATTGGGTCAATTGCTTTTTGGAAAAACACCCAATTGTTAAAAAGAAAAGGCAATTGTTTAGGAAAAAAATGCTAATTGTTGGACAAGGAGCACATTGAAAATTTTTTTAGTCAATCAGCAGTGTTCCCAAATAGGCGCAATTTGGAATAAACAGTAATCTGTGAACACTAACAAGTGCATTTAGTACTTTTTATCAATTTGTCACTTTCATACTCGCATCCCCCTTATAAATAAACCTTTTATGCCACCCAGTTTAAGAATCTAAGACTAAGAGGAAAGAACAAGTGCAATAAAGAAAATAAAATTAGGGAAAGCATCTGGACTTTCAGAGGTGAGCATGGAAATGATAAATGCAAGATGGAAAGTTGGAATTGATGTGATGATGAAACTTTGTCAGAGAGTACTTGATGGAAGAGAAATGCCAGAAGATTGAAAGACTAGTGTGATGGTGCCAATCTACAAGGGAAAAAAAAGATGTGACAAACTGCAGTGCATATAGAGGACTGAGGTGGAGTCAAGCATGGTGCTCCAAGACAAGACGAGACTTTAGGGTAACAACAATGAGACAAGATGAGACTTTACCACAGGGAGGCTAAGATGAGGCACAAGACTTTACCACAGGGAGACTGAGATGAGACACAAGACTTTACATAGCTTTCTTTAGTTTGATCACTAAACGTATACAAAAATACATGACCTTGAAGAATCTTTTTCACATTAAAAATATTACATCAAGTGTCAACATGCTGAACCAGATAGAAAAAACTTGCTTATATCATGATTATAAGATGTAATTGTCATTGAAGATCCTTTCTTGTAAGATCAGTTAATTCTAGACCAGGGATGTCCAACCTTTTTTCATAATGGGCCAAATCATAAATTTAGTTACAATGGTTAGGCCACAAAAACGTCTTCATTATGAATCTGACTTTATTTTCTCAATTTTTGTTTCAAAACTTAGTGATCTCTAAAGAAAAGGTTTTCACCAGACATGTGGCTTGTCAAGGTTGAAGTGAGTCTAAGTCTGAGTCCCAAGTGTGTATTCTTGCCTAATGATACGAATTATCCCTTTGACTTTTATGGAAAAAGCCACTCAAAAACTGATATAAGTTGAAATAAAATCTAACTGGCCATATTTTTTGTATAAGTATTGAGCCTCAGGAAAGCCTGGAAGTGGGGAGGCAGGGGCAATCATTCCTGCATTTTTGACCCCTGTTTTTTTCAAAAAAGGAGTATAGCCTACTGGTGCCCAGATGCAGAAGCATTGTGTCAGATTTGCTCCTACAATCATAAAATCTTGACCAAAATATCAGATTGGTTGAAGGTGAATGTCATTATTTTAGTTATGCTCTGCACCTTAAATCTAGAACGAAAGTAGTGATCATGGACTTGATTAAAAGTGATGACCTTTTTCTTAGTTTTCACCATAAATAGAGACAAAAATGGAGATTTTGGACACTGATTGAAAGTGATCATTTTTTTTAGGTTTTTGCCAAAAATTTGGGACAATAATGACGATTTTGCACATTGATTGAAAGTGATGATTTTTTTTACCCCTCACCAGATATATGCGCTGAAAATGGTTACAATACAAAATTGAAATTCTGTACAATTTTTTTTTTTATTTCTAGACTTTTTTATTGTTCTAGACAAATCCTTTTTTTTAAAAAAAGAGTGCTTTTTTAAAAAATACATTGCTGTTTTATAAATTTTGTTCCCCTTGACAAAATATCTTTCTGGTGCCTCTGTTTGAACAATTGGTATTACAAAAAAGTGACGATCTTGAGTGCAACATATAAAATTTAGAATAGTGAAGAGAAACAATATAAAAGAAATTATGTACTTTAACTTTTCTTCCATTTTTTGTTCAAGGTTTAGCTTTTTTTCTTAATAAGTATTGATAACAATAATCTGCAAAACCTTCAAATTGTCAACCCTGCATGAAATCTAGAAAGTCAGACTGGCTACTTTTTGGTGAGTCTGAATTCGAGTCCAGCTATGTTGCACTGCACTGAATCAATGAGTTTTAAGTCTGAGTTTGCATCCCTTGTTTTACTTTGAATCTGACTCTGGTTTCTCAGTTTCTGTCTCAAAAACTTAGTGATCTCTAGAAAAAGATTTTTTTTTAAAATCTTACTGTGGTTTCTTGATTTTTGTCAAAAAAGTAAGTTTGCGGAAACAGTTTTGAGAAACCTATGATACAGCTATGAAAATATAACTAAATACCACAATGTGGCCTGCAGGCCACAGGTTGGACATTCCAGTTCTAGACAAAAAGTATTTTAATTGTAAATACCAAGGCACCCTTCTACAGAAAAGCTCAAAACAACAAAAAACCATAATGAAAAAAATAATAACTAATGTAAACACTGTTAGCAGGGATAATACTTCATATGAAATTCATAAGTTCTTTTGGTATAAATCAAAGGTCAGTTCAACTTCAATAAATACATTAACAGGTGTAATATATTTTTTAAAGCAAGACTTGTACACGATGTTTTGTCCATTACATGCACTATCATAGATTGTGCAATGTGTGTTGTTTTTGCCTGAAAAAGTCCGATGTAACGGACAAAACGTTGTGTACAAGTTTTGCTTTAAAAAATATATTACGCCTTTTATTTTGTTTATTGAAATTGAACTGACCTCTGATTTATACCAGAAGAACTAATGAATTATAAATTAAAAAATAATAATGCAATTTATTGTTATTATGTGTTGACATTTTCTTTGCACAATAAATGTCAAAGATCGAGAGCATGAATTTAAAAGTTAACAATGTTGTTTAATGGTGAATGTGATCACCAGGGTCACAAATCAAATCTTATTCACATCATTCTGTTGTGTCTTTAAAAAAATTAAAGCACTTTTCCTTGCTTCTCAGTTTGAGCAAGCAGCTGTATATTTTACTCATATCTCCAAATAAAAAATTTTAACCAGAAAGCAATATCTTGCCATCTTCGGGAGCAGGTCAGGGTAATTGTTTGATGGTTGCCCAAAGTAAAGTGCCTCTGAAGCTTTTCTGTGAGTCAGGAAAAAGCATAAAAATGTAACAAAAATAAAATCTATATTTTCTAAAAATCACTATTTTTAAAACTCAAATTGATGAAAATATTTCCATAAATAAAAAAATAAAGATTTTATTAGACAACAATATTGCGAATCAACATCCACCTAGCACTGAAAATTATCTTTTTAAAATAGAAAACAGCATAGTATATGGATTCTATCCATGCAGTTATTACATTATGCTACTCAAAGTTACCATCCTAACTGACCAGAAAATTGGCACATTATAAAAAAAAAAACCTTTCAAAATTATTTGTGAGTGCAATGTGTAAATGACAAATGAAGATGAAAAAGGTCTTTATTTGATGAACTAAATAACGACCAATTTTCTTTTGACATAAAGAAATAAGAACTTACAATAAGGATGTTTTTAAAAATGCTATGAAAAATTTCAATATTAACAAAAACTAAGTATTTAACTCCAAAATAAACGCCTCTTAAAACTAACATGTTAAAATTCTCATTGAAAATGTTTAAGAAAATAAGTGCAAATCTTGGGAATAAGCATGAAATGGCAATCCTGGTAATGCTACTGATTGGCTGACATAAAACAGTGAATTTATACTTTTTAAAAGTTATCCCACAATTATAGAATCAATATGTGAATGTTTTACTTTTTATAACAAACAGAGAAAAAGATCCCACATATTCCACATTTGCATGTATAACAAAAAATATCTCACAATTACTGAATCAATATTTAAATGTTTTTTATAACAAACAGAGAAAAAGAAAAAGTAGAATCATAATGTTCAAATATTTTATTATTGTATCTAAATACACACTAGAAAATATCAATTTGGGGTTGCAACCCACAGTTTAAGAAGCCCTGCTTAAAACCATGAGTAAACAAACTTGCAAAGATTACCTTTATCTCTAAAAATCTGTTTAAAGCAGCAGCTTGCTTTGACAAACAATGATTAACCTGTTGCTACTTGTAATAATTCAGTACAGCAATGACTTATGCGGTTCAAAATGTTTAGCTCATGCAAAACAGTTAAAACCTTGATTAGTTATTCCAAACAGCAAAAAGTTACAAAAAAATATGCATGATTTTTATTATCTTCTTACATGGAAGGCAAATATGCTAATCACTACTTTTTGTTGGAAAATGTTTATATTTTTTAATACTAGGTTCTTAGACTGGGAATGTGAAAAGTTGATGAAGGGACCCAAGCAACTGTGTTCAAGCTAATTTGATAGCTGCAATGATTTTTTTTGTCTTCACATTAAATTTGGCACAAGAATAGAGATTTTGGATGCTGCTGAAAAGTGAATACCTTTTTTAAGTCTTCATCTTGACTTCTGGACAAAATGAAGAATATGATAATAGGGCTTGGGTTTTGTTTTTTGCTTGTGTCATATCAAGGGCAGGTGCAAGTTTTGCTTGCATAAGAAGAGGGGGCATCAGTTTTGTTTGTGTCAAGAAAAGAAGCGTGTTTTAAGAAATTTAGAAACTCCTGGTTTAAAAACATCTCTTGAGTTTTAAAGGTGGCAGATGCAAGTTTAAGTCACAAAAGTTTGAAATATAATCAGAAAATTAACAAATAAAAACGATAATGTGCACTACCTACAGTGAATCAGAGAGAACAAAATTTTGTTTCAAGTAAAGCAATCATATGTTGCTCTATGATTCTAGAAGATAAATATGCAACCAATGACCTATACTACAAATTCAATTTAGCTTTTATGATTTTGAAAATTTGATAGCAAAATAAAGAATTTACAGTGGTACCTAGGGATATGATTGTTTCTGCTTACAAATATTTTGGCTTACAAACCAAGTCTTGAAGAAATATTTGTTTTGAGATATGATGAAAAGTTTTAAATTTTATTTTAAAATTTTTTAATTTTAATCTCTATATTTATCCTCCTGACTCACAGGAAAGCGACGGAGGCGCTATACATAGGGTAAGCAATTACCCCGACCTGCTTCCGGAGATGCCAAGATATTGCTGTCCGCTAGTAATTTAGTAGAGATATGACTGTAATTTAGAACTGCTTGTCAAGACCACCAAGCAGGGGAAAGTGCCGTAAAGTGTTTTTCCCAAGAACACAACAGAATGGTTCAACATGTTCAAGATATGAATCAATTAAAACACAAAGTCAAAAAAAATTATGTACTGTACATAAATTAAAGTGTTAAGATTATGTACACTGTAAATTTTTGTGGTTGTTTTATACTTCATAGTATATTGTATGACTGTTCTTGGGTGGGTTGCAACAAAATTGCCCATTATTCATAATGACAATAAATGTGCATAATTTTTTTTGATTTTATTAATATCTCAGTGTTTGTTTAGATGTATATCATTAAATATGTGCTTATAATGTCTAGTTTCTGCCTGGGAGGGGGTATGATATTTACATTTTTTAAGACTGGGTTTGGGTAGGTAGGAACAGATTAGGCTACTTGGATGTAAATCTTGCTTCTGCATAGAAATAAATCACTTTATGAATGCCATCCCAGACCAAATTAACTTTGCATTTAAGGTAGCTACTATACTTGTTTAATTATAATCATTAGGGCTATACATGGTTGCTACTAAATTTTCACTTTAAGAAACCCATTTACTGTATGCTTTAAATAAAAAAACACATAAAGTAGGATACCGTTTGCATCAAATCTTTAACTTTTTGAATTGCTTCTTTGTACATTTGTGGTGTTAAGGTGATTTGCAATGTTTTTCTTGTAACAGGTGTATATTGTCATTCCAAAACTTTTAAAAAATGCCAAAAATGGGAATTTTCCATAATAGATATCACAATTAACAAACAACAATTAAATCTTTAACTATTGCATCATAAATGGCCTTTCTCCTTGGATGCTTTTTATTGAAGGCAGATTTTATTGATTGAGAAGTCAATGGTTCAAATGAATAATTTGCATTTAACTCAAAAAATGAATCTACAATGGTTTGGCCATCATTTTAGTTTGCATTTGATTGCTTTAAGTATTCTTTATGTTTTGCCAGATGCACTAAATACAAGTGTTGATTGAAAGGAGACATTGTTCCTAATTGTTTTGAGATGGTTTTTCGCTTTAAGCAAAATTTACATACAGCTGAATGCTCTCTATTTTGAGCTTTGTCATCAAAAAACTCAGTATGATTTTTAAATCCAAAGAGTGCAATTGCAGATTGCCCTGACATTATTTTTTATTTACACTGCAACAAGATTCATAATTTAGATTGAGAATCATCATTTTGAAATAAAATTGGGTCATTTGAAGGCAATACCAGTAAGTGTTTTGCATAAACAATTGGCTAAAGCAATGATAAATTTACAAGAAAAATAATAAATTCATATGCATGCAACTGGAATTACTGAAAAAAGGTTTTTTAGCTAACCTTCTACATCAGGGATAGTGATGTAGAAGGTTAGATGTTCTTTTTCATAGCACCTGTTCTTTTTCATAGAACAGATCAAAAATTGACAATTACTTCAAAATTACCATTAAATGGGCCATTGGCTTTAAATTCGGCCAAAGTTCAAGGTGAAGACCAAAAAAACGAAGTTTTCACTTTTGATCAACATTCAAAACCTCTATTTTCGGCCAAAATTCAATTCAAAGTGAAAACTAAAAAAAACAAAAGAAAACGTTTTTTCGAAAATGCCAGAGATTTTTAGGTTTAAGATGGGTCACTGAATTTCAACTAGTGAATCACATTGTGACCGGCATGTCTGTGGTTTGCCATCCCTGTTTTACATTATAAACAAAAACATAATAGTAAGCTACTAACAAACAAATTAAAAACGGCCTAAAAGCCATTACAGCTAAAATTTGTCACTTTTGAAGTAAAATTAACCTTGTCTGCAGTCTACCAATTCTAACTAAAATCCACATCTGCAAGCCAAAAAAGACCCAGTTTTTGAGACATGGCTTTAATGTTGGCCCTTTGAAATTCTCCCTGCAAAGTAATGGATTCTTAACCCATTAAGTGCTTGTGCTAATAAATAAATCTGTCTTATACAAAAATTCTTGTTCAAAACTAAATAATCTTTCCCAACCAAGTTAGTTCTTGAAAATCTGTATATTCTTCAACCAATGTGCTTACTTCTGATAGAGAATGAACAATAACAAAGATAATATTAATACTACTACCAGTGGCGCAACCAGAAATTATCAAAGGGGAATGGCAATTAAAGTAAAAAAACTTTTTTTAGACATTCAATTTTTGCAAAGCTAAAAATTCCATTCTTGACTATGCTCGCTCTCACCATTCTTCCATTCTCCATTGCAGTGATCTCGAAAATAAAAAAAAAAAAAAAGGTCTTCACTTCGATTTTGTCTCCAAATTCGCTTTTTTTTCCCAAAATGTGGTTCAATAGAGATTGTAAAGGGGGATGGCATGTCGTCCTAGTTGTAAGATGGTTTATTGTTTTTAGTTTGTTTGTTTTTTAATAGGTATTGCAAAGGGGGATGGCATGCCATCCAAACATCCCCCCTAGTTGCACCCCTGACTACTACTATGTTACAAAGTAAGTGTTATATTTTTGTATTTTTTTTGTTTTTATTTTTTATACAAAGTTGAGCTCATCTGATAGCATGCTTAACAGAAAATATTTCAACTTGATCAAATACATAAAGGTTTTTTTCTGCTTATAAACAAGCAAAGAACAATTAAAGCTTTTCTAACCAGCAATCTGCCAATCACTGTTAAAAAATCTTTACCAAAATCGAAAATTTATTCAAAATTCTGTAACCATCAAAGATACCACCACCATTGAGCAAGCCACTCAAAGTACAGGGTGTTTCCAAAAATTTGACATCATTTGACATGTAAATATTACAGAAACTACATAGTCGAATCAAATAAAATTCAGCAGGGTTAATATTGAGCTGAACAAGATTTATTTCTGTAAATTTCAATAAGAAATTCCAAGGTACCTAAATTCCAGGAAAGGTTTCACAAATGTTTAATATGCGCACCACCTGTAACGTGGCACACATGAAGTCGGTACTCTGGTTCCTCTTAAACATGCTGCAGCATGTCTTGGGTAACAATCTCCAGTTTAACTTTCGTGCAAGACAGGTAGTTAACAAAGAAACACCACTGCACTGGAGACTGTTACCCAAGACATGCTGCAGCATGCTTAGGAGGAGCCAGAGTACCAACTTCATGTGTGCTGTGTCACAAGTGGTGCACATATCGAACATTTGTAAAACTTTTCATGAAATTCAGGTGCCTATAAATTTCTTATTCAAATTTACAGGAATAAATCTTGCTCAGCTTAACATTAAACCTGTTAAATTTCATTTGATTCGACTATGTAGTTTCTGTAACATTTACATATCAAATGATATCAAATTTTTTGAAACACCCTGTATTTTTGATAAAGCGTGGGTTGGCAACTTAATCAGGTAAATAAGGTGTAAAAGTTTTTTTTTGCCTATAAATAAGGAATAAATGATTAAAGATTTTCCAACCAGCTTTGTGCCAATCACTGTTAAAAAATCTTTACCAAAATTCAAAACTTATTTGGAATTCTGTAACCATCAAAGATGCTGCTGCAATTAAGCGAGCCACTCAAAAGTATTTTCTATAAAGTGTGGGTTGGCAACCAGCAGCTCCAAAGTCGCCTGTTGCTTTTTAATCTCTTTGCTAGCACTCCCTGAGAATTTGGAGAATAGATAGTAACATCTAATGCCAAACTTAACGTAACATAATTTTTAATGTGCTTCTTATTTTTATCTTCCTTTCTTTTTTCTATAAATAAATTTATATTGAGGTGAAGCAACCTTGCTTCTTATAATACAATGTCTATAAAATAATGCTTGTGGAAGCCCCATTGACTTGGGTGATTTCCTCATGACAAAAGAGTGTTTTCAGGCCATCAAGTCCCTTCAGACGAATGAAGAAATTTTTATAACAAATCCTGATAAAGGTGCTGGCGTTGTCATCCTTAACAAAAACGATTACAATGACAAGATGAAGACGATTCTTAATGACACGACCAAATTTTCTTGATCTTGGACCAGTCACCAACAACGACAACACTGCTAAAATTGAATCACAGATACAATGACGGTTACTACAGCTGAGGAAAGAGTACCTAATTTCTAAGCAAGTTTATGAAGCAATCTGACCCACTGGCTCTCAGTGACCATGCATGTATGGCCTTCTGAAAATACACAAAAAAGGATGTACCCTTACGTCTGATTTTGTCTATGACTGGATTGGCCCAACATCAGCTAGCTAAATGGCTTACTTCTCTTCTTCAACCTGTTCTCCAAAACCTTTCCTCTAATTGTGTGTCTGATTCTTTCACTTTTGTAAAAGAAGTCAGAAAATTTACCTTTTCTCCTTCCTCTGTCTTTCTTTGTTCTTTTGATATTTCCAGTCTCTTCACCAATGTTCCGCTTGCTGAAATCATAGAAATCTGTGCTGATGCCCTTTACAATGACGACTCAATAGCGCCATCCTTTCCACGCAACATCTTTGTCGAATTAATGCAGCTAGCCACCTCCTCTGTGGAATTTAGCTTCAATAACAACATGCATCGACAAATCAATGGTGTCGCTATGGGCTCACTGCTTGGTCCAGCTTTAGCAAACATTTCTGTTGGCTACCAAGAAGCAAAACTTTTCAACATTGCCAAAAGATTGTTGGTGTACTTCCAGTACGTTGATGATACTTTTGCCGTATTCAACAATGAAGAAGACTGCAACACTTTTTTCATCCAGCTCAACTCCCTTCATCCCTCACTTGCTTATGAAAAGGAATCTAATTACTCTCTCCCTTTGCTTGACGTGTTGGTAGAAAGGCATGATTCAGAATTTCTAACTTCAGTATACAGGAAACCCACCTTCACTGGCCAATATCTATGTTGGAACTCTTTTAGTCTCCAGAAACGGAAAATCAATCTAATTGGTACTCTCGTTCACAGAGCTTTTATGATTTGTTCTAAAAGCAAACTGGACCAAGAGCTTGGCAAAATTCATTCAATTCTTTTGGAAAATGGCTATCCGGAACATGTAATCAATTTGGCTTTCAAGCGAAAACTTCAACAACTTAATTCTAACCTGGTCCACACAGTAAAAAAGTGCCCTGTCTACCTACACATCCCATGGATTGGAAACGTCTCGATGAAGTTCGAAAAGCAGATTGCATCTGCTGTGAAACGCTGCTTTTTCTCCATCGAACCACGTGTTATTTTCAACACTCGACAGCTCTTTCCAGCAATTAAGAAAGATGTGTTGCCTTCCCATCATCACAGCAATGTTTTTTACCAGTTTTTGTGCCACTGTGATAGTTGGTACGTTGGTCGCATGTCTCAATGGCTAGAAGAGCGAATTAAACAACATGTTTCTAGATCCATTACCAATCCTCGTGCCTCGGCCAACCACCAAAGTCTTTCCCGCTCTTGCAAGACCAACACACGTTTACAACAATTTCACAAATCTGCCATTGGTCAAGATCTTCTTGACAACGCCCAATGTGCCCTTCATTACAGTAACGAAAAATTTTCTATTCTCGCTCGAGGTCGCTCTTCCTTTCACCTTTCTGCACTTGAAGCAACTTTCATTAAATCTCTCAATCCCCTTCTGTGTAAGCAAAAAGAATTCATCTACTCTTGAACCCTACTTTCTTCCTTTATAACTTAGTTCGGTTTCAATTCTGCTTCATTCTGACGATTTCCCCGGAAGAGTGTCAGATGAAAAGCTTTGGGAAGAAAAATCTTTTACTTCATGCAATCTTCAAATTCTGTACCACCAAATGTTTATATAAAATAATTCATTGCTATCTTAGCAAGCTACAACATTCATTCGTTTTGTTGCTTCTTCCTTTTTCGAATCCGCAGTCTTACGTTTATTATTAAATTATAGTTGCATTTTTATTATGTGGCAGAGCAGAAATAAAAGAAAACTGAACTGAACTGAACTGAATTGTTTACATTTCAAGCAGAGGTTAGCGTTTGCGGTGCAAGTCTTCTGACAAAGTTGCAGAATGTCAATTTAATCTGGCATACAAAAGTAACCAATTTTTATTCTAAAAATGAATACAATGATTTGCGTTTGCAGGATTTGCCCACACTGATTAAATGTCTCGACTTGAATTCGAGATGCAGAGGTTTGAGACTGAGATAAGACTTTGGGGTCACAAGACCAAGACAAGACAATACTTTTGAAAAACTAGTCTCAAGGTATCCACCTCTGATAGAGGAGTGAAGTTATTGAGCATGAAATCAAGATTGTTAAAAGGGTATTGCAGAAAAGGATAAAGCGTTGGTGGAGATGGATAATATGCAATTATGCCAAGAAGAGGGACGACAGATGCTCTTTTTATAGTGAGAAGAATGCAAAAGGAATACAGGGAGAAGAATAAAAAGTTGTACATGGGCACTGAGGAAGAAAGGATTACCAGAGATCTTGATGAAAGCAGTGGTAAATCTGTATAAGGGTTCAAAGACAAAGGTTAAAGTTGGATCTGAATTCTCAAAAGAATTTTATGTAGTGGCTGGTGTACATCAAGGATCTGTTTTGTCATCTTTGTTGTTTGCAATTGTGGTGGATGTTGTGACAAAGAATGCAGGAGAAGGCTTAATGAAAGAGGTTTTATATGCAGATGGTTTTGTACTGATGAGTGAAATGATGGATGGTCTGAAGAAAAGGTTTCTAAAACAAAGACATCAGAAAGCAAGGGACTCAAAGTGAATTTTGAAAAGACAAAGGTGATGGTGTGTGGGTCAAAAGATGTAGTCATACAGAATAGAATAGACCCATGTGGAATTTGTAGCAAAAGGGTGACTGTATACTCAGTCTGATGTACAAAATCCAACCAATGAATTCATGGAAGGTGTTCTAAGTTGAAGAAAGTAACTCCAAGTGTGGCAAGATTTTTAAAGCAACAAATGGTCTGGGAGAAGTGCAGCTGGAGGTAATGTGTGATGAAGTTGAAATTGTGAAGGGATTTTGCTATCTTGGCAATAGATTGAATGCCAGTGGAGGATGTGAAGCTGCAATGACTGCAAGAACAAGAATGGGATGGAAGAAATTCAAAATGTGTGGAGAGATACTGTTTCAAAAAAAGATTCTCTTTGCAGATGAAAGGAAAGGTGATAGAAACTATGAAAGATCAGCTATGTTTTATTGAAGCAAAACGTGGTTTTTGAGAAAAAATAAAGTAGCTATATTGAGAAAAGCAGAAAGATCTATGGTGAGGGCAACATGCTGTGTAAAATTGGTAGACAAGAGAAATACAGAGAAACTGAAGACATGTTGGGATTGAAGGAAGTACCAGACAATCTGGTAAGGAAAAAATGTGTGAGGTGGTATGGTCATATTTTGAGACAACCTTAGGGAGTGTTTTGATAAAGAAAATGTTACATGAAGTGAATGGAAAAGGTAAACAGAGCCAGCCAAAGATGAAATGAAGGAAACAAGTTGAAGAAAGCATGAAAAGGATTAGTTCAAAGAAAGATGCAGCAGATCAGTGTAGGTGGAAAGAAGGTGTAAGAAGAGTTGTGAAAGTAGTAAGGTGCATTTGGCTAGCTCCATTTACTGAGAAAATTTAAACTGGATTAAAATGGGATTGATGATGATGTTTAGAAGCTGATAAAGCTGTCAATGAAAAAAATGACTGAAGTTGTGATTGAAAAGGAACCCAGAAAGAAAACAATTGGCAATGTGGTTGAGTGCTTTAGAATGCCATGATTGATACCAAACATAATTGACATGGTAGCAGTTCAATGCCTACTGGCCCTATTCTGTTGTGTCCTTGGAAAAGATGCTTTACAGCACTTTCCTTTGCTTGGCATTTCTAGCAAGCAGCTCTAAATTTCAGTCATATCTTTAATAATAACTAAAAACACCAATAAAAATTTAAACTGGACAACAATATCTTGGCATCTCTGGAAGCAGGTTGGGTAATTGCAATTCATTGTTTTTCTTAATATAGTGTCTCTGATGCTTTGCTGCAAGTCAGGAGAATAAATATAGAAATTAAAAAAAAAGCCACTATATCTGTGTCAAACAATACTCAATAATACTGTTGAGCAATACCCAATTCGACTTCTCACCATGCTTTTTATCAAAACTACACAAAGAAATCATCTTGAATTAGAGGATGACATAAAATGTGCAGTCAGATATTTTTTCATGTATGGAAAAGCTACTTATAAACAAACAATGTCAAAATGTTGCATTGAATTTTATTAAATGACAGCTTTTATATCATTTTTAAATAAATAAACATGTTCATTCATATGATTTGGATTTCATGTTATGCTGTAGGTGTAGTTGCAGCACACCTGGTTGCAGTTAAAAAAGGAGTTTTTAGGCAATTTAATTTTTAATGCAATGTCACTTGTACATTAACTGGTTTACTGTAATTTCATTGCCATAAAATCATTGCGGTAATTCCATCGCAGTAATTTCATCGTTTGGTAATTACATCTTATACATTTTCATCGCAATGTAACTACATCGCAACATATTACATTGTCAGTAATATCATCGCCAGGGGTCTATTTTATTCATTTAACTAGTTATTTTTTTAACTCAATCAATGCCAAAAACAAAGCAAAATAAAATAAACACAATTTTAAAAACAAAAAACCTGAGAGACGGTAATCATTTTTTTAAAACAACAAGTTATGAGCGATTTCTCTTAGATAATTCAGTAGTTTGCAATTCACTGTATCCTTATACTTCTTTTTATGTGGAGGTTTTGCACCTGCTGTATATTGCTCCATTATTGCTTCGTTTTGCACTTGTGATTTCTAAAAATTTCCAGATTGTAGGATGTGATGCCCCAATTAATTTGCTGAATGAACGATGCCAACGTTCACAGGCATTGTTTATCTTAGAAGCACAAAATTTGGCAGCATTGAAACAATTCCACAGAACATGATCAAAGTGAGGAGGTCGATGTATTAAGCGGTGGTTTGGCCGTCCAATCCATGTATCCTCAAAGTAATCTAAGACAGACTGGGCTTCTTCGGGAAAATCAGTATTGTTGATTAAATGCTCAAAAGACATAACCACATCTGCAACTGGAACAAATGCTATAGCTGCAATCATACGCATTTTTAATGCAAATCCAGCATCACTCTCGTATAACTGTTGCAGACCATTTGATAGTATAGATTGAAATAAGCATTGTGAGAAATGAAAAAAGCAACCTTGTTGATCTGAATCTGGAAAAACTGCTTTAAAAGCATTAATGGCTGCATGTTCAAAATCAGTCATAATTGTCCTTGGTGATAAGGTTGGCCCTAAAGCTTTTAGTTCTGAAAAAAGCTTATTGTAATGCTCCTCAGTTTCGTTGGCCATTAAAGTGTAAACAAGAGGCAAAACATCCCCATTCACAATGCCATGTTTTGAGTATAGTTGATTGAATAAAGGCGGTGCTGTTTTAAAGGTCCCATCTGCATACCAATTGCTTATATTGGACAATAGCTGAAGATTTCTCAAAGTCGGAAATATAATAATTTTGTCTGATCCATCATCACTGTCAAAAAGAAGAAATGGCTCATTTGAATGTGTTATCCTATATTTAGAGGGAATGCTTAATTCCAGTAAAGACACTAGATTTGCAAGAACTTGTGCTATGACATTTCTTGCATTTTGTATATTTCTTTTTAAGTTCTGAGGTGTTGGTAGCTGACCTGCAACTGCTTGGAATACTCCTATGTATGCTTGTGTTATGATACAATGTGTTGTTTCTTGAGTTGTGATCACTTTTTCTTTAGTTATGTTGATTGCTTTGGCAGCTTCAACACGAGCAATATCTTCTGCATGATTGTGTTCTCCCAGTCGTTTTATAATGGATTCGTTATTTGTATGCACTCTTGCATGGCACTTTCTTGTATAAAATTGATTGCATTTCCAAATAGTTTTTTTGCCACTTGTTTTCTCTTTCACGAATAGATGATTATTGTCAATTAACTTTTTCTTATTCTGCATGCTTACAACGTACTGCAGAGGCATCTTGAAGGGTTTAGTCTGAGTTATTTTCAAATGTCTTTTACTCAGTAGACAAACTGCTAACCTTTACTTTTGACTTTAACTTTTTTATAAGTCTGAGTTATTTTCAAATGTCTTTTACTCAGTAGACAAACTGCTAACCTTTACTTTTGACTTTAACTTTTTTATATTGGAAAAGTCAACAAGTTAGCCAGTTCTATCACATGACAGCTAAAGACAAAGGAGAGAGAGTTTATCTCTCACTGCCTTTCTGTCTGTCTGTCCCTTTTGAAAAATCACGACGATGATATTACTGACAATGTAATATGTTGCAATGTAGTTACATTGTGATGAAAATGTATGAGATGTAATTACCAAATAATGAAATTACTGCGATGGAATTACTGTGATGAATTTATGGCGATGAAATTACTGGATACCACATTAACCATGAAGGAACCAATTTGTAATGTATTTTGGGGGATGTCAGTAACTGAAACAAAACACATATTACAATAATACAATAACAATTAAAAAGTAGCACCAATCTAAAAAATTAAGTTTTACCTGCTTAATTTAAATATTTCTTAAAACCAATGAATAGCTAAAACCAATAAATCTTAATGAATTGACCAATATCTGAATTAATGAAAATGAGCCCACTAATGAATTTCAAGAGAATAAGTTAAAACTATGATAAAACAATCAAATAAAACAAACAACTAATAATCAACTGCCAACCTAAACTAGATTTTAAAAATTTAATTTAAAAATTAAAAAAAAAAGAAACAAGCCAAATGGCTACTGTAACAGTAGGATGCAGCATGATTTCTAATATTATTGTTCAGATTAGTCATTTAATGCAAGCTAGACATACAGCAAATTCTTCTGTTTTGGTATAACTTATTGGTTTCATCTTGTGCATGCAAAGCTCATGGACCCCCAAAAATCACTCTGTGGATTTCCAGCTGGAAACCACGGCTTTAAAGGGTGCAATATTTCAAGATAGATATATAAAAATCAATTTGAAAGAGTAAAAAATTGGTTGTTTTTTATTGGGTTGAGGAATATATTTGTAGCGTTTTTATATTTTTGTTTATTTTACAATGATTTTTTACTACTTGGCAAAATGTATATATTTATTTGATAGAGCTCTTTTTACTGTAAAAAACTTTGCATATCGTTTTTTTGAGTATTTTGAGATTTTATTGTTTGTGAGGCTTACATAGGTAATATCCAGGGGGTAAAAAGCAACATTTTCAACACCTGCTATTCTTCACTTTCCATCAAGGCCAAAAAGCTGCTGAAGCAGCCTGGGACATTTGCATGGTATATGGGGAAAGTGTCATAGGCGAATCTACAGCAAGAAAATGGTTTGCAAATTCAAAAATGGCAATTTTGACATCAATGACACACCCCACAGCAAAAGACTTTCTGAATTTGACAAAGACCATCTCAAAGCACTTTTGAAGGAGGAAAGTTGCCAAACAAGTTGTGAATTGGCTGAAAAAATGAACTGCAATCAAAAAACCATTCTCAATCATCTTCATTCAATGAGATTTGCCAAAAGATTGGAAGTCTGGGTGCCTCATGAGCTTAGTGAAAACAAAAAAAATTGACTTCAAGTTGCTTCTCAACATCTCACCTCTGATCAAGCAACACGCGGCCACAAACAGCACTTTTTGTACCGAATCGTCACAGAAGATGAGAAATGGTGCCTATATATAAAGAAAAGGACCTATATATAAAAAAATGCTGCAACCTATGCTTAACCGAAAAACTAGAAATACTATTTCAGAGCAAGTGTTATAAAAAATTATTTTATACTGTATAAAGCAGCTTGGCTAAGTTTAAGAATACATCTATGTGCAACATTACTGCATGTTTTTTTTCAATATCTTGTAACAAAAGTAATGATTTACTAATCAATCGCTAACTTTAGCCAAATAATGGTTTAAACCCAAAGTTTTGGTAGCATTATTTTTCTAAGATGCGAGTTTTCATCTGAAGCATAAAAATTATTTTAACTGGGTTCCCTGATGACCCTTACAGGTGAAACAATCTGTTGGGATTTTAATAAAATGTTTTTTTTTTTAAATATTTTGTATCAACAATCAGAAATAATCATTCTGACTATTGAAGTCATTGAGCACTCTTCTGAAGAGCACCAACAATTTGCAGTTATATATATGTTTGTATACACTCATATACATAATTTTTTAAATTAAATATCTTTTTATATATTTGAAAAACCTTAGTTATTTCGTGCAACTATCAACTTGCAAGGATGATTTTTGCTTAGCTAAATCTAATTTAAGATAAATATTTTGCCCTTACTATGGAGTTGGAAGTCATAGTCAAAGTTGGAGTCGGGAGTTGGAGTCAGAGTTGGCATTTTAGAAATTCTAGGAGTTGGAGTTGGATCATAACCTTCCGACTCCACAACTCTGTGTACTTGTTAATTCTTACATAAACTGGTTTAAAACTCTTTTTACTGTTTGGATGACTAAAAACATTAATTTTAACAATTTTTTTTTGCCATTGCATTTTTTGCAAGGCTTTCTAATATTGTTTGTCATATAAATCGCAAAGCTGTCTGCTTTCTTAATTTTTAGTTACAGAAAATTTATCCAAATCATATTTAAATATCTTGTTTTGATTGATTATTTGTCTTAATAATATCAACTGACTCTTGGAATTCCTCTAAACCCCAAATTAACATTTTTGCTGCACAGAAATCTCACTACTGCCAAAGCAAAACAAACTCTTGATAAACTCAAAGAAAACATTTTCTCCTAATTGAGTAAAGATAATGAACTAATTATTTCCACATTTACAGCTATCACTTGCCCTTTTCTGGAATATGCATACAGCTTTCAAGCATT
This sequence comes from Diplosoma virens, assembly GCA_963680785.1. Taxonomy (NCBI): domain Eukaryota; kingdom Metazoa; phylum Chordata; class Ascidiacea; order Aplousobranchia; family Didemnidae; genus Diplosoma; species Diplosoma virens. The sequence goes on along the minus strand of OY796887.1, from coordinate 36,892,527 downwards.
ATATCAAATGCCAGTATCCACAAACTGCAAACTATCCAAACCATTGGTCCTAGGTGCACATGAGACAAATATACTTACATCTACTGATAAAACCAGTGTGCTTTTCTGATAGGCACCCACCTTAAGTTTCATGCTACTTTACTGTAACAACTTATAAAAACACAACCACATTGTCTATTTAACCTCACTGCACATTTAGATTCACCCATAAACATGAAGGTCACAATTTTTTTCAACAACAGTCACACCAAGCAAAATCTATGATCCAGACAATGTGCATAAGGAATGTAAAAAAACCTCAAACATACTCACACTGAATTATCTATAACCCATCTTTACAATTAAAACAGACAAGACCAACCAATTTGAACCAGGCATGATAATAAAGTAGATGTAAAAACTAATAAAAAGCTAATGATAAAATTTATTATTTTAGCAATACTGAAGCTGTAAAAAGACTAAGATGCAATATTGCTGGACGAACAAAGCTATTTGACTCCAAACAACAACAATCATTTTTTCATCATTTTAGAACTGTACACTTTGATAATTACACTGGTGTTGATTTATCAAGAGTTCCTTTAGTTTCTGCTTACACAGTAACATCAGCCACTGAATTTATTGATATCAAAGGTTTTTTAAATTTATTTTTAATCTACTATTTTGAATTGCTGCTTTTAATTAGTTGTTAAAGAAATTTAAATAACATTTTTTTGAACAAAAAGAAAAGTTTGATTAAGTCAAAAATATAAATTTATTTGTTATTTTATCTGTCATAGATTGATTAGATAGTCGTAATTGCTTTTTGTCATAAATTGCCATTAGATTATCTTAATTGCTTTGTCATAAATTTCATTAATTTTTATATAAATTTTATTAATGTACTTTTACTATTTTTTCTGTATTGTGCTATTTTTGCTGTTATTTTTGCTCATGACATTGAGCATTTTTTTTTAGTGGTATTACAAAAAAATTTTGTAAAAAGATTTTAAAATTATTTAATTACTACATCATCATCAATCCAAGCAATCTATTTAATCTATTAGGTTGGCAACTAAGTTTCCATCATTTTTAAAATATTTTTTTTATTTTATTTTGATTTTAATTAAAGTTTTTTCTGCTAATTTATTTTCAGATCATCAAAATATGGTCAGAAAGCTGTTTTTTTAAATTTTTATTTTTTAAAAAGTTTAATAAGAACTAACAAATATTTAATCAATTATGTATTTCCTGTTGCTGTTTACAACTTCTTCCCAATGTTTAACAAGATTTTCAATGCCTCTTTGGTAGAAATCACTGGATTTTGACTCGAAAAATTCATCCAACCAAGCTCTCAGTTCTGCATCATTGTTAAACAAAATTCCATGCATAGCATTTAAAAGAGATCAAAAGAGATGAAAATCTGTTGGTGCCAAATCAGGGGAGTATGCCAGGTGTGGCAGCACTTCCCAGCTGTGTTTTTAAATAGCTTCTTTAGTCATATCTGCTATATGAGGGCAGGTGTTGTCATGCAATAAAAGAACACCATGTTGTCAATTAGGTCTTTTTTCCTGAATAGCTGTTTTGAGTCGTTCCATCTGTTAAACATAGAGTTCTATGTTGACTGTTTGGTTTCTTTCAAGCAATTCATAATGAATAATTCCTTCCCAGTCCCACCATACACACAACATCGTTTTATGTGGATGAAGATCTTGTTTTACGTGTCATGTTGGCTTTTTTTTGGGACTAAGCCATTCCTTGCGCTGCTTCATATTGATGTATAGGCACCATTTTTCATCACCAGTAACAATCGCATAAAGAAATTGTTGCTTATTTCCATGAGTTGAGCGGTGATGAGCAATCAAACCAGCTGAGATTGTGGCTCATTAATTTTTGTTGTTGTTGTTTAAAGCATGCGGAACCCATGCCCCACACTTTTGAACTTTTCCCATAGAGTGAAGATGTTTCTCTATAGCAGTGTGAGAGCATTCTATTTTCTCTGCCAGTTCCCTTGTTGTTTGACGTGAATCTTCATGCAAAAATTAGTTTAATTGCTCTTTGTCGAGTTCAATTGGGTGGCCAGAATGAGGTGCATTTTTGAGGTCAAATTTTCCTTAGCATACCAGTCATGAGCGGTTCTTTCAGCTATGGCATTCTCTCCATACATAGCACAAATGTCACAAGTGGCTTTTGAAGCATTAAAACCTTGATTAAAAGCAAAAAGAAGGAGGTGTCGAAAATGTACATTAGTTTCAACTTGACATTCCATTTTAATGGTAACTTTAATTAAAATAAACAGAATCTAAAAATAAATAAACAGAAATAACTTTAATTAAAATCAAAATAAAAAAAATATTTTAAAAAATGCAGGAACTTAGTTGCCAATCTAATATTAAATAAATCAATTCATTAAATATTCCCTTTACTACAATAATAATCTATTGAATTCATTAAATATTAAATAAATCAATTCATTAAATATTCCTTCTACTACAATTGATAAAATTCATTAACTCCAGAATGCTTACATGCAAGAAGTTGTTTAAATGCTTAAATGATTGTTTGGCTGCAGAAGACCTGCCCATAGAAATCTGACAATAATTCACACATTACAGACTAAGGCTGTTATCAAATAAGGGTTTTTAGAATTATCAAACAACAAATATTTTTAAGCTTTTCAAATCAAATAATCAAATAAATCAAACAATTTTTTATTGATTCAAATGAGAGCGCATGAAGCACAATAATAAATCAATCATATAGTCACTTAAAGAAGATTTCAACTTTGTAATAAACAGTCCAGCAGCACTGAAGCATCTTTTTGCTTCTACTGAAGATGGTGGAAATGTATCTAGGCAATTTTTCAATCTTTTGAGATATTTTGGGCATTCTTGGGTGGCTTCAAAAAACATCATTTCTTACTTGATGTGATTCAAAATATTAAGGTTTGAATGGCAGTTGAACCAATGCCAGAATGTTTGGAAAGATATCATTCAATTCTTCTGCCTTTGTTTTTTTAACTGGGGGCTGGTAATATTCAGCTTCATTTTCTTTCATGGCTTCATTTGGGAACAACCTCATGAACAAGTCTCTGGCAACTTTGAGAAGCTCTTTCTTTTTTGGGTATTCCAGTCGAGACTGCTGAGAAATTTGATTATAGTTCTGTAGCGATTCAAGATATCTTATTAAACCACAGATGTTTTTGTTTTGTCTTGATTCAATTTTCCGAAATAGAGCAGTCAACATGTCACCAGCAATCTGTCCAGTTTCCTGACTCAGTTTTTGAATGTTGAATTTAAAAATTTTCTTGCTCTGCAGTATTGTGACATCACAATGAGAAAGAGCTTTTGCCCCAACTTCAATAATTTCAAGAGTTTCTTTCAGATCCTCAGTCAAACTGACTTCATTTTTATCTAAACATTTTGAGCCATGGTCCAAATCCTTCAAGGTTTTTTCAACAGCTATACAAATTTCCAAGAATCTGGACAACTTTTTCAGCAATGAATTTCATTGAGTCCTGGTGTCCATGATGAGGTTGAGTTCCTTGTTAAATTCGGCTTGACAGTTCTTCTGCAGCACATCATTCTTGACAGGGCTTCTATGAAAAATCCTTGCAACCATATGAATTTTATTAATGACTATCTCAATCTTTTCATTTAGTTCAAGATCACAATCTTCATTAGCTGTAACTTCATGTATAGTCTTACTATCAAATGACTCATCGTCATGCTCACCTGCATTATTCTTCTTGTACAAGACGTCAACCATAGCCAAATGAATACCATGAGAACAACAAATTTGGTGTAGTACTTTCGACAACCAGCCAGTTTTCTCCACAATGGTGGCTCCATCAATCACCATTTCAACAATGTGTTCTTTGAGGTTGAGGTCAAATTCTGATAGCTTTTCTGCAATTATCATCACGGAATCCTCAGCCTTCATTGCACCATTGATTCATTTCATTCCTGGTGATATTACTTTTGACTCATTCATGTGCAAATTTACGCACATCCAGCTTTTATTTTTTGTTGAGGTTCACTCATCAATAGACAGACAAAAGCATTAACCATTCTGTGCCATGTTTTCAAAAGCATCTTTCTGCTCACGTTTGATTTTCTCAGCATAGGACACAAACATTTTTCTCATGCCCTGTCTTAATGATGGTATCTTTAATCCTTGCCCCCTGAATAAAATTTGAATATCATGGCTTTTCTCAAGCTTGTAAAAAGACAGCGAATCCAGTGCAGCAAGTCTTGCAAGAACTAATTCAGGGAAATCTTTTTTTTGATAGCAAGCTTGGATAGTTATGTGCTTGCTTTTGTACTGGCTCTGAATGTTGTCATTATCTGCTTTGCTCTTAATCTTGATCTTCTCTTCTCCAAATGATAAATCAGAGGTGATGTACTGCAGTTATTCAGGTTAAATTTGGCAAAACAATATTTGCACTTTACTAGCAAATCATTGTCAATATTCACCAGAAAATGATTCCAGACATCAGATTGTTTACCTGACAATTTTTTCCACTGCATCATTTTGAACTTACTTACAAATTTGTCAGATCAAAATTGAACAAAAAGCTAACAAAATTTCCACTGTGTCAGATCTTCAAAAAAAAATTTGATTTTTTTTATATATAATATTTATATATATATATTATGATTTAAAGCTAACAAAAAGCTAAAAAATTTGAGTTTTTTAATAGTACAATGCTGAAACTTTGATTTTTTCTTGCAGTATTGAGCAAAATATTTTCATGCACTTTAAAAAGTTTTTTATGGTATTTCAATTCAAAGCTTTATAAATTATATATCATTTTATTTAGAAAAAATCACTTGATTGATAATGTTTGTATATATTCTTTACTTCGTAAAGTTTTATTAATCTTAGTCGCATACAAAAAAACTTTTTTATAATTATGACCTGATTAGTAAATTATAATTTATTAAATTGAACAACTTATCTCTATACCATTTGTAACAGAGCTTTCAGATGTTTTTTGCTGATTATAAATTCTGACTTTGCAACAAGGCACAGCTGTATATAAAGGGATGTGTGCATTTACTCGGGTATTGTGACATAAGAGAGGGTTTTTCAGGAAGTTTAGCCAAAAAATTTTTCCGTATTTCTCTTTTTACTCACTTTGAGTCATGTGACATGAGCCCATTTTGTCCCTCCTGCTGTGAAAGAGTTAACATTAAAAAAAATAATTTACGTGCATGCTCACACATGTGAGACTGTTATACTTGTTCATGTGTTCCACATATTCATGAAAAAAAAAATGCATGTCTTATTGTCTTTCAGCTGCAGATTTTACCCAGATAAAAATTGGTCACCTTTTTGAGAAAAACATATCCAGCTATAGGAAATATTGCGTGAAGTAAAAGATTTTTCTTCCCAAAGCTTTTCATCTGACACTCTTCAGGGGAAATTGTCAGAATGAAACAGAATTGAAACTGAACTAAGTTATAAAGGGGAAAAGTAGAGTTTTTATTGGCAGAAAGAAGTTAGCCAATGAGAAAAATGATTAAAAAATTTCAAAGACAACACCGCTAAAATTGAATCATGGATACAATGACAATTACTACAGCTGAGGAAAGAGTACCTAATTTCTAAGCAAGTTTACAAAGCAATCTGACCCACTGGCTCTCAGCAACCGTGCATGTATGGTTTTCTGAAAATACACAAAAAAGGATGTACCCTTATGTCTGATTTTGTCTATGACCGGATCGGCCCAACATCAGCTAGCTAAATGGCTTACTTCTCTTCTTCAACCTGTTCTCCAAAACCTTTCCTCTAATTGTGTGTCTGATTCTTTCACTTTTGTAAAAGAAGTCAGAAAATTTACCTTTTCTCCTTCCTCTGTCTTTCTTTGTTCTTTTGATATTTCCAGTCTCTTCACCAATGTTCCGCTTGCTGAAATCATAGAAATCTGTGCTGATGCCTTTTACAATGACGACTCAATAGCGCCATCCTTTCCACGCAACATCTTTGTCGAATTAATGCAGCTAGCCACCTCCTCTGTGGAATTTAGCTTCAATAACAACATGCATCGACAAATCAATGGTGTTGCTATGGGCTCACTGCTTGGTCCAGCTTTAGCAAACATTTCTGTTGGCTACCAAGAAGCAAAACTTTTCAACATTGCCAAAAGACCATTAGTATACTTCTGGTACATTGATGATACTTTCGTTGTATTCAACAATGAAGAAGACTGCAACACTTTTTTCATCCAGCTCAACTCCCTTCATCCCTCACTTGCTTATGAAAAGGAATCTAATTACTCTCTCCCTTTGCTTGACGTGTTGGTAGAAAGGCATGATTCAGAATTTCTAACTTCAGTATACAGGAAACCCACCTTCACTGGCCAATATCTATGTTGGAACTCTTTTAGTCTCCAGAAACGGAAAATCAATCTAATTGATACTCTCGTTCACAGAGCTTTTATGATTTGTTCTAAAAGCAAACTGGACCAAGAGCTTGGCAAAATTCATTCAATTCTTTTGGAAAATGGCTATCCGGAACATGTAATCAATTTGGCTTTCAAGCAAAAACTTCAACAACTTAATTCTAACCTGGTCCACACAGTAAAAAAGTGCCCTGTCTACCTACACATCCCATGGATTGGAAACGTCTCGATGAAGTTCAAAAAGCAGATTACATCTGCTGTGAAATGCTGCTTTTTCTCCATCGAACCACGTGTTATTTTCAACACTCGACAGCTCTTTCCAGCAATTAAGAAAGATATGTTGCCTTCCCATCATCACAGCAATGTTTTTTACCAGTTTTTGTGCCACTGTGATAGTTGGTACGTTGGTCGCATGTCTCAATGGCTAGAAGAGCGAATTAAACAACATGTTTCTAGATCCATTACCAATCCTCGTGCCTCGGCCAACCACCAAAGTCTTTCCCGCTCTTGCAAGACCAACACACGTTTACAACAATTTCACAAATCTGCCATTGGTCAAGATCTTCTTGACAACGCCCAATGTGCCCTTCATTACAGTAACGAAAAATTTTCTATTCTCGCTCGAGGTCGCTCTTCCTTTCACCTTTCTGCACTTGAAGCAACTTTCATTAAATCTCTCAATCCCCTTCTGTGTAAGCAAAAAGAATTCATCTACTCTTAGAAAATTTCTTAATCTTTTCTTAATCTTTTTCGTGAGAATGAAGCAGAATTGAAACCGAACTAAGTTATAAAGGAAGAAAGTAGGGTTCTCATTGGCTGAACGAAGTCAGCCAATGAGAACCCTACTTTTTTCCTTTATAACTTAGTTCAGTTTCAATTCTGCTTCATTCTGACGATTTCCTCTGAAGAGTGTCAGATGAAAAGCTTTGGGAAGAAAAATCTTTTACTTCATGCAATCTTCAAATTCTGTACCACCAAATGTCTATGGAAAATAATATATTATTTGAATGTTTGAAATTAGGTATAAAATTATTTGATGATTTTTCAAATAATTGAAAATTTTATGTAATCAAATATTTGTTTGTTTGATAACAGCCCTATTACAGACTGACTGGCTTTAGTGCATAAACTGATTTGTTGCTAATCTAAAAGTGTTAATGTGTAATATTAAATAAAAAAAACATTGGTTCATTACACTCCACTTGATGGTATAGATCAAATTATTAAATATTTTTTTTTTATTGCTAAACTAAGGTCTCTCATGACATGTCCATACCACCTCAGTCTGCCCTCCCTCATCTTTGTTTCTAAATGTTTTACTTTAACTGTAACCCTGATGTACTTGTTTCTAATTTTACCTTTTCTAGTCACTCCCATAGCCAACCTTAACATTATTTTTCTCTGCAACTTCCATCTCTTCTACTTGTTTCATTGTAACTGCCACCATCTCAAGTCCATAGATTTTAGCAATACATGTTGCTGCTTGAGTTCTTCAGTTGAATAACATGCACTTCAGTTTGCAATGATTTGCAATATTTTCTATTTAAATTAAAAGCATGGCCTAAATCAAATTGAAACACAATATTTAGAAGGTAAACACAAATTGAAACAAAAGTTATCCAAATTGAAGTTATGCAAATTATGTTAATAAAAAACAAATAAAATATTAACTTACCAATAGATTTTCGAACCATTAAATAACAACAGTATATAAGTAATCCAAACAATGAAAAAGACCAAACAAATTCATGACATTAAATTTATAATAATCTTTTAGTGTTGCCAAAATGAAATAAAATTAAATAAAATAAACATTGTACAGAAACAAATACAAACAAGGAGTACAATAAACGCAAATACAAGAAAAATCTAACAGTCATTAAGCAAAATAATTTGGAAAATGTTTTGGATTTTGGATTAATATTGCTGTTATAAAATTTGTTTTTTATTTTAAAAAAGCAATATCCATTCAGCCAAATGTCCATCAAATGTTGGCCAAAGGTCCATCAGCCAAATGTCCATTAAGCTGAATGTCCATTTGCTGATGGCTAAATGTTTGTTGGCCAGATGTCTTTTGACCAAATGTCCAGAAACCACACCAGCAGCCATGTTGGTATTTTTACACTCAAATAGTAGGCAAGTTGTATAATAAATAGAAGTTTTGCAATGTTATTGCACTTGTACTTACAGTTGTGGCCAAAAGTTTAAAACCAAGCTGTAAATTTTAAAACAGTTATTCGTCTTATTTAATTTCTCTCTTTATTTCTTGCTCAAGTAGTAGCACCTGCACAAAAAACATATACAAGACAGCAATAAGCTTTTATACAGTGCTGTTTGTTTTGCATTAAAACATCAAGTTTTTAATATTTATTGAGTCCTCCTTTTGCTTTGATGACAACCTTCATTCATCTAGGCATACTTTCAATTAAATTTTTGCAAAATTCTTCAGATATTTCACAGATCCAGACTAATTTGATTGCTTCAATCAGGGCAGGAATATTTGAGGGATGTTTATCAGCAACTTTATTCGTAAGAATATCCCATAAGTTTTCTATATGATTAAGGTCAGGACTGTTCCCTGGCCACTCCAAGAGAGTAATTTTGTTGACCCTAAAAAAATCTGTTACAATCTTTGAACAATGGCATGGGGCTCCATCTTACATAAAGATTGTGCAGTTGTGCACTGACATGTGCAGTTGTAGCTTCTTTATTAAGTTTAAGTATCTTTGGTCGTTCATTGTGGTTTTGGGTTTCAAAAAGAAGAGTCTGGAAGTACCTTTAATCGAAATGGCTCCCCCTACCATCACACTTGGTGGATGTTTTACTGTTTCCTGCTTCCTTCCTTCCTTCCTGTTTTACTGTTTCGTTTTTATTATATTGGGTTCCTGGAAGTTGGTGGACATTTCTCTTTCTGTAGCAAACTGTTGAACTGTAAATTGGTCAAAAAATAATACTTTAGACCACTGGGCACAAGTCCAGTCTTTATGCTGCAATTTAAACTGAAGACACTTTTTATCTTTAGGGTAAGCCTCGGTTTCCTTGCAGGTTTTCTTAACTTCAAACCAAAATTTTCAACTAAACGATGGATAAGAGTTTGCCTGCTGACTGAGATATCCATTTCATTCAAATTGGCTCTGATTTTTTGGCTGAATATGTTGGAGAATTCATCACTTTTCTTTTGATTAAAATGTCAATTCTGGGAGTTGTTTTACAGGGACAACCATTGCATCTGCATAAGTGCCTAGTTTCTTAAATTTCACAATAGTTTGATGCATAGCAGTTTGGCTACATCCAAACCGCTCACCAATTTGGTGTTCTGTGTGCCCTTCCTTGTGAAGAACAACAATTTGACATTGTTGAACCTTTAAAAAAAACAGTTTTTACCCATTTTAGACAGTTAAAAAAATGCAAAAAAATAATTTTTACTTGCTGACATTCAAATGATATTTGCTAAATAATGACTGATAACATTAGATTTTACTCTGGAAAAAAGTGATGCAACTAAAACCATATCTGATGCAATATTGCAACGCAACAAAAAAAAAACCGTCATAAATTAAGTTTGGTCTTAAACTTTTGGCCACGACTGTAGATATATCAAACTTCTTATATTATTGTCTTTATAAGAGTCAAAGAAATAATTTATGTTGTTGCCACAGCAACTATCTGCCATTTTGAGATGTGAAGTGTGAGAACTTTTACCCACTTTTCTTCAGTCACCCCAAAGCAAAGCAGCAAGTATAGCTGCCACTGCACTGTATGAACAACTTAACTAAAGATAAGAAGAACATTGGTCAGAGGCTATCAATATTATTGACTTTTTGCACTCTAGCCATCTGCCATAGAACACTGTTGCTAACCTTAAAGCAGGTTCAAATAATTCTATCTTCCTTACCTTATTTCTGCTGAGTCTATTGCAATTGGTAAAGAATGGGGTACATGCAACAAAGGAGCAGAAGTCACCAAGGCATATTGGCAATAAGTGGTTGAACTCTAAAAATTCCCACATTGCCCAGCCAAATGATCTTTAAAAGACTTTACCTTATAGTAGGAGTTTGCCCACAACCTTTAGCTGGCCAAGTCTGGCAAACCAAAGCCTTTGATTTTACTTGCCCAGAGTAGATAGTTCATACTGGATTTGCTCTTACATCCTGGCAAAACAAGTTTCTGTCTTTCTGCATGCACTAACACTCAGGCTTTTGAAAATTCGAACAGCATTTATGGTTGCCATTTCAAAGTCAATAAAAGCACCGGAGGATCTGAAAAATGATAGACTTTTTTTTTGTGCATCCCTTTGGTGATTCTAGAAAGATTGTATTACCTTTGTATTAAACTTAGCTGCTTCCTCAATAGTAAGCTGGGTTTTGATTAGAAAGATCAATCATTGGTAAAGTTACTCTCTGACATAAAAATTTAGGACAGCTTCTCAGCCAAAAAAAAGGCAGATGCTGTGTTTGTTGATTAACTTGAAAAAGAAAGGTTGCTGAAAAAGAAAGGGAGGTTTATCTACTCCCATGTCAAGCCAAATATTGATCTTTTGCTTCCTTAAGAGCAAGCTGGGTTTTAACATGGGAAGTCAACTGTTGATCAGATCATTCTGTTGACTCAGAACATCAAACATTCTTTCCAGGCTTAAAAGGTCAGTGTCATATTTATTAATCTGACAGCAGCTTCTAACTCTGCGTCTGGCACCGTGGCCTTTTCTACAAGCTGCTGAGACTTCTTCCAGATAACCACATGATCAGAATGATCATAGAGCTTTGTCTAAAACCAAGGTTTCACTCTTACTGCTGGTGACAGCAAATAAAACAGGTCATGCCATCTGAAATTGCTGCATTTTTCTGGAAACTGGAAGGACTTGGAAGAGCTTTAAGCCAAGATATGACTAAACTTTTAGTGTATCTCCAGATTTGGTGTTTGAAGCATAGTCACACCAAGATGATGATGACAGCTTTTCATTTAAATATATCAGAGGCCGAACATGAGCTAAAAGCTGATAACAGCAATAGACTATGGTTCTGCCCTACCCCTACTTATCTTTGGAGTAAAACTGGACAGATCATGTTTCATCACCATCTAGTGACATTGTGCAAAAAACTACATCAGCATGTCACACTGCTGAGGTGACTTGTAGACTCAGAATGGGGTGCTGGTGCCAAAACACTTCCTGCAGCTGCCCTATCTCTGGTCTACTCAACAGTTGGGTAGTGCACACCATCTGGTGTTGCAGCACTCACATTTGCTTTATAGACATTGTCCTGAATGACGTCTTGCACATAGTCACTGGATGTCTGCATCCCACTCCAACAGACCACTTACCCTTAGTTTCAGACATCCATCCAGCTGAGCTTTGCTGGCTAGAGTAACACTCTCCTTGGCTTACTGTGGATCTCTAGACCCAGATCATATGCTGCATGGTCTTTTAAAAGGGTTCTTGGGTGCTCACCAAGAAAGACTAAGATCTAGATGCCCATTTGTGCCAGTTGGACGGAATCTATTAAATAAACTTGCCAGACTAGGCATCTACACTTTTCAGTAGACAAATTACAGATTGAACATAAAGTATTGTGAAAACACATCCAGACTCTGGTTTTCATACCCATAGCCAGTGCCAGGTTTGTTAGATTAAACTTGCCCCAAACAGCTTGGGTTAGGATCAATCACCTGTGGACTAATGTTGGGTGATTCGTTTTGTCCATGCACAAATGGGGTGTAATAGTAATTTCAGCTGTTTAAAGATGTACATTTGAATCCACACATTTCAAGAAAGGAAATTGGTTTATTGACTTTAAAATAATGTGAATATGTATTGATGCAATTTAATGCAATTGCAAATTTAAACTGTTTAACTCAAAATTTCTTCTAGGCTATATGAAATAATTCAAAACAATATACCAGGTTGTAACAGTCTTTTTACTTTTAAAACAATTATTAACTCACAAAGCCAAACTCACTCATTATAGATTAATCACTGCAGTTTTTCTCATGAAAAACAATGTACAATAAATAAGAATGAAAATGTTGCTTCAAGAGTTTGATGATAATTAGAAATTTGAACAAAAAGAAGGTGGTGTGAAAATAAAGAAATTAATTGAAGTAAACAGAAAGATGTAGGAACAAAACAATCATTATTGATAAAAGACAGTTTGAAATTAAAGAGAAACTTGCAATGTACAAACCTAATTGTATATTCAACCCCACCTTACAGCAAGTTTCACCAAATACAAACAATAGCATTAAAAAACAGAAAAGAAATCTTATCACAAGAAAGAAACTTATCACACAGAAACATACAAATATTAAATAATCAGCATCTATAATAAGGTGTCCCAAAAAATTCAACTTTCTCTGATTCTTTTCGAATCCAAGCAACTTTTGGTGAAAAAACAACTGTGTTAAAATATTTTTGAAATCAATTGTTATTTGATGCCTTGGACTTGAATTTTAATTTTTTGATATGCAATCGCAGCAAAAAACCAGCCAAAAATTACTTATCTCAAAAACTACTTAACATAGAAACCTGGTTAATGGGTCCTTCAAAGCAGAATCTCTGGTTTCCTATCTCACTTTAATACATTTATGTAGACTAAATGCTCACATTTGGAAGTTATTGCCAAAAAACACTTTTTGTCAAAAATCTACTTTTGCAATACAAAATAAGAATAGTTCTATGTCTTAATTCCTTTAATCTCAAAAAAATTTAAAAGGACAATATATGATTCTATTACCAAAAGCTTGAAAGATCTCAATTTGTTTTTAACAAGTGTGTTCAACTGTATTGATAACTAGAAGGCTATATGTTGAGTAATATGATTGCTGTTGTGCAAGAGATGATGATTTACAATAAATTTAGAAGCATAATGAACACTTGCAATAAATTTAAACTTTGGCCATTTGAGAGATCTGTACTGGATGAATTTTTTTATTTAAAAAACAAGCCACCTACCAATGAAAATGCACTATTATGCTATTATTCAATTTATGAAAGTATGCAGTTTGCTAACAAAAGACAATCAACCCAAAGAGAGCTCTAAAAAAATTGTAACAGAATTTATTGCTTGGTGGGTTAAAGCTGGGTATCTTTGCCAGTCTGAAAATGCTTTAATAAAAAATATGCTAAATTTGGACAAGAACTGCAAAAGTTTAAACCAATATTACAAAAAGATTTGGAATGGTTTAAAAAAGTTGACTCCCTCAATGGAGCAAAAACAAGATCAGTTTATTGAAAAATCTTAAGTTACATTTTTGATTGTAACAAATGATTATGAAAACTATCTTAAACAGACTGCTTAAAATACAACTAACCACAGCTTGAAACAAAAGATTTAAAGTGTTTGCTGAAACATGAAACAACGTGACTGAATTGGATCACTGAATGGACAAGATACAAGATTACAAAAGCAAAAAATCATGACATAAAATCATAACCAGAGATTCTGCTTCAAATGAGCCATCAACCAGGTTTATGTTAATTAGTTTTTGAGATAAGCAATTTTTGGCTGATTTTTAGCTGTGATTCCATATCAAAAAATTAAAATTCAAGTCCAAGGCAGCAAACAACATTTGATTTCAAAAATATTTTGACACAGTTGTTTTTTGATCAAAAAGTAAATTTGTGCCAAGTTACAGCAAAATCAGAGAAAGTTGAGTTTTTTGGGACACCCTAATCTATGATTTTATATAACTTTAAAATGGGTCATCAAATTGTGCTTGTTAAAGTTTTTACCAAAACTTGGCATACACAATTTTGTGGGTCAGGGAATAATTAGACCACTCTTTCCAGCACCCACTTGTTTTTTGGTGAATTTTCATCATACACCAAGACTATGTCATCTATCTTGAAATTGTCTTTTACCTCTTGCCACTTTGATCAAATTTGTAGAGTTTGTATATTTTTATGACACCATCAAGACCAACACTGCTGGTGATAAATGTTGAATTTGATTCCAATGTTTGGTGAAATAATTGTCTTTATTTGAAAATGTTTTAGAAGGGAGATTGGAAGATTTGCACAATAGGAGCAAATGATTTCAGATTAGAGGTATATCTGCTTCTGGCTCTATGGTCATTGGCGTCAAAGGACAGAAATTCAGGATAAATTTGGCTTCAACCAGTAGAGTCACTAGAACATCATCTGAAATTATTCATTGTATTTATAATTTTTTTTAAAAATATGTCTCACTGATTAAATTAAATGCTGCCAAATTTCTTTCATGTGACTTATGTAAGAAAGATTTAAGTGCCACTGAAAATTTTGTTGTAGTAATTGTTTTTGAATTATGGATAAATTGAATTTTAATAGAGCTTCATCAAGTTCTTCTGCACCAACAAACTTTGTTCCATTATCACTATAAAGTTTAAACAGTTTACCTTGTCTTCTGATGAATCTTCTTAAAGTGTTTATAATTGAATCTGTAGAAAGTGTGGGGGCTACATCAATGTGCAGCACTCTGGTTCTAAGAAAATTAAATATACAATCCTATTATTTTATGTTACTTTGTGCTTGCTTCACAATAAATGGTCTGAAATAATCTACACTTGTAAAATAACATGGGGTTTTATTTGGTGTTAACCTGCACTTTGGAAGTTCAAACATAAATTGCTGTTTGGCTTTCTTCTTCTTTTATATTATAAACACTGGCCAAGGACTTTTTTAACTGTGTCAGTTCCTTTAACAATCCCATATTTTTGCCTTAATGATAACCAAGCATCAAACATTCTTGTGTGTCCAATGATTTCGTTATGATCTGGTGCAATTCTTGTGCAATGATGATGTCTAGGCAGTATTATGAAACGTTTTATCAAAAACAGTAATTCAGCTTGGTCAATCCTACCACCAACACAAAGAATACCTTCAAAGAAGCATGGATTTAGCTTCTGCAACAAATGTAAACACATATTTTTGTTGTTGTGGAGACCATTAACTTCTTAAAAATGTCTTGCTGCACACAATAGATGATAGCATGCTTGGCTCTTTCTAAATCAGAAAAAGTTAGTGACTTTTTAACATCTGCTTTTAAAAGATAATTTTTAAATTTCAATCATCAAGCAAGTGAACATTTAAGCTTGTCCATGACAAAAATTGCAAAATTTGGTCAAACAAATGGTTGGCCACTTTTAATTCATTTGTAGCTGTATTATTTACTTGCTTTTTTAGAACTGAAAACTCTTGCAGTAAAGTAGGTAGTTTGCAAGAAGTCACAAGCCATTTATCTCCAGAATATTTCAGAAATTCAGGGCCATTAATCTCAGGAGAATTTTGTGTTAATTTTGACACAGTTAAACCTTGTGTCACATCATTAGCCAGATTCTGATCAGAATTAATGTACCTACATTAACTTGTTTGAGACAAGTCATCAATCTTTGCTAAGTGATTTGTTACAAACATTGGAAACCATTTAGCACTTCTGTAAATCATGAACAGGGCAGTCATTGAATCTGTCCAAAAGAAGGTTTTCCATTTAGGTTTGCTCAACTCTGATAACATCAATTTTACAGCCAAAGTAGCAGCTTTTAGTTCTATCTAGGTATTCATGTAGACTTAATTGGCACGTCTAAGTTTATCAATTAGAAAGCTACAACAAACTTTACTTCTATTGTACAAACTTGTAAGTATGTGACAACTCCATAGGCTGTGCTTCTGATGCATCAGTGAAGAAATGATCACTTTTTCCAAAGAAACAGCATCTAAAAAAATGCTGATTTATTTGAAGAAAACAAATTTGCAGCAATTTTTATACTCTTTTTTTTGATGCATTGGCATATTAATCAGGTATTGGTTCATTCCAGTCTAGACCAATATGATATAAATTTTGGAGAATTAATTTTGCATTGAGAATGACAGGTGCAGAAAACTTGAGAGGTCAAAAAGAGAACTTACCACTGACAAGAGACGTCCTTGTGTTAATAATGGTTTTCAATAATGTTTACACTGAACTAAAAGCAATCATTTTCAAAGTTCCATTCTACACCAAAAATCTTTTGCACACTTGCTGATTTTCATAAGATCAAGAATTACTTCATTTTTTCTTTTTTGCAAAATCTTTGTTAAGACCTCTTTAGAATAACTCAACCACTTAGTCAAAGGAAATCCACTCGTTTTAAAGAATTTAGTTAATTAAACGCTGAAAGTAATTGTTTTATCAATGGAATGAAAATACTTCAAACAATCATCCATATAAAAATTGTCCACAATGATTTCAACAACTTGATCCAACTACAGCTGTGCATTATTTTTAGCTGTTTGTCATGTAGCATAGTTTGCACAGATTGGAGATGATGTAGCTTTAAATATGATGTGTGACAAAAAAGAAACTGGACTGTTATACAAAATTTAGTACAATATATTTTAATAATTTATGAATTGCCCCCTTCAAAGTACTCTCCCTCCAAGTCAATACACTTTTAAATTCAATGCTGCCACTCATGGAAACACTTGGTAAAATCTTCTTCTTTGATTCTCTTCAGCTCCCTCATCACTGAGGCCTTGGTTTCTTCTAGAGACAAGAAATGAGTTCTTTCATCACAGCTTTCAATCTGGGAAAAATTCAATACTCACAAGGTGCTGAATCTGGGGAATAGGGAGGGTGGTCCAGAGCTATTATTTGTTTTTTGACCAAGAGCTGCCTCACACTAATTGCATAGAAGTTGGACCTTTTGAGTTTTTACAGCTGGCAGCTTCAATCCTTGCAGATGCGCCTATCGAGTCAAATTATTTTTGTTAATTCAAGGTTAAGTCGAATTGGTAACTTTTCAACACAATAAACATTTTTTAGTTTAATTGTTTCATTACTTGTTACTGCTGATATTAATAACTTAGCCTTTGTCCATTGCACTGCTCAGAAATCTGATTTACTGTTGTAATGGCGTAGCTTATTTTTTCTCTACCAATTTCAAGGCTCTTGAACAAACTTGCATCAAACAATGTGGTCATGGAACCTTGATCTAAAACTGCCAAAATACCAATATAAGATTTTCTGGAACAAACATGTACAAAAACAACATTTAGTAATATTTCATTTGAAATGGATTCCTGTAAAATACTCAACATTATACCAACTATACATCTTCTGTGTAAAAAAATAATTAAATTTTAAATCAATAGTTTGCCAGACTGTAATGATCAGAAGGTTTATGAATGCACTGGAAGTGATGTAGATTGGTTTAGCAGGAAGAACTATTCAAACTTTTGTTTTAAATGGGTTTGGCATCCACGTCTTCAGTTGTAAAACTTTATTTGCAAATGCTGTGTGTCAACTTTTGCAACTTGATTTTTTTCTAAAATTTTATTACTTAATGTTTGCTTAATAGCCAGGTTTTTTTTTTAAAGCCACAGTGTCTTCTTTTCCATCAGGGTATCACAAATGTATGTATTGTGGATTTGCTTTGATCAAGTCCACTTCATCTGTCAGAAGATCGAATTTCGAGGACAAAACATGACATTTGATCAAAACCAGTCTAGGGGTTGCAAGCCAAGACAGTATTGAGGAGCCAAATGTAGACCTGTTGTTAGTTCAGAAGTAGAAATGAATAGAACTTAGACAGATAATCTTAATTTATTCCAGATTAGATATAAAAACACCAAATTAGATTAGCCAAATTAGATTAGCCAAATTAGATTAGCTTTTAACAAATTTGTTCCTTTTCGAACACTTCAGCCAATAGGCTATTTAAATTCCAATGGGATAGATATAAGCGGCCAGCAGGCTCTACTAAGTAACCTTCTTGTACGAAGGTCAAACCAAAAAGACTAGAACTATCTCGTGCTATCGTTACCATAACAGAGACTGCCAAAGGGAAGACAACAGCATCACGCACAATTACCAGGCGCCATGCGCGAACTTTAATTAGCACGCAAACACGGACCTGGTTTGTTTCTTGGCAATGCTACACTCCCCCCAAAATGTTACGTTAACATTTTAAACATTACGAAAGCATCGTCAACATGGCAGTAACAGCAGTATACAAATAAAGTAAATCCAACACATCAAATTAATAAACACAAATGGAGATTGAACTTACAATAAACAAAAATTTCTCTTATAAAGCACATAAATTATGCTATTCAACAACGTAGTCTTCATAAACAAAATTATCATAAGTAAACAATAAAGCAACGTAAATACACTCAAATTACTGAGCCATTTTTTCAATCAAGCACAATTTCGTAACGGGTCTAGTTAATATGATATTGCATGCCTTGACTTGGACCACTTGCACAAGGCCTTCCTTATCAGTTAAGGTTCGAATCACTCTCCCCACTGCCCAATTTGATCTATGTTGCATGTCTTCAACTAGTAATACTACACTGTGGCCAAAAAGTCCCAGGACACTATACATGTATTTTCAATAAAACACAGTATTTTATAATGAAACACACAGAAACGTATATATTCAACAAAAAAGAGAACTTTATTAGAAACACAGCAGAAAACAACTAGAGTAATTTAGTGGTCTAGGGGATCAGTATGTTGGCCCTCATTGTTCTTGCACAATTCCATTCGCCTCCATGTTCTTTGTGCCATTTTTTGGAGAGAATTCCTTGATACGCTAGCAAAAGCTGCAATAATCGCATGCTTTAGCTGATCAATGGTTTCGTATCTAATACCAGAAACTTGACCTTTAATAAAACCCCATAATGAGTTGTCTGGAGTGGTCAAGTCGGGGCTTCGTGGTGGCCAAGCAAAAGAATTTGATCCGCGGCCAATCCATCGATCAGGAAACTCTGCATTTAGCAGCGCTCTCACAGGAAGTGCAAAATGTGCAGGTGCACCATCTTGCTGTAGCCATACACGATCCTTAATACCAAGTTCTATTAACTTGGGAATGAACCACTTTCTAATCATATTGGCATATGATTCCTGGTTGACATTGCCATCAAAGAAATAAGGACCAATCAAATGTTCAGATGTCATTGCAGCCCAAATCATGACATGAGGAGGATTATTTTCAAGTTCTTCTTTGTAAAAAGGGTTTTCTTTAGCCCAGAAATATATGTTTCGACTTTTAGAACTTTTATAAATGGCGCATTCATCGCTGAATATTATCTTTCTGTGATTTCTTTGACCATCAGTAAAGCGATTTAAAAATTTCTCACAGAATTCCTTTCTTCGATCCATATCTTCATCTGACAACTGATTTACCGACATGGGCTTATACGCTTTGACATTCAAGTCCTTTTTCATATGATCCATCATGGTAGCCCTTGGTATTCCAAGTTCAGCAGAACGTTTTCTGGTGGATTTCTTGGGAGACTGTTGCAGTGATTTTTGAACACCAGCACACGTTTCCTTTCGTGTTTCAGGCCTGCCACTTCTTGCCTGATCCAGAACGCTACCTGTTTCAAAAACTTTCTTCTCCCACAGATACAGATTACTTCTTGATGGCGCGGGCTTTCCAAATCTTTCTGTAAAAGCACTTCGAATATCTTCCATAGTCATGTCATTCCTGATGCGGTCGTGAACCCAAACAGCAGCAATTAAGCGCTCCTCAACAGTAAATACACTGATGTCACTCATGACCTTAAATAACCTGAAAAAATAAATCAAATAAATTGTTTTAACAAGATTAGAATATTAAAACTGCATTTAACAATATTTAACAGCATTAAAATATTAAAAATAGAGTGTCCTGGGACTTTTCGGCCACCCTGTACATCCCCTACTTCGAAATTTCTTTTGCAATCGAACCATTTTTGCCACTGCAAAAGATTGGGAAGAAATTCTTTGGCCCAACTTTGCCAGAATTGATTGGCTAAAAACTGCACTTGAGCCCAACGTCTGCATGTGTAACAGCTATTTGTGTCGAATGTGCCAGGTGATAAATTAGGGTTGCCTCTTAGCAGTAGCAGATGGTTGGAGGTTAAAGGCTCCTCTTCAGAATCATGGAGCATTAATGGGACCAAAGGTTTGGAATTTAAAATCCCCTCCACCTCAGTCATTAAAGTCACTAAACCTTCTTCGGTCAATGTCTGCATCTGAGTTAATGCATTTAAAATTCTGCGCACTGAGCGTATCATTCGCTCCCATGCACCACCCATGTGACTTGCATAGGGAGGGTTAAAGCGCCATTTAATTTCAAACTGAAGGCAGAAATTATTAAATTTTGATTGTTGTAGACTCTGAAGTGATTCGTGCAAAACATGTTCGGCACCTACAAAGTTAGTGCTATTGTCACTGAAAATCTCATGGGGTTGACCCCTTCTGGCTATAAATCTTCTCAGTGCATTTATAAAGGAGTCTGTAAATAGGTCACTAGCCACCTTGATGTGCACTGCTCTTGTTGTTAAGCATGAAAATATCCATCCATATCTTTTAATCTGGCTTCTTCGCTGCTTAACCAAAAAAGGGCCAAAGTAGTCAACACCTACTTTATAGAAGGGTGGCTTGTCTGTTTGTACCCTACAATGCGGAAGATCAGCCATTAACGGCTTACCTACTGAAGCATTGTGTCTTTTACATTTTATGCATTGACCTATAGAGTGGCAAACAGCAGCTGCACCTTTGACAATCCAAAAGCGTTCGTTGTCATAACGAGGCCCAGGTATGACTGGTGCCTGCGTGGCTGAGTTTATTATGATGCTGTTTTATAACTAAGTCAAATGAGAACATTGAGGCATAATTATTGGATGTTTTATGTCTACGTCAATATCAAGTTGTGTGAGCCTGCCACCTACCTGCGCTACTCCATCAAGAAAAATAGGGTTAATCTTTTGCATGAATAAAGGCCATCTATGTGAAGATGTTTTTGTAAACAAATATGGAAAATGCTGCCTCTGGGTGTATTTAACGAGTTCAATTTCTGCATTTTGCAAGTCCTTGACAGTAATCTGTTTAAGGATTTTCAATTTACAATCAAAACTGTTGCAATTCTGCAAGAAGAATTTGTATTTCAAAATCCAGGGTGTCAAACGCTTCAGTTTGTATAAATTAGAGCAGCGATTGATGAGTTTATCTATTGAGTTTAGCTCACCTGTAAAGCGAGATTCCAAGGTGGAACAAATAGTCTGCTCCTTAGCTGATATGAATTCTTCGGGTGGAGTTAGGTTTGACAACGTACATTTGTAGGCCACTCGGTGCGGGGTTTTGTCAAAAACTCTGGTCTTTCTAACCATTTTTTCATTTTGTTAGAGTTAGCTCATACACCACGGGAAGCAAGGTCAGCAGGATTCAAATTTGACGGCATATGGCACCAACAATCAAGTTCAGTATTTTGTTCAATGATTGCTAAACGATTGGCCACAAACACAGGAAAGCGTTTGGTGTTATTTTTTATGCAATGAAGTACGGCTGTAAAGTCAGTCCAGAAAGTTAAAACTACAGGTAGGTCTAACTCCACCTTCAATAAGCAAGATAAGTGTATGGCTAGGACAGCGGCTGTTAATTCTAATTTAGGTATTGATATAGACTTAATTGGGGCCAATCTAGATTTTCCCAAAAGAAATGAACAATGGACAAAACCTTTTGTATCAATTATGCGAAGATACGAACATGCACCGTATGCAAATGAAGATGCGTCGGCGAAACAGCGAATCTCATAGCTAGCAGCAGCTACTTGGGTAAAACACTGGGGAATCTTGAGCTCACTTAAATAAGGCAATTTCTCGAGCCAGCAAGACCATCTAACTCTTTCTTCTTTGCTGATAATGCTATCCCAATTAGCTTTCTGTTTGCACAAATCTTGAAGCAATAATTTTGCCTCCAAAATTACTGGCACTACAAATCCCATGGGGTTGTAAACACTTGCTGTCATGGAAAGCAACCCTCGTCTTGTGAAAGGTTTTTTGTTGACATGAATGTCGAAAGTGAAGTAATCACCTTTTATATGCCATTGCATGCCCAGGACCTTTTCCTTCACACCATTATCTAACGTAAACTGGCCTAAATTTGATCTTTCTAATTCGGAGATAGATTCCAACGCCTTGTCATCGTTAGAAATCCATTTTGTCAAGTGAAAACCGCGTCGGGCCAAAAGTTCTGTGAGTTTTTGTTGCATTGTGACTGCTTCCTTAACTGTTGAAACTGAAACCAAGCAGTCGTCAACATAGAAATTATGAAGCACGGCTCCTGATATCATAGATGGATATAAATGACCAAATTCACAAGCGGTCTGCTTCAAACAGAAATTGGCACAACTCGGGGATGAGGTTGCACCAAAGGGGTGTACCACCATTTTATAAACTTTCAAATCTTTATATAGGTCTCCTTTGTTCCACCATAAAAATCTGAGTGCGTTTTGGTCTTGGGGTCTACCTTAATTTGATGAAACATCACCTTTACGTCTGCTACTAGGGCGACTTTATTCTTTCTGAAGCGAGTAAGGACACCAACTAAGCTATTGGCCAAATCTGGACCATTCATTAGTTTGTTGTTTAAAGAAGTTCCACTAAATTTTGCTGCACAATCAAAAACTACTCTAAGCTTTCCAGATTAACTTGGATTAACTACATGATGATGGGGAAGGTACCACACAGTGGAAGCATTTTGAATATCATCTTTAGTAATTTCTTGGGCATATCTTTCACTTAAGTATGACTCGATCGCTTCTGTGTATGCCTTTTTCAACTTCTCCTCTTTAAGCAATTGGTTCTTCAGATGAAACAGTCGTTTTCTAGCTAAAGGTAGATTATCTGGAAGCTGCTTCTGACAATCTTCTTTCCACAACAATGGCAGTTGGTAATGTCCTCCATCAAGGCATAATCTAGATTCCATCACGTCGTAAGCTGCTCTGTCCTCCTTTGAGTTTGGAACGTTCAATACTGATGTACCCCTTTCAAATTCTGACTTCCACAAGCGTTCAGTTGCTTGCAGCAGCTCATCATCTTTACAACTTAGAAAGTTAACATGAAAGTTTGCTTGGGAAGAAAGCGTCATTGAGGGACCTAATAGAGACCAACCTAAAGTGGTTTTCATAGCGTAAGATGTGCCTTTAGGACCTTTTCGTATATTTCCCACACAAAACATTTCTGGAACGTCAGCACCTATTAACATTTGAATCGAAGCGCCTGGTATAGTGTCAAATCTTATATCCTTAAGATGTTGAAATTGAGAGAGCTCTCTTTTAGGTGGAATAGAGTTAGGTTGGAGAGATATACTTTCAATAGAATGTACATTGGTCAGAGAAAATGAGTTATCGTTATTAAGGGCAGATACTTCTAAGTCGCACAATATACTTTTGTAAACTTTGGAGGACCCATTTATGGTTTTAATTCAAATGCTGGTTTCAGGACTGTTAAGGTTGAACATCTTAACCAGGTTTTTGTCGCAAAAGGTGTGGGTAGAACCTTGGTCAAGAAATGCATAAGTCAAAATACTTTTAGTTTTGTGAGCTATGCATACTGGAACAACGCATAGGTAGACAGTTCCAGAAGAATTCTTAGCACGAATTTTATTGCTAAGTAAAGCGCTAGATACGTTAGTATTTTCAATCGTATCGGAGGTTGATGTGGATTTTTCGCAGGTATGAAGTTTTTTTGCTATCAATAGATCGATGAAGGAGGGTATGGTGAAACGCTCCAGAACAGCCATCGACCTTACAAGTATTCATCCTTTTGCATGCTGGCGTCCAATGCTTAGAACTCAGGCACTTGTGACATAACTTCGTTGATTTTACAAATTTATAACGTTCATTTAACGATAAGTTTAAGAAACTGGCACAATTCAGCAACTTATGTCTTGTATCTTTGCAGTACCAACAAGATCCTAACCCGTCTTTTTATTTTCTTCCTCCAAGAAAGCTATGGTTGCTTTAGAGCTAAAGGGGTTGGACTTGGGGTTAGATTTATCATTCAAAGTTCTGAGGCCGAACAAAAATTTAAGCAACGTCAGATTCTTGTTTCACAAACTCAACTAAATCGGAAAATTCCGCTACAAAGCCCCTAGTTTTTTCTATCTCTACTGACCTTTTTCACCAGGCAACTTTCCTACCAAGGCAGTAAGAGTATCTAAAGTATCTAGATTTGTGTATCGGGGAATGTCTTTTGTTATCTCTAGGGTCTTCTCTAGTAGTTTGCAAAAGGATTTCAATTGTCGACTTGCTCCACTTTTAATCGCCAGAAATTCCTTAAGTTTTTGATAGCAAGCATCAGATATGATCCATGGCGATCCATACTCTCGAACAAGTTTTTGTTTGGCCCTTTGGTAGCATGCTTACTGGCCGGCTAAATGGTTTATTTGGCCCTGTATATCCTCGCTGCAATGCTGAAGCAAGAGGCAAAACAGGGTTTGTTCATCCTGAACCCTTGGTTCAAAGTGTGTTTCAAAGTTATTAAGAAATGACTTGAATTCGAGAGGATTTTTCTTTAAACTTAGGAAATGGTGCATAAGATTGGGTAGGTAAATGTTGTGGGGTATCTAAAGGTGAACGAGAAGCACCTTCATTCAAGGGCACTGCCCCCCGATTCGCCTCGAATCCCAAACGGCTAGTATTGGCGGTTGATACAGCTGTTTGACCAAAAGTAACCCTCTTAGTAGCCATGGAAGATGTTGGAAATTGAGTTACTACACTACTTGGAGTTAATAAAGTTGAGGGATTTGGATTAGAAAAGGAGGGACCCTTGACATCATTACTTTCTGTCTCTTCCCACACTTTACACTCTAACTCGGCAAGAGCTATTTTGTGTAGAGCCTCCCTTTCTTCCAGCTCCGTTTCTAGTTGTGACTTATGCTGTTGCTCTTCCGCCCGTTCTTGCATATGGTTAGCTGGTAATTGTGCTGATTTAAGATTAAGAGTGGCTTGAAGTCGCCTAACTGTGAGAGAAGAAGACCGTGAACTTTTACTAGATTTAGTCGAGCTAGTGGGTGTGGCTTTAAAATGGGAAAAATCCTTATTAGAACCCATAGTCCTTGTGCAAGTGAACCAGTCACTTATTTGGTCATTAAACTCGCGTTTATTAGTTGCGACATCGGCTTTGGTTCATGCAGGTGTCATATTGCTTGACATTATTTTCATTAATTCATTGTATGAATCTTCTACTTTAGCAACGCTTTTGTTCAACGACTTAACTTCCAGGTTATGCAACGACATTAATTTTTTGGCGGTTAAATAATTATTGTTTAGTGTAGATCGCAAGCTTTTGATAGCATTTTCTACATCATCTTGAAGCGGGTTAATCTCGGGAGTATTAGACTCCATTTGTAATAAATGTTCAAACAAATATAAATTGACACAATATATAATTAACAATAGTAAAGTAGTTACTTAAAGTTTCAACACTTTCCGTGCTCTATATTGGAGCAGACAAATTTAAATGTTCAAATACCATTTTCCTTGCAGTCTTTCAACTTCTTAGGAATTTCTTCAAGACTTGAATTCAGATGCGTCTGTTGACACCACAGACAAATGGAATGAGAATAACTCTGCTTCTTGCAATGTGTTCAAAGTTCTTATTCAAAGCAAATAATTTATCAAGTTCTTGTTCAGTTAGAATTATCTTATTCGAATCAAATCGATAATTGAAGCAATAAATATTAAGTTTGCTAAATTCTCCCAAATTTGTTATAACTTGTCCAAATTCGTTATAAACTTGCACCAAATTTGCTATAGCTCGTACAAATTTGTTAAAACTCTTTGTTAGTTCAGAAGTAGAAATGAATAGAACTTGGACAGATAATCTTAATTTATTCCAGATTAGGTATAAAAACACCAAATTAGATTCACCAAATTAGATTAGCCAAATTAGATTAGCCAAATTAGATTAGCTTTTAACAAATTTGTTCCTTTTCGAACACTTCAGCCAATAGGCTATTTAAATTCCAATGGGATAGATACAAGCGGCCAGCAGGCTCTACTAAGTAACCTTCTTGTACGAAGGTCAAACCAAAAAGACTAGAACTATCTCGTGCTATTGTTACCATAACAGAGACCACCAAAGGGAAGACAACAGCATCATGCACAATTACCAGGCGCCATGCGCAAACTTTAATTAGCACGCAAACACGGACCTGGTTCGTTTCTTGGCGACGCTACACCTGTGCTGAAAGATAAAAATTCATTTGTGAGGAGTTTGGTTAGTTGCAGTGCAAAGTAAGCCTCAAACAGAATGTAGAGCATTGCTTTACAACTCTTGCCAATGTTGAAGTGGCAACTTATGCGTTTTGAATCCAAGTTTAATTGTTTGCCAGAATGTTTGGTTTAAGCACTTGACTTGTTCATTTCTGGCAGGGTTGTAGATGGTTGTGCAGCTGCTTGCTATACCTTTATCAAGAAGATAATGTTTGAATTCAGTACTCATGAAAGCACTTTCTCTATCTGATTGTATGTAAATGGGCATCCCAAACATAGTAAAAACTTGATCAAGACCACTTATGATTGATTTAGTGCTGGTGTTTCTACAAGAAAACTCAAAAGGAAACTTAAATACTCATCAATGATGGTAATTAAAAAATGATTCTGAATGGTTGATGATAGAGGACTTTTAAATTTAAGAATTAATCATTGAAATGGACAAGTGGCCTTAATTAAATGCATAGTTTCTGGTTTGAAAAAATGGGATTTAATTTCTGCACACACTGTACACAAATGTATTACTTGTCACATGTGATTAAGAGAAAAAGAAAAATTTTGTTGTTTGATAAAGTGTGCCAATCTTCTCACTCCTGGGTGCCATAGAGAATTATGCAAATCTTGTAGTTTCTTTAAATTCATTGTTACACAATTTAATCAAAATAGAGCATCCGCTGAAATGTTTTCTTCACCACATCTGTAAATAATATCAAAAGCATAAGTGCTGAGTTTGATTCTCCAGCACATAATTTTATCATTTTTAATTTTTCCACTGTGCTTTGTGTTAAACATATAATTAACAGATTTTTCATCAGTAATTAGGAAAAACCTTCAACCAATTAAATTGTCCTTCCACTTCTGAATGGCTTCTATTATAGTGGGTTCTTATTAATTGCAGAATGTTTTAATTCAGACCTGTTTAATGTTCTGGAAAAAAATGCAACTGGTCTTCCTTGTTGAGTTAAGGTTGTTGCTATTCCATAATCTGATGCATTAGCTCAAATAGAAATGGGAAAGAATTGTCAATTGAATGGAGAGTAGCATTGGCAATGTCATGTTTTAACAATTTAAATGTTTTAACAAAGCTTCACCATTAAAAGGATAGTTAATATTGGTAATTTGAGGACGTATTTTTGCTGAGAAATTGTTTATCCAATGAGTGTGATAGGAAAACAATCCCAAAATTTGTTTTAATTCTTTTTTTTAGCTTGAGGCAGAGGCAAGTTGTACATGGGTTTCATTTGATTAGAATCGGGTCTGTTACAGGAAGTTTCTTGAGGTCTGAATCTCTGTGTGGCTGTCTTGAAAATATATGCGTCCTTGTTTAAATTCAATTTAATTTTGCGTGAATGAAATATAAAATGATACGAAATAGTTGAAATTTGGCAATTTGACAATTACGAGATTGCTGAAGATTACAAAGATGACAATTTAGACAGTTATGAAATGGATGGATGAAATAGGATGGACAGTTTTCTGCAAATAAACATAAAACACTAACAACTAATGTGTAAAGAAACACTTATAAATACTCACCTACTATAGACTGACACAGAGAGCAGACCAACAAAAATTAACAGTTTCAAACAGTATATCTTCAAACAGTATCTTAAATAGTTCAAAAGTTTCAACAGTATTTCTTAACAGTAATTCGACCACTGTCACTCAAATGCTGAAGAAACTAATTGAGTAGGCTTTTCACAATTTACACCCAACGTGGAAAAAAAGGCAGCTCCATGTAACAGAAAATAAGCAAGCAAGAGCCGTGAAATAATGAAGTCAGTCAAATAAATGTCAAACAAAAATAGAAGTGAATTAAAGACAGAAACAAACCTGGATTCAAAACTTAAGTGATACTTGCTGCAACAGGGTCTAATTTCTTCTTTGCTAACCACATTTCTGAAAATATTAAGAGTTCTCATAAAAAAAATGCATTTTTGAGGATTGTAAGTTAAATTTCTTGATTTAACAGTCTTAAGAAACCGTTCAAGATTATAATTGTAATGAGCTTGGTTTTTATTACATATAGTTACATTACAAGATATGCAAAATTATCTGACAAATCTTTACTGGTAATAAAATTGTTCATTATCCATTGAAAGGGAGCAACTTTGTTGGTGACTTCATAAGGCTTTTTTCAAAATTGGTACAAACAACCATTAGCTTCAAAGGCTGTGAACTTCTTGTCTTCTTCATGTAAGGGCACTTGATGGTCAGCACTTTTTAAGTCAATAGTACTAAACACTCTGTATTGCACAATTTTGTTAGTCATTTTATCTATTTTCAACAATGTATAAATATTCAAGTTAGAAAATTAATTTATGGTTAAGAAATAATCAATTACTAACCATTTTTTTGACTTTAAGTTTTGGTCACAACAACTTGAGCTTTTTAAGGTGGGTTACTGTGTTTGATAATACCTTTTTGCAGCAGATGGTCCATTTCTTTTTTGTAAATGCTTTATATTCTTCACTGTATCTCCTTAATTTTTATGCTATTAGCTTTATATTAGTAGATAAGTAACTAAATAGGGGAGAAGGTGAGACATTTAAAGCCATTAGATTGCAAACTTTAACTTTGGGTTTGGACTAGCCATATGTAAAAGTTACGCTTTCATGCAGAGCCTTCCAATTTTGACCCAAGTTAACATCAGCACACAAATTGAGAAAGATTTGCAATTTAATTCTTGGATAAGTTTCTTTATTTACTGTTATTGTTGTAACACAAAATCTGCTAACCTGAGCTTTTAAATCTTTAGTAGCCATCATAATAGTTTTACAGCAATTTGTGCTTTTTAGAGAACACATTTTAACTACCTGAAGATGAATCAAATTATTGGTGCTTTCGAAATTGATTAAGCTAAGACATTATTTCTGTTTAAACTAAATTTTGTAGCAGCTTTTGTGAGCCCATCTGAAATGTCAAGCAGACCTGTTGTCACTAATGTAGGTGATGATGTTTCTGCTGTTGCTGCTGTACTTTTGTTTGCACAGCAAACACTTCTTTTGACATTTATAACAAGTAGCATTTTGGATTGGACAAGTATGGCAAGGGTGAAAAACCTTTAGAACACTATAATTGTTATAACAATTTAGGACTAACAGATATGTTTTTAGCCTTTTGCTAACCTTGCACATACATCTTTAGTCTTGATTTTTTCAACTTGAATAAAGAAATCCTTTTTTGTGTTTTGGGTAATATCATGCTTGCTAAAGTATGGATCGGATAACATTCTGCACTTTTAGAGCAGTATTAATTAAGCATACTTAATCAAAAGCAGTCTGCAAATCTAATTATTTTTAACAATTGTTGATGTATCTGATTGTTTAGTAGCCCACTTATAAAAGCATTTCATATAAACTGATCGTGGTGCTTGGAAGTAATCACTGGCTTAAAGTTACAATTCTTGCTTAAAATGGTGAGTGCAAGCAAGTACCTCATTGAGAGATTCTTCTGGTCTTTGCTTTTGTGATTATTGTAGACTAATGCAAGCAAATAAACATTAGCTTTATTCAACTGAAGAATGCTGCATCTACTAACTGTAATAACAACAACTGAAAACATAGGAATTTTACCATGCGCATAACTGTCAAGACAGCCGTAAACACACCATGAATTGCACAAGGAGATGACACATGATTAGTATAGTACACGCGCGCATAATGCGGGTTCGATTACATGACAGTGATAATAAAGTATGCCTTGCAAAGATTTTGTTGGGAATTTTAACAATAGCTTCATCATAATATTGGAATCATAAAACAATTGTAGATCTCGAGTTTGACAAAATTTATCAAAATTCATAGCTTATCTAGGTTTTTGTTTGGTCTTTGCAAGCTTTTGATAAAATTTTCAAAAGTAGCTAGCCAGTGTCTTCATGCTCTAGGTGCATCAATTGGTTTTGATTAAGTTTTTGGTTTAGGTGCATCATCTTGTCTTTCTGGTCTCAGTATTTTTTCCATTCTTTATTAATTAACTTTTTTAGGATGGCTCAATTCGATAGTGTTAATTGTAGTCCAGCAAAAAAAAGCAAGGCAAAAACTTTCCCCAAGTTTATTAACTATTTCCCTATTTATTTGTTTAAAGAGCAGTTTATATTTTATATCATTTAAAAGCTTGTTTCTTTCTGATTAAAATGCTATGCAAATTATACAAATTGAATAAAAAATGAGTTAGTAATAAATAAAAGTATTGACCCTAGTTTTTCTTCAAAAATTGTTTTTTTTCTTGTGCCTCAGTGTGACAAGATATTTTAACTTTTTTAGTCACTAACTGTTGCTAGAGATCTAAACTGTATATTGGAAAAAATTTTTTTTTAAATGTCAAGTAATGAACGACTTATTTGAAAAAGTTTGTTTGACTATTTTCATATCCTCACATGCATGAGTGATCTTGACAAGATTGCATGTGTTTGCACGCACTTTGAAAAGTTACAGCAAAAATAAAAAAACGAAACGCAGCAAATCGTGTGCCCTGAAGCATAGCAACGCATTAGCATTCATTCAAAGATAGCTTTGGATTGATTCAATGTTGATGGAGGAATATACTTCAGAACTGTATACCTCAATACAGCCTGATTTTCAAAGGTTGAAAAATAAAAATTATGCAAATCCCACTTAACTTGGAACTGCTGAAATTGCAGGTTTTCTCAATTTCTGGTAGCAAATAACCTTTATGTTTCACTTCTTCTACAACTTGATGCTCAACAGAACTTCCTCCAAACCTTGATGTGCTTGCAACAACTTCAAAATAAACCTTTTTTCTTCAGCTTTCTTCATTTTTTCTTTCATTAGTTTTAGTTGCCTGTTCATTTCTTTTTGCATCTCTCTTTCAAAGTGCTGCTTCTGCTCTAAATGTTTTATTTTCAACTTAGCAAGCTCTTCTTTAGCCACCAATTTTGCTTTCAATACACTGCTAGATTGAGAGTCACTCTTACTGCTTTTCCTTCCTGCTGAAGTGAGAGATCTCAGTGTATGTGGAGCAGAGACAATGTTGGAGAGCTCCTTTTCGTATATCATACCTGAAAGATACGCAAAAATTTGCTTATCAAAGGCAAACCTAAAAGTGTGGTGCTGTTTTAAAATGTCTTCCAAGAACTTCTTTCCTCATTGGTTTCTTTTAAAACTAAATGTTCCATTTTGGTGCAAACACTTAGCTAACAAATTATTTGCTTAATTAAAAATATATTTTCATTATCAACTATTAAATAATCAAGCTTAGCATAAGATTTCTTAAGTTGCTCCTCAAGATCTTCAAAAGTCTTTTGTGTAACAGAAATATTTTACAAAACTAGTCAAAACTTTTTTACTTTTTCCAAAAAGAGTTAAAATTTTTTTGTTATTTAAAGATGTGCACTTGAATCCACACATTTCAAATAAGGAAATTGGTTTATTGAGTATAAAATAAATGTGAATTTGTGTTGATGCAATTTAATGCAATTGCAAATTTGAACTGTTTTAACATAAGAATTCTTCCGGGCTATACAAAATAATTCAAAACAATATACCAAATTGTAACAGTCTTCTTACTTTTGAAACAATTATTAACTCACAAAGCCCAACTCACAGTTATATTGAAACAGTTAATAACTGACAAAGTCTAACCCACTCATTATAGATAACTCACAGTAGTTTTTTCTCATGAAAAACAATGTACAATAAATAAGAATGAAAATGTTGCTTCAAGAGTTTGATGATGATTATTAGAAATTTGAACAAAAAGGTGGTGTGAAAATAAAGAAATTAATTGAAGTAAACAGAAAGATGTAGGAACAAAACAATCATTATTGATAAAAGACAGTTCAAAATTCAAGAGAGACATGCTGTTACATTTGCTGTCTCACTCTTTTATTGCATTGTGAGTGCAGTGCCCCTGAGCAAATTGCAGACCACATCCTGATGTGCCCAATGCATCAAGTACATGGAGCATGAGGTATGACAGTTTTGGATGATAAAACCAGATGCTGGCTCAACACCATCACTGCTAGCATCTGATCTAGGCAGTACAGCAGCCTGGGGTTGTAAAAAAATAAACCCCCACCTCCATTCCTGTTTATGTCTCACCTGAAGTGGATAACCTTTTCTAACGGCAGTGAGGATGACAACATGTCATGAAACTGTATAACACTGTGGTCTCACCTCATGGTTTTGCAACTACTGCAACTCAGGTACACGATATTTTTAATCATAGAATTTGTTCTAAAGCACAAGTTTTACTTAACCATTGGATCTAGCCAAAGCATTTCAGAAATAATTCCCTTTGGATCAGTCCTGAAACCTGTTTTATTTCGCATTCATGCCACAACTTTCCTAAAAAAACTGCCTAAAAATCCTGTTGATTAAAAATTTGTTGGCACATGCTGTTGATTACAAATTTGCAAGCACAGCAGACTGTTTAAATTAAAAATAGAACATAGAGTGGTTGGAAAATTTTTTCATGCTTGATGTTTTTATTGCTGACTTACCTAAGTACCTCACCATTGGCATGTGTTTTATAGATCTGCTTGGGTCTTGCTTTAAACTGGAATTGGCTTCTTTCACTCAACAATGCAAAGATAGGTTATGGTTTTTACTGCCACTTGTTAGGTTGTTGCAGAAAATCAAACAGCAGGCCTTGTACTAACATTATGCCCTATGTATTGCCATTCTGTTTGGCTGATGGTTGAAAAACTGTCAACTATAACTTGGTCAGTTGTTGACAAATAGATGCCGAGCAATTTGATGAGTTTATATCATCTCCTAATAAACAAATAAATCCTATTCAAAAAAATTGAGAAAAGCTTTATTATATAGAGGGTGCTCATAAAATCTGTGTGCAGTTTTTATAAAATATGTGTACTTGGCAATAAAAAGTTTTATAAAAAAGATTAGACAAAAAGAAATCTATATTCTTTTATGATTTATTGTTATTTTATTTAAGATTACATATGTTCATCATTGGAAATATTACGAAAGATAATATGATTACATAGTTTAAGAAATCATATAAATAAATTTGAAAAAATTTCATGAAATTATACTAAAGAATTAGCCTACTAAGCAATAATTTTGTTTCAAAATTAGTACATTAACCAACCTAATTTTTTTAAGCAAGCTATGGACATGTGAAAAATTGAACAAAACTTTTAAAATTTAAAAAATAAGAAAAAATTTTACTCTAGTAATTTTACAGGTATGCTATCACACAAATACAAAAAATTGATGAATCTTTTTATAAACACACAGACTTTAGGAACATTTTATATCAATACATTTTACAAAAAAATTTCAATGTATATCAAATAATGGTTTACAAAAAAAATTATTCAGTATTCCCAAACCTTAATTTATAAATAAACAACTACTCTTTTAAAATACATTCATATCACAGGTTAGAGCTATTTTTTTAATAAGGAAAATAAACTAATAAATAACTAATGATTTTGCTATAAATGCAGTTAAATTTATCCCACTAAAAATTAAAAGATAAAACCTTAAAACATTGGTTAAGTCATCAGAATCAAAATGTAAAACATTACTCCATCCTAAAAATTCAAGCAAAAGAGATTCTTTTACAAAAAAATTAAGTAAACTGCAAAACCAGGTTGGTGTGCAATACTCAACTGTAGAGTAGATGTTTAATATCAACTCTCATCCTGATCTCATAAATCCCCTTAAATGTCAATATGTCATGTGAAGATAATTTTTAACACCCAAAGCCACAAGACATCAGTCTCTAAATGCCTGCTTAAAGAAGTTGGGTGACCCAGATGACAGTTGCTTTCTCAGAGCCTGGGTTGTAGGTAAGTCTGTTTTTGTTTTACATTAGCAGACGAAAACAGAAACTGCTTAAATGGAAGGGTATCTACCCAAAATAATGTTTAGCTAGAGGCTGCTAAGTGGCAAATGTCCTTTTCAGGATGAGGCAATGTAGATAAAAAAAACTGCTCTTTTTAGGGCACATTGTCTACAATTTTCTAAAGGCCCACAATTCTTTTGCTGAATATTAAAGGCTTTATTGCAAGTAAAATAAATGTTCTTCATCATCTTGCTTTACAGTTTGAGGCACTCATAATCCTATTACAAAAGACCCACTACTGTAGTGCAGAGAAGTTACAAAGAATTTTGCAACGTCACCTGTAAAGTGGCGAAAATATTATCCCACACTGTCACTAAAACAAGTGATTTTCATGTTGGGATGCAGAGTGTGAACCCCTTTGTACAATGTTGCTGCAGTCCCCTGAACACACAACTTAAGTATGTCTGGTACAGCTTTACTGGCCTGGCTTGACAGGAAATGGAAGGTCAATGGTCTGAAGTAGTTTAGAGCATTGACTTTTTACACTACAGTTGAAAAGAATGAAGTATATTGAACAACCTCACAGGTAGGTCACCATGCTACCCTCATGACTTTCCTCTTTCAACTGATGCTATGGCATCTCACCTAGTTAGAAACTGGAGATATGAGACTGTTGACCAAACCATTTCAACTTGACTGTCAAAAGGATTCTCACCCTTAAAGTGCCAAAACACCAGATCCAGTGCATATCATGGAAAATTTCTCATAGAGAGAGTTTGCTTGCTGCTTTACAACACTTAAAATCAGGTAAAGCTACTTGCATCAATTCTGTCTTCCCAGAGCTTATAATCTATGCTGAAATGCTTTTAATGTCCTGGTTATGTAACTTCCTCTCTTACTGCTTGCACCAACTAAAAATTTCCAAGATCTGGATAAGAGCAGTTGTAGTTGCAATCTCAAAATTGATGAAGACTGTCAAAGACCCAAAAAGTAATTCACCAATTTCTCAGCTGTTTGCCTCCAACAAAATCTTTGAGGGCTTATCTACCCCCCTGTGGAATCAATTGCATTGGTATGCTGCATTTTTGGGGATTATATTTTGCCATAGATTTGGGGTTTTTAGTGGTCCTGAATGCAAAGTTGTCCATCTAGTCAACGTTAGCTGCTAGACAGCTTTGCATTTTAGCATTTTGTTTTACATTTTTTTGCAAAATTTCAAAAAACTTCATCAAAGTTTCAAAAGTTAACTCCAACCTTTTTTAACTTGAAAACAAAAATTTGTGATCACTGGTGGTGCTTTTAAATGTTGAAATGTTTTATTTGCTGTTGTTGAACTGTGCAGGCCCATAAAGAGTTAGTTACTAGAAACCTATTCATTAGTGGAAACTGTTTTGTATAGAATTTTTTTTGTTTTAAAAGAATACTTGACTTCACTTTATTATTTGCTGTCACATTCTTTAGGACAGCATGGCTTGCTAAGGGAATTGGACTAGAGAAAGCTGGATAAAGAGAGAAGGATTTGAGATTGATAAAAAGATTATTAGACACTCTTCTTTAATTAATCTAAGCAAGACGTTACTTTGTCCTTTCTATATCAAACTAGAGTTGATGAAACTGTTTTTAAAGCTTTTTGATTGCTGATTGCTTTGCTTGTTTCAGTGAAAAGTTTCTTGCACTTAAAAAATAGGAAAGGAATTTTTTATGGCCTTCAGATATGACATTTAATCTAGCACAATTCTCTGTTGTCCCCTTACAATGACAGCCCTGAAAAAAGTGCTTTGTGGCTTTTTAAAGCAGTTGTAGAACTTTATCAGATATTATAAAGCTCTTTAACTATCATAACTATGAGCAACAGCATAATTAATAAGAATTAGAATTAATAGCATATATGTAGAACTATCATTTAGAATTTTGTGCATTTTTTTCTTCATAGTCCGATTTATCAAGTATAACAGTACAATTGCCTTTGTCAGCTCAGGTTATTACTAATATTTACTTTCCTTTTTATAAAAAATTTAATTGTTATTTCGAATTGTTTTCTCACACTTGATCGATTCCGTGTTATTCATTTCAATGTTTTTACACAAAACTTGTTGTTTTTTGAAGTACTGATTTCTATTATGTTTGATTATTTTCTCACTATGTTTGGCATCTGTTTTTTGAAAACAATTTAAATTAAAGTCCCTAACTTTACAGTCATTTTAGCTTCTTGTCCTGACAAAGCATGCTTGTAACCGCACCTGAAATGTAGACTGTTTGCTTTAATTTTTAGTTTTTAATAAACTGAAAAGGTTTTTAGCAAAAGTTTTTTGTTTTTACCAGAAGAGCATTAGAATATAATGGTTATATTTTGATAGTATATATTAATGAAATATAAGTTATTGTGAACAATATTTTTTTTATTTTTTTTATTTTCATCTCTATATTTATCCTCCTGACTTGCAGGAAAGCGATGGAGGCGCTATTAGATAGGGTAGGCAATTACCCTGACCTGCTTCCGGAGATGCCAAGATATTGCTGTCCACTAGTAATTTAATAGAGATATGACTGTAATTTAGAACTGCTTGCTAGGACCACCAAGCAGGGGAAACTGCTGTAAAGAGATTTCCCAAGGACACAACAGAATGGCACAAGTGGGTTTTGAACCTAGACCATGTTGATCACAAGCCTGGTGCTTTAACCACTCGACCACACTGCTGACAATAGTGAGCTCTGATCTATTTCCAAATTTATATATGAACAAAACACTTCACTGAAAAGTTTTCTTTGTTAATCTATACAAATCTTGATTTTGAATAAATGGTCACCAGCCACTTGTTCCCTATTATTGCAGAAATGCAACATCATAAGTATTAATTGTCATCTATATTATGACATGGTTTTACAAAAATTGGGTTATACAAAAAAGGATTAGTAGACCAATGATCTTCAATTCTATTCCTGTAATTTATAGCCATCAACATGTAAACTTTGATAAATAAATAAATTTCTTCAATTGTGGTGTTTTTCCACAGTGTAAACCTCCATGACAAATTCCAGCACTAGTTTTTTATGTATGGATATTGGCAATTGGTCTCTGTGACCATGAAATTAATTCAAGTATTAATAACAAAAATTTTGAAAAAAATCTATCTTTTTCATATCATTATTCCCAACTTTCTCACCTGATTGAAATGAACCAAAATGATGTATAATGGAAGTAAATTCTCCAGCAGATTATTGAAAAGTTTGTGAATTTAAACCAGTTTGCTCATGTGGCTGATTCAAATCCTCAGTAATGTTTTTCAAATTTTTTGTTTCTACATAACTTTTATTAGACTCAGCTGTGATCTCAAGATCTTCTTGTAATTTGCTTAGAAAATTAGCTAAATCTATTTTAGATTGGAATATAAAAGTTCTGCATGGTATAAAATAATTGTAACTCCTAACAAAAGTACAGACAGTATATCCTATATGAATAAACTTAACTTAGCATAAATGAGATATAAAAGATACCCACACCTAAAAAATGCTCAATACTTTTACAAAACACAGTAGAAAAGACAAAAAAGTATTGAAAATAAATTCTTACTTATGTTACAATTATTTTAAACCTTGTAATATACTACAAACAAGAAATTTGGGGCTGTGATTTGTAAACAAATACTTAGTACGCCTGTAATAAAATTATGTTTTATGCAGTGAAATTTTGCACTCTTGCACTTTGAGACCTCTAGCTCCCTATCAAATTGCTTGACAAAATGTGTCAAAATACTTTAGGAATAGAAAAAAATATTACAAGACAATGCAGATTGTTGTCAGTGTGTGTCTGATTAAAAAACATTAAGTTGTGACATAATATTTGGGAAATAAAGTACATTTAAAGGCACTGATGAGATATCTTGTCTTTGGTGTAGCAGATACAAAGTTGATACACAAGTTATCTTGTCTCTGACAGCCAACCAGTTACAAGAAGAAATTTTTTAGTTGTTAATTATTTTAAAAAATATTCTTCAGAACAAAACCCTTCTTTTGTTGAATTTGTCCTAGATGAAAATGTAAAGGAAGTTAGAGATAATCCAGAAGTGCTTGCTCTTGAACATGATAAAGTTGCAATAGTAAGTATATTAGGTTGCATTAGTAAGTATATAGGCTAATGATTGAAAGGCTGTCATAGTGCTTGAAATTGTCTAATTTTTTTTGTCTTTCCAACATTTCTACAGCCTTTTGAATTTTGCTTTTCAAATGAAAAAATTAGTTCAGATGGTTTTTTTTGCTCTAGATTTTGTTCCATTTTTTAATAAAAATAATATTAGTAGTATCACAATCATTGTAAAATTAACTGTTCATATGTATTTTGTTGTTTAAACTCTTTAGAACCTCTTCAAGCAGCCTTAAAAAGATTTTAATGAAGCTTTATTACTGCAAAATTTTTTTCATTATCAAAAATCACAATAATATTTCATAGATATCAAATAATATTAATGTTGCTGACTTTTTAATGCTAATATGCTGTCATGAAATGCTATTCAGATATATTTTAATTTTAAGGACGATGAATATGCTTGGAAGCAACATTTAGTTGAGTTTTCTGTAATAAACCCTGAGGGAAAACTTTACAGATTTTGGCTTGATTTTATGTTTTTTGTTGGTTTAATTGCTGGCTTATTTTCTACGTTTATAGCATTTTTTACTACTGTACCAGGAGAGCGTAAGTTTGCCTAATAAATATTTTATTTGCTTATTTGAATACTTTATTTTATACTTATAGTGACTATGTATAATTTAAATTTTTTAAATTTGGCTTTTCTTGATACCAGGTATATTATTAAAATCTTTATTCATGCTCTTCTGGTAAAATCTGAGTTAAATTGCTGTTAATTGAGTTTTTGTTATTGTTTTTACTTTTTAATAAAGAATTAACAGCAATTTAACTCAGATTTTACCAGAAGAGCATGAATAAAGATTTTAAATTTTTTATTTACTGCCTTTTTATTCAAAATACCTGCTTTAATATGTTTCAGAATTAGATGGTCTGCTGATTGTGAATAAAAACCTAATTAATTAAAAAAATTTGTTTGTATTTTTTCTAATAGCTAAATTAAAATATTTTTGTACATTATTAACTTGTTAAGTAAAAGTAATTATACACTATAGCCATGGTGCAGAAACTGTGTCTGCAGAATCCTGTGGGGTTGTCAGAAACTTTTCAGTGGTCTTAAACTACAGGATTGGTTGATATATCTCTGAGCTTGGTGAAAGTTATTGTTAACATTTTTTATTTGTTCAAGTTTTGAGGTGCCATTAGTTCAAAGAAGCAAAAAGAGTCCACTTACTAAAAAAATTTGAGAACCACTTCCCAATTAATTGTTTGTATTACTATTAACGTACAATTAAACAATCAGGTAAAATAGTTCTATGCAATCACAAATTATATACAGTATATGAGTATATTTATGTAATAATCCTGTAATGTTTCACCTTGCCAGTACAGTGCTCAATAACACATGGTTAGAGTTAGTATATTTATTCATACACTACACTTAATGGTTAAAAACACAACAGTCTGTTTCATCTTATAGAATCATCAGGTGGTTACTAGAAAATTAAAAATATAGTTATTTGTGGTAAAAGATAATAGGCATAGTTAAATTAATCAAGTCAATAATACAATTTCTGTGACATCATACAAGAAAAAAATAACTCAAAATATGAGGGGCATTTAAAAAATAGGTGGAATTTTATAATTTTTTTATAATTTATTGATACAATTCAATCAAGATTGATTGTATCAACATAGTCACAACACACAACTTTTCAATGTAGTCTCTATCAAGGTTGATGCACTTCTCCAGGTGGTGCTTCCATTCTTTTATCCCATTTTTGAAGTAATCTGCTGACCATTTTGTGAGCCATGTTTTTGCTGCTTGCTTTGCCTCATTAGTTTCATTAAAATAAATGCCTTTCAAGTGTTCTTTGAGTTTTGGGAATAAAAAAAGTCAGGTGGGGCAAGGTCTGGGCTATAAGGTGGATGTGGCAGCAATTCCCACTGAAATTTGCTCAAAACATCTCTTATGATCCAAGAAGAATCTGCTGGGGCATTGTCGTGATGGAAAAGAATTCCATGATGGAGTTTTTCTGGACGCTTTTCAGCTAATTTTGCTCTCAATTTCCTTAAAACTTCTATGTAATAGGCGCCTGTAACAGTTTTTTTACCTTCTAAAAAATCTACTAGCACAACTCCTTCAGAGTCCCAGAAAACAGTTGCCATTACCTTCTTGACAGACCTCTCAGACTTGAATTTGATTGGGCCAGATGATCCACGTGGGAGCAACTGTTTGGACTGCTATTTTGTTTCAGGATTATACTGGTAGACCCATGTTTCATCTCCTGTGATAATTCGATGAAAAAAGCGGTCTTCATCTGCTTCAATTTTGAGCAAAATTGCTGTTGACAATTCACTTCTGAGATTGAGCTGATTTGGGTGCAACACTTTTGGCACCCATTGCGCCGAAAGCTTGCTGAGGCATAAATCGTCATGCAAAATCGAATGAGCTGAACAAACTGATATGCCCACAGTCTCAGCTATCTGATAAACCGTCAATCGTCGATCTTCTTTGACTAGGTTCCTAACAAAATCAATTTTTTTATTGTTTTTTGAGGTTGTTCGTCTTCCACGACCCTCATCATCTTCAACAGCTTCTGTACCATCTCAAAATCTTTCAATCCACTTGTAAACACAAGTTTTCTTCGGAGCGTCATCTTTATAAACGGTCTGCAGAGCTTGAATGATCTCTATTCCTTTCCAATCAAGCTTTACCAAAAATTTGATGTTGGTTCTTACCTCGAAATCCTTACACTTCATGGGTTAAAAAACTACCTTAAATAAAGTAGCTCTTGACAACTTCGTTTACAAGTGCAAAAAGAGTGATAGAAATTATTCGATCATAAAGAACATGCTTTTTATGGCTAGCATGCTAAAATACGTTTTTTCTTGCTGGCACTCTTGTCACGGGAGAATTCCGCGTATTTTTTGAATGCCCCTTGTATAGTTAATGCAAGTATAAAGGTTTGCTTTCATTTAAAGGTGAGGGAAGGCAAGTTGGTGTATTGTAAAAGATATAAAGAAAAAAGCAAAAAATCTACAAGGCAATGAAAAGAGAAAAATCATATAAGGTGAAAAATAAAGTGAGTAAAAAACAAAGTAAACAATAGTGAGGGATATAAGCAAATTAATTGACAGACAACAAAGTATATAAAAAAAGGGCAATTTCAGCACACAAAACTAAGTAGGTAAATCATTTAATAAAAATTTGTTTTGTGGCAACATTTTTGATTGTTTGTTGAGTGTTGTTAGTTAGTCTGTTGGTAGTAATTTTACTCAAATGGAATAATTGTGGTAAAAATAGAATAAGCATGGTTAAAACTGAAGTAGAATAATTTTAGTAACAATATGATGACACATTGAGATGCACCAGACAATACAGAGCGGCATGCAGTAATGCAGTAAGTTGTTAAAGAAATGAGAATAAGCAGATGATCAGTTCACTCCATTTTAACAAAAGATTTGTACATGCAGAGAGTGTTGGCCAAATTCATTTCCAAGTGCTGACAGAACAACAGAAGAAGCTCCGTGTGGAAATCATGTATAACATGCTGGATTGTGCAAACAATTACCTAGAATTTACAAAGGCTATCATAATTGGTGATGAGACCTGGGTTTATGGTTACAATCCAAAAAGCAAGTTTTAATCTTCACAATGGAAGCATCTGGAATCACTAAGGCCCAAAAAAGCACAACAAGTTTGCAACAATGTGAAAGTGATGCTGACCTGTTTCTTCAATTCCCAGGGCATAGTGCATCACGAATATGTAGCAGAAAGCCAAACAATCAATAAAGAGTACTACTTGGAGGTTTTATGTTGCCTTTGTGATGCTGTGTGAAGAAAGCGGCCAGACATGTGGAACAGGGAAGAACTGGC
Source organism: Diplosoma virens (assembly GCA_963680785.1). Classification (NCBI taxonomy): domain Eukaryota; kingdom Metazoa; phylum Chordata; class Ascidiacea; order Aplousobranchia; family Didemnidae; genus Diplosoma; species Diplosoma virens. Next base: position 36,850,404 of record OY796887.1, on the reverse strand, counting down.
ACCTTCACCATGACAATGCTCCTACTCATTCTGCCCATGTAATCAAAGGTTTTTTGCCCAAAAACAATACAACACTTGTGTGACAGCCTCCTTACTCTCCTGATTTGGCAGCATGTAACTTCTGGCTATTCCCCAAGTTAAAAACTACACTAAAAAGGATGTGATTTTAGTCACATAAGGACATTATATAAAAAAACGATGGCAAAGCTCAGGAGCATTCCAGAGAAGTTCAAGAGGTGTTTCCAAATGTGGTAGAGTGTAGCTGCAGTGCACCAGGTTGCAGTTTGAGTAGAAATATTAAGCAGCTTCTCTTTACGTGGCGTCACTTTACAACAACAACAAACAAACCAATGTTAATGATTGTATTTGGTGATGATGCGTTGTAAAGAGAAGCTGCTTAATATTTCTACTCAAACTGCAACCTGGTGCGCTGCAGCTACAGTAACTGCTTAGAAAAAATGAATTCACAAAAAAGTGTAATTATTTTTGAACAAGTAACTAATTCACTGCCTGGACCAAGTGTGAAACTGGAGAACATCAATATTGAAACAATCAAGTGTGTAAAGAAATTAACACCAAAGGTTCTGCAATTTAAAAGTGAAGAATTGAAGAAGAAATTTGAAAAGAAAATTAAATTAACTAACACCGCAATCAGAAACTTAACACTTGCTATAATTAGCTCTGAAGTTGGTGAAGAGATTCGAGGTGTTTCTGTTTTAGCTAATAAAAGTCTAAATAATGTTAAAGGTTTTCTAGAAGAACTTCAGAGCCTCATAAGAGAATTGGAATATAAAGAATTTGAAGGTAATTATATGGAAAACAGATTTATAATATCAGTAATTATATGGAATTAGAAAACAGATTTGACAAAGCTTTGGAAAAGGCTCAAGCTGCAATGGAGCATCTCACTGCAAAGGCTCAAGGTAATTGTTCAGTCAAGTCTAGAAGATCTGATGCATCCACATGTAGTCACTCTAGTAGATCTACGGAGAGTTTATTGCTAAGAAGAATTACAAAAGTGGAAAAAGCTTTAAAGGCTCAAACAAATCTACAAGAAAGGTCAAAGCAAATTGAAGTTGGTAAAAGGGTAGCTGAATCAGAAGCTGGTGAAAATGCTTGTGATATTTCTCTTTCACCTACGGAGACAGAAGTGGAAAGACAGAGCTGTATTCTGAGTGCATTAGAGGGCCCATCACAAGAAAGACTAGTGAACAATGCTGCACCAGGACGTGGAGTTTTAGAATCTTTCCACTGTCAACCAAGTTGGGCTCCCAACTTTCCAAGTGCATTTTGTTGAATACCTGATGTCAAAATTGAACCTTTTGGTGGAAATGTGGTTAAATTCCCCACTTGGGAAATTGCATTTAATGCATTGATTGAAAGTCAACTGATTTCAATTGAATTAAAAATTAATTTGTTAAGTCAGCACTTGTGTGGCAAAGCAAAGTCTCTAGTCCTTGGTCTGCTCTCCAACCACACTGAATCTTCATATCAAGTCGCAAGAAATCAACTGAAGCAAAGGTATGGCAACCCTACAATAATCAGTCAAGCATTCCTTGATAAGTTGCATGAATAACCTCCGATAAAATCTCATCAAGCAGAAGAGTTGCTTAAGTTTTCTGATCTATTAGTACGTACAAATATCAAAAATTAAAAAAAAACGTTAGTGGTTTAGGTATTCTAGATTTTCTCCAAGAAACAAAGATTATTCTATTTATTTATTTATTTATTTTATTTATTTTCATTTTTACTCACAATCAACTTGAAATTAATCATAGTGCATGTAGAAATAAAGATTGTGAATAAGGAAACAGCGACTAAACGAAGTACGTTATTCTTTCAAAATTGCCTACCTACATTGAAAATGAGTGGAGAAATTCTGTTTGCATATGGAGAGAACTAAACAACTCCTATTCCTATCCCTCATTTGAATATTTTGTACAGTTTATAGAAAGGAGAGCGACAAGATTATCTCATTGAGCTACAACCTGGTGTGCTGCAACTACACAGAGGCATTGAGAAAAGTGTTTGCACTTGCAAGGGGAGTATTTTGAAGGAGATTGAATAAAATTTGATATTCATTGTGGTGTGTCTTTATGCCCAAAGGTCAAATACTTTTTGGACAGACCTCATAGAAGTGAATTTTAAATTCGGTTTTGCTACAACTATATTAATTATTGGCAACACCATGTGATGTTAAGGTGGCTTTATGGATAATGGAGCTTTAGTGGCACGGTCCCATCATTGGACAACTGGCTTTAGCGCTCCAGTTACAAGGTGGCATGGTATTGGCAGGCTTGATTCTGTGAGCAAGAAGCACTTTGTTGTGCCTGAACATTGCAGCTGTTATATTGGGCATGCAAGTATAGCTCACTTTGACATTATTTTTTTGCAGATGTTATACAATGATAAAAAGGAAAGTGTTTGGCAAGCAAAGAAAAACCTTGCTATTGTTACTCTTTACATGCTTGCTGCAGGGTGGGTTAAATCATACTATGTTCTGCTTTCTGGCTTTCCTCTTATGGGGATTTAGTATGCTGATTTACTGCAACTCACCAAAATGTCTGCTTCTTCATACTTTGGGATAGCTTTGGTCAATTCCTTCTGGTTGCACAAGAGTAGAGAAAGGTGATTAGTGAGCATCAATGGAAGTTGTTTTTTTATGGTGGGTGAGTAGTTTGAATGTTGGTGGATGTAGAGTGGTTGGTCATTAGGCTTGCAGTACGGTCAATATTTCCCAATTTCATGTTGAAGGCAGGGCTGGGGAGCCGGAGCTGGAGCGCGGATCCATGGAGCCAGCCAATTTTGGAGGAGCCAGAGCCGGAGCTGGAGCCTTTTTAAATATTTCTGCGGAGCCGGAGCCGGAGCTGGAGCCACAAAAATTTTATTAGCTCCGGCTCCAGTAATGGAATGTTGTTGAAATCGGCATCGGAGTCAAAAAAAAAATTGGCATCATCCCATCACTAATTTAAACACTCAATGATTAAGAGTAAATAAATATCAAAATTTAATATGACTAAAACATAATGTAGTCGTGAGAATTGAATAACTTAAATTTTTTATTTGGTTCAATTTTCGCACGATTGTTACGTCGTAAATTTATCTCTTAAAATTGTAGAATGAAGATTTGGCTGACTCAATCTTTTCTATTGCCTTAATGTTTCGTCACAAACGTTCTCGCTTATTACCTCGTGCATTAAATCTCTTGCGAGTTTTTGTTTCGCGCACATGTGCTTCTAAAGTTTTCCACTAAAGAGATGAAGTTTAGCTGTTTGTCAGTTCGGAGTTTGCAATTAGTTACGATTTAACCTTTTCATAGTTTAGATAACGCCACAATTCATTTTCATTTAGTTATATTTCTAGGTACTGGCTTTCAGATTTGATTAATATAATTGTAAAGATCAGAAGTCGTGATTTTGTTCGATTAAAAGAATTCGAATAGAATCAGGTTATTTGAATAAAATCAAAGTCAAATTTAAATAAAATCAAAGTCAGTCTAACACATAATGAGCTTCGATATTTAGGCTATTTATCTTCATGGGTTGTTTTAAAAAAAGCCGTATTACTTCATTGCATCCAATAGCGACAACTTTTTGAACCTCGAGTTACCTTGAGTTTCCAAATAAATTTTTCTCAGGCATTTTATGCTTTTGATATATTAATGTAAATCATTATGACAGCATGCATATGGGTTAGCATTATATAATTAAAGTGGCAGTATGGTTAGAAAAGATTTATAAGCTGTTGTGTTTCTGTCAATTAAGTACAGAAAGGAAGTACATTTGACTTGTATGTCAGGAATGTTAATTATTTTTGCTCATCTCATATTTATTTTTTCAGTCTCAGTAAGTTACATTTAAAATGGCTAAAGTAAAGCAATCAGCAGTCTTCAAATACTTTTCCAAAAGTGATACTACAAAATATTTTATTTGTCAAGTAAAAGTAGGTGAAGGCATTTGCAATGCCAAAATCGGTGAAAAAACTTTCAACTTGAAAAGACATCTAGAACGAAATCATCCAGAAATTTACAAGGAAGTGGATGGCCAGGACAGAGAAAATAACATTTTAAGGTCTAAAAATCAATCTTTACAAAATAGCAGTAACCCAGTAGAAACAATTGCCAAATTTTTTCAAAATAAAAAAGTTACTGTATCAATGACCAAGGATAAATTTAAACAGCGTATCATTGAAATGGTAGTAGAAAATGGGATTCCACTGACTTTCTTTTCTTCAAAAGGATTTCTAGGATTGAATGGAGAATTGGCAGGAAAACTGGGACTGTCCCTGGAAAGGCATGAAATTAGAAAGATGGTGATAACAGCAGCAATAGATTGAAAACATGCATTGAAAGAAGAACTAAGTGACAAATTTGTTTTTCTCAAAATGGATGGCTGCACAAGACACAGGGTTAGCTATCTTGCCATAAACGTGCAGTTCATCAACTCCAAAAACATGGTAGACATTAAAACACTAGCAGTGTGTGATACCCAAGCACAACACAGCAGTGAATTACTGCGGGACACACTTGAAACTGTTCTCAAAGAATTTAATCTAAAAAAACAGCAGGTTTTGGCCATTGTTACTGACAATGCTTCAAACATGGCAAGATCAGTGGAAAAATTCAACGAAGTGGATGTTTTACCAGAAGTTGAAGCTGATGAGGACAGCAGTGCTTTGGATGAAGTGTTTGACAGTGCTTTGTCACGAATGGTGGGTTTTTCGTCAACGACTCATATGCGATGTGCAGTGCATACACTACAATTAGCTATTCGTGATGGTCTTAAGGAAAAACATGTGAATAGACTTGTCAGTAAAGTTCGTCACGTTGCTATAACAGCCAGGACACCGAAGATTGATGCCATTCTGAAGCGAAAAATAAAAAAAGGTGCAATCATCGACCAAGCAACAAGATGGGGTAGTACCTACCTTATGTTCCAGCGATTATTAGAATTAAAGGAATGTTTACTGGATTTGGCACACCCTGATCTCACGCTGACAGATTATCAATGGAACGAAGTCAAGCAATTAGAAGAATTGCTGCGGCACCCTTTCCTTGCAACAAAACAAATGCAATCTACACATTTAACACCAGGCTCTTTCTACAAAGAATGGAAAACACTAATTTTCAAGCTTTCGCATGTTGGTGGCAAGGTAGCTGATGCAATCAAAGCATCTATGCAACATAGGGAGACAAAACTTATGAATAATGATGTGCTTTTGTCGGCTATATATGTTGATCCTAAATACAGAATAACCTTAAATAAAGATCAACTAGAAAGAGGAAAACGTGCATTGGTTAATATAGCTATTAACATGCATAATTTCTCTAAAAGAAATGAAACGTGTGAAAATACTACATCTCTACCATCCGTGAGAGAAACATCTTCAACAACTTCTCTCTCTGATGATGAATTGGATTTTGAAAAGCAGCTGGATATGCAGGCTAAGAGGCAGCGGTTTGAAAAAGAAATTTCAGATGAACCAAATTTGGATGCTGCTTTTAGAGAATGCTTTGAAAAAGCACTAGTTGAAATGGAAAAGATCGACCGATCATCTAAACTGACTGTTCTCCAAGCCATTGAGCGTTATCCACAAATTGTTCAGAAGGTTGCTTACACTGTTACTGCTCTGCCACCTACGCAAGTTAGTGTGGAACGATTGTTTTCCGCTTTGCATCTTATTAGATCTGATCTCCGTGCTTCAATGAAGGAAGACTTGATTGAAGCGATTTTGTTTTTGAGATCGAATTATTTGCATTGAACTATCAATTTTCTGATTTTACTATAACAACACTTAAATTTAAAATGATTTTTCTTGTTCAAATCGTTTCTTTACATTTTCGTTGCGATAATTGGTGATTATTTTTTATTGCTTTCTGTCAGATACTGTAAAAGGGTAACAAAAAGTCAGCGACACCAAGTGTTTTTTATTCAGCTAATAAGAAGCTTTTGAAGAGTAAAATTAATAGTTTATGGCAAAAAAAATTTAAACACTAAATGATAAACTACTTGTTTATTAAAGAGCTGGAGAGCCGGAGCCGGAGCTGGGGAGCCGGAGCCAGAGCTAGTGGATTAAGCGCTTGATAGCTCCGGAGCTGGAGCCAGAGCTAGTGAATGAGTACTTGATAGCTCCGGAGCCGGAGCCGGAGCTAGTGCTCTTCTACAGCGGCTCCCCAGCCCTGGTTGAAGGTAACATCAAGGAAATTGGTTTGGACAAGATTGGATTTAGCTGTGATGTTTAAGCTGTGCTGGTGGAATAGCTTGATAATCCTTTTTTTACATGCTCTGAGGTAGAATGGCCAAAGTGTCATCCCTATAAAGATTGTTTTCTATGATGACCAAACCATCATCTCTATAAAGATTGATGTTCTTGACTCTTACAAGATGAGATAATTAGTGGAGAATAAATCAGCCAGCAAACTTGCACACTTTGGCTCCATCATAGGAACCCTTTTTATACTTTTTTGATTGATCCTGAGCTAGCAAGGTGTGTTTGGAAGTTTTGAAAAGAATTTACAAAAACCTTGAGGCAGTTTTTTGTCTGATTTTTTTTTTTTTATCAAGCATTATCAACCACCAATAACTTGGAGATATTGTAGTCAGCAATTGCTTGGTAAACACAAAGTATGCCTTGTGAGTAGTGACCAAGATATCTCTGACTTGCTCCACAAAAACATGCAGTAAACAAACACTCAATGCCTGTAGTGTTTGGTGCTATATGGAACTGCAATGGCCAATGTTGTACCTTGCTGGTTTGGCTGCTCTTGCATAACATTATTGCATCCACTCCACTCCCATAACTTTAATGCTCATCCAAAAGCATCGAGTTACTTATGCTCTTTGATTATAATTATTCTTAGTTTGATATAGCAAAAAAGTGGTGTGCACCATGTCTATTTCTCAATATACAGTGAGAATTACAAATGTATGAGATGTGACAAAAAAAAAAAAAAAAAAATGGACTGTATCAACTATGCTTTTGGCACAATGCCAATTGGCAAGCCACTTGCTTGCCATGAAACACAACTTCTTAGCTCTATTATGTTGCAATTTTGTATGTTAATCTATTTTTGTGTTTCAGGCTTTTATGTAACATAGTGTTGGTAGCCTTTGTAGCAATTTTGTTACTTTGTGTTGCATTTGTTTGTACTCTGTGTTGTTGGTTGTTATGAAACTATTAGTAGCTAAGAATGGAACAATGAATGAAGTTGAAGTTTTTGGTGAAACTGAGGAAGACCCCAACTGAGTGTTTAAACTTCTTAAAAGAGGTTTATGGTAAAGATTTCATGTCAAAGATGCAAATCTTTGAATGGCACAAACGTTTTGAGAAAGGCTGCAAGGAAGTGGAGAATGATCCCAAGACAGGGCAACCTTCCACAATGAGGACGGATGAAAACATCACTAGAATAAAGCAGCTGGTGTGAAGTGATTGCAGGTTGACAGTATGAATGATATCAGATGAACTGAGCCTAAACAAAAAATCAGTGCAGACAATCTTGCTGCATGATCTGGATGTGCCAAAGGTATATGCCAAAATAATGCTCAAGATTTTGTTGGAAGACCAGAAGCAGAACCGAGCCAAATTTTGTGAAGACATGCTGGAGAAAATTAAAGACGATTCAGATATTTTTAGGCAAATCATCACAGGAGATGAAACTTGGGTTTTTCAATACAATCCTGAAACAAAGAGGCAAAGCATGCAGTGGAAGAGCATAGAATCACCCAGACCCAAGAAGACATGCATATCAAAATTAAAAATCAAGGTCATGCTGATTGTTTTCAATCAAAAGGATATGGTTCATCATTAATTAGTGTCTGATGGTGAAACAGTAAATCAGCACTTCTACCAGCAGGTTCTCATTTGCCTCCATAAGTGAGTTCAATGCAACAGGTGGGAACTGTGGAATGACAAGTCATGGCTTCTCCACTATGACAACACACCCACACACAAGGCAATTACTGTGAGGCAGCTCTTGGTCAAATAACAGCTCTTGAAGAAATCAAGGTCTCAGTGATGAGGAAGCTGAAGAGAATCCAAGAAGAGGATTTTACCAAGTGCTGCTGTGGGTGGCAGCATTGAATGCAAAAGTGTATTGACTTGGAAGGGAAGTACTTTGAAGGAGACATTTCATAAATTATCAAAATATGTTGTATTAAGATTTTTATAATAGTCCGGTTTTTTTTTGTCATGCCTCGTGTGTTTAATACAAGTTGGTGGGACAAATCTGAATGCAAGTTTGATAAATTTAATGGAAATAGTTGTTTGTTATATAGACTATAGCTAATGGCTACATCAGTATGTCAAAAAGTAAACATGTCAGCTTATATGTAATTTGTATTAATATTTGTTTAAATTTACTTACCATTCCTCACTTTATTAGTCACTTTTATAGCTTATTTTGTACTAAAATGTCTCAAATAACAATTTAAGTAACAATAAAATATAAAAATTAAAAAAAACAATTAAAACCCCAAAAAACTCAGAATTTTGCCATTTCTGGTTTTTCCCACAATTCTTTTATTTTTTACCACAATTATTTCATTTGAGTAAGATAACTACTGAGAAACCAACCAACAACATTCAAAAAATAATCCAAAATGTCACCACAAAAACAAATTTTAATTAAATGATTTACCTACTTAGTTTTGTATGCTGAAATTGCTCTTTTCTTTATGTACTTTCTTGTCTGTCAACTAATCTGCTTATATCTCTCACTATCATCACACTGTTTTTTACTCACTTTACTTTTTTGCCTTAAACAATTTTTCTCTTTTTATTGTTTTATAGATTTTTTCCTTTTTTTTATCTTTTACGACACACACTTTTCCTAACTCACCTTTCCTCACCTTTAAATGAAAGCAAACCTCTATACTTACATTTACTATATTTTAAATTATTTTTTTCTTGTATGATGTCACAGGAATTGTATTATTTGCTTAATTAATTTAACTACATATTATTTATTTTTCACATATTATAACAAGTGCTTCAGACTGCAGAGCAAGATAAGGAAAAACGTTCATCTTACTTGCAGTAAGGCCTTCAATGTTCAGCTGAAAAATAATGGGTCTTCAGAACTTTTTGGCAATGTGCCCTGAATAAGGCAGTTTTTTTCAGGCATTGCCCTGTCCTGAAAAGGATGTTTGCCAATTAGCAGAACCACACTGAACATCAGAATGGGTGGATACTCTTCTGTTTCAGCAGGTTTGGTTTTGGTCTGTTTTGTTGGAGAACAATAACTGGCATAATCACATCCTAAGCTACAAGAAAGCACCTGCCATCCGAGACCTAAAAGTCTACAACAATTATAGACTTTTACTGTTCTGTCCAACCCCTACTTATCTTGGGGTAAAACTGCACAGATTGCTTGCATTTCATCATCATCTATTGGCATTGTGCAAAAAACTATCCTTGTGTATCACACTTCTGAGGCGACTTGTAGGCTCAGGACGGGGTGCTGGTGCCAAAACACTACACACAGCTGCCCTATCTCTGTCTACTCAAAAGTTGAGTACTGCACACCAGCCTGGTGTTGCAGCACTCATATTTGCCTCATACACGTTGTCCGGAATGACACCTTGTGCATAGTCACTGGATGTTTGTGTCCTACTCCAACAAACTACTTACCAATACTTTCAGGCATCCAACCAGCTAGACTTTGCCAACTGGGTGTGACACTCTCCTTGGCTTACCATGGATTTCTAGACCCTAATCATATTTTTTATGATCTTAGGTGGGTCCTCGAATGCTTGCCAAGAGAGACTAAGATCTAGACACCCATTTGTGCCAGTTGCATGGAATTTATTAAACAATTTTGCCGAACTTGGCACCTGTGCTTCTGAGTGGACAAACCATAATCAGAATGTGGAATACTGTGAGAATACTTTCAGGCTCTGTGTTTTTATGGCCAGGACCAGTGCCATGCCTGTTGAGATGAGCTTGCCCTAAACAGCTTAGGTTAACCTCAATTGCCTGCAGACTAATGTTGGGCAATTCCATTTATTCATACACAAATAAGGTCCTGCTCCTTCACTGACTTGTGAGTGTGGTGCTGCTAAACAAACTGCAGACCATGTTGTAATATCATGCCTCATACATTGGGCACCACATGGAGCACAAGGTCTGACAGTTTTGGATGACAAAACTCGATGCTTGCTTAACAACATCACTGCCAGCATCTGAACCAGGCAGTACAGCAGCTTGGGGTAATGAAAGGATAAACACTCAGCCCCAGTCCTGTTTGTGTCTGACCTGGAATGGATGCCCTTCCAAATGATGATGACAGCATGTATTGTCTTTTACAACAGGGGTTTGCAAATAGTGGGTGATGACCCAAATTTGGCTCACAAGACCTTCCATTCTGGGTCATGAAATAATTCAAACTATGTAAACCTACTCTAAATATAAGCTTCACATCAGTGTAATAATAACGAACTTGACCATTCTAAACCTATAATTATTATTGCATTGTTACATAATCGAGCAGAACATGTGTTAAATAGTCATCAGGCAATCATGTTGTTTTGTTACTGTTGCACAATGCGAGATTAGCAGCTGTGTGAAATTGTTTGATATTCTATATATTTTTTACAAGCCCCCCTTGATTTTAGAGGCACCCCCTTGAAAATACTGTATATAGTTTCATTTTGCTGTATATTTTTTTTACAGATCACCATGGGAGAAAAATTGCGAAATATGAGATCAAAGCCTTTTTTTTTTTTTTTTTTTTTTTTTTTTATAGAAAACAACAATTTTTTGAAATCCTTGCCTCGGGCCCCTAACTTTAAATATCTGTCACTGAATAGTAGCCTTAAAATTTCTAACTAATTGAAAATATTTTTCATTTAATACTACCACTCACAAAAAGTGTGGGTCGACAAGAATTTAAGTCAAGATTTTTTGGGTTGCATCAAAAAGTATTTGCTGACCTTTGTTTTACAACAAACAAATATATTTTTAATTTTCTAGTAACCACCTTATGATTCTTTAAGATGAAACAGACTGTTGTGGTTTTAACCATTAAGTGCAATCAATCAATCAATCAATCAATCTTTGTTTATTTATTGTAGACAAAGTGGAAATATATCCATACAACACTACATTTCAAAAATATAATAATAATCAATAATTTCCAACAATTCTACAATAGGGTTGCAGCGAAAGACTAAAAAACAGTCATCGGGTCAGCCACAACCCAGTGCATAAGTTGAAATGTTGTTCAGTTTGTCAATAAACAAGAAATAAATAAAAAAAAACATGAAACAAAACAAATAAAAAAGAATACCTGCATCTGACACTAAGATTGTAGTTGAGAAAAAAAATAAAATAAAATAAATGTATACTATAAAAATTAAAGAGAAGAGAAAAATAAATAAATAAACAGTCATGCATTAGGTAATTCATACAAATCAAATAGATAGTTTTTATATATTTTTTTAAAAGATATGTAAGATAAACATTAATTTCCTGAGGAATTTCTGACCATAATTTAATGCCAAAATATTGAAGTGACTTTTTCCCATAATTTGTTTGATATCTTGGAAGAAAATATTTGCTTTTTTGCTTGCTACGAGTATCATATGCATGTATACAATCAAGGTTAGTGAAATATTTTTTAAAAGAAACAGGCAAAAGGTTATTTTCAAACCGGTACATAAATTTAACATATTCTAATTTAATTAAGTCTGATAGTTTTAAAACATGAAAGTTGACATATAAATTTCCAATAATGTTCTTTTGTGACAAAATAAACTAGCTCTTATAATTTTGTTTTGCATTATTTCTAAAGGATGAAGAGTAACGTTATTAGCTCTCCCCCAGTTAATTAAAGAATATTGAAGATGTGATTGTACTAATAAAAAATATACAATTCTTAATGTATTTAGTGGAACGTAGTGCCACAATTTATAAAAAATACCACATACTCTTGACAGCTTGCTGCATAAACTAGATACATGAGCCTTCCAATTTAGTTTATTGTCAAGTAAAACTCCAAGGTATTTCACATATTGAACACGTTTAATATCAACATTATTGAGACTAATTTTGAAAGATTAAGGTTTTATGCATTATGCATTAGCATGTACGAAGTTTTGGAGTAATTTACGGATAATTTATTACATTTCATCCAGTTGTTAATTTTTTTTAATTCCTTATTTATTTCAGTTTGCAGGGTAGTTATGTTTTCATTTGAAAGGTGAAGATTTGTATCATCAGCAAATAATGTTGTGTGGCATTTTGTTACATTCGGCAAATCATTAATATATATTAAGAACATCAATGGACCTAAACAAGACCCCTGTGGAACTCCACATTGAATAGTTTTAAATCCTGAAATTACTGTTCCAATTTTTGTGCATTGCATTCTGTTTGTTAAATATGATTGTAACATTTTACCCATTTTTCCACGAAATCCATATCTATAGAGTTTCCCAATCAATATATTGTGATCAACTGTATCAAATGCTTTACTTAAGTCTAAAAAAATTGAACATGTATGCTTATTATCATTTAGGTTTTTAAGTAGTTGTTCATATATAGAGGTAACAGCTAGTTCAGTTGAATGATTAGTTAAAAAACCAAATTGGCATGGACTTAAGATATTGTATTTTGTTAAATAGTTCATCATTCGTTTATATATAATTTTTTCAAATATTTTGGAAAGAGTAGGCAGTAGTGAAATAGGCCTGAAATCTGAAAAGGAAGTAGGAGAGTTAATTTTTGGGATTGGTATTATTTGTGTTTGCTTAAATCTGGAAAAATCTGGAAAAATTTCTTTCTCAATACATTTCTTAAATAATTTTACAAGTATAGGGGTAATCAGTGATTTTGATATTTTGAGAAACTTAGTACTAATGCCATGCAATCCAGGAGCAGCTCTAGTTTTTAGACAGCTTATGCTATCCATCACTTCTGTTTCTTCGATGTCAGTCATTACAAAACTTGTTAATAAAGTTGTGTTGATTGTGTGGGTGTATGAAGTATCCACATGTGGTATTTTAGCAGCCATTCTTTTACCTATGTTTGTAAAATGGTCATTTATTTCATCAACAAATTCTACAGTATTTGTTTTATAAAGTTTTCCATCAATCAAAATTTTTTTAGGAATACCATTATGAGATGATTTATTTGTTTTGGATATTAAAATATTAATTATTTTCCATGTTTCTAATTTATCATTATTGCATTCATTAAATAGATTGTTATAATATCGTTGTTTTGAAATTTGTTTCAAATGTGTCAGCTTATTACAAAAAGATTTGTACAATGAAACTTTACTAATATCTCCATGTTTGTAACAGGCCCTAAATAATCTATTTTTTGTTTTAGTGGAAGTATATATGCCTTTTGTAATCCAAGGTTTCTTTGAAAGTTTTTTTTCTCTTCTAGATAGTTGCTTTACTGGTGCATGTTGATTCAGTAATTTAAAAAAAAAGAAATGAAATTTTGGAAGTTATTTTCAATATCATTGTCTATTAATCTATTTTCTTCAATTTGGTGAAGTTTGCTGTTTAGATCATCCAGAAATAGCTCCGGGTTAAAATTTCTCATGCATCTAGTATATGCAGCAATGTCATTTGAAATAATACTTTTACAATTTTTTATCATAACAAACACAGGCAAATGATCAGATATATCATACAAACAAATACCACACTCCTTACCATTTGAAATGTTGTTTGTATAAATATGATCCAATAACGAGGGTTTACTATTAAAAGAAAATCTATTTGGGTTATTAATTAAAGAATTACATCCATTAGACAGTAATGTTTCTATATAAGTAGCAACTCTTTTATTAGAACTGCTTGATAGTAAATTTATATTAATATCACCACAAATAATATATTCACATTTTGCATTTTCAAAATTTAATAATGTAGTGGTAAGACATTTTTGGAATTCTTGAAAATTGTAATTTGGGTGTCTATATATTACCCCAACAATAATTTTTTTTCCAGTTTTTTTTCAACTTCCACCCATAAATTTTCACAACCAGTTATATTAAAATTGATGTTTTCTTTTACACAAACATTGACATCCTTTTTTAGATACATAGCCACACCACCAGCATTTGTGGAGGAGTCGTTATGTATAATATTATAATCATTAAGAGAAACATTATCACTACATGTATTTTTAATATGTGATTCTGAAATTGCTATAATATCAGGAAGAAAATTTATTTCATAAAAAAATTCTTCAATTTTTTCTTTAATTTTTCTTAGACTTCTTAAGTTAAAATGAAAAATGCTTAGGTCAGTTTTTGTGCTTTCAGCAAATATCTTTTCCATTTCTCCCACATTATAATATTTGGTATTATCAGCATCATCAAATATTTTTGCACATCTATAATTATTTTCAGAAATAAGGTCAAATGGTATCTGATTGTTTGGTTTTGTTAACATTAAATCAATTACTTCCATATTTTGTAAAGATTGAAAAGGCAAAATTAAATCTACACATAATTTACAGTAATAGCAATCATTAGAATGAGAATAATTTTCATATTGTTTAATAGTTAGCTTAGAGGATTTTAAATGAATCCATTTATTACAAACAGCACAGCAAGTACATTTATGACTAATTTTACAAACTTTTTGACAAATTACACAGATTTTTTCTAATTCATCCATGTAATCTTTTTCTTTTTTTTTTTTTTTTTTGATGGAATTCAACTTGATTATGGCAAATTGTGTATATCTTCAAGTGATGAAATTTTGATGCGATCACTTGTACTGTTTTTTCTCAAGTATATTTCACCATTATTGGACCAAATATATTGGTATTTTAATTTGATTCTTTTTTTATAGGCCAGTGAAAAAAGCTTTTTTCTTTTTGGTGTTAGGTTTTCATTGATAAACAATTTCGTCATCCCAATGATTCCAAAGTCATGAACTCCAATTAAATTTCTTCTTTTATAGTAAATTTTATTTTTAATGTCTCTGTTAGTAAAGCAAACTATTATTGGTGGATGTTTATTTTTGGATGCTGGCAGTTGATGAGAGGTTGAGATGTCAGAGTCTATTATTTGAACATTTATTTTTTTAGCCATTTCTTTAATTATGAAGTTGGTGTTTTCATTAATTTGCTCTGGTATTCCATGGAATTCCAAATTTTCTCTTCAATTATATTGATCTAGTTCATCTCTAAGAGTATCTTGAACTTTTGCTTTTCCAAATGTATAATTTTCTCATTTAAGTGATTTATTTTATTTAAGAAGTCCTGCTGTTTTATTTCCTCAACTGTGATTTTTAAATTTTCAAATTCAGAACTAAGAAATTTTTGACTTTTTATTATTTCATCCATTGTTTTTTCTTGTCTATCAAGCTTATGGTAAACTTTTTCCATAGCCTCATGAATAGAGGTTTTTAAATGTTGTTTGAGGTTCTGTTCTATCTCTTTAATCATGTTGGTAATTTCTTTTGAAGCAGGCATTATCAACAAAATATATTACAAAATTATTCAAATACAACAAACTTATACAAATATAACCTTATTCAAATAGAATTATGCAATGTATGACTGTTAGTAAATATATGTATATAACCCAGTAATGTTTTACTTGCTGATACAGTTCTTAATAGCACATGGTTTGGGCTAGTATATTTATATTTATTTAAACACTACACTTTAATAGTTCAAAGCACAACAATCTGTTTTTATCTTATCAAATTGTCAGGTGGTTACTTATTTGAATAGACTTTATTTGAATATGTTACCACCATTAAACAAGCTAAACAGTTCCATTTTCATATCTGACAATGCAGGGTCTGAATGGTGTTATAAAAATGAAAATATGAATGCAATTGGTTGTAGGAGAGACAAAAGCATGAAAGAAAAAAAGAATATCAATGAGGCTTTAAAAAAGAAAATAACATTAGAAACAATTAAAAGTTTTAATCTTTTCCAACCTTATTTCTTTCTTATTCATGACATTATCCTTTCAAGCCTTGTTGGTTTCCTTTTTTGCTTTCATGCTTTTTGTCGTACATTTTCCTACAACCAATTTCATGATCATATTTTTATACTATTATTTAAACCTTGAAGTGTCAGATATCAGAAGTGTCGGTAGCATGGTTGTGTGGTTAGAGTGCCATAATTGTGATCAACATGATCTTATTCAAAATGTACTCATGCCATTCTGTTAAGTTTTTGGGAAAGACACTTTATGGCACTTTCTCCTGGTTGGTGGTCTCCACAAGCAGTTCTAAATGTCGGTCATATCTCTATCAAATTTCAAGCGGAAAGCAATATCTTGGTATCTCCAAAAGCAGGTCAGCATAATTGCTTACTCTATGCACTAGCGTTTCCTTTGCTTTCTTGTAAGGCAGGAAGACAAATACAGAGATAAAATGAAATAAATATACATGAAGATAAAAATGTTTAGCTTGTGACCTATTGGCTACATAATCATTTATTTTTATTTAAAAGAACCTCTTGCTTTAGCTAATTATACTGTAAGCAGTTTTTATTCATATTTCAAATTTTCATTGTCTTATTAATGAAATTTAATTATTTCATCTGTGTTTAGAGCCACCTCCTGATGAATTGTAAAGGTGAAACAAGCTGTAAAATTATATATATATATATTTTTATTATTTAATTTAATTTAAGTTCACTTACTTTGTTGATTTAATTAGTTTGCTTTTTTTGTAAGCTTTTTTAACTATTTAAGTGATTTACAGAAACTATATATACCTATACTGGCAATGATGATCTATTTGGTAGAACTATATTGGATATGGCCACAGACACTTGTAATGCAACTCAAAATGATATATATTTTAAATGCCCTCCTTGGCCTTTCAATGACACTGTAGAATGTATAAGAAGTTCTGGTGGTTCATTTGCTTGGAGAGTGATAGGAAATGCTACTGAAGGCTATCAGTAAGTTTTTGATCCTTATCATATTATCCTTTAAACCAAAATATTTTTATTAATTACTGGACATTGGTATAAATGAAGGAATGTGAAATGTAGAGCAACCATTAAGACATTAGTTCATATTGCTGTCAAAGATGCCAAGATATTACTGATAAGTTGAAAATTTTAGATTTTTAGTTATTTTAAGGAGCAATAGGAGGAGTGTAATTTTAAATGTTTGTTAAGACTGCCTTATAGAGAAAAGTTTATAAAAGTTTTTCAACATCATTAAAGTATGCTTAGTAAATCAATAGATATACAAAATCACTTTCAACTGTAGCTATAGTTATATTAAAAAAAACAGAAAAAAAATTTGAAACTAGGATTAAAGAATCCAATTCTATAAAGAGATACTGTATAGATGTTTCAAAATTTTAATTGAAACTCTTGTAATTTAATTCAAAAATTGCTAGATATCAAAGATTAAAGCCATGTTAATGCAAAATTTAATACTTTGTGAAATATTCATAAAAGTTATAGTCCTTTTTTATACTTAATTGATTGTTTTATATTTCTTTTGTCTTGTAAGAATATTTTAGGTGCAATTAATTTTTTTGCTTAGAGTCAATTAAGTCAGTACCTTAAACATCAGCAATGTAAATAAATGTACTTTTGTTCACTTTATGTTTTATATTTAAGTCACTGCAATGTTCCAACATTAGCATAAGAGGATGGCTAAAATGGTTTTTATTCAGATTACAGCATTATCCTCATTACATTAAAATCTTCATTTTGAAACAAATCTTTCAAGAAATCATGGGAATATGCCAAAAATGTTTTAATTTACTTATTTTGTTGAGTTATAAAAAGCGTACTCGTATAACCAGATTCTTCAAAAAAAAAAAAAAAATCTTTGAAACATGCTTCAAAAGTATGGCATTAATAGCCAGTTACTGCTAGCCATCAAGTTATTGTACAATCAGCCAGATGCTTTTGGGTAAATAGTTAAAAATAAAAATTTTTTTCTTGTTCTTGATCTTTAGTCTTGCTGCATTTTGTAATATTTTTATAATATGTTTGAACTGGATTGATAACCACAGTTAATCTGATAAATGTGTCCAAATCTGAAGTTTCAAAATTAAATTTCTACTTTTTGCAGATGGTATAATTTTTCTTACTGAGTCTGAATCTGGCCACAAGTATGCAGTAAATGGTTTTGCAGCCGCATGTAATACTGCTGATATAAAATATTAGCAACTAAGAGTAAAGAACTGTTCAGTGTTCATTACAAGTGCATAGAGTGCCAATAAAACAGATGAAGAAGTTAAATTACTGGTTTTACATTCAAAGTAAGAGAAAACTAGATAAAAAATATAGACAATCAAACTAGCAAAGCAGTGAGGTAATTTCAGTTGTCATAAAATAAAAATTGTCCAAAAAAGAAAAACTTTTTATGTTGATCTATTTTTGTCTCAAATTTCATTTATGATTAATTGGTCATGAGCTGTGGGTAGTGATCTAAAGTGTATAATTGCACATTAAAGTTTTCCAAGTGCATTATTTTTAAATTTTTTATTGATAATTGAAGTTGCTTTTGACTAAGTTTATAATCCTGAGATGAAACAAATTTTTAATGTCAAGCTCTGCTTTCCTTCAATTAAAAGATTTTAGCTCAGTTGGTTTAGTCAGATAAACAAAATGTCTTTCTAACAAGCTTTATTTACCAAAGCAAGTGAAAAAGAGGTTATCAAAACTTGTTAATTGAAACATATTTGTTTCATTTAGGTAAAATCCCAAGCAATTTCAACTAAATTAAACAAAAAAAAAAATAAGAAATTGTGATATGTGGCAACTTAATCTTGAACTGCTGCTTCTTTGACTCTAATGAACCAAGCAGGTGAAAAAATTACGTCTTAACTATTTTCTACAAAGGTTTTATATGAATTATAGCTCACAAAAAATACTTTATATAAATATCTTTGTTTTTAGAGTTCGTCTTCCTGCAAGATATGACATTAGTAACACTGTTTATGGATCAAACACTGATGAAAGCCAAGTTTATTTTTTGATTTCATTGTTGTTGATTGATGTTCCTTGTTATTTAAATATTATTTTAAATTTTCGCCTGGGTGTTATTAAAGAACATGGTAGGTTTTTTTTTTTTATTAGTACTTGTTTATTTTAAATTCATTCTTAAAAACCTTCATGATCTTTACTAAAGAACTCTATTAATTGACTTGACCTGGCATGTGCAACCTTTTTTACTGGCTGGTCAAATGTAAAATATTACATTTGGTTGTGGGCCACATCATTTTTTCAAAACTAATGCAGAATTATAATGTTATGAAAGTAGCTGATTTGGTTGTCAAGAAACAGATTTAATACAATTGAATAAAAAACTTTTATTTATTGGAGGAGTGGGTCCGGGAGTAGAAGATTTGTTTAGTTCAGACGCTAGATTTTGGATTACTCTTAGTTTCCTATTAATGATTTGTGGTACTTCAAGCCCTCACATCGCAACAAAGTGTTAATTCATCATGGAGATATATGACACTGCATGGCATAACAGATTAATACTTAAACCAATCTGTTGTATCTTTGCACGAATACACAGGTTTATTAAATAACAATAATTAAAATTCACAAAAATCACTTAGCCAAAAAACAACCGTATTGAAATAGAATGCTTTTAGTTCATTTGCTGTAGTAGCTTGATAACTTTGAACTGACTGATGAACCGAAATAGATGCGCAAATTTAAATTGTAACAATTATGCTTGGAGATACACGCGTGTCCAATTGTTCGAGAAGAAGGCGCTGATTAAGATTAAGCATTTAAGAAAACACTACGTCATCGATTTCACAATATCACAACACCTCCCCAAATAAACTACGACAAAAAAATACACATATTAGCAACAATATTTTTTTGGAAGTCTTTTGGTCCTTGCTGATCGTCATGGATTGTGTCGCCCGTACTCATCTCCGGTTGGTAATCTCGGATTGTTGCGTTGGTTCATTGTAGAAGAACTAGATGCGTGGTCAGTCCTGGCTGGAAGTGTTTCTGTCGACAAAACGCTTGTTGGAATTTCACAGGGATCATCATCTTGATCCGAACTGTATCGAGGTCGAAGTTGATCAAGATGTCTTCTCCAAGTTGGTCCTCAAGGAATGACTCATACGTTGACACTTTGTGTACCATGGACTTTCGTAACTATCGCAGGCACCCATCGTGGGTCACGATCTCTTCTAGGGCCGAAGTACAGTGCGTAACAAGGGTCCCCTAGTGTATAATGATGTTCGACTTTCGAAACCACTTCCGAGTCTTCAGCACTTGAATGCTTGCTCGCTTGTCTTGACTGTCTTCCCTGCAGGAGATGCGGAATGGATGGAACCAAAGTGTCAATTTTGGTGCGAATTCTTCTTCCATTCAACAATTCACTTGGTGACAGTCCCGATGCAAAAGGAATTCTTCTATATTGCATTAGAAATTCTTGCAAGGCTTCCTTTGGAGGTAACGAGGATTTTCTCAATGCCTGTTTGAACGATTGTATCAAACGCTTGGCAGCACCGTTTGTTGCTGGATGATAAGGTGCTCCGGTGAGATGTACAATGCCTCGTTGTTTGCACCAAGCTTGGAACTCTTGAGACATGAATGTTGTGGCATTATGGTCACCAACGTGTGGGGATATCCGAAATGAGCAAATTCTTGTTCAAGTATAGCAGTAGTACTTTTGGAAGACGTTGAGGTTGTTGGATGAATGCAAGGATATTTTGAATAAGCGTCTACAAGGACTAACCAGTTTCTTCCCAGAAAGTTGATCGCATGGTCCAAGTGGAGTCTTGACCATGGTTTTTCTGGCATCATCCACGGATGGATTGAAGGTTTATCCGGCTTATTTTGAAATTGGCCACAGGAAGTGCATTTGCAACATAAATCCTCAATGTCAAAGTCAATTCTTGGCCAATAGGCAGTTGACCTGGCAAGTTGTTTCATCCGTTGCATGCTGAAATGTCCAAGGTGTAATAATTTAAGAATATGATTACATAGGGTTGAAGGAATTATTACCCGTAAGCCGTAAAAAACGCAACCATTCTCTGTTGACAACAAATTTTCCAACTTTTTGAAGTCTTTAAGCTCTTCTAGTAATGCCCATTGTGCAAGTCGATTCGCGGCCATTGCAGGAGTACCTTTATCAGGGGCAAACAAGGTCACTAAAGGTTTGTGATCGGTAACCACAATGAACTTACGACCGTAGAGAAACTGATGAAATTTCTTCAAAGCGTACACTAAGGATAGTGCTTCTTTCTGTATTTGGCTGTAGCGTCTTTGTGTTGCCGATAGAATTTTAGAAATATTGAGAATCGGACGCTCGCTTCCGTCTGCAAAGAGATGAAATAATACCGCTCCAATTCCGCATTCTGAGGCGTCACAAGATAAACCCAACGGAAGAGATGGGTCATAGTGCGCAAGTACAGTCTCTGTGCATAGTAACCGTTTGATCTTTTTTGAAAGATGTCGCTTCTACTTCACCCCACTTCCACTGTTGTCCTTTGCGTGTAAGCTTGTACAACGGCTCGGTGATTTCCGAAAAATATGGAGGTAAGAATTTAGAATAAAACTGCACAGATGCTAAAAAAGATTTTAACGTAGAAATGTTCTTGGGTGTAGGCATTTCTAGTATGGCATCAACTTTGGACCCTTTTGCAATTCCTTGACTTGATAAAGTGTGACCCAGGTAATCAATTGATACTTGGGCGAAAACACATTTTTCACGGTTGCAGCGAAGACCTTTTTCTTCTAGTCTTTTGAACAAAGCTCGCAGGTTCATCAAATGATCTTTTGCGTTGTCACCACTTACCAAAATATCATCGAAATACACGGCAACTCCTCGCAAATTTTGCGTTAACTGTTCCATGATTTCTTGGAAATACCCTGGTGCAGATTTAATTCCAAAAGGAAGTCTTTTCTGAAGCAAAACTCCTTTGTGAGTGCTGAGAGCCAGCTTCTTCTGGCTGTCAGGAGAAAGACAGATTTGATTATATGCATTAGCTAGATCAATCTTACTAAAGCAGTAACCACGTCCTAGCTTGCGCATAAGATCTTCTGGGAGAGGGATTGGTTGATGATGGTCTTCCAGTTGCGAGTTTACAGTCACCGAATAATCTCCACAAACTTGGATGCTTGCTTTTGCTTGACCTGGCAAAGGAGACTTTCGAATAGGAACCACGGGGGTGCCGTACGAGTTAAAATCTGTAAGCTCCCATACACCTCTCTTAATTCCTGCTTTGTATGCTTCGTTTAAATCTTGTAGGATTGAGAATGGAACAGGTCTTGGCTTCTTGAAAATAGGTTTAGCTTCAGGTTTAAACCGTATGTCCAGTGAAAAATCTTTTAGACAACCCAATGTACGAGTAGATTTAAATAAAGTAGATTCAAATAAAGTAGGAAACTCTCCACATAATTGAATACATGCCGCATCTAAAGAGTTTTCTGGACCAGTTGTAGTGACATGCTCTATCGTTGCAGTAGATTCAGCACAACTTAGGTTTTCTCTGAAGTGATCAGTTAAGTTGATGAGTTTCAACTTCATCATGGCCAGACGACCTAGTAAATTTAGATTGGGCACCTTAGTGACAATTACAGGAAAGGTCACGTCAGGTGATTTTCCATCAATACTTGCAGTTGATTGGAATTGTCCCACGACGGGTAGCGGGCTACCTTCAGCAACTTGATATTGAACTGATACAGGTTGTAGAATGGGTTTACCCAGCGTTTGCCACGTCGCTTCACAGCAAAATGTGTCACTGGCTCCGCTATCAATTTCAAACTTAATTCTGCAGTCATTAAATCTAATAGTTTGATAGATGGGTGAAACAGAACATTGGACTTTGTGCACCAATTTCACAAGCTTATTATCTCTTAGTCGAGACATGCATACAGATTGCAGATGACCTGTTTTCTTGCAGAAGCTGCAAATAGCTTTAATGTGAGGACAAGCTTTGCTAAAATGTCCAGAATTTCCACACCTGAAGCAGGCAGTTTTCTTTTCTTGCGTTTTGGAAGTTTTGGACTTTGCGTGATAAACTTTCTGCACCGACGTAGAAGGTTGACCGTGTACGGTTTCCTTTGCTACCTTGGCTGCTTCTTTCACTTCTTGAGCCACTCTGATGGCGTTGCTAAACTTCAGTTCATCGTCCTTGAGCTTGAAGAGTGTCTTCAAAACTGTTTCGTTGTCTACTGAACAGATGAATTTAGTTTGCAAGGCTTCATCTAAAGGATCTTTAATGGATTGAAAATCACATGTAGCTGCATCTTGTCGTATTCTGCTTGCCAGTTCAGGAATAGTTTTGCCAGGTTTGCGTTTCATGTCAGACCAGAACTTGAAACGTTCTCTGACAACAAATCGTTTTGGGTCTAACTGCTCTGCCATAAACGTCTGAATATCATTCATTGTTAGCTCATGTATGCTTTTGACAGGTTGTTGCTGAGCTGCTAAGTTGCTAAGCATTTTGTAAACAAAGTTAGATTGGTTGGTAAGAAAAATTTGTGCTTGCTTGTTGTCGGGAATAGAGTTAGCAGTGACGAATGTTCGGAACCTTGCCAAATAATCAGTCCATAACTCAGATGTGGAATCGAATGGTTGAAAACTTGCCATCGATGTTGGAACATTTTCTTGCAGGTTGTTCAAGCTGCTTTGTAAAGTTTTCAGTTGCTCTTGAAGCATTGTCATTTGCTCTTGGTGTTGCTTATTTAACAACAAAATCAGTTCAGAAATTTCACTCATTTTGACAATTCAAGCTTTAATGCAGATTCAACAAATTTTCTTTAAAATTCTTGACGCAGATGAGTTACTTGAATCCTCATTGCCACTTTTGCCTGTTGTATCTTTGCATGAATACACAGGTTTATTAAATAACAATAATTAAAATTCACAAAAATCACTTAGCCAAAAAACAACCGTATTGAAATAGAATGCTTTTAGTTCGTTTGCTGTAGTAGCTTGATAACTTTGAACTGACTGATGAACCGAAATAGATGCGCAAATTTAAATTGTAACAATTATGCTTGGAGATACACGTGTGTCCAATTGTTCGAGAAGAAGGCGCTGATTAAGATTAAGCATTTAAGAAAACACTACGTCATTGATTTCACAATATCACAACACAATCAAAAATATTAAATGCAAAAAGACTGCTAAAGCACATGACTGGACCAAAAAATTTCACTGTACCACTAGGAGGTGACCTAAGCAAGACAAGAATAATTAAAAATGGGGTCCTACAAAGATCAGTGTTAGCACCTACATTCTTTAATGTATACACTGCAGACATCCCAGGCACAATCTACTGAAAATTCACCTAGGTTGATGACCTAGCTGCAGCATGGCAGGCTCAAGATACAGAAAAAATTTAAAAAATACTAGAGGCTGATTGCCAGACAATATGCAACTACTTCAATAAATAGTATCTCAAATTGAATATGACAAAGATACTCACCAATCTCTTTCATCTAAACAATCATAAAGATGATAAAACCCTTAATATCAAAATAAACAAGTCAACACTATCATATGACAAAACTTCTAAATACCTTGGGGTATACCTCGATAAGGTCAATTCACACTAAAAGCAGAAGCGGAAAGTGCAAATTTTAAAAGCGTAGTGGAAAATTGTGCTTTCCACTTGCCTTTTCTGCTACAGCTTTCACTGTGAACCACAATAAAGTGCTAGTGAAAATATGCTTTCTATTGCTTTTTCACCAAGTGTGACTTGTGGGGTCTGTTGTTGACAATTTTTAAAATTTAGTTGATGGTTGCTATTCAAAACTATGTGGAAAACAAAAAGCAGCTGAAGTTGTTGAAATTTTGTTTTTCTTACATATACAGTGCCACAGAACAGTTAAAACTTGATATTCCTGGTTGTGAGCTAAACATTAAACTAATACTTTTTATCTTACACAAGTTCCTACCTTTTATTATTGGTCTAAATTCAAGATATCCAAGAGATTCCTAAATTTTTATGATGATCATTCCTTGATTTTATATTTATTTCATTTTAGAAGCACTTATAGATATAGACAGAAACAGCAAAGCATACATTTTATCAAAGCAATTACATTTTTTTATTGCACAATTGATAAATCATTGAAAAGCAGCAATAACACTGCAAAAGAATGAATGGAACAATCTAGTATTAGAATAAAATAAATCATGAATGAAAAATAAGGCAAAATCTATTTTGCTGTTAATTAACTGAAATATCACAAAAACTACGCCCAAGACATACATTCATTAAAAATGACATTAACATGTCATATGGGTGAAAAAGTGCACAGTACAGAATCAGCAAATCAGCACTCTAAAAAAATTATACATATTACAAATTCTGAAATTCATGCATCACCACAATGGCTGTGGGCTGTGCTAGAAATTACAGAAAACACCAATAAATCTTTTCAACTGCAATTTGGAACAAAGTGCTAGCACAACACCACATTTATAATCCATGTAAGATCTTGGAAGCAGTGGAGATCATGCAAAAGTCAGAATCAAGTTTGGCTTTATAAGAGGAATAAAGGATAACTATTTCAATATCCACCTCAGAACTATATGAACAATAATATTTAGCTTTATTTTATATAAATGCAAAATTTTTTTTTTTGTAAAGTTAAGTGCATTGACCCACATGTTTAATAAAAATAGCAGTAGTTTTGTCTTAAAAATAAATCACTGTAGTCTTATAAAGAACTAGTACTGGACAAAATGTAATTTTAGGATGTGCCTTTAAACTAAATAAAATGCAGGCATTTGTAATGTGTAGACACAAAAAATATTTTCTTTAAAAACCATTGATTGATTTATCTTGTTTAATTCATGAAGCATGCATGCACAAATAAAGTTGTAAAAATTGTTCAGAAAAATCACATATGCAATTTGAAAGTGAAATTCCATTTAAGAAAGGCTAAATAGAAATGCTGTGATTGCAGTGCGCAAGCTCAGTGTGATAAAACCATGTAAGCATAACAAGATGGTAATTTTATTCTTTTTTTTTCAAAAAAATATTTTCAATTAATCAATTTAAATTCAAACCAATGATATCCAACAGCTAAATATTTCAAAATTTTACTAGATGATATTTTTCATTTGCTGTATTAGCAATAAATATTTTTTTTATTTAATTTACCTGGAACAAAAAAATTATTATCATGACGTTAACAACAATAACAATGTTTTGTAAAACTATTTTTACTCAATCAAAATTAACAAAATTTGGAATTACGATAAAATAAGTTAAATAGTTTATCAAAATAATACTACAAACTCACCCAAAAATTAAGTAGGCTATTGGTATAAAATAGGTATTTGAAAAAATATTATCTTTAGCTTTACCAAAATCCATTAAAAAAAATTTAAATGAAAACAACATATAGTGGAAATGCATCCTTCAGCTTTTAAAACTTATTACATTTCTAATCTACAAATTTATTTTTAACTTTAAAAAAGACTGAGCATAATTTAAACCAGATCTTGAGTTGATCACTAAGATTATGTCAAACAATGTCAACCCTTAATAAATAACTTTAAGAAATAATTAAACTTATTAAACTTTAATACTAGACATCAATTGCTAAGAAGTTTTGAATGAACAATTTGTATGTATTGGTGATTTAGTATCTTGTTAATTTTTTCTTTTTGAATTAAGTAAATCTATTTGGGTCTCCTTAAGAAGTCACTGTAAACAATTTTTTGGTGAAACTAACCCAGAATCCCCTCTACAGGACAAGCATGGAATATAAAAGAAAGAAATCAAGAGGAAAGGATCTTTAAAAAGCAATACTAACCACAAGGTAGGATATGGGTTAGTTTCATGAACAAAAGTCACTTACGATGACATCTTGAAGGGACCCATATACTCTTACTATACTGATATGATGACTAAAATAATTATTCTAAACAGTTTACTATTGTATCACAGTAATGTATTTGCAATTTAAATAACATATTTTTAGGTGATACCTATTTATTAATTTGATAAATGAAACTGAAAATTAATATTAATCTATTAAAATTCTTTCTAAAAATTATAGGCTTTATTGAAACAATAAAAGGTTACGCATGAAGTGCACAAATAGATTATATTCTGAAATTTCAGTAAATTTTTAAAATTTTGTTGATCCACAAAAAGTTTGCCAAAACATAACTGTCCAAGTTTCCATGCCAAAATATCCTAATTATTTGTGTTTGACATAATCCTAAACCAGCTAAAATGCCTAACATTTTATAGAAATCAAATTTAATTAAATAACATTAACTTACTTGCCGTATCTAGTTTTTATAACATTGAAACCACACTTATTCAGGTAATACCAGTTGACCTACCAGTCCTTTGTATTCTTGTCGAGTGTAGTGGAAAGCACAAAAACTTGAAATATTTTAACTTTGAAATTTTTCAGCTAAGCACAAAAAATTTTGCACTTTAGCATTTTTTTTCTGTTTTCTGCTTTGATTTTTTGTGTTTTCCACCAAATGCTCTACTTTTTTTGCTTCTGCTTTTAGTGTGAACTGACCTATAGAACTTTAACCTACTGGAAACATCTAAAAAAAACTGCTGACAAACTGAAAAAGAGAAACTCCCTAATCCAAAAGCCAACGGGAACAAATTAGGGTGACTAACTATCTGTATTGAAAATTTCCACTCTAGCGCTATGCTATAGTGTTGCTGAATACTGTGCTCCTGTCTGGAGTCACAGCCCACACACAACAAAAGTTGACATTCAACTATACCAGACTATGCATACCATAACAGGCAATCTGAAATCTACTTTAGTTCTTTGGCTTCCAACTCTAAGCTCCATTGCACCACCACACCTTAGAAAAGAACAGGCAACTTAACAACAACATAATCAATTAAATTTTATCAAATATGAGACTCCATTGAAACAAGTAATGAATAAAGCTTCAACAGCCACCAGACTAAAATTGAGATGACTCTTTTTATTTCACAGGAATAAACGATTTTAATTTTCAAGAAAAATGGAAACTACAATTGCAAGAAAACATCCCTACTGGAGGAGGACCTTGTTGAGGATCCAATCAATCTGCAATTTGGTTTCCACTCACTAACAAGAAAATGATGGACAATAGCCAACAAAATACAAACATACATGGCAGAACAGCCACAAATATACATCACTGGGGATATTGAGACTCCCCCTCATGCCTGAAATGTCGTGCTGCTTCACAAGACATAGACCATATAATACTTACTTGACTGTCCAAATACATTTTTGCCAAGAGGATATACAACAATCCAGGAGTATTACTACTACTGCTGCTGCTGCTACTTTTGCAGAACTACAAGCAATTTTAATTTGACTTTTCAAATGTTTGTCTGGTAAATGTTTTCCTCTGCAATGTTTCATTTTTGAAAAAAAAAAGCAGCAGCAATAGACTTTTGAACAGTGAAATAGCAAATCAGGCAAACAGCCTTTTTACTTTGCTAAACAATGCAATGCTTTACAAATTATTCACCCTTTGCTATTAAGTTTTCATTTTTTACCCATCAAAAAATTATTTTGAATTAAGACAAAATATAGTTCATATAGCTTTTAGCTATCTGCAAAAAAAAAAAAAAACCATTTGCAGCTTGCAATTAAAAAAGTTTAAAGAAACTGAAATAGCATTGATAATTCTCAATCTCTATCTGCCCAACAGGCAATTTCACACTGCTGCTGCTAACCTAGCATATAGAAAAAAAGCTTTGCAACTAGAGTTTTGAGAATATGCAAAAGTTTATCAGATAGCTCAGACTATGAAAATATCAGTTGGTTCAGCTCATTCAATTCTGCATGATGATTTAGACCTCAGCAAGTTTATGGTGTAATGGGTCCCAGAACTGTTGTGTCAAGATCAGCTAAATCTCAGAAGTTAACTGTCAACAGTAATTTTGATCAAAATTGAAGCAAATGAAGACAAGTTTTTTAGTCGAATCATCACATGAATTTAGGAGTATGATCCTGAAAGAAAACAGCAGTCCAAACAATGGCTTCCATGTGGATCATCTGGCCCAATCAAATTCAAATCTGAGAGTTCTGTTAACAACGTAACGGCAACCATTTTCTTGGACTCTGAAGGAGTTGTGCTTGTAGATTTTTTAGAAGGTCAAAAAACTGTCACAGGAGCCTATTATGTGCAAGTTTTGAGAAAATTAAAAACAGAATTAGCTAAAAAGCATCCAGGAGAGCTCCATTGTGGGATTATCTTCCATCATGACAATGCCCCAGCGCATTTTGCACAAGTTACAAAAAAAAGTTTTGAGAGAATTTCAATGGGAATTGCTGCCTCATCCACCTTATAGCCCAGACTTAGCCCCTTCTGACTTTTTTTTTATTTCCAAAACTCAAAGAACAGTTGAAAGGCATCCATTTTAATAGCCCTAATGAAGCAAAACATGTAGCAAAAACATGGCTCACAAACAGGTCTGCAGATTTTTTCCAAAATAGTCTAAAAGGATAGAAGCAATGCCTGGAGAAGTGCATTGACCTTGACATAAGTTACATTGAAAAATAAGTCCATTGTATAGGAAAATCAATAAAGAATTACAAAATTCTGCTTACTTTTTGAATTGCCCTCATATATTGATGTAATGGCAATTCTTGGATGACTAAAATACACTGAAGAATGGTTAGGATTCATCGACACTCATAAGAAAAAACAAAGAAAAAGTGTGTTTGCTGTTGGGCAATTGAAAAATTGAAAAATCTGCTTACAAAATTGAAAAAAGTGATTTAAAGTATGTTGAACTTTTCTGTTTGTGGCCAAACACTACTTTCTTTATTCAACCACTCAATCAGGATATTACTAAAAATGTGAAACATCTCTTTTGACATTGTCATCATTTGTCAGGACATATATTCTGGGTCAGACACTGGACTTGGTAGAGGATTTGTTTTTTTCTACCCCAGGATGCTGTACTGCTCAGATCAGATGCTGGCAGTTGTGGTGTTGAGCCAGCATCAGATTTTGTTATTTTGAACCATCAGATTTTGTGCTCCATGTGGTGTCTGATATATGGGGCACCTATTAAGATGCATTTTATTCAGTGGTGCTGTATTCACTATTTGGTGAAATTGTGATACCCATTTGTCCGTAAATAAATGAAATTGTGCAACACTGATCTGCAGGTGACTGAGCTTAACCTAAGCTGCTCAAGATGAGTCTATCGCAACCCTCTTTGTGGGTATGAGAGTACAATGCCTGGATGTACTCTTACAGTACTCTGTGTTCTATGTATGATTTGTTCACTGGGCATTATGGATACTTAATTTGCCAAATTCATTTAGTAATCTTTGAGCAGCTGGCACAAACAGACATCTAGATTTTAGTCTCACTTGGCAGTCATCTGAAGATGCACTAAATAGACTGATGTGGTCCAACTTAATTTTATTTCAGGCCATCAGGAACTATTAATTTATTCTACAAGCCACTGCTTACACTAGGGATGTTCCAGGTAAATCAACATATTAGTTACAATAAAAATTGAAATGTCACATTAATTCAGTATTTTGTAAAAAAAGGTTAAATTTAGTTTAATTAAACAAGCTTGTTTTGCATAAAATACATCCAGTAACCATACAAAGTAATTTTACTAAACCACCTTCTCAAAATGATTTCATTCTTTTTCAAGAAGTATTTTATGATACTGCAAGGCTAAACTTGTAACTGCTCACAAAATTAAACATTGCAACAACTTGTTTCTTCTGTTTGTTTTTGAGATTTTTCAAAACATTTTTCTTTAATTTCTTTCATATTTTTCCAATTTATGTTTGTGAAAAGTGTCATAATGTTGCTTTATATTACATTCTTTTGCAGCTGAAACTGTTTTATTGCATACTAAACACAGTGGTTTTCAATTCTCAACAAATAAATAACTAATCTTTTATTTCTTAAAAATTATCCTTTCACTTTATTTTTTTGCAACTAATTATCTTTTTAGTTTTATGCAACTGTAATTGTTTTAAAATTTTAGTCTGAATTCTTGAAACCAACTGCTTGGTCTACTGTGTTTTTAGGCTGGAAAAAGTTAGCCAACCAAATAATAAATTTAATGGTAAATAGCCTCTTCTTATACGATTAATATCTTCTGACAACCTTTTGTGTCATTGTTTTATACAATAATATGAAAAACAAATCATTGTTATCACTTATCAGACTGAAAAAGTAATCTGTTGCAATTCATCAAATAAACAACAGCCTCAGTTCTAGGATGTGTTTAGAATTAAATTACAAAGCAAAGCTGTAAGGGCTATTTAGTATTAAATCTTAAAGAAAGCATAAGTACTCAGTCAAAAGTTACAAAACAAATAAATAAGTAATTATTTTTTTGGCCTAAACATGCTAATCACTGTAACTGCTTGCTGCCAAAAAAATTTGACCTGCAAGTCTGCATTAGGACCATGCTGAAGTGCACCATGCAGAATATGGTCAGGGTTTAAAATGTTACAACTAACCCAAGAGAGTGTTGGTCTGATTTAAGTTTAGCTGGCTGAATGCTTGAAAGTATGAGTAGATGGTTTATTGGCATGAGGTGCAGGCATTTAGTGACAATGGACAAAACACCAAACTGGTGCACAGTATACTACCAAATATAGCACAATTGTCTGCAGTGTTTTGGCACCAGTGCCCCATCCTAAGCCTGCAAGTTGTCTCAGATAATGTTCAAAAATAACTTTTTAGGTAATGCCTCAAGATGGTGTTGAACATGAGTCAGCTGTTCAATTTTTTTCCCAAGATAAGGCAAAACTGGATCGAAAAAGTTTGTTGTTGTAAATTTTTAGTTCACTTTTGGCCTCTAGTTTGTTTAAATGAAAAGCTGATGTCGTTTTCCTTGAGTGACTAAGCTTCAACCTCCAAGTCTGGATATATGCTAAAAGTGTAATCAAGTCTTGACTTAAGTCCCCTCCAAATCTATCCAGTTTTCAAAAAAGTGCAAGAATTCTAGATAATCTGTTTAGGCATATGCTACAAAAGGCTGTACTTTCAGTCAATCCTGATAAAGACATTGTAGCAATGAAAGTAGCTTAGTCCATTTTCAATTCTTGATGCTGTTAATTTTATGAGCACTTGGAACAATATTTTTACTGACCCAAAGTAAAACTGTTTTTCCTTGGTCTCACACCTGTGTAACAGATGAGTCCTTGGTTTTCTATCTAATGAAAATACATTTTCATTTTCCCTATAAATATACATCCAATATGTTTATGCAGATAATGGAACTTGAAGTTGAAGCTGTTGAAGTTGATGCCACAATTTACCAAGAAGTTTTTGCAAAGCTGTATTTCATTACCTTGCCAAAATTTAAGGGTCTAATTTCATTACCATGCCAAAAAATGTTAAAAGTTTTTTATCTGAAATTTATTACCTTTTTCAGCAAACTCAAGTTGATGATTTTATTTAAAAGGTCAAATTGTGATATATAAATTAATTAATAAAATCAGTCAAATATTTAATATAGAAATAATATTCTATTAAATATTTGGCTCAACTTTGATTTTATTAATTAGTTTATGTATCGCCAAGCCAAAAAATAAAAAGTTTTAGACACACTAACAACAATTTGATAACATTTGCAGTTGGAAGGTAATAGTATAAACACTTTTTTTGGTTTAGAAAAAAATTACAAAAGAACATGCAAAACACCATTAAACAAACAATAATCTACCATATTTTAGGTCAGGGTTTCTCAAACTGTGTTCTGTGAGCATATTTTAAGTGTTTTGCTGCACTATGAAAATGATGGTTTTCATAGGCCTAACATATGTCCCAGAGAGGAAGACTTTATATTTTAGAGATCACTACGTGTTTGAACCATACCATGATTGTATTCAGCAACACTAATCTATTCATACCAGATTAAAATATGAAATAAAACAAAAAGAAACAATGAACTACTATAAAATACCATAACATCTTCAGCTTGATTAGCCCTCTTCAGATGAATAAAATGTAAAAAAATTATGCAATCAAATTTAAAGATAAAAATCAATGACCTGATTATGTAGTTGTTTATTAAATTAGTCACACAAGGTTTTCATAAAGGGGAATAGGTGTGTAATTCATTAAAAAATACAAGCACAAAATAGCAACTGCAAAGCTGATACAACATGCAAAACCAAAATAACAAAAATAACTATCTCAAATATATTCAACAAAAATCGTGATCCATTTACAAATAATTGTCAATTATGTCCAAGGTTATGTTTTTTTATTAATAAACCTTTATGAATTTTGATTTGGCTTCTAATTTTAAATTTAAATTGAGATTTAAAACCAAATTTCATGCTCTTTATACTCTCTTTACTTGCATGACATTAATCAAAAAGCAAACCCAGGACTTGATTGATAATTTTTTGCAAATGGATCATTGTTTTTGTTGAATGTACAGTATATTAGATTGCTGTTTTTGTTATTTGTATTTTGCATGCTGTATCGGCTTGTGGTTATTATTTTGCACTTGTATTTTTAATCAATTACTCACCAATTCTCCTTTTTAAAAAACCTTGAGTCACCAAGCAACTGCATAATTAGGTCATTGACTTCAATCTTTAAATTAAATTGCATAATTTCTTTACATTTTATTCATCTTAAGAGGGCTAATATAAGTCAAAAATGTTTATGGTATTTTATAATATTTCATGGTTTCTTTTTGTTTAATTTCAAATTTTCAGATTTTTGTTTAATTTCAGATTTTAATCTGGTATGAATCAATAAGGGTTGCTTAATATAATTGCAGTATGGTTTGAAAAAGTTTACTCTCTCTGCTCACTTTTAAAAATAAAGATAAACTTGGATTAAAAGGATTTAAAATTTTTTTATTTTTTGTTTTCTCTAATAATTGTATCTGTTACTGCAAAATGGTGAATGTTTATTTAAAATTGCTTCTGAATAATAAATAAATTGCAATAACTACATTTTGCATGATACATTTTTCCAGGATTGGAAACTAGTTTTACTGAAATTGTTTCAAACTACAATCGATTGAATGGATTTTGGCTTGATGCATTTGGAGTATTTCCATTTGAATTTTTAGCTGGTTTTTTTGGATGCTCAAGACTTGTTTTTTATCATTCTGTTGCTTTTTTACGACTCAATCGAACAGTTTATTTTATTTTTTATGTTCCTTCTGCTTTTAAAAGATGGGAATATCGATTAAATGTTCGAATTACAAGAATTCGAACCATAAAAGTGCTAATATACATATATTCTATCACTCATATTTGTGCTTGCTGTTTTTACTTTTGGTCTTGCAGCTATGTCAGCCAAAGGTAAGGTTATTTTTATTTTTTTAACTTAAAATGCATTGCTTTTGGCAAACAAAATATTATTATTAGCAATGAGACTGAGTGATTTGGAAGTCCTGTTTATTGGTAATTGAATGGGTTTAATTTTGTCTTCATCATGTTGCTGTGTTTATAGAGAAATCATTTCATGACTTATCAGCAATTTGACATGCAATTTAAAAAATTGTTGATTTGTAAAACAACTTTTAATCCACATAAGGAATTCACTGGTAATATCAGAAATTTTTGCTAAAAAGCATATTGCTTACTTTGGCAATAAATTTTTTTGCTTATCAATTAATTGTATGTTTTCCAGCATTTCAACACAAACATATAATTGTCTAAAAATTGTGAGCTTAGCCATAAGCCTCACAAGCATTAAATTCTATAAGAACTACCACTAATTAGCTAAATCAATTTGTTTTCAAACTGTGTTTTATCATGTACAAAAAGGTATGAAGAGGCAGTTGTTGTATAAATTTTCATAAATATATTACACATATTTTCCCATTAATGTAAAGGCTTATGTTTTAGTATTCAGTTGACTATTACATGTAAAACCAATGTACTCAAATGGAACATTCATATCAATTGGTTAAGGTGAAAATGTTTTAGATCTCTATTTACATTTTTTTGTGTATATGCTTTGTTTTTGCCTGTGCATGCAGCATTGCCACTGAATATAATTTTCTATAATTATTATTTACAACCTAACCCAGGTTTGAGTTATTATCAGGATAAACCTTAGTGTTAGATTAACATCAGCAAAATAAGTTTTGTAAATAACAGTGTACTACTAATCAAGCTAATGTTTTCTTTGGAAATGGTTGTAGTGCTACTTTTTAAATATTTAGTCTTTTTGTATCTATAACACTTAAAGGAATAATGATTAAAAGACAAAGCTTTGCATTATCAAAGCTTATTTAGTAGTGTGACAAATTATGTAACATAAATGAAAAGGGATCTTGTGCTTCATATCACAAGTATACAAAATTATTTGGTTTAACATGGATCTAAATGCCTTATTGGTGAAGGCACCTAATCAATGAAACATAATATTTACAATTTCAATTTAAATTCAACATTGTAATAATATACGACAAGTGCCTGTTTCAATCTTGTTTGATCTCATCAGGTATATATAATTACGATTACAAGTAGAAAATTTGCTGTAAATTTGGAACTGATAACATGTCGAAATAATTCATTGCAGTAAAATTTGATAAAAAGTCAAAGAAATCGACGAGAATATTAATGAACTATGAGAATTCCAATGCAACTCTTTTAAAAATTTGGAATTCTAACTATTAAGATTAAAAGGTAAATTAATAAGAAGAATTTCGGACACCAGCAAAATAGCAGAATGACAGAATGACGTTGTCTATGTAACCTAGATAGAAATATTAACAAAATTGTGCTAAGAAGTAGGAAGTTATTTGAAAAGATGGCTGAAAATTGAAATTAGAAGTTGATAACATGTTGAATCTATTGAAGAAATTTAAAACTGATAAAACGTTGAATCCATTCATTATGGCAAAGATATGATTTGAAGCAGTAAAATTTGAAGCTGATAACACTTAAACAAATTATTTGAAGAGTCTTATGCTTTTAAATTTGTGAATGACTTATATAAATAGTACAAAAATTTAATAATACAGGGTGTCCATAAAGTCTCTTTACAATTAAAAAACTTATTACAAAGTGAAATGATGAGATATTGCAATGAGGGTTGTTTTATGTAAATCAGTATTTCATAAAGTTTTTATTAACACTAAAATTTATTGTTTCAGATAAAATTTTTTAATTAAAATTTTTTATGTTTAATGATTGAGTTATATGAACTGAAAGCCCATAAAATGACTACTCCTCAAGAAAAAGCGCAATGTGTATCCTGGTTCATTGAGGCAAAATCAGATGTTCAGACCCAGCAAAACTACAGAAGTAAGTATGGAAGAGACCCACCATCACGTCCTTCAATTTGTTTATGGCTGGCACAAGAAATTTATGGAGACAGGGACAGTGTTCGATACAAGGAGGAGTGACCAAGAACATCTGAAGAAAACATCGAGTATGTAAGGCAAGCCTTTCAATGTTCTCCTATGAAGTCCATCTGTACTGCTGCCAGACAATTGGAACTACCACATTCAACAGTGCACAAAGTCCTACACAAGAATTTAAGATTGTATGCTTACAAAGTGCAAATGTTACAAGCACTTCAGCCAAATGACATGCCAAGACAAAAAGAATTTGCAGTAAACATGCTGCAACAAATTTCTGAAAATGAAGCATTCCTCAAGTGAGTTTGTTTTAGTGATAAGGCAATTTTTCATGTCTCAGGAAAGTTAAACAAACACAATGTAAGAATTCGAGGATCAGTAAGAAGTAAGAAGGGTCTGAACATCTGATTTTGTCGCAATGAACCAGGATACACATTGTGCATTTTCTTGAGGAGTAGTCATTTTATGGGGGTTCAGTTCATATAACTCGATCATTAAACATAAGAAATTTTAATTAAAAAATTTTATCTGAAACAATAAATTTTAGTGTCAATAAAAACTTTATGAAATACTGATTTACATAAAACAACCCTCATTGCGATATCTCATCATTTTATTTTTAATAATTTTTTTAAATTGTAAATAGACTTTATGGACACCCTTTACATTTATTTTGATCAAAACTTAACTATTGACAAATAATTTGACTATTTTACTATTTATGTTCTTAACAAATGAGCTTATTGGATATAAAAAATTTAATTTTTAGAAATAAATCCATGAATGCATTTTTGTATAAGTATTGTTATTGTTTTTTTTACATTTTACATAGTAAAAGTAGCATAGCAAGTATAAGTTGAGTAAAGCTTTGACTACAAATAAATTTTACTCTTTAAATGTTAGTTTTGAAAAAGACAGTTCATAAACTACTGTTTGCTCAACACTCATCAGAAGAAATCGTTGACATTGATTGAAAAATGAGCCCAATGTTCTATTTATAGAATTTGTGAGCATTAAAATCAGGCAACTGGTTTGATTGTACAGGAAGAAATGCATTTGATTGGTTGATTGAATGCATAAATACATGCATCAAAAGTGAGTGATTTTTAACACAAAGAAACTTCTTTTGATGATGAAGAATTTGTTTTAGAGTCCTGATAAAAATAGATTCCAAAGTTGCCATTAAAATGGAGATCTTCCAGTTGCCAAAATAGAAAATAGATTGTATTATAATTTTTAGTATATTTTTGTTTTGCAAAAGATGCAAGCCAATTGCCAAATCTGATTGTAATATGTTTGAATTGATTTACATGGTTAGCCAAAAAGAATTTTCTGAAGTTTGGTCTGGTTTTGGATAAGTTTAGGGGATATGTTGTTTCATTTTGGGTTTTTTGTCTTTGAAAAGTTTTTTCCACATATGCACTACATTACTCAATCTCTGTTTCAAGAACTGTCAGCACAAAACATAAAATATTAAAAGACACCTCCTTTGTGTCACATCACTTATAATAAAATTCCTTATTTTGTGATATGTGTTATTTATTTTCGTTGAGACAGTTGATTTACAGTCATTTTAATAATAAATAATCATTAAGTTTCTTTGGAATAACATTGTTAAAAAAAAATTAAATATTTAAAAGCAACATAGTTTTGGAGTCATCTTTTTCATCAATTGGACAGGTATCTATTCTATGTTAGTCACAGACAGAACTTACTTGTTATTGTTGTTTGGAAGGGCATTTACTCCATGTCAAACACAAACAGGGCTGGTCAAAGGTTTATCCTTTTACCACACCAAGCTGCTGTACTGTCCAGATCAGATGCTGGCAGTGATGTTGTTAAGCAAGCATCGACTTTTGTCATCCAAAACTGTCAGATCTTGTGCTCCATGTGGTGTTCGATGTATGGGGCAGAATATTAGAATGTAATCTGCGGTTTGTTCAGTGCAGCACACCCACAATTCAGTGAAGGAGCAAGACCCCATTTGCACATGGACAAATGGAATCACCCAACATAAGTCTGCATGTAGTTGAGCTTATTCCAAGCTGTTTTGGGAAAGCTCATCTCAACAGACATGCCACTGGTCCCGACCATAAAAAACACAGAGCCTGGAAGTATTCTCACAGTATTCACATTCCATTTATGGTTTGTCCCCTTGGAAGCACAGATGCCAAGTCTGGCACGGTTGTTTAATAAATTCCATGTAACTGGCACAAATGGGCATTTAGATCTTAGCTCTCTTAGCAAGCCTCTGAGAACCCACTTAAAAGACCATGGAAGATATGATCAGGGTCCAGAGATCCACAATAAGCCAAGGAGAGTGTCACTCCTAGTTACCAAAGCTCAGCTGGATGGATGCCTGAAAGTATGGGTAAGTGGTTTGTTGGGGTGTGACACAGGCATCCAGCACAAGGTGTCATTCAAGACACTGTCTATGAGGCAAGTGTGAGTGCTGCAACCCCAGACTGGTGTGCGGTACTCAACTGTAGAGTAGACCAGAGATAAGGCAGTTATGCATTGTGTTTTGGCACCAGCACCCCGTCCTGAGCCTTCAAGTTGCCTCAACAGTGTGACACAGAGGATAGTTTTGTTAGATGGTGATAAAATGTCAGCAATCTGTGCAGTTTTACCCCAAGATAAGTAGGAGTTGGACAGAACAGTAAAGGTCTGTCATCGTTATAGACTTTTAGCTTGCATTTGGCCTCTTGGTTATTTATGTGAAAGGCTGCTGTCACCGTCTTAGTGTGACTAAGCTTTAGCCTCCTAGTTTGGAGATACCTTGAAAGTGTAGACATGTCTTGACGTGATGTCCCCTCCAAATCCTTTCAGTTTTCCAGAAGAGTGTAATAATGCTAATTTATTGGCAGATTGTATGTATAGATGTTGAATAGGGGAGGAGTCAAGACCAATCACTGAGGAAAGAAGCTTTTCTTATGACACAACCTGCTTTGCTTGCTTTCACTGGTAGTAAGGGTGAAAATTTGGTTTTGGACAAGCTCCATGATTATTCTCACCATGCACTTATCAGAAAGAAGCCTCAGCAGCTTGTAGGTAAGGCCACGGTGCCATGCGTTAACAGCTGTCAGATCTGCAAATATGGCACTGACCTTTTTCTTAGCCTCAAAATAATCTTCAATGTTCTGGGTCAGCAGAACAACTTGATCTACAGTTGGCTTCTTGCCTCAAAATCCATCCTGTATTTTAGGGAGCAGTGGATCAATTAATGGCTGGACACAGGACTTTCAAGGATCATGCAGTGGACACAAAGCAGAGATATCAATCGATAACTTTTTGGGTCCCCCATGGGCTTTATTGGCTTTGGGATCATGACTACAAGTGCTCTTTTTCAGATCTTGGGAATTTTGAGTCAGCACAAGTAGGAAGAAGAAAGTTATGTGACCAGGATTTCAAAGCAGCTCCAGCATGGATTATAAGCTCTGGGTAGATGTACTCAAGGCTGGAAGCATTGCCTGGTTTTAAGTATTAAAGGGCAGCAGTGAATTCTCTCTGTGAAAAAGTGTCAAAGATATTTACTGGGGCTTGGTGTTGTGGCCCTCCAAATGTCAGACACTTCTTGAGAAAGAAATCAAAATGACTTGCAGTCAACAGCCTTGTATCTCCCATTTCTGACTAGCTGAGATGCAATAGCATCAACTGAGATGGGACAGGGATGAGGAGAATGTCGTGACCTACCAGTAGGGTTGTTCAGAATACTCCATGCTTTTTGACTAGAGTGTGAAAAGTCAGTGCTCTGAACTGCTTCAGACCATTGATCTTTTTGCTCCCTGTCAAGCTTGGCAAGCAAAGCTGTAGCAGCCAAACTTGAGTTGTCTCCCTGAGGAGACTGCAGGAACATTCTATAGAGGAATTCACACTCTGCATCCCAACACAGAATACAGTTGTTTTGATAACTGCATGGCATAGTCTTTTTGGCTGCTTTCTTAATGATGTTAAGAATTCCTGGTAAGCTGCATCTACATCAAGTGAATTATCTGACAACAAAGTCTTTGCTAATTTATTTGTCAAAACAATGTAATGGCTCCATTTAGCCTTGTGGAAGTTTCATCCAGGGCTGGGGACCCTGAGCTGAAGCTTGAAGCCATGGAGCCAGAGCTGGAGCCAGAGTCAAGTTTTGATATTGTGTGGAGCCATCAAATTTTTTGCTGGCTCCAGCTCCTAACAATATACTTTTTTTACATTTGAAAGTCACTTAATTAATTCGTGGATGTAAAGCATAAAGGTAATGTAAAAAGTGTGTTTGTGCTTAAGTCATTTGTTTATGATGAGTAGCATGGAGTATGAGATAGGTGCCCATTGGTAGGACACTGGTTTTGTCTTGCAGGCCTTGAATTTTTGTGTCTTGTGTATAGCCAGTAGCAATGAACAAAGCTGTGTTCTGAATGGTTTGCAATTTCTTGATGTGGGTGTTTGATATGATGGGCTTCTATATGATGTTTGCATATTCCAATATGGGAGAATGATAGCTTTAGATGTAGAAATGCTTAGTTTGTTTTGTTTATCCCATTTATTTGATAAAAGTGCTTTGAGAATGTTAAGCTTTTGCTTTGCTTCAATGATGGTGCGATTTATGTATTGTGAAGATGTTAGTTTTGGCTTAAAAGTAATCCAAGAGTTTGTGGGTGTTTTATTGTTGGTAGTGTTTGATTGTTTAAATTAAGTGATAAAGTTTTGCCATATTTAGTTGGTCTGGTTTAAAAAGTGTAGTACTTTGTACAAATATTGTTTAATGAGTTGTTGGGCCTTAAATGGTGATTGGTGTGAGATGCTGTGGTTGTTATGTCATTGGTATATGTTGAGATTTGTATATCTTTTGGGAGGAGGGTAATCTCAGAGATGTAAATTTTAAATAATGTTGGAGACTGAATTCCACCTTGTGGTACTCCAGATGTTGATTTATTTGAATTTTGAGAAAGTGCCATTGTGTTGAGCACATGCTTGTTGTCCTTTAAATGCAGTTGGCTATGAACTTAATGATGGTGTTAAGAATGTTTTTTAGTATAAGTTTATTTTGTTCACTGTATCAAACACCTTGCTCACGTTCAAAGCTACTGCTACAGTGTGATGTTGCCTTGGATTGTTGAAGCCTTTTGTGATTTGGTTGAAGATGTTATGCAAAGCAGTGTATGTTGAGTGTTTATATTTGAATCTATATTGATAAAAATAACTGGAATGTTTTCTGTTATTTATGGTAATAGCACTTTCTCTAGTGCTAAAGCAATGGGTGTTAAAAGTAATAGGGATCAGTAGCTTGTACCAATGTTGTGGTCTTTGTTTGGTTTTAAAATGGAAATGGTTGGGGTACCTTTCCCAAGATGTAATATTGTGTTAACGTTGGGTGCAGTGATAGATAGATAGATAGTTTATTCACCAATACGCACAACAATACATATAAAAACAAACAGAGAGCAAACAAAATTGGTGCAATGGTCGGGAGCATTGAAGAACATTCGTTATCAAGTCAGATGCTCCCTAATACAATCAGTTAATAAAAAGTAATACAAGGAAACATGTGCAGCAGAATCACAGAAAGCATAGAAATACATATTTGTGAGATATTTCATGGAAAGTGACCCTAGGTGTTCAGGGGTGACTGGTAAATTCTACCATGGTAAATTTCACCATAGGTAAATTTTACTACGGTTGTTTTCAGGTATTAAAAGTAATGATTTGGGGTGATCTGTTTTGCTTGAGTGTGATTATGTTGTTGAATGAGCTTGCGCATATGCCTTGGCAAGTGAGTGCAATTTATGCTGTTTTGGTTTTCTTTAAGGATAAAGAGTCTGTCAGCATCCAGTGTTGCCTCAACAAGATGTTTGTTTGCCTTATAGACGCCTTATGGATGTTTGTTGAATGAGGTCTGTAGAAGATGAGATCTTTAACATGGTGTTTAAATGATGTCCAATTGAATTTTTCATAATTTTGATATTGTTGGATGAATTTATTTGTATGTAAATGTGCTGGATATATTGAGTCTTTTCTTTGAAATATATGATTGATAGGACCCTAAAATAATATACAACTCTACTCATTAAACCCTTGGTTAATATTAAGCCCTTGTGTAGCATTGCCAAGACGCGAACCAAGTCTGTGATTGCACATTAATTAAAGTTTGCACATGGCACTGGTGATTTGTGCGTGCTGCTGTTGCCTGCCCTTTGGTGATCTCTTTATGTGTAATAGTTAGCACATGAGGCAGCTCTTTTTGGTTTTGCCTTTTGAGACGAATGTTGATTTGAGATCCTGCTGACCACTTTCTCTTATATCCTTTTGGAATTGAATAGCCTATTGGCAGAGGTTCGGAATGGAACAAAATTTGCGATAACCTAATTTAGTGTATTTAATTTAACTACATAAATATTGGAATAAACTAGTATTCTTCATTCAAGTTTAAATCAATTTCCATACCGGAACTAACACCTTGAATAATATATAATTGAAAACATGGCAAGGCCATGCTTCCTACTTAATGAAGACCCAGCTAGTTGGTAGCTTGAAAGTAATAACTTCTCTGCATCAGTGCAGTGGGTCTCCATAAGTAGGATGGCAAGTGCTTCAGACTGCAGAGCAAGACAATGAAGAATGTTTATCTTGGTTGCAGTGAGACCTTCGATATTCAGCTCAAAGATAGTGGGTCTTTCGAACTTTTTGGCAATGTGCTCTAAAAAGGGCAGTTTTTCTTAGGCAACACCCTGTCCTGAAAAGGATGTTTGCTGATTAGCAGACCCTTGTTGAACATCAGAATGGGTGGATACTTTTCTGTTTCAGCAGGTTTGATTTTGGTCTGTCATGTTCGAGAACAATAACAGATGTACTTACATCCCAAGCTACAAGAAAGCACTTGCCATCCAGGACCAAAATCTACTGTTCTTCTACTATATCAGGCTGCTGCACTAGCAGAATCAGGTGCTGGTAGTAATGGTCCTCCTTGTAGTACTGCACTATTAGATATAATGATACAGTATGGTCTGCAGTTTGTTCAAGGCCACCACATTTGCTTTCAGGATAAAACTAAAATTTTATTTGAACAGCAAGAAATGCCCAATCAGTAGACTATTTAATTCAACCCAAACTGTTCTGAGCAAAACTCATTTGAATAGGTCTAAAACTGACCCTGGAAATAAAAGCACATAGTTTTGTATCTTATGCAGCACAAGGTTAGGCTAGATTGTTTTATGATTTCTTCATAACTGGTATATAGACTTCAACTGGTATATAGACTTCAATCTATGTCAAGACATCTGAAGATCCACCCAATAGACCTTGCATTAAGTTGTCAATGTCAAGAGTGACACAGTTATCCATGGACATTATCACTCTTAATTGGCAAAGCTCAACTGGCTTGTGCTTCAGATAATTGGCAATTGGTTTGTTCAGAGTTACTTCATTTGTAATTCTGATCTTAATTTTACAATCACTAATTGATTTTTAGTCTTATGTGGTAATTTTTAAGCTTTTGATTATGATGTCATCTTCATTGTTACATAGTGATTGCATAATCAGTATAATAGGCACTGAGTTTGTGATTTTACCAAACATGCTCAAGCTTTATGACATCAAGATTAAGACATTACCGTTTGATTACCAAAGAT
The DNA here is from genome assembly GCA_963680785.1 of Diplosoma virens. Lineage (NCBI taxonomy): Eukaryota > Metazoa > Chordata > Ascidiacea > Aplousobranchia > Didemnidae > Diplosoma > Diplosoma virens. The sequence continues at coordinate 36,806,591 of OY796887.1, read as the reverse complement.
ACAGTGAAGATGAGCAAATTAATACCTCACAATCATTATATCCATTGCACCCCTAAATTTGACTTGCTTAGATGTGCAAAATTTTTGTGCATTCTTGGTTAACCTTTGTCTTTTTCTTGCAATTGTCCACATGTGTGCATCAAAACAAAACAGACAAAATCTAAGATTTATGATGTAATGGAGGATGTGCTTTGTGGTTGAACTTTTCAGTTTTTCTTGCAATCATCCACATGCGCACATCAAAACAAACAAATTGTCAAATGTAAGATTTATCACGTAATTAACAACACTCTTTGTGATTGATCTTTGCATGCTGCTACTATTAAAAATTCCGTTATCTTTGTCTTTATCTTGCAATTGTTGTCACATGCATGTGCACTTGCAGGTGCAAAGTGCAATCTACCACATGTTATGTAAACACTTTAACTGACGCAGTGCACTTGCAAAAATACAAAAAATGAAGACTGTAAATTTAAAAAAAATTGTTTTATGCTTAAGTCATGCTTCATGTATACTACATATGCACTTGCGTTTTGCATGAATATTTGGTACAAAAAAGCTTTTCCTATATTGGAATATAAACAGTACAGATAATTTACAAATATTTAACCTGTTAAGCATCACTTATGTCATAGTGCGGATGTTGTTTAATGCCATATTAAGCTCTAAGGACCTGGGCTTATACCTAAGTATTATACTGTACATCAGCTTAGCAGACCTGGAAGTCTACTTTCAAATATTGTAGCATGGTTGCCACGTTTGATCTTTCAAAAAATTCATGTACATTTTGATTACATGTCTAACATGGATTATAATCAATATTTGTGCTGTCAAAAAAACGAGATATGTGATGATTATTTCACAAATTTTCAATTATAGTATATTTGAATAAAATCTTTTTGGAAAATTATTCATGCGCATGTGTATGCTACATAGATATGCATTATCTATAATGCAATCTCACCAGCACCATAAATTATTTTGAAATTGAAGTAATATCAGTAAAAAATACTACTTAAAAACTAATAGTCAAACACAGTCAAAGAACGAACTGCTACCAGATCAAATTCTGAAACTGAAGTAGTAGAAAATTATACTACTGGTACATGGTAAGAAAAATTTGAGTACAATTCATGTATACACGGCACCCTGTTGTAGATCCCTTACAGTTTAACTTCCAATAACAAGCTCCAAGGAAAATAAAGTTTTGTATATGTACAAATATTTATTTAGTATGCCAATAAAGTGAAAATAAAAGTTTTGCTATGTAAAAATATTTATTTAGTATGCCAATTTCTAAAACACAGCACAACGCACAAAGCTACTTCACATTCTTTGCACCAATATGATGTACCTTTTCTTTTATCCTCCTTTCTGCATTGCGCACAATTTCTGATGGGTCTCTCTCAATTCTGTGCAGGGGGGGCAGTAATTGGGAAAATGCCTTCCTATAAATCTTGATGGTTGTGCATTTAGCCTAGCTGTCCTGCCACCAGATGTACTAGGCATTGGCAAATTTGGGGCATTTTTTTCAATGATACCTTCACCTAATGCAATTACAAAGTCTATTCTTTTTATTTTTCCTCCAAAATTTTTGTAGGTAATGAATGCATTGAGGACAGAAATGTCAAGAAGGTGTCTGAAGATCTTCCTGTAGAATTTTTTCATTCTATTTCTGGCCGTAAAAAAATGAGACAATAAGTTGTCTGAGAGATCTACTCCCATATGCTCATTATAATCTGCAATAGTTTTGGGTTTTCTTCTCTCTTCCTCTTCTTGAAGTAGTATTTATAAAAGCTGCATCATGAATGCTACTCAAGATGGTCACATCCTTTTTGTCCTTCCATTTCAATACAATTAATTTCTTGCGGTAGGCAGCAGTAGCTTCACCCTTCTTCAGTTTTGCCTCCTTGACTGATTTTGGCACCCCTATTCTGTTTAGTCTTAGAGTGCCTATTGTATTTATTTGTCTTTGTGCTAAATAATCAGCAAGATTGGGACTGGTATAAAAGTTATCTGTGTAGAGGCAATAACCTTTATCTAAAAGTTCATCAATCAAGGTCAAAACAATTTTAGAGGTTATTGGAAATTCATCATAAAAGGGCTGTAGTTTGTGTCTCCCTGTATAGATAAAAAAATTCCACACATAGCCAGTTTTACTGTCACATAAGACATAAAATTTTATACCAAATCTTTGTCTTTTACTGGGCATGTATTGGACCCAACACAACATTCCTTTCCACCCTAGTAATGATTCATCAATGCATATTTGTTTATATGGAATAAAATTTTCTCTACATTTAGGTAAGAGTAAATCAATAAATGGCTTCATTTTTGCCAATTTTCGCTGAGGACTATCAGGAGTAATTTGTGAGTTATCATAAAGGTGAAGAAATTTTTGAATCAAATTAAAGTGACGGCCAGACATTATTTTGGAAAAAAAGAAGTGGAAATGCTTTCCTTTTTGGAAAAATACATTGAATTCTGTGGTTTTTGGTTTACACTCTGCAAAATAAAGAGTGCAACAAATATTTTTATTTCATTAACACTAATATCGAGGCATTTTAATGCACAAGAGTTTTTTGAAACAGTCAAAAGATTTTCATCAATAAATTGTTTTGCAAAATTATTAGTTTGAGAGACCAAATAATCAGAGATCACATCATCCCAAAACTGCTCAAAGAATTCCAGTGGGTTATCTTTATTTGTAACTGTGAATTTCATGCCACTCTCACTGCTAAAATTGAAAGGTGCTCTTTCTTTCCCATTTGACAACCAATTGGAAGATGTAGTCATTGCATCATTGCTGGATGATTCGTCACTGCTTTCTGATTTTGATTCATCACTTTCATCTTCAAAATTGCTAAAGTCACTTGATTCATCAAAAATATCACTTATCTTTTGCTCAGATAACTTCTGTCTTTTTGGTCAGACACTCATTATGGGTAGGCGCAAAATAACAAAAGAACTGACATCTGGCAAGTTTATAAGATTGCCAACTCCACAATATTAAAACAAAATACAAATAAACCATTAAAAATGTTCATCTATCACACTGATAGTGGCATCTTATAACGAAGTTAGAGGTACTGCCCAATGCGCCTGGTTATTGACGTCATTGAGAGATGGTGTAATTTCTAAGAAATATCACTGTCATACCTTGCCATCAAATGACATATTTTGACAAGAAAAAGATTTTTATTTTAAATTAATTTCCAATTTAAATTTATTACTGTTGTTAAAATCAGATTTATTATTCATTGAATCGCTCATGTACAACTTGGGGTTTTACAAATAAATTTTTTTTATAGCTTTTTAATTTACCTTTTTAAAAACTGTGCAAATCCTTCAAGTAATAAAAAGCATTTACAATTTGTTCTTTCCATTATAAAGTCACTAATTTTTCTTTGTAATTTTATCTTTTGGGAAAATTGAAGATACAACAATTACAATTAATTTTCCTAAATTGGTTAGGAAATATAAATACAAAAATTTAATAAATACCCATATATTATGTCAAAAGAGTTTAATTAAAAAAATCCAGTTTATTTTAACAACATTTATAAAACAGCACCAAACCAAACCAACGAGTCTAGCAATCACCGTTTACAATAGCAGTCGTAAGTGTAACACTGATGTCACTATGTAACTTATTTATAAATTAGAACAACATATGTTGCTCATAACGATCTTAAATGAGCTTTTATTTTTGAAAACGACATATGTTGTAGCTGACGTTTCCAATCAATTTAGAAACAACATATGTTGTTGCTGACACATAACAGGTTAATATTTGTATGATAATTGAAACAAAGAATTCAGTTCAAGACAAAGGTTAATGCACAATTGCACATTTATGTCAACACATTGTGTAAATTCAAATGGCTGCTTTGTTGATCCATGCATTTATTACTTGTTCTAGGTCAAGTCTGTCACAACTTTCAGAATAGACATTGAGCCAGGCAACAATGATTGAGCTGAGGTTGGGTCATTGTGTTCCTCAAATACGTTTTTATGTGCCTCACAATGCTAAAGCCATGTTTTGCTTAACATGTTGTGCAGGGAAGGGTGAGAAATATTTTTAGTAGTGTTGCCAAATTGGAAAATAACATGGGCTGCTTATTATTACTGTGAAACTGTGCATGCAAATTATCAGGTGATCTCACATTGTTGCAGTGCAACAAATGGATTTGTGCAGGTTGTGTGTTGAGCATAGATAAATCTACATTGCTTTCATAGAATTCGACAATACTTTGACAATACTTAGAATTTGACAGTACAGAATTTCATTCATTATATCATGACTGAGCCATTGTATGTATTTTGTATTTTTTCTGGTCAACCACGCTTTCATTTCCCCGTTATGTTTTGCAATTAAATTGATAATTTGTCAAAAGTTGGAGGATTCATCTGTTTGACCTAAATGTAAGACCTTGCCTACCACATAAGAGCACAACATTAAAAATACCTGGTAGAGCATTTTAAGTTTGACATGGCTGGTGCATGATGAGCAGAAATCAATTGATCCAAAACATTTAAATTGTTGTTTCCCAATAGTGTACATCTTATGTTCATGCATTCTTTGTGGTGCTAACTGTTCTGATGTTTTGACAAAGCAGCTCTTCCACATCGCCATGCATTAAATCCAGATATTCAGACTTAAGACTTCCTCTCCAAAGCTAACTTAGCTGCCGATGAAGTTTTGTTGTTTTTTATGGCCCGTGAACATACTTCACAGGTAATAACATCTCTGGATGCATTGTATTCTATCCATGGAAAACTTTCTCCAATTTGGCTGGAAGTAGTGACCCACTTGAGTGGAGTGGAAACTGCCTGAGCTTCCATCTTGTTCATTTTCTGCAGGCCTTACAATTTTAAAATCTGACGAAGACTGTGTACTGAATGTTACATTTTGGTAGAAAACATCAGACTCTCTGCTTCTGTTGCTAATGCTACTTGCAGTAATAAATGCATTTAAGGTCAACTGCTGTATTTTTTTTCGTGGCTTAGACCTTCTGCAAATAATTTCTCTATCTGAATAACTTGAAGCAAATTGCACATGTTGCAAAGACGTAAATTAATGCTATCGACTTTTAGAAAATATTCATAATAAAGTATTTTTTGCATGAAAAGGGAGTTTATTGATGAATAACTGTGATGCAATTAAATACATACTGTTATGATGACTTAGTAAGGCTTAGTTTAGCTTGCTTTGTTTTTGCATGTGTTCAGTGTAGTCAAATATGCAGGCATGCTGCACATGCCTGCATGCCTGTAGTTGGCACCCTTGACCAGTACACCACCCCCCTACTTTATTTATTTTGTCTGCAAGTTTTTTTATGAGTAAATATAAAGAGTTGTTTTACTGTTTGAAACAAAATGCATTGATTGACAGAAGTTTTAAGCCATTGTGAAAAACCATGTAACACCTATGAGGTAATATTTTTTTAGTTAATCTACTAGTTTAAAGCAAATTCTATTTCATCAGTTTTTTACTTGATCATATGATTATATTTGTGACATCATAAAGCACTGTATCCTACATAATAGGTAATCAATAGTTCTTGTTTATCCCAGTATATTTGCTTTCTTTTGGTAAATTTTGCTGATTCATTTTATAACTTGCAGCTTGTTTATTCATTTTAGTTGAGTAATCAAGTTAACTAGTTGAAAAGTGTTTGTATTTTGGTTGTCTGCATGGAATTGTTTAAATGTAAATCGAACTGACTGCCTGTGGCCTCCCACACAGGATTTCCACACACTTTTTTCCATGCAGTGAGATAAGCATCACTGATGAGTTCTAACAAGAGCAAAACTTGACTCTGGTGCTTCTTGTCTTTTAAGTGGCTTGTTTTCTAAAGTAATTCTAAATCCTCATAATTATAAAATCTGAACTTCTATTTCACGGCAAACTATTTTTAAAGCCAGCATATAATCAAAAACAGCTTTACTTTAGCACAGGTATTTAAATTAGCTAGTTCAACTGGTTCTTTTAGATTCTTGAGTAAAGCTGTAACATAGTTGAATGCTATTGTTCAGAAACGATCTGTAGTGAGTCAAGATTTTGGTGAGTTAAGGAAATTAGATGATAATGTTTGATAAAGACCAAAAAGTACTAAGACCAATCTCTGAGGATTGCTGTTTCTTAGATAACAGAGCCTCTTACCTGTTTTGATTGTTAGTAAAAACTTTTATTGTTTGTCTGGCAGAACTCTCACTGCTTGAAGCTAAAGCCATGGTATCGGACTGTTTCATATGCAGTTTTCTGATCAACAGCACAGCACTGGCCAATGTTTTTAGCTTCAATATAATCTTTTATGTTTTGATGAGCAAAACAATTAGATTTACTATTGAATTTTACCATTAAAACTCAATATGTTTTCCAAAAATCAATGGACCAACATTTGGTATAATCTAGGCCATAGATTTGTAAAGGACTTAACAGGGATACTTGTTGATAGCTCTTTGAATTCTTTGCCTACTTGATTGGTTTGGGGATTGCAACTACAGCATTCTTCAGATTTAAAAAGTTTAAACTGGTGCAAACAGTAAGAAAGGAAGTTACATAACCAAGATTCAAAACATAATAGGAAGTTCTTCAAGGAATGTAAGTTCTGAGCACATGAATTAAAGGCCTAGAGCTGGTTTGAATTGTAGGAAATGCAAACAATTCTATGAATGAGAAATTTTAAAACTTATTCATTTGGTTTGGTCTTGTGATCACTCCAAATAGCATCAACTGAAATGGCTTTGAATGGGGGGTAATTTTAGTACATAACATTTAAACTTATTCTCCATCTGTTAATTAATTATACTATGTTTTTTTTATAATTTTACAAAACATTAAATATACTCCCATAAGTTTTCATCTTTTGTAAAATGTTAATGTTCTTAACTGCATTACACTACTGAGTCTTGATAAAAAATTATTACAATGATATAATCATCTAAAATTCACCCCATTGAGTAAGTATTGAAATTTTAGCTAATTTTAATATAAACACTGTTATCAGGGATATTATTTAGTTTAAAATTTATTGTGTGTTGTTTTTACCTGATGAAGTCCACCTGATGTAACAGACGAAATGTCATGTTAAGTTTTTCTTTGATAAATATATTATGCCTTGTATTATTTGTTGAAGCTTAACTTGCTAAGTCTACCAGAAGAACAAATGAATTTTGAATTTAGCTAATTTTATCAATCATATTCAGTTTTAATCTTTTTGACTTGCAAGGCAATAGTGGAGACATTACAGTAATCCCTTAATCATGCTTCGAGTTGCACACCTTTGCTACATCATGGGTTTTTCAAATTATATATAAATGTAAATTTTGTGGGAATACCTGTCATATGTGCCAAATCTGCACAAAGTGAGGCAGCACAGGAAGGGCAAGCTATACCCAGAGTTTTCAGATTGGGCAAAAAGTAGCAAATTGGGCTACTTTTTTGATGCTCTTGCTGACTTGTAATGTTGCTCTTTTTTGGGCTACTTTTTAAATTGGGGGGGCCATTTTTTGTTGTGTTATGCTACTTTTTTCACTTAAAAATTTGACAAAACAATTTTTGTTTTCATGCTTTAAAAGGTAATAATTTGACAATAGTCAGCAATCAGTCTTGTATTAGTTTTCCTACTTAAAATGACTATTGACTTGTTTATGACATCATAATTATTTTATGAATGATTATAAACATGTCAGTAGATTTGACTTACTTTAGTTAAAAAGATGGTAGTTTGAGATACAATAAATTTATTATGAATAATAAAATTAAACTCACTGTGAACTTTTGAAAATTCAGTTCAGATCTGAAAATCAGGAAATGTTTTATAGGCTTTTATGTGGGCCCTATTAACTAATAAAATGCAGTCTAGATTTTTGGGCTATTATTTTACAGTGTATGTTTGAATACCTTAAATGTGTAGTTTAATTTATTGTTTGGTTTGAACAAATCAATAACCTATTTTTTCAGTAAACTTGAGCAGAATCCGCCCCATTAAATACTAGGGTGAAACGAAAGCTAGAAACCTTCAAAATTTATCTAAGTTACCTCGTTTATGGTACTAATGACAGTGTTGTGTTTTAAGCTTTAGAATATTTGAACAGTTACTATTCTTTTTGTTTCTCATTGTTTTTAAATTTATTGTTAAAAATTAAGTTTGGGGAAAGTTTACTTTTGCTTTTTCAAGTGAAATTTTATCTTTGTAAAAACTGTTACAATGGTTCCCAAACATGCTGCAACTTTTAAGGCCTCTGGTACTCAGCTTAAGTGGCAAAGAAAGGTAATGACAATTGCAGAAAAGGTCAAACTTCCAGATATGTTAAAAGCAGGGACAAGTTTTGCTGCGCTTGGCTGCCATTACGGCATCAGTGAGTCAACCGTTCACTACATAAAGAAAGATGAGAAGAAAATACGACAGACAGCATCAATATCTTTTAACAAAGAAGTGAAAAAGGTTGTTACTTCCGGCAATAAGACCATTGTAAAAATGCAAACTGCTCTTGCATTGTGGATTGCAGATTGTAGGAAGAAAAACATAGAAATACCAAAATGATCTGAACAAAACCAAAGGTCCTTTATGATACCCTTGTGCCTGCTGCTGAACTTGATGACAATTGTGATGAAGAAGAGGACATCAGGAATCCCCAACCAGGGACATCAAGTGATTCTCCCAAGAGAGAATATGGATTCAAGGCCAGCAAGGCTGGTTTGAGAAAGTGCAAAAGAGATTTGGCCTTTGGAAGGTTCCATTGTATGGTGAAGCTGCTTCTGCTGATAAAGCAGCAGCCCAACACTGTGTTGAGGACGAATTCCCTCAGATTATTGAGGAGGGCAACTACCTTCCTGAACAACTATTAGTATAGATGAAGCAGGTCTGTTCTGGAAGAGGATCCTGTCACACATGTTCCTCTTCAAGGACGAGGTAAAAAAGCCAGGGTTTATGGCCCCCAATGAGTGTGTGACACTCATCAAGTGCAGAAATGCTGTGGGCTTTATAATCAATCCTAGACTTATTTATAGTCTAGCAATCCATATGCCTTGAAAAACAAAAACAAGGCTCTCCTACCCATGTAATGGATGGCATGGCATAGATAACAAAGGTCCTTACAAATGACTGGTTTATCCACTCATCCCTCAGGTCAAGCTGTATTTAGCTGAAAGGGGCCTCCCCTTTAAAGTGCTTCTCCTGATGGATTGTGCTGGAGGCCTTGCAACTGATCTGCATTATGACACTGTGCAGATTGAGTTCTTTCCCCCAACACCACAGCACTAATGTAGCCAATAAATCAAGGCATCATCTGGACTTTTAAGGCACTCTACACCTGAACCACTTAGTGGGGCCTGATGAAAGCTGTTGACAAAGACCAAGATGACTTCACACTCAAGATATACTGGCAGACTTTCACAATAGCTTCGTGCTTGAGGAATATTCAACAAGCATCACCTGACATGAAGCCTCAAACAATTCATTTCTCATGGCAGAAGTTGCGGCATCAAATTGTGAATGATTATGCTGGCTGCACTCCTGATAAAGTGCTTCACTCAGCAGTTGATGAGATTGTGAAATTGTGTCTTCAGAAGGACCTCGTTGACAGTGCCATGACTGCCTACAAGATTTTGGCACAAAAGAAAAAAAAGTCAGCAACTCCCATCACCATGTTCCTTACCCACAAAAAGCTGCCAGGAACAAAACCTTTGCCTTTATTGTCATAGTCATAATAGCATGACTGAGAGAGAGAAAATTTTAAAAATTTGAATGTTTATTTTAGAAATTGTTGCTACTAGAACTGTTTGTAGCAAAAGGAACTTAATGATTTTTTCCACTTTGTGCAGTATGTTAGTACATATAGAGGATGTATAACAATTGATATTTCCACGCATGGTACCAGTACTGTACACTTCATGTAACAGAGTTTTGTGCTGTATACATATTAACTTTTCTTTAATACAAAAGTGATTTAAACAGCCTATTAAGATTGTAGGAAAATGTAGTGTACAGATATAGGATGGTTTAATATCAGTATGGGGAGGGTTTATAAATGTTTAAATTATATGTAAATAATACAATAAATATTTTGTTGCTATTTTACAGATTTTCACCTTTTATAGGTGGTCGTGGAACACATAAACCGCAAGTAATTAAGGATTACTGTATATGAAATTAAAGCAACTTTTAAAGCATTTTTTAAATTGTATTCCTAAATATTGCTGTAAAGTTGCAATTTTTTGTTTGCTTTAGGTTTGTGAATGATATTAAATATAAATGCAAATTTGGCACATGGGCTTGGGTATTTGATGTAAATTACTTAACAAGTGAAGGAGAAGATTATATCAAAACAATGTATTGGGCTACAACCACTATGACCAGTGCTGGGTAATAATTGTTTTTTACTTTTTTTATGTAAATTGTATACAGGTAAACATATTTTTTATTCATGAATACATATGAAACAATAATTTGACTTATACACAATCCGCAAAACCATTTAAAACTGTGATGATTAAAAAAAAAAAAAAAAAAGAAACTTGAATATCTTAAATAATTATTATTCATTTTGTGTATATTTATTAAATCTAGTAATGTTTTTTTTTGTATCTATCATTTATTAAATTATAAAAAGAAGATTGACCAGTAAAAATGGTTTTTATTCTAGCTATAATGAAAGTCTAACAGTTTTTTTTTTTTTTTTTTAATTTTGAAAATGAAAAAGTAGGTATGCTTAACTGAAAAAATTAAAGAAAAAAATATTACATCATTAAATCTAATTTCTTTTAACAGTTTTTTTAAAAAATATGCACAATTTTTCCACAATGAAACTAGGGGCTTAAACTATCATCATAGAATAAACACTTAACTTCATACCTTTTATTATTATATTGAAATGACTAATGTAAGAACTGGGATAAGTTTGAAATGAATTGTTATATTAGACAGTGTCAAAATTTGAGAATTTCATTAAAAATAAATTCACATGTAACCAACATATTTTTAGAACATTAGTTTGTTTCTCTGTTATTGATGTTTTGATCTTTTTTATTGATTTTGCCAACTCACTATTAAGCTAGACAATTTAATTACAATTCACTCAATTCATTAAATCTCATTATGCTCTCTGCAGAATGTTTTTTAAAAATCTTATCTCAGACTTAAAAGGTGCAACAAAGAAGCAAGCACTCAATTTTTTTTGGAAAAAAATTATCACACTTAATACAAATAATTTTTGGTTAATTTATAGAATCTAAGAAAAATTTTGTTACATTTATTGGTTTTTATTGTCCCTGAATTTTAATGTTAAATCAAATTGGTTTTAAAAAATTAATTGTTCAAAAATTCAACCTTTTAGTTTGTTTATTTTAGATTTGTTTGAAGAATAAAAGTATTATTGTTCTCTATTTATAATATTTGTATAGTTCAAACTGAGGTCTGTTTAGATATGGTGATATTACAGCAAGTACTACTCCTGGACGAATTTTGGCTTTAATAACTATGATAGTTGGAACTATCATGTATGGATGGCTTGTTGCTGTTATTGCTTCTACAATTTCTAATAATGAAACTGCTATAGTAAAATTTAAAATTGCTATGTTGGATCTAAAAAACTATTTGTCTGTGCATGAAGTAAGTACCAGGATTTTATGTCACATAAATATATTTATAAATTGACATTGACAAAATTTATCTATTGATATTTTTTTTATTTTTAAAGTTGTACATTTGAAGATGTGAAAAAACTTAAAAATTAAAAAAATTTCTTAAATAAAACTAAAATCAGCTAGTTTAAAGAATGTAAAGAGGCTTTGTTAATTGTCATTGTTTTTCACCTGCTTCATCTTTTATAGTTGAGATAGAGCTGCTGCTCATCACATTATTTTATTCATTTTATTGGAATAATCTAAACTAAGTTTGAGCAATTTAGGCTTTAGTTAAATGTAACATTTAAAAAATTTAAGTACAGATTGCAAGATCTTTTGTTGAAAACAGCTACAAATTAAACTGAGTAGGTATTTTTCATTAAAATAATTGACTATATACTCACTGGTCAAGGGGTTTTTTAAAAAAATTATTGTTAAAGATATTTAGCTGTATTTAATTTTATGCAATGTTAAAGTAGGAATGGGTTTTAATAGCCTAAAGAAAATTCAATTTAATACTATAACAAATCCCAATGTGATTTTTTTATTTTTGACATTGTTGTATTGATTTAACTCATTGTTATGTATAATAGAAATAATAAATGTAATAAAGTAAATAAATTAAAATTATGTTGATATTAAAAAACAACAACAACAACAACAATAAAATAGAGTGTATAGAAGTGTATAGAATATTGTGGTTCCAAGAAAATGTTTTGTTAATTTAAATTATATACTGCAGGTAGACTTGTAGTTACAGAGTGTTTGCTTTGAATTTCCATAACTTTTTTTGTTTTACTCACTTGATCTTTTCTGTTTTCAGTTTGGTGTTATGTTTGTAATCTAACTCCTTAAAGTAGCTGAGTTTCATCCATGATCTAAGCATATGAAAAGCACTTAACTGTTTTTTACTATTATTGGACACAGTGAAGTTTAGCATATGGTCTTCCATGTCCTTTTCCACTTTATTAACAAATGAATATTATTTTATTTTTTCAGGAAATTTTTTTAAAAGATAATAGTCATTGCTTGATTTAATAAAATATAGCTATGCATTAATGGAAGAATACTGAGCACAATGAGCAACATTTATTTTTAGTAAAGGTGTGCTTAAAAATGGCAAATGTTATAGTAAGTTTTTGTTAATTCCTGAAGACTTGATTTTTTTCTACAACTAGCAGGCTTTTCTCTTTACAAAAGTTGTGCCACTCTTTTTTCCACTATGTTGTTATCTTTAAAAGCTGTTTTTTGAAATGATTGTACAACTAATATAGACAATCTTTATTTGAAATATATTAAGAGCAAGAACAACAAAAGATTAGACTCCAAAAGAAAGCTTTATAAATTTATTGATTGGTGGTATAGTCTATTGCTCTCAGAAAGTATGGAAACAGTTCTCTTTTTTTGTTTAAAGTAACATTACAGTAAATACAAACAGTAATGAACTTTCAGTTTCATATGAATATAGTTTTGCCATCGGTATACTTGTGACTATTCTCTATTTTTTACATTGCCATGGATTATGGACATTCAATCATTTTGTACCTGTTCCTAAAACAAAAAAATTATTAGAAGGTTTTAAAAATGTGTATTAAAGTAAAACAGTTTATTTATATGACATGATGCAAAGTTTTCTGACCCTCAAATTTTTTGAGCAGCAACACCTGAAAAGTCTATAGAATTGAAGTTATTTAAAAAATTTTTACATTGTTTTTCATGAGACAATTAGTATTAAGTAATGGCAAACCAGCATCCAACCTTGCCTGTGTCTAAAAAGTTGACTCCAACAATACAGTGTACTTTTTAAAACTGTAATGGTTTTTGTGGTCCCTTACATGTTTCTGTGCACTTTTTATTTTGTTTTGAAAATATTCTGTTAATTTCTACTCAGCTGGGCTATACTAATCCTCTTTCTGATGGTATTGCCATGATTTTGCATATAAATGATATTACTTGTTATATAATGAATTTGCAGAAATTTGTTATGAGAGGCAGTTGAAAGCTGAAAACATGATCACTATAATTCGTGATGTCTTTTACAAAAGGAAGGGGTGGAGCAACAAAAAAAGGAGCCACTTTCAAATATTTACTTAGAAAATATTAAAATATTCACAAATATTTGAATATGTTGTGAATATTTGAAAAGGAGTATTTGAATCTAAGAAATATTCAAATATTCACTTAAAAAAACAATTGCATTATTATTTTTATCTTGATGTTATCTTGATCTCCAGACCAATTTAAAAAACACAAGACTGAAAAAACATCATCTTGAGAACATCAGCAAAAGGTTGAGACTGCAAGAAATCGTTCTTGAGACTATCATCACTGGTTGGTAGATAGGTTTATAAGAGATGGATTTACAATGATTCTGTGACCATGGTTTAAATCTGTCATAGAATGGATGACCAATAATAATTTTAATTTTATAGCCTGAATGTTTTGGTCAGAAACTAATCATAATTTTTATTATCCTTGATTACACACTTAAAGTTTTTGATAATTATTGTAAATTTTATGATTTTTTGGTTATTATAGGTACCCACTAGCATGATCAAACGTGTTATAAATGTTCGTCAGCTGGAATGGGAGCATTATGCTGGAACTGCAGTTCCTGGACAGAATAAGATGGGAAAAGAATTGTCTGAAGACTTGCAAAATGCATTAGCTTATGAAAATCTCAATAAGTTTGTTGAGTGTGTGCCTTTTTTTCATGGTGTTGATCCATCATTTGTAGCTCAGTTGTGCAATGAAGCAATGATTTTTCATTATACTGAAGGAGATATTGTGATTTATGAGGTTAGAAATTAATTACTATATGAGTTGTTTTATATGTTTTTGACTCAAATATAAAATCTTAACATTTAATTTTTTAAATATTGCAACAAACTGACAAACAAAAAATTGAAAACCAGGTTTTTTTAAACAAAAAACAACCTGCAGCTTGATACCTAAAAGAGTTGTAGCTCTATGTAATTTTTAATACCTGAAATATTTTAATTAAGCTATCCTTTTTATTAAAAACTCTTAATTGTATTTATTTATATGAAAAAAATATATTATTCATGAAACATCATAAAACAAGCAAAAATAGTTTCATATACTAAGTAGCTTTGTATAGGAATCAAAGATTGTATAAGAATATTGTTTCAAAACTTGTATAAGTATTTTATTTTGCAAAAAATTAAATCATTTTGTTGAAAAATTAATATTTTTGTTACTAAAACTTAGTGTTTTTTTGGAACTCATTTGTTAAATAAGTAGGCTTTGAAAACACTGTTTTAAAAAACTTGGAACATTTTTGTCTAGCTCTCTTTAGGAGGTTTTGCTAGAATTGAATGTAGTATTTAAAAATTTTAAGACTGATTTTTATTGGCTAAAAATTAAGGTTAGTAACAGTTACCATATTAATAAAAAATGTTTAATAAAGTAAAACTAGGTTTTGTTCATGTAAAAAAATTTTGGCAAAAAAGAAATAAAGTTATGCAAGCACTAATTCAAGATCATAAATCCAAGTAGGTTGGTGAAATTTCTTGCAAACCTATCACTAAATGTCATGTAACCACACTAAACACTGGGTTTGTTTGAAATGCTCCCAGATCACAACAAAAAATGACAACTTATGGTGCTGCACACTCCACAACACTTCTAACCATAAAATACAATCTACTAAGCAAACAAACACAACATCACCAAAACAAAGTTCTTCAACTCAATGCAAATTGCATCTGCAACAAAACAGAAAAAATACAACTTCTCATTAAAACACACAAGTGGACACCATAACAATACAAAAGTCAAAACTGAATCAATCCACCAAGCACCAAACATTTCATGCTTTACATTAATCAGAACAGACTGCAGCTATAACTAAGGAGGAGGCCTTCTGACCTATATTTATAACTTGAAACACCTCACCAATTGAAATACAAACAATCAAAATCCACCTTTCAACATCATAACAATTACATATGGCAAACATGTACATTCTATTCAGCTATTACAAACAGAAGTAGACTTGATTATATCTAGCCCAATCATTGCCACAGATGTCAGTGCTCATTTACCTTTATGATACTTGCCCTACCAAAGACCAAAAAAAAAGAATTGATTGAAGAACTCTTGCTTAATCTCAATCACATTACATCAAACACAAACATTTCAATATACTTAGCACCCAATCAAACATGGTAGTCTACTTTACCAAGCATCACCACAGCTTCAACAGCCTTACATGATTGCACTAGCTGGCAGACCATCCATTCATTCCATTACATTCAATCACTTACTCTTGCTCACCACCCTCAGTATACCTCAAAAGACTAATGTTCTCATATTCTTTTCACTTTATTGAAACAATAACAAACTACCAAAAAGCTAACTGCACATCCTTTAAACAACATGTTAAGACTCTCATTTACCCAGACCCCCTAAACAAATACCTATGAAGAAACAGACTTTTCATCCCTAAAGGAAGTCACAACAGCATAAATCACACTTAATTACTAATGTTCATTCAAAACTGTATTCACATTTGCAAACAAAACAGATCAGAACCCCAAATTATTACTCTCAACAATCACATAAACAAACAAATATATGAACACAAAACGAAGACTCGGAAAGAATCTCTAGGCAATATTGATCACAAACACAATCCTCATTTCCTGTAAAACAACCAACAAAACATCACCTATGCAACAGAACAAAAGCAGAACTAAAACAGCCATTACTAACATAGACAATTCACAAAAATTCACAAGTGTTACTTCATATGGCGCAAATAAAATCAACAGACACAGACAATGCAATCAAAGACCTTTCCACTTAAAAATACCTTTTACCACTCCATGAGTGCAACTTGCCATTTCAAGCAGCACAAACAACAGTTTCACTTGATCTGATGGCATAAGCATTTGACATTTGAAACACCTACAGCCACTTTTTACCAGCTACCTCACAACCATACACAATGTCATCAACACTATCAATATACCATTTTTGTAGTAATGTGCTACAATCATTCCAATTCCAAGACCAAACCAAGACTGCAACATTGGCATAAAGTCTTCTTTCAGCCTTTTTAATCAAAGGTTGCCACACCATATGATGTTCCTCCACAACATCCTGTTTCCAATGCCCTTCTCCCTTGCACCAACTTCCCCCATATCCTCCTTCACTACATCCAGAAATCTTCCCTTTGGCCTCCCTCTTTTTCTCCTGGTAACTTCATTTCCATCACCCTTCATATGTCCATACCACCTCAACCTGCCCTTCCTCATCTTCATTCCTAACCATTCTACCTTAAGTGTACCCCCTAATGTACTCATTTCTAATCTTATCTTTTCTAGTCATTCACATAGCAAATCTCAACATTTTTATCTCTGCAACTTCCATCTCTTCTACTTGTTTCTTTGTGACCACCACTGTTTCAAGTCCATACCCCACTGCTGGTCTCACCATTAAAGTGTCACTTTTCCTTTTACTCTAGCTGGTAACCTCCTGTCACAGATTACTCCTGATACTTTTCTCCATCTGTTCCATCCTGCCTGCACTCTCCTCTTTACCTCCCTCTCACAACTACCACTTTCTTGTACCATTGATCCAAAATACTTAAATTCCTTTACTCTTGGCACTTTTGTGTCTTCCACCTTTACTGTTTCTTCATCATTTTCTCCATTTATGCACACATATTTGGTCTTTGACCTACTTGCTTTTATCCCTCTTCTTTCCAACACATACCTCTAGCACTCTTGTCTCTGCTATACTTTTTTCCTGGTCTCTTCGCAAATCACAATATCATCAGCAAACAGCATTGTCCAGGGTGGTTCTCTCCTTTTTTTTTTGTTAGCCTATTCATAATCACAACAAACAGAAACAGACTTAGCATTGATCCCTGGTCCAACTTTGATCTTGAAACAGCTACCTCACAACCATGCACAAACATTGGCATAAAATATCAATCCATATAACTTTTATTACTTATTGCCAAAACACTAAAGAAAATGCTATTACCATACTTATACACATATACATGACACTAATTACCTCTTGGAACTGTAGCCAAACACCGACAAAACATTATGCCACTAGTCTGTAAACCAGGGGTGTCCAACCTCTTACTCATTGTGGGCCAAATATTTGTGTGTAAGTTTACCATGGGCCACAATTGCTGCAGTAATCAAAGTGATGTTCTCATGCAAGTTAGTTTAAAAATTTCTGTCTCCAAAACATGTGATCTCTGAAAAAATGTCTTCACTCAAAATCAACCTCAGATTTGTAATTGTTATCCCCAGAACTATGTGTTATCTAAAAAAAAAGTCTTCACTTTGCTTAAGGGCTTTGTTTTGTCAATCAAATGAATACTATCTGCATGTTTGGCATTGTATTTTTCTAAATGATTTGTGGCACACTTGGAAATCTCTCATGGAACACAGGTTGACAAGGCTTAAAGGCACTGCGGTAATTCAAGATGAATGAGCATCTGATTAAAAATTCCTTTGCAGGCTGCACCAAAAGGCTTCAGGGACCTTGGGTTGGACACCTCTGCTATAAACAAAGTTTTTGGAAGCATCATAGGTAATCCAAGAATCAAAATTTAGATTGATTTCTTTGAGGGGGGTTAAGGGATGGATTCTCCAGGATATTTTTTTGAAGAGGAACAACAACAACAAAATGGATGTCAATCAGTTGCTAACAGAACCTATAGTAGTGTGCAAAGGGCCAGAAATTTTTTTAGGCCAAATTTGTCTGTGAAGAAGGAAAAATCACTGGTCTATTTTGTTGTTTACATTTTTTATGAAAAAAACTAGAAGTAGGGGGGGGGTGCTGCCAGAACAACTGAAGTGATGATGGCTCAAGTAAAAAGTGATTAATAGATAGGCTTGGTTAATCTCAACTTTCACTGCAAGTAGAGCTGTGACATTTAGTATAACTGCCTTATGAGATAACTTTACAAATAATCACTTTTTTGTGCCAGGTGCCTGTTTGCAGAAGCTATTAGGTAATGCATCTAAACTAGTTATTCATGTTGGTCAGTGGACAGACTTTACATGGAACACAAAGTAGTTGAACAGTCCATCAAAACTTCATGATTTTATCCCAAGAGTCAGTTCCAGGCCCCTTAGACTAAGCATGGCCAGGCATGCTTCGGTAAAACTTGACTGCTTGCAAGCTGGCATTGGGTGTTTTCAAACATACATACATAAATGGGGTCTTGCTCCCTCTTTTAATTTCAAGTGTGATGTGCATGAGCAAACTGCAGACCAAATCATCTATGTATGGGCTACACACCAGGCACCAAAAGGATGTCATGGCCTTTCTCTTCTGGCTGACAATACTAAATGCTGGCTTAGGAACATCATTGCCATCATCTGAGTGAAAAAGCAACCAAATGATCCCAAATGACAAGGATTATTTTTGGAATTGCTGAGTTTATTGAGTGCATTTTGCAAGTTAATCTTCACTTTTCACTGTTCTGTCTCTTGAAAATTAGTCCAATGTGGATGTAAATAGTGTTATTAATTGAAATTGATTGAGTTTTTATACTGTTTCTATTATAATGTCTTATTTGGCCCATTGATAAGAGATCAAATTTCTTTGTGTTTGCATTTTATTACTGTGTTGGGATATATTAGATGCCAGGAATGATTTTGATCATATTTTCACATTAGGAATGATTTCCTGCTTACTTTTCTTTAATAGTTTGGAACTGCATAATAAAAGGGTGACAAAAAGGTTAAAATCTGTTGGAACATTAAATGATGTTTCATGATTTTACATCCTTCTAAAGATGTTGTTTTAATTGCTTTGCGTTTTTTTCAGTAAAATGACTGTTTAACTATTGCCCTGTGCTTAAAGGAGTGTAACTAGCAGTACAATCATGAAATATTATTTCAAAGTAACTGTTACAACATAGCATGAGTTATGTTATAAGATATCTTGAAGAAAAATATATTTTTAATTACAAATAAACTGTTTCCATAATATACTTCTAAAAAAAAATTTCCAAAAAAGAAAAACTAAATGGAGCTGAAGTTAGATGAAAATATTTTTTGTTGTTTTATCTATTCTATTTGAATAAGGTTTTATAAGTTGATTAAGATTTGTTTATATTGTATAATTGATTGATTTTTAATACATATATTTGGTGATTAAATAGTATTATTATTGCCAGCAAAAAAGATGTTTGTCTCAAAATACGAAATTGGATGCAATTCAAGAACATTTAAATGAAATTGAAGTTGAATTACAAGAAAATAAACAAAAATTGGACTATAAACTTAACGTATTGAATGTATTGGAAAACATAAAAAAATCACATTCATTTTTTTCTGAAAAATATGATAGTTGCAAAAAGTTGTTAAAACCAATAAAAACTAATTGATTAAAATTGAATCTGAAAATTTTTGTTCAAAAGAAACAGTTTGTATTCTTAAACAGCAACTTGAGGATATAGATTTTTCATTAAATAATCTTGAGCAATATTTGAAGAGAGTATACATCAAAATAAATGGTATACCTTACAATAAAGAAGAATCAACTGATGATATTGTGGTGGCTTTAGCCAAAAAAATTGATGTTCACAACATCTAAGGACATAAGTATCTCTCATTGATTGTATAATGCAAATCAACAAAATAACTCACCCACCATCATTGCAAAGTTTCTCAGCAGGAAAATTAGGAACCAAATTTATGATAACTGATATAAACTGAAGAGCAGACAATCAGCAAGCCCTAATAAATCAATTTATATAAATAAAAGTCTCAGTAAAACTAATAAGAAACTTTTAAATATTTGCAGAAGTCTCAAAAAAACAAATAAGTGGAAATATGTTTAGACCAGACAGGGCCACACATACTTAAAAAAAAAACAGTTAATTCTAATACTATAAAAATTGATAGCATTCAGGCACTATAAAAATATGCAATAAATACCAGGGTGGAATAAATCATGCATTAACCAATCATCTTCCATTCTAACCATGAGAAATGACTAGTAAGTTTAATAGTATTTATATTTAACTATTTCAAGCTGAATTTAGAATGTTTAATTAAAGTATTTTTTATAGCATTAGTTTTTTGATATTGTTTTTTCAATATTTAGTGTTGCAATCACAGTTAAGTTTTTGTGTTTTGTTTATATTTATATAGATATTTCTTGTTACAGTTTTCAAGTTATATTTATTCATTGTTGTTTTTGTTTTCTAAATATTTATTGTTGGAGTTATTGTTAATTTATTGTATTTGTATTTTGTTTTTGTTTTCTAAATTTTTATTGTTAGAGTTATTGTTAATTTATTGTGTTTGTGTTTTGTTTGTATTATATAGATATTTCTTGTTACAGTTTTTTAAATTATCTTTATTTATTGTTATTGTTATTTTTTGTCAAAAGCAAGTGCCTAAGTTATTTTTTGAATTTATATACAGATTTTACATCTAAATTGTTAAATACCTAAATGTCAATTCCAAATATTAATTCATTTAATAAATTTTGCTTTGATGAAGCTGATAAAATATTGTCACATGTTTTTAATTACTGCTCTCTGAATAATATATCATCAAATTTATCTTACATCAACAATAATGTTAGTTTTTCTATAGCACATATTAATATTTGAAGCATTACAAAAAATGAAAAAAAGTTGGAAGACTACTGATGCGCTCTATGAGGGTTTGGTTTATACATAGATAAAAATATTTCTTTTACTATTCAAGATGATTTAAATTTACTATGTAATAAATGTGAAAATGTTTGGATAAAAATATCTTTAAAAGAAAAAAATTTGTAATTGTTGGTTTTATCTATAGCATTCTGGTTAGAATTTTAAAGAATTTTGCAATTGTATTACACAAAACACTTGTTAAATACAATTATAATAATTATACATTTGTTATATGTGGAGATATTAATATTGACCTTCTAAAATATAATAAAGATACTAAATTTAATAATTATGTTAATGATATTACAAACATGGCATGTACGTATTATTCCTATTGATGGATGTACTAGAATAACAGAAACTAGTAGCACTATTCTGGATCATTTTTATACTAATGAACTAATAAATAACACCAGCTGCAAAATTGTTTTAAGTGATATAACTGACCGTTTTCCAATTTTCATGAATATTCATTGTGTGGGTATAGAACAAAAATTTTTTATAAAAATTGCTATATTACAAATACTAATCAATTTGTCACAGAAAATTTTTTAAGAGATCTTGAAAATAACCTATGGCTTTCTACTGTAATTAAAAACAAACATTGTTGTATAAATAGGAAGTTTAAAGAACTTGATAATTTATTTGTTGAAACAATAAGCAAACATGCTTTGTTAAAAAAAAAACTTGATGGCATAAACCATGGATGACTAAGAATATTCTGCATCAAATAAAAAAGAAAAATTTGCTATTTCAATATTTTCTTAAAAATAAAACTAATGAAAATTATCTTAATTATAGAAAATTTCAAAACTCTTTATCAAACATTATCAGACAGTCAAAAATACAATATTTCCAAAGTAGAATAAAAAAAATCAAAACAATCTGGCAGCGATCTGGAAGACTGTGCAAAAATATTTAAAATCGTTTAAGAATAATATTATACTAATTTTTATCAATCAATCAATCAAATTAGTTTAATTCATTGCAAAAACAAGATGGTCTAATATACTCAGCACTAGTATAAATTCATAAATTGCAACAAGGTGATTGCAAAGGGACTGTGAGGTCTTCAAGTCAAGTAATCTCCTTGTAAAATACAGAAATATACAAGCAAACTGTTAAAATAAAAATTGAGTATGTATACAAAAAATGAAAAATAACAACAAAAAACAAAACAACAAAATAACTTTATAAAAATAGGTAAAGACAAACCAAGCAATGAAGAAAAAATAAAATAAGGTACATAAAACAAATTGTAAGAATTATAAGAATTTAATCACTGAAAAGTAGACTTGATTTATAATGTTTTTTAAATTTATTAAATGTCATTGTTGTCAGGTTATGACTGATAGAATTCCAAATTTTTGGTCCTATATATTTGATTGATCTTTGAGTTCGATTGCTTTTGAACAAAGGAATGGTAAGGTAATTTTTTAGTGAAAATCTTGTACAAGAATGTCAAGATTTAGTGTATAAAAAGTAGTTATCAGAAATTTTAGGCAACAAATTAAATTTTTAAGAATAAATAAATTTAGCTGTTTCAAACTCAAACATTTTAGGTAAGGGCAAAATATTTGTTTTAATGTATAAAGGTTTTGAGCTAGTTGACCTATGAGAAGAGGTAACAATATGAATTGCTTTATTTTGAAACAATTTTAATTTATTAAAACATGTCAGATAAGTGCTTCCCCAAACAACAAGGCCATAAGTAAAATGGAAATGGATAAGTGAATAATGTAACTTCAATAAAGCTGAGCTGAGTAAAAAGTATTTCAATTTATTTAGAATTCCAACTGATCAAGCTATTTTTGCTTCAAGGGTTTTTATATGCCCATAAAAGTTTAATTGATTAACAAATATAATTCCCAAATATTTTGCCTTATAAACAGTTTTAATTTCACCAGCTGGACTTTGAATATTTCAAACAACATTTGAAGACTTGAGGTTTGGCAAAATAATAAATATTTGCAATTTTTTAAAATTTAGCATTAAATTGTTAGCAGATATCCAATTGCAAATATTATTAAGTTTATCTTTAAGTTGACTTTCAAGAATATTAATAAATAAGGCTCCCATCACAAGACAAGTATTGTCAGCAAGTAAATGCAGAGTACAATTAACACTGTTAGCAATATCATTAATATGTAGTAAAAAAAAAAAAAAGCAGTTCAAAGATTGAGCCTTGAGGAACTCCAATATTTATAAATTTTAAGGAAAAATTGGTATTATTTATTGTAACATACTGATTTCTGTTTGTTAAAAATGAAACTAAAAAAATTGTTAACTATTCCTCATATTCCATAATGTTCAAGTTTATAAAGTAAAATAGAATGATTAACAGTATCAAATGCTTTAGTTAAATCTAAAAATACAAGCCCAGTTTATAATTTTTTCAATATTATCCAAAGCAGAATTAGTAATATCTAGTAAAGAATGCAAAGTTGAATAATTAGGTCTGAATCCATACTGTGTAGGGGTTAATACAGAATGAGATTTAAAAAAAAATGTCTGTGTATGAACTAATTTTTCTAAAATTTTAGAAATAATATGCAATATTGAAATAGGTCTACAATTTGTTACTTCATTTTTATCTCCAGCCTTATGTACAGGAACAACTTCAGCTGTTCTAAGACAAGTAGGAAAAATTTTGAAATCAAAACAAGCATTAAATAATATAGCTAACACTGGAAACAAAACCTCAGATGCAAGCACAATAAATTTTGCTTCAATATCATCAGCACTTCAACTTTTGTTAGTATTCAATTGATAATAATGCAGTGAATTTCAAATGCACTAGTAGGATTTAAAAACATAGAAGAACAAACACAATTACATGGATACTGTTGAAAATTATTTAAATTAGAAGGTTTGACTTTTTCAGCTAAGGCTTTACCAACCCTACAAAAGTGATTATTAAATTAAATGCAATATCTAATGGTTTATCTATTTTTTTGACCCTCTTCATGAATATAATTAGGAAGAACCTGAGTTGGTTTATTAGGAAGTAAAGTTTTCATAATACACCAAAATTTATGCATATGACTAGAGTTGATTATCGCTTGTTTTAAGTAAAGCTTTTTTGATACAATATTTTTTCTATTTCAGTACCATTTAAAAAAAAACTCTATAAATATTTGTTTATGTTGAATTGAAACTAAAATACCTTTTGTTATACATAGTTTATTCATTAATTTACGTTTTTTGCATGAAGCTTTTATTAATGGTGGCATGTTAATAGTCATAGTTACAAGTTCAATAAAATTTGAAAATGATTTTTCAACTTCATTACTGAAATTAAAGGAAAGAGAATGCCGAAAATTATTTATAGATGATTGCAAATTATCAACAAAGCTATTATAATTAAATTTTAAGTCTGGTAATAATGATGAATCCTCCAATCATTGTCCAATTTTTTTGCTAAATCCTGTTTGCAAAATATTTGAGAAGTATCTTTATGAGCAATTAAATCAATATTGTGTAAAATATAACTATCTTTTAAAAACACAGTTTGGATTTCAATCTAATCATTCAACTGCTTTAGCAGTGGCAAATGTTTATGATGATTTGGTTTTAAATAAAGATAAAGGAAATATAATATGTAATATATTTGTTGATTTAATAAAAGTGTTTGACACTGTAGATCATTCAATTTTGTTATAAAAGTTAGATTGGTATGGTATAAGAGATATTGCATTTGATATAATTTGTGACTACCTTTATAATAGGTTTCAATATACTCGAATTAATAATACAAATTTAAATTTAAAACCAATTAATTTTAGTGTTCCACAAGGTTCAACCCTGGGCCCATTTTTATTTTTGATATACATAAATGATATATCCACTGTAACATCATTTAAAACTTGTTTATTTGCTGATGATACTAATATCACTATATCAGCAAAAAATATTGATGAGTTACATACACTAGCTCAAAATAAATTGCAAAAAATTAATGAATGGATGATATGAAATAGATTAACAATTAACTTAAGTAAAAGTGTCTATATATTGGTTTCTAGTAGTAAAAATTGTAATACTAGCAACTTCCATCTATCAATTAATGGCAATAAACTACCATGAAAAAATAGTGTCAAATATTTAAGAGTTTACAGATATAATAATCTAACATGGAAAGCTCATATTGAATATTTATGCACAAAACTGTCAGCAACTAGTTATCTTATGAAATTGAGATATTATGTGGACATAAAAACTTTAATAAATGTATCTAATGGTCTTGTATATTTAAATTTGCATTTTTTTATTATTAATTGGGGTAAGGCATATCCTACATCATTGCAACCATTAAATAACCTACACAAAAGAATACTAAGAGTAATAAATTTTTCCAATTATCAAGCCCCTTTTACTCCACTATATTTCAAATGCAACACTCTGAAAATTATTGACATTTACCAACTAGAAGTAGCTAAATTAGTTCATAATTACTTGGATAAAAAACTGCTTGATTCTTTTATGAATTACTTTGCTTTGCAAAATGAAATCTATCAACATAAGGGCTTCTACAAAAAAAATCTTTATACCAAATTAAGTTTAAGGCGGACTCAAGATTGCTTAAGATACCAAGGAGCATTAATATGTTCTGAAGTACCAACTTTAATGAAATGTTTGGAATATTGCTTGTTTAAAAAAAGAGATTTTTAATTAGTAAATACCAGTATAACTCTTAATAAGGCTTAAAAATCCACTTTTTGTTGTTTTGCATCTTTTTTTTCCTCAGTTGTACTTACAGTATTAACTTTAAACTTTTTATTTAACTAGTTTGATTGCTAAAACTGTATTATTTTGCTTATTTAGTAAGATTTATTATTGTTTTACTCAATTTAAGCTCTTGTTAGTTGGATTGATTATTGTCCAACTTTATTTAAGCACTTGTTAAATGAATTTATCATTGTTTTCCCCCACTTATGCCTTGTTAGTTAGCTTATCAGTTAGATTTTTTATTATTTTGATTTATTGAACAATTGTTATTATTTGCTTGTTAGATTATTTAGGCATTTGTCAATTGAATTGTTATTATTTTGCCTATTAAATTCATTTGATTGCACTTACAGAATGTTTAAAAATTGTTTGTTTTATCTTTACTGAATTAATAATAAGTATATTTCTCATTAAGAGACGAGGATTTGGGCTAAATCATAGGAACTTAACTCAAATTCAATGAAGCGATGAAATATAAAACAGTTTCTTATCACAATTGTATTGTACGACAAGGCCCTGTTTCGCTCTTATGGAGCTCATCAGGTACAAGATCAAAAGTAACAAGCCAAACTATTACATGCACAACCAAATATATATAACATAATAACAAACGTAATGATTACATACAAGCGATAAATGTTTATCCAACTCCACAAAGGTGGACTTCGCATTCATAAAATATCATCATGTTGGTATTTTCCGGACGATGAATAGGCTTTGTCATAGTACCTGGACTTATTCGGATTTATAACTATAGTATCTTATCACTATAGTGGCCGAACCAGGACTGCTACTGAAGTTAGAAAAACTACCGCTTATATACAAAATCGTTACATAATAAATTTGGCCTAAGGCAATCTAAAGCAAAAAGCAATAAATCACGAAGCAAAGGCATGCAACAGACGTCGCCAATACATAACAAGTTTTCAAGAACAAGAATTAAGCTGAAAGAACCGGATTTACCACATCCAGAATGTACGGAAATCCATCCGTATCTGTAGACTGGCAGGCACCTTGTACCGTCATGAAGAACAAACATATACGACGATTAATGCATCACGCATTTCTGATCGACGCATTTTGGCTATTAATCATTAAGAGACGAGGATTTGGGCTAAATCATAGGAACTTAACTCAAATTCGATGAAATATAAAACAGTTTCTTATCACAATTGTATTGTACGACAAGGCCCTGTTTCGCTCTTATGGAGCTCATCAGGTACAAGATCAAAAGTAACAAGCCAAACTATTACATGCACAACCAAATATATATAACATAATAACAAACGTAATGATTACATACAAGCGATAAATGTTTATCCAACTCCACAAAGGTGGACTTCGCATTCATAAAATATCATCATGTTGGTATTTTCCGGACGATGAATAGGCTTCGTCATAGTACCTGGACTTATATAATAATAATGACTTATATAATAAGTCCAGGTACTATGACGAAGCCTATTCATCGTCCGGAAAATACCAACATGATGATATTTTATGAATGCGAAGTCCACCTTTGTGGAGTTGGATAAACATTTATCGCTTGTATGTAATCATTACGTTTGTTATTATGTTATATATATTTGGTTGTGCATGTAATAGTTTGGCTTGTTACTTTTGATCTTGTACCTGATGAGCTCCATAAGAGCGAAACAGGGCCTTGTCGTACAATACAATTGTGATAAGAAACTGTTTTATATTTCATCGCTTCATTGAATTTGAGTTAAGTTCCTATGATTAAGTATATTTCTATTTAAAACCTTTGTTATAATAATAATTAATGTGGTTCAATAGCTTGATGACCAGATGACCAGATCTGGTCTATCTACTAATCCACAGTGTTATTCTTGCTACTTTTAATTTGTGTTTTTGTTATTATATTTTTTCGCCAAAAATCAATAAACTGGAACTTGAACTATCATTTTGTGAATTAAATTTTTAACTTTTTTTCATCCAATATTGGGTTTTTTCAGTTGACTTTTATGGTATATTTATTGTTGATTAAAAGTAATGTATTTCAGGGTGATCTATCTAAAAACCTTTATATCATCAAGCGTGGTCATTGTGATGTGGTAACATCTGATTTAGAAACCAAATTGGAACACCTTGCTCCTGGTGATTATTTTGGTGAAATTGAGGTAAAATGATTCTAAATACCTTTACTTTTATTTTAATACTATTTTGTGACATTTGGTATAGCAAGTGCAAAACTTGATAACAGTACATCCAAACTGACACTTGAAATCAAGAAAATCCCAATTTGTTGTTAGAGGAAGACCCATCTATCTTGCAGGAGCCCTCCCCTAATCCTTTAAAAAGACAATAGAGACTCTTTTTTCTAAAACTTGGAATGCTCTATTAGCAACAATACTAAACCAAAAATCACCAATTTTTATCTAAACCAGAGACATTAAAATGTTTACAGTAACAACTGCTAAAAGCTTTCATCATTGATTGCAGAAATGCACCCAATGTAGAACAGCTAGAGGGCTACTTCACTGATCACTACCACAACAAAATTGAATAATAAAGAACTAAAGCATAGTGATTATTGAAAAAACCAAACAACTTCCAATGCATGCTGCACTCTTGAACAGTGAAAAACAAACTCAAGAACAATCTAATTTAACAGACATAACAATCAATCATACAAATGCAATATTAAAGAATCAAACCAAAGTAACTAATTATGAATTTATTCAACAATCTTTGAATTTTCTTACTTATGCCATAAACATATGGTAGAACAGCTGTCTTTTAATTTAGATTGTTCTTGAGTTGGTTTTTCATTACTTTAGAGTACAGCATGTGTTGAAAGAAAGTTGTTCAGTTTTTTCAATGA
Organism: Diplosoma virens; assembly: GCA_963680785.1. NCBI lineage: Eukaryota > Metazoa > Chordata > Ascidiacea > Aplousobranchia > Didemnidae > Diplosoma > Diplosoma virens. Next base: position 36,777,719 of record OY796887.1, on the reverse strand, counting down.
TTGCCATATTTTTGTTCTCTATTACTCAATTTTGTCATGGTAGTGGTTAATACTATGGATATATTTCTGCAATCAGTGATAAAAGCTTTTAGTAGTTGTTACTGTGAACATTTTAATGTCTCTGAAGATGCCGGTTGATTTCTGAGCAACACAAATACTTGGATGATTTTTTGTTTGGTATTGTCACCACTGGAACATTCAAAGTTTTTAGCAATATTGTGCCTGGTGAGCAAAGTCATTACATTTATAGATTTTTACTCTTGAATGACTTTTGTTGCTTTTAAAAGCTTTTTTTACAGACTAATAGTGTGGTGTTATGTTGGTACTTTGCTACAATTAAAAAGGTGATTAGTGTCATGTGTGTGTATGTCAAGCCTAGCAAGCATTGTGAATTGTAAGTATTAAGGTTTACAGAGTATGGGTAAATTACAGGGTGTGGGTAAGTCGTAAGTTTGTTTGTTTGTTTGCAGTTTGCAAGAATGGTTATTAGTTGGTTCTAAACCATGCCAGTTTTATTTTTATTTCATCTAATACCTATGGCTGCAAAAGTTGGAGTTAAAAATATCCCATTGCAACATCATTTATTTGTATATAGAAACTGTGATTAAATTAAAATGTTGAAGTAGTTTATAAAACTTTCTTTTGTTTTAGCAAAAACTGTCATATATTTATTAGGGGGTAATTTATCAAGAGTAATTAATAAAGTATGATACTTGAAAGGTTAAAATTAATATAAAATAATAATTGTAATACAGGTTCTTTTTTCCTTTGCAGCCATCATGCTCCATAGTATTGCAAAAGTTTTATTTTTGATATATTACTTAAATATTTATTTAATTGATTTAAATATATAATTTTTTTGTGGTAAGGATTTCAAAATAGCTTAAAATTAAACCATAGCCAAAAGCTATTTGTGGAACATTTTTCATGGGCCATCATGAAAATGATAAGAAAACCAAGTATTAGGTTGAGGAATATGTTTGTAGCATTTTTATCAAAGATTTTTATTTAAAAAAAAATGAAAAGTTATGGCTATAAATTAATAAATTATGTATTCTCTGTTGCTGTTTATAACCTCCTCCCACCTCTCAACCAATTTGTTGATGCCGTTTTGCCAAAAATCCCTGGGTCTGGTATTGAAGAATTTGTTGAGCCAGTTTTTAAGGTCCTCTTCATTGTTGAAGGTAACACCTCTCATATGATTTGACAAAGAGCAGAAAAGATAGTAATCTGTGGGTGCAAGGTCTGGAAAATACAGCAAATGCTAAAGGACTCCTCATTCAAGCTCTTGGAGTGTGATGTGCAATCAAACTCTTTGCTTTGATGACTTGTGCAACATGAGGTCTGGCATTGTTATGAAGAAGTATGGTTTAGCCTTGTCAATGGGGTCTTTTCAGTCAAATAGCCTCATTCACGTGATGTAGTTGGGCTATGTAGAGCTCCTTGTTGATTGTGGCCTTCCTTTTGAGCATTTCCCAGTGCACCATGCCCTCTGAGTCCCACCAAACACAGATCATGGTCTTCCTTGGATGGAGGTCAGGCTTAACTCTCAGCTTTGGCATATCTCCAGGAGCCACCCATTCCTTTCTTTTCTTCATATTTACAGTATATATAGGCACCATTTCTTATCTCCAGTGACGATTCAGTACAAAAAGTGCTGTTTGTGACTGCCTGTAGCTGATGGCAGGTGGGATGTTGAGAAGCAATTTGAAGGTGATTTTTTTTTTGTTTTCGCTAAGCTCATGAGGCACCCAGACTCCCAATTTTTTGGCAAATCCTATTGAATGAAGATGATTGAGAATGGTTTTTTGATCGCAGTTCATTTTTTCAGCCAATTCACGACTTATTTGGTGACTTTCCTCCATCAAAAGTGATTTGAGATGGTCTTCATCAAATTCAGAAGGTCTTCTGCTGTGAGGCATGCTGTCAATCTCAAAATTGCCATTTTTAAACTTTGCAAACCATTTTCTTACCATAGATTTGCCTATGACACCTTCCCTGTATACCATGCAAATGTCCTGGGCTGCTTCAGCAGCTTTTTGGCTTTGATGAAAAGCAAAGAATAGCAGGTGTTGAAAATGTTGCTTTTTAGCACCTGGATATTCCATATGTAAGCCTCACAAATAATAAAATCTCAAAATACTCAAAAAGACGATCAGCACAGTTTTTTACAGTAGAAAGAGCTCTATTGAATGAATACATACATACATTTTGCCAAGTAATAAAAAATTATTGTAAAATAAAAGAAAATTTAAAAACACTATGAACATTTTCTCAACCCAATATTTTCAATGATTTTCAATCTTAGCTATTAATTCATGGTGTAGCTTTGGGTAAGTTCTGTAATTATAATGAAATTGTTTTTGTTTACACATGTAAGGCATCCTGCTTTTTACTTACTGTATATTCTTGCATATAGGTCACACCAGAAAATAGTTTGCACCTCTAGTTTGTAATTGTCAAAATGGGTATTTGTGGATGACCCATGCATGGTTGCACAATAATCTAATAAGTTACATGACCCATTCTAAGGTGATAGGTCACATCCATGATTTTGGCAAAATTTTCGGTTCAAAAAAAGTGTGACTTAATGCAACTATATACAGTATATTGCTGTCAAATGGGAGATTTGGATCTGAGAGCAAGTGATGGTGAGAATTGTTCTTATTTCAGAAAGAATTTTGAAAATTCTAGTCATGGAACAGGAATAAACAACTTTTAGAATGCAACTCACAATAACAACAACAACAATCCAATTTTAATCCAGTATAAATTTTCCCAGTGAATGGAGGTGGCCAGAAACAACTCTTTCTACACTTTCTCTCCACCTACACCATCTGTATCATCTTTAAACCAATCATTATCATGTTTCCTTTGACTTGTTCCCTTTATTTCATATTTGATCAGCCCTGTTTACATTTTTCATCCACATCATGTACCATTGCCTTCATCAAAACACTTCCTCAGGTTGTCTCAAAACATGACCATATTACCTCACACATTTTGTCCTTGCCAGATTATCTGCTGCTTCCTTCAATCCCAACATGCCCATCAGCTCCTCTGTATTCCTTTTCTCCAACAACTTTATACTGCACATCACCCTTACCATAGATCTTTCTGCTCTTCTCAAAATAGCTACTTTACTCTCAAACACACGTTTTGCCTTCATATAACATAGCTTATCTTACATAGCTTCTATATAACTTTCTTTTCATCTGTGAAGAGAATCTTTTTCCAAACAGTATCTCTGAATTTCTTCTGTCGCATTCTTGTTCTTGCATTCGTTGTGACTTCACATGCTCCATTGACATTCAACCTATCACCAAGATAGCAAAATTCCTTTTACTGTTTCCACTTCATCACATATTACTTTCTATTGCACTTCTCCCACACAAATTGATGCTTTATCACATTTACTGCAAGCAAAAAATCTTGCCACACTTGGAGTTACTTTCTTCAACTCCAAACATCTTCCATGAATCCATTGTAGAACATGTAAAACTAGAATAGTGTTATTCTGCTATAAAAACTCTAAATAAGTGTTTAAATCTTGTTTTTACATGCTTTTAGTTTCATATGTGAATCTTGGACGCAACAAAAATATAAAAAGCTTAAGATCTTCAATGCTGCTGTTCAACGTTCAATTCTGCACGCAAAAACTATTTGTCTTTTTTTAATGCAGCTCCTCAAATGGTTGTACAATTCAAAATACTCAGTATGCAGCTTCTAAAAATTTATAACTATGTTAAACATGATTTGTTTTGTTTCAAAAATAGTGGCAAAAGTTATAAAAACTTACTATGATACTTGAAAAATTAACTTTTATTACTGTTGTCACCAGGGATGGTTGTCACCAGGGATGGGGTGATTACATGACAAATGTAAATGGATTATGATTGTTATTTGACTTATCCATTCTGTTATTACAGTTATGATTACTCAAATGATCATGTGTTTTCAAATGCTACAACAAAAATTTTCAAATGCATTGGTAGAATAATTTTTTCTTTAATCAGTATCAGAATTATTATTTAAAATGTTTATTACCTTTATAAACAAAAGTTTTGAAATTGTTTATCTGTAAGGTGACAACATGTAATGTCACAAATGGGGTTTCCGCACTTGAATACTAGCTCAATGTAATCAATTAAACCTAAGTTTTTGTCAATGTATTCATTGTATTTCTTAATGTGATTGATTACAATTACAGGAAAGCATAAATTGATTACAATTACTGATTACCCATGTCTGGTTGTCACAAGAAACAATGTCATTAAAAAATGCGTTATGAATAGCTTACTGCAGTTGTTTCATTTAAAGCTATAATATTTAAGTCTTTTTTTAACAGTTGCTTTTTGGTTGTGGATCTCCACGTACAGTAGCTGCAGAAACTGCTTGTGAAATTGTTGTTTTGACTCGGGAAAGTCTTGATAAAGTATTGGTATCATTTCCTGTTATTAAAGAACAGCTGGCAAGAATAGAAAATGATGATAAATATAAAATCCGTGTTCTTCAAGCAATCAAACTGAGCAATGTTAGCTATCCTGATGGAGAAAAGTATGTTTATTTAGTTTCAATTACATTTCTAAAAAATTTAAAAGCTAGATGTCAATATGTGTAAATTATGAGTTTTGCCATCCTTAGATCCATTGCTTATCTGTATTAATTTTGGTATAAGAGGTCTCGTCGTCATCGTTTGAAGGGCATCCACTCCAGGCCAGACACAAACAGAACTGGGGCCGAGGGTTTATCCTTTTACTACCCCAGACTGCTGCACTGCCTGGATCAGATGCTGGCAGTGATGTTATTAAGCCAGCATCGAGTTTCGTCATCCAAAACCGTCAGACCGCATGCTCCATGTGGTGCCCGATGTATGGGGCACATTGTTAGTACATGGTCTGCGGTTTGCTCTGAGGTGCCACACTCGCAATTCGGTGAAGGAGCGAGACCCCATTTGTGCATGGACGAATGGAATCGCCCAACACCAGTCTGCAGGCGGTTGAGCTTAACCCAAGCTGCTCGGGGTAAGCCCATCCCAACAGGCCTGACACTGGTCCCGGGCACAAAAGCACGGAGCCTGGAAGCACTTTCACAGTACTCCGCGTTCCATTTATGATTTGTCCATTCAGAGGCGCGGATGCCAAGTCTGGCAAGATTGTCCAAGAGATTCCGCGCACCTGGCACAAATGGGTGTCTGGATCTTAGTCTCACTTGGCCAGTATCTGAGGACCCACTTAAAAGACCATGCAAAATATGATCGGGGTCCAGAGATCCACGGTAAGCCAAGGAGAGTGTCGCTCCCAGTCGGCGAAGCTCAGCTGGCTGGATGCCTAAAAGTACAGGTAGGTGGTCCGTTGGAGTGGGACGCAGGCATCCAGTAACTATGCGCAAGGCGTCATTCAAGACACTGTCAATGAGGCGAGTGTGAGCACTGCGACACCAGACTGGCGCACAGTACTCAGCTGTTGAGTAGACTAGAGACAAGGTGGCTATGCGTAGTGTTTTAGCACCAGCACCCCATCCCGAGCCCACGAGTCGCCTCAACAGTGTGACGCGCAATGATAGTTTTTTGCGCAATGGCACTAAATGGTGACGAAACGTGAGCGATCTGTCCAGTTTTACCCCAAGGTATGTAGGGGTTGGACAGAACGGTAAAAGTCTACTATTGTTGTAGACCTTTAGCTCACGTTTGGCCTCTCGGTTATTTAAGTGAAAGGCTGCCGTCACCGTCTTAGTGTGACTGAGCTTCAACCTCCAAGTCTGGAGATACGCTGACAGTGTGGACATGTCTTGGCTTAAAGTCCCCTCCAAGTCCTTCCAGTTTCCAGAAGAGTGCAACAATGCTAAATCATCAGCATAAGCAAACTTTCTGGAAATCATGGAAGGAAGATCGTACGTATAGATGTTAAATAGGAGGGGAGCCAAGACCGATCCCTGAGGAACGCCGTTTTTAAGACAGCGTAGCCTGCTTTGCTTGCTGTCACCGGTGGTAAGGGTGAAACTTCGATTTCGGACAAGCTCCATGATCATTTTGACCATGTGCTTATCCGGAAGTAGTCTCAGCAGCTTGCAGGTAAGGCCACGGTGCCAGACAGTGTCATAAGCAGCTGTCAGATCGATAAATACGGCACCGGCCTTCTTTTTAGCCTCGAAAGAATCCTCGATGTTCTGGGTTAGCAGAACAACTTGATCCACGGTTGACTTCCCGCGTCGGAACCCAGCCTGCTCTTTAGGGAGCAGTGGATCAATTAATGGTTCAACGCGGGTGTAGATAAGCCTCTCGAGGATCTTGTAGGGGACACAGAGCAGAGATATCAGTCGATAACTCTTTGGGTCCCCCATGGGCTTTGCTGGTTTTGGGATCGCAACTACAAGCGCTCTTCTCCAGATCTTGGGAATTTTGAGTCGGCGCAAACAGGAAGAAAGGAAGTCACGTAACCAGGACTTCAAAGCAGCTCCAGCATGGAGTATAAGCTCGGGGCAGATGGAATCAGGACCCGGAGCTTTACCTGGTTTTAAATGTTGAAGGGCAGCAGCAAATTCTCTCTGTAAAAAATTGTCAGAGATATTTACTGCATCTGGTGTTGTGGCCCTCCAAAGGTCAGACACTTCTTGAAAGACAAGTCGAGATGACTTGCGATCAACAGCCTCGTATTTCCCATTTCTAACCAGCTGAGATGCAATAGCATCGGCTGAAACGGGACAATGACGAGGAGAGTGTCGTGACCTACCAGTAAGGTTGTTCAAGATACTCCACGCTTTTCGACTAGAGTGTGAGAAGTCAATGCTCCGAACTGCCTCGGACCATCGATCCCTCCGTTTTCTGTCAAGCTTGGCAAGCAGAGTTGTAGCAGCCAAACTTGAGTCGTCTCCCTGAGGAGACTGCAGAAAGGTTTTATAGAGGGATTCACACTCTGCATCCCAACACGGAATATAGTTATTTCGATACCCGCGTGGGATAGTCTTCTTGGCTGCTTTCTTAATGATGTTACAGAAGTCCTGGTAAGCCGCATCCACATCAAGTGAATCAGGCGGCAACAAAGTCTTTGCGAATTTATTCGTCAAAGCAATGTAGTGACTCCAATTGGCCTTGCGGAAGTTCCATCGCTTAACAGGCATGCTTGGCACTGCCATAGCAAACCTTGGTGGTGTAATAAGCGAGGGTCGATGTTGTGACCTGGGAAACTTCTCAAGGACACGTCTATCCGGTAAGCGACTGTTTGGACCTACGCTAGCGAAAGCTAGGTCTGGATTGGTGCCAGTGTTCCAGCGGCCAGAATAAAAACTGTCAGTGTCCTTGGCATTATATAGGAGGGCAAGACAATTAATACTTGCCCATCCAGCCAAGCACTCACCATCCGGACTGTTGTCATCATAACCCCAGTCAGCATGACGACAGTTAAAATCGCCAGCGTACAGACAGGGGTGAGGAAACACTGGGAGATCCAGGGTTCGCAATCGCGTTGGTGGTGGTTTGTAGACGTTGACTATTTTATAGCCATCAACGTCCACACATAACCACTCGATCTCCGATGTCGGTGGAGATTGGTCCAAAAGCGTGTATCTCAGTCGCTCGTGAACAAACGTGGCAAGGCCATGCTTCCTGCTTAAAGAAGACCCAGCTAGTTGGTAGTGTGGTAGCACCAACTTCTCTGCATCAGTGCAGTGGGTCTCCTGCAGTAGGATGACGAGTGCCTCAGACTGCATAGCGAGGTGATGAAGAACATTCATCTTGCTTGCAGTGAGGCCTTCGATGTTCAGCTGAAGAATAGTGGGTCTTCGGAACTTGTTGGCAATGTGCCCTGAAAAGGGCAGTTTTATCCTGACATTGCCCCGTCCTGAAAAGGACGTTTGCCGATTAACAGACCCACACTGAACATCGGAATGGGTGGATACCCTTCCGTTTTGGTAGGTTCGGTTTCGGTCTGTCATTTTTAAAATCAATGAGCAGACTTACTCACGGCCCAGGCTGCGTGAAAGCACCTACCATCTGGGCCATCTGGTACTTGCTTCGGCAGTACATATACTAAAATTGGAACGATACAGAGAAGATTAGCATGGCCCCTGCGCAAGGATGACACGCAAAATCGTGAAGCGTTCCATATTTTCATAAGAGGTCTGATTTGATAGTACTAATTGACCAAATCTGACATAAGCAACAATTATCCAGTACCTTGTTGATACCTATGTCTTTCAAACATAAAGTGATCATTTGAACTAAATGCTTATTGCAATTTCTTATACTGATATAACATTACAATAAGATTAACAGTTTTAAACCAACTTTTCTAATTTTAGTAAACGTTTCTTTGTAAAATATGTTGTAAAGACTTTGCCTTTAAAACTTTTGTAAAGATGTTTTTGTTGTTTTAATTTTTTTTCACTTTCAATTGGTTCTCTTAATTTTCTTTACTTTTCTCAAGGTCATCATTCAGTCATGGTACATATACCTTTTGAAATAATCCAAGTCTCTATTGTGTACATGGTCCATACAAACTTCTTGAACAACTTTTTTAAAAACTTTTTTGCACATCCACTGGTCAAAACTGTTTTTGTCTTTGCTGTAGATATTGTTTGATATAAATATTTTATTAGTTCAGTCTGCAAGATTTTGTTTCCCTGGCTTAGATGTGCACTCAATGCAGCAGCAAACAAAATTTTTTTGGCAAGTTTGTGATAAATAATTACATCAAAACACTCTCTTGGTTGATTATGTTTAAATGTTAACTTGATTGGTTTTGATCAATTTAAAGAACAAAAAACTGTTTGCTTTAGTTATTAATGCAGATATATCTGGATATTTGCATTTTGGATAATGGTATAAGGATCAGAAATCTCAAAACAAAGCCAATCATTTGCTAAAAAAACTGTTCAGTTAATTGCATATCGGTTTATATTATAATCTGGTTAATTGAATAAAAATTCAAAGCTATTTATTCAATTAACCAAACAGTCCTGCACATCAATGAAAGTAAATGCCAATTGAAAAGGCATTGTGAGCACACATGCACAATACTATTGTGGCATATTCATGAGTAGACAGCAGCCAATACAAAAAAATGCTACAGGGTGTCCCCATAAGTCTTGGAAAATTTTTAAATTAGGATTTAAAACATATGAATATGAGATTTTGAAAAATTCTTTAACTATAAATATTTGTATTGGTTATATTTTAGTTCTGTATAATTTTTGTTTAAAAATGGTTTCAATTGATTTGTGAAAAACGATTTTGAAAATGCATTCCCAAGGATACAAAGTCATGCTCATTTTAAGAATTCTACATAGACATGCCTGATTCGACATCAATCTTTTTGGGTTTCTTCAAACTCTTTCCCTTATGGCTTTGATTTTTTTCAGAGTTTTCATGCATCTTGGATGACCTGTTCAAGGAAAGTCTGTGACTTTCTTTGTTGGTTAGAATTTTCTGATAATGTTCCAGACAGTTGAATTGGGCATGTCTAGAATTCTTGAGATGAGTGTGACTTTGTATCCTTGGGAATGCATTTTCAAAATTGTTTTTTGCAAATCAGTTGAAACCATTTGTAAACAAAAATTATAAAGAACTAAAATATAACCAATACAAATATTTATTGTTAAAGAATTTTTCAAAATCTCGTATTCATATGTTTTCAATCCTAATTTAAAAATTTTCCAAGACTTATGACCCTGTAGATCAAGATTACTCAAACATTATTGCACATTTTTAAAACATTTGTCTTCATCTGATTAAAACAATGAGAGTTTCAGCATTTCTAACTGATTGAAAACAACATGTTGACCCTCGTTGCACAATGACAGCTTATTTAATTATAAATGTACAAGGTGATTTCATTTCAGTGTTACATAGTTTGTCATACACAGTTCAGAATTTTATGTTTAAAAACGACAGAAGCAGGAATGAATAAATGAAAAGATTTATCACTGTCAGAAAAGTTATTTTTTTGTTTAGAAAATGAGATCCAAGATAGGATGCAAAAAATATTAAGCAAGCAACAATCAAAAAATATTTCTCATGATTAAACAATAAATGCTTTTTACAATGCTAATTTGTGTAGTTTTTTTAGTAAGTTGAGAAGGTGCATTTTTTCTTCATTTTACACCACTTGTTTGCATTGCTGGCTTGCTCATTTTTACTACTTTCTGCTAAATGCATAATCTGTTTAATTGCATAACAAAGCAAGCATGCAATTAACTGGATTCATCTTGACACTTGTCAAGCCTTAGTTTGGTTAAAACTTGTTGAGCTTATTTGAAATATTATTTTTGTGATTGTTTTTGATAAAGTTTTTAACGATTGTTAATGTATAAATTTAAATGCTGAAGAAAGTATTAGAAAATTGAAGAAAAAAAAAAACCTTTAAAAATGAATATGTTAATGCTGCAGTCAATAGAGTAAATCTTGTGGACAAAATTATAAAAGAAAGCATGTCATTTGTGGTGGTGCCCATCTGCTTAAGTCATAAAGAAAAGTAGGCTATGCCCTTGTGCAATTTTGGCGTTTGCTAAAATTTAAGGCATTCTAATTTTAAATAGATTGTATTGTTAACCTCTTCTGTAAAAACGCCTTTTGATAAATGCAGCAGTCAACACTAGAATTAACATTGGATTATAACTGTTTTATTATTTTCTCTTGTTAAACTAAAATTCTGATGTTTTTCAACATTTTTGAAACTTATTTGCATCTTCTAGGTCAGCAGTTGGCAACCTGTGGCTTCAAGCTGCATGCGTCTTTTTTATCTCTTTGCTCTAGAATTTCTTTATCTTATTTTAAGTACTTTTTCTTTCTCTAGGACCTAGAGAAAAAAGAATTATTAAATTTAAGAGCCACAGATTACTGACCACCAAGAGAAAAAAATAATAAGTAATTTTGGAGCTGCAGGTTGCCAACTGCTGCTCTAGGTGTAGTCATGCTTGCTAATAATGAGTATTTCAAGATATGATATTTCACGGATTCAACATTATAATTTTAATTAACATTATTAATTAAACATTTTAATTATAATATTTTAATTAACATAATTAATATTATAATTTTAATTAATAAACATTATGATAACAGAGCAGATGTTTTTCTTAACAAGCATGACAATGTCCAAATAATGCAAATTAATGCAAAGATTGCCAAAATTTTCTGAAGATTTGTTCATGTGATTGTATTGTTGTTAGTTTTTGGAAATTTTTTTGATCTGACAAACAAACCGAAACTTTCCGTACTTGCTCTTGGCTAGCTCTTTTAGAAAACATTCACATCATACTTATTTACTAATTAGATTGTTTTTCAATGCAAGTTTTAATTTGCTGACTTAATGAGCAAAAAAGCCTGTTTTAAATTTATAAAGTGTCTTTTTGAAGGACACAACAGAATGATGCAAATAGGTTTTGAACCAAGATCATATTGATCTTAATCACAGTGCTCTAACCACTTGACCATGCTGCCAACATTAATAAGTAAGAAATATATAAGTAAATTATTTAACTAAGTAAGGAATCGATAAGTAAATCAATTCAAAAATATTTTTGGTCTGTCAGCTGTTGTTATAAAAATTAGTTTAATTATTTTTGGAAAAAGTCTTAATCACATTTTGTACCAGTAAATCTTTCTTATGTTTTATGTTATCCAAATTATTTAATATGATTTTTTTGATAAATTTTTATTTAAATATTTTATTAGTATTTTACTTATTTAATGTTTTATTTTCATAATGACTGATGTAGAGGATCAATGACTCGGAAATACTACACTGAAAACATTGATGAAGACTTGAAGATATACACTGAGAGAAAAAAAGATTCTTCAGGATTAATTTTTTTATCTAAACATGAAAGAAGAATTCGCATTGGGTTTTTTGGAAAATTGATTTATTTCTTTTTACTACCTATTACTTTTGATCCCTTGACAAGATCTTTTGTTTTATATGAAACAGTTCGAACAGTTTTAATAATAATTACTGTTATTATTGTACCTTTACAGGTAAGAGATAGTTGTGCTTAATTTTTTGTAATTAATGTGAATTATGTTAAACACCCAAACTACTGCAACAAGTTTAGCATATGCACATATATATTTTTGGATATTTTACTCTCTACAGTATAATACGTAATAAGCATTTATCATGTTTTATAAACATACTAAAACATAAAATAATTTTAAAAAATTCTAGTTGATTAAAGGTATGTGGATTTTTTCTTTACACAAACTCAGCACAATTTTGGATATGTGATTTTGCCAATAACTGACTTTACTTATTTTTTTATTGATTTAATTTAAACACCTATATTTTACTATTTTTAAAAAATTGTACAAATATTTAAATTTGCAATATTTTCTATCATCATCAACATATCATCTACTTACCTCTTGACCTATTTTTTATTTTTATATCTATATTTATCCTCCTGACTCACAGGAAAATGACAGAGGCACTAATACATAGGGTAGGCAATCACCCTGACCTGCTTCCAGAGATACCAAGATATTGCTGTCCACTAGTAATTTAATAGAGATATGACTGTAATTTAGAACTGTTTGCCAGGACCACCAAGCAGGGGAATGTGCCATAAAGTGTCTTTTCCAAGGACACAACAGAATGGCATGAGTGGGTTTTGAACTGAGACTGTGTTGGTCACAAGCCTGGTGCTTTAACCACTCCACCACACTGCTGACAAATGTTGAAACTTGCCTTGCAAGAAAATGTTGAAAGCTGCAAGTGGCTACTCTGACCTGTTTTGGAAATAGTGTAAAGCATACTGCTAACCCTAGCAACAAAATGATTTATTGGTTTTGATGCTGATCACTAGAAATTTGCTAATAAAAACCAGTAAAAAACAAGCATTTGAAACATTTAGCTGTTTAATCATTACTTAAAAGAAACATACTTTTGTTTTTAAACAATGTGTTTACAACTTTACCCTGCCATTTTTTTGTGGCACATTTGTTTTATTTCAGCAATACACTGATTGTGGAGCACTGGAGTAAAAGTTGAACTAAGATTGCTTTTTTCATAAAAATGCTGGAAACAATTAGATATTTAAAAATTATAGCAAGCAAAATTAAATTTAATTTTGCTTGCTATAATTTTTAAGTGGATTTTAAAAATCACCTCTCTTCCTAAATTAGATATTTTATCTGAATTAAACTCATTTTTGATAAAATTTTTATTACTCAAGAAGTCATGATATTGAAAATTTGTATAATTTAAAATGAAGAATTATTGATTGAATTTTTATGTCTTGTTCAATTTTAATCTATAAAGATTAGCACACAATTTATTTATTAACTTTGCATCATAAAGTGTACAAATATTAGTAACATTTAAAAATTTGTTTAAACTTTAATGAATTCCATTGAAGATTTAAAATTTTATTAAATGTGAACAACAACTTATGTATTGGGGTATTGGGCATGTATTTCTACATGCAAATACTGTGATTTAGTAGATTAGTGATTTAGTGTATATTTTGATTTGATTGTGGTTGTTGAAAGAAAGCTATCTATTCACACACTCAGTATTTTGTGTTCCATTTATAATTTGTCCAGTAGGCAGTATGGATACCCTGTTTGGCAAGGTTATTTAGTAGTTTACGCTCAGCTGGCACAAATGGACATCTATATCTCACTCTCTTGGCAAGTGTGTAAAAACCCCACTTTATAGATTCTGTAGTTTATAGTCAAGATCTAAAATGCAATTGTTAGCCAAGAAGAGTGTCATTTCCAGTTGGCAAAGTTCAGCTGGCCATAACATGCTATGTAATGGAATGGAAGGAAAATTTTATTAGGGAATATGGAATTGTTAAAGCATGGAATGGAATGGAAATTTTTTTCTATACTTCCATACATTTTTTATACTTGCTTATTTTAATGTTGTTTTCATATCAAATGCAGTCAATAACACTGCCTTTAATCAGACTCATAAAATGATAAAAAAAATAGTAGTCAAAGATATATTCAAATAAATAGGGTAGAAAAAAAAGAATGAAATTACAACCAGGTTTTAGTGCTATTTCAACATTGGTGTTTAGACAGATTGCAACTTCAATATAGGGCCAGTTTTAAAGTTCAAGTCTGAGTGCCTAGTTCACTTGCAATGTGTGTCTCCCTTAGGAAATGCACAGATAGATAGCTTTTTTGGTTTTCCGGTTAAAAGTATTTGCATTTTAAGTAATGATAATAAGATGTATTTATCAACCACTTTTTACTTAAAAAGTTTGTATTGTCTCAAATGAAAAACACCACAACAACTACCAAGAAAAAACAATAAAATCTAATAAAGATCTAATCAAATATTGATGAGTATTATCTATAAATTTAAATGCATATATTCAAAATAAAGACAAAAATTACAGATTTATCACTCAGACAAGTTAGACCAGGGATGGGCAAACTATGGCCTGTACCAATTTTCTGTGTGAGGCACAAAAGCCTCAAATAAATAATTTAAAAAATCATTAATTTCTGTTCATCTTCAACCAAATTCTAAATCCATTTTTTAGCAATCATTGATTTTTATGTACAAAAATCAAAAAAAATCATGACAAATTCACTACTTTTTGCTTACAAAAATCAACAAAATTGGGACAAATTCAAAAGGAAGATTTTTTTTTAGAGATCACTGTTGTGCCTATCAAATAAAATCAACTTTTCAATGTGATCCTTGAGCTAAAAAGTCTGCCCACCCCTGAGTTAGACTTATAATAAAGTTTAGGGTTTTTAACATAATACAAAGTATAGAACATGGAATGGAAGAATTTTAGTATGGAATGGAATGGAAGATTTCGAAGGATATGGGAAATTTTTATTTAATTCCAATTCATAGTATGCCCTGCAGCATGATACTTGAGAAACTTGAGAAAATTGGTAAGTGTTTTTGAAAGATGAGATATCCAGACATAATGCACAGCAAAGTGTCATTGAAAATGTTGTCCATGAAGCAAGTATACTTGTAAGCATTGTAAGACCAGGTGGTGTGCAGTACTCAGCTGTTGAGTAGGCCAGAGATAAGGTAGTTGTACACAATGTTTTAGCACCAGCACCAGATTATGAGCCCACAAGTCATCTCAGCTTTGTGCTATGCAAAAATATTTTTTTGTGCAATGCCACAAGATGGTAATAGAATGTTATTAATTTGTACAGTTAACCTAAGACAAGTAGAGACTGGACAGAATGATAAAATTTTATTATTGTTGTAAACTTAGATGATAGCTGAATAATTTCAAAATTCTATTAGTCCATAGGAAAGAAGACAATTTTAATAGGCCACCTTGTTCATGTGGGATTAAAAATTTCCTCAAAGCTCACAACAAAACTAAATAAGATAAGTGACATCTTACAAAACTGATATATCTTAAAAAATTTTCAGTTTGTTTAAGCAGCCACTATATTACCTCAAAAATGTCCAATCTGTGATGCAATTAAGACCATATGCTTTGAGACAAAGTTGAGACTGGATAATTTTTTTAAGAATGAGACTGAGACCAGTAAAATTTGATACCAAGATTGCAACATTTTGGTAAGATAACGTAGATTTTTCATAATTCCCAAAGCTTTAATTTTTTTTCTGAAAATGTAAGGTTGCATTTTGGACAAACTAGTATCCTTAACAAAGTGGAAGGGAGCTTTGCTTTGTTTGGTGTCATTATCAAACAACCTGCATTAAAAAATCTGCTATTTTGAAGCAAAAAAAAGTGGAGTAAACAAGTAGTAAATTTAAAAAGAGCTATTGAGCTTAAAATTTGGAATGCTTAACTAATTTCAGAATAAAAATTATAGCCAATATATTTTGAAACATTGTTTTATTTAAGGAAGTTTTGGAATTATTTTGGACATTTTGGAATTATAACTAGAAAATTTTATTATTGTGGACATTTCGGAATTATAGTTCATTCTGAATTATAATTCTGAAAACGTCCTTAATAAAACAATGTTTCAAAATATATTGGCTATACTTTTTATTCTAAAAAGAGTTAAATAATCATTAAAGTTTTTCAAAAGTTAAAACATTTTTTAAGGCATCATCATAATTAAAACTTAGTGCAAATATTTGATTTGCTTAGCTTTTGGCATTAGCATGTTGCAGCTCATTAATTTGTTGTTTGTTTTTTGCTTACATTCTACGGAGTTTAATTTGTCACAGTAAGACAATTAAAAATAATGAGAAATTATACAAATGTGTAAAAAATTTATAATGACTAGCAGAGTTTTCTAGTATTAGGCTTGCACATTTCTCCTTATTTTTTTGTAGGTTATTTGCAGTAACACGAAGGTACTTTCTTACTTTGACAAATCAATTTTTTCTTGATTTTACTTTTATGCACTTTTATGTTTTGTTTTAAGCAGTTGGCTTATAGATTTAGTTTTTGTTTGACATTGGTTATTTTTGTAACCTTGCAACATCATAAATGTAACTTCAGTTTGAACTGATAATTAGGGAAAGGAATCATCAAAGAAAAGATCAAAAATGTAACTTCAGTTTGAACTGACAACTAGGGAACTATTATTAATGCTTAACATGGTACAGGTTTAACCTCCCCAATCCAACAACCATTGGACCTTAGATTTGCCGGACCATGAAAAATCCTGAAGTACAAGTGGTCCCCAAAACACCCTCTATATACATGTACTTACCCTGCATTATGCTGTACAAGTGTAACTGTAACATTGTTTTGATAAATGATAATTGTACTACATGAAAATATACATACAGAAGTATATAGAAAAACATGTTGAAAGAATACTTATAGATTTATTTTTACAGCTAGAGAAACATATAAACTGTAAAGAAAATAATTTAGAATACATCATGACCAGTAAGTGCTACAGAATTATATAACAACAAAATAGTTACAGTACTGTACTTGTACCTGTGCAACAATGATGTTCATCAGGAAGTAAGGAAAATATAAAAATAAGATGAGGAAAAACAAAACAAAAATTTTGCTGGATTACAGGTGTTGCCAGATGAAGGAATACTGGATTAAGGAGGTTCCACCTGTACTACTATTTCTCTGACTGAATTTTTCCATTTATACTTTAAAAAATTTAAAAGATTTTTTTTTGCCTTTTAGTGAGCAGTTAGAATATGTCTCAGTATTCATCTTTTGTGTTGCTGAAGCAAGATTTTAACATAGACTAATAATTTAAAAACAACTTTTTGTTTGGGATCTTTACTTAAAACATTTTTTTTTGAGACTATCTTGTAGCAAAATTGTTGTGAAATTGTCTGCAGTAAAAACTTAATAATGTGCATAAAAAATTTTAAACAAGATTTTTTCTAATTATTATACTCTGTTTTTAAATTTTTTAGGCTAAGTGATGATTAGTTATAGAAAAAAACTTATTTAATTGTTTTTAGTTTGCATTTTTACCTGCAAATTATATTTTGTTGGTGTTGCAATATTCTTTGGATTTCTTGTCTTTAATTGACCAATATATAAAAGCTCATACTTCTTATTACAATCATCGAGCTGTATTAGTTACCCATCCTATGCGAACAGCACTTCACTATGTTCGAACAAGTTTCATGTTGGATTTACTATCTTGGTTCCCATTTGAAGCAATTATTTTTAACAGATTGACTGGAGTGGTGATTGAGCAACAGTGGCGTTTGGTTGCCATTTTACGGTTTAATCGTATATTGCAAATATACAAGGTTAATATTTTGGATTTTTTTAGTTTATTTAAAATAAATTTTCACTCAAGTTTTTGTTCACTTTGTTCAGCTAGATTGTATTTATATTTAGTGCTTTATCTGTTATATTTAGTAACTTACCAAACATTTGTTTTTAGTGAGAACTGCTTCTTAAATGTAACCTTACAAATGATTGAACATATTATAGCAAACTAAACAAGAAATAGATTTTTCAAAAATTTTTATATTACTTTTTAATATGTAATAATATATTTGTCAGTGTTTATAACAGTTTTTCAGTTATAAAACAGTTTTTGCATGTTGAATAATTTTTACCGAATTATTTGAAATATCAATATGTTATGTAATATTAATTGAGTGTAAAAAAATTTTTGATTTATGTTTTAAGATTTATTTAATTAATTTTTTGCTAAGTACTATTACTAAGTCTTTAAATGAAAAAAAAAATTGCTTAATTGTCAATTAATCACTTTTTCATTGTATGCTTGTGGTTTATTAAACCTTGCCCAAACAGAAAATCATATTGAGTATGACAGAAGAATTGATTTAATATATCTCAAACAACCAAAAAGTAAGAAATTAGTTTACAATTATCATTTTTCAAATTGAAATTTTTTGATTGCATTAGCAGTTCTTTTGCCAATTAGAAATGTACTGAGAAATGAAATTAAAAAAATTAAACTTAAAATAAAAAGCTATTTGCATGAAAAAAGATGAAAACTTTGTTCAAAAGAAGTTCTTATCAAAGTTTTAATTATGGTTTTCAGAAATGCTAAAGTTTCAATTTTGACTAAAAATAAATCTGAGGAAGAATCATGGAATTTTTATTACAATTTGTATTAAATACATTTAGACCAGACGGCATTTGCTTTCTCACAACCCAGAACATGAGTAAGTCTGTTCTTTTTCTGCATGACAGATTGAAACTATTCTGCAGAAATGGAAAGCTATCTACCCATCATGAACTTTAGCCAGTGCCTGCTAATTTCCAAATTTTCTTATCATAATGAAGCTATGTATGTAAGAAAAATTTTCTTTCCGAAGCACATTTTCAACAAGTTCTAAACATTCATTATTCTTCTGCTGAACATTCAAGGCTTCACTGCTGACAAGATGAACATTTTTATCATCTTGCTTTACACTTTGAGGCACTGTCATCTTACTACAAGATACCCATTGCGCTAGTGCAAAGGAGCTCATACTTCTATGCTTTAAACTAGCTAGGTTTTACTTGCAGGTTATGGAGTTGGTAACATAATTTTCGACTCTAACTCCAGGCAAATAAAACTTTTTGACTCCAACTCCACGCCTCAGAAAACTTTTTCTCCTACTTCAACCTTGGAAAACATCTGAAAATGTCTTTGACACCAAAATTTATGACTTTGAAAAATCTCATTTGCAATTCACATATTAATTTTCAAAAAAAGCATGGCATTTATGAGATATTCTTTTAACTGGCCTCTGACTCCAGAAAATGAAAACCTTTTGACTCCACCTCACTCTTAAATGCTGACTCCTTGACTCCAACTCCACAACCTGGTGGGAAGCATGGTTGTGCCACAATTGTTAATAAGCAACTAAAGTACCTTTTTTAACTAATCTCCTCTGACATAAAAAAATAAGTGTTTGTATATGGATGTTGATGGTTATGTGGATGAAGTTTTTGATGCAAGAAAATATTTAAATTTTTAGTCCAATAAATTTAGTTGATAGGTATGTGACTGTTATCTCGAGATAATTTGGCTATTGCATCTTCTTTTTGTGATTAATGTTTTTGATGCAAAAAATGTTAAAAGAATGAAGCATGAGGTTTTTATAATATTTTTATATAAAATGAGCTTTTTTTTTGCCTTGTAATTGAAAAAAAATATTTTGCTTCATGTAAGGATGTTTCTAGTGGATTTATCAGTATTTAAATGCCTTAATTTTAAATAAAAAAATGTACTTCAATAGTTTAAAAGGTTGTTTGACACAGTAGGTGGTACTTCAAAGGTGTGAAGTTTAAAATTTTGCAAGTGTAAGAAATGATGGTATAATATGTCACAAAATATGATTGTATTATAAGCCTATAGATTACAAACAAACACAATGAATTTCTCACGTTAAATATATTTTCTGCACCATATGATGCACTGTAAGTCAGCAATGTGGTTGAGTGGTTAGAGCACTGTAATTGTGATCAATATTGTATTGGTTCAAAACCTACTTGCACCATTCTATTGTGTCCTTAAAAAAGACATTTAATTGGACTCTGCCTGCTTGGCAATCTTGGTAAGCAGTTCTAAATTTCAGTCATATCTCTATAAAAGTAAAAAACTAAAATAAAAAATTCAATTGGACAGCAATATCTTGGTATCTCCAGAACCAGGCTGGGGTAATTGTTTGCCTTATGTAGAGTGCCTCCCGTTGCTTTCCTGCAAGTAAGGAGGATAAATATAGAGATTTAAAAAAAGATTTATTAGCAGGGCATCAGACCATTAAAAGATAATGTTTCAGTTCAGGTTCAGCAAATTTTATTTTTAGTGATTCAGTTTCAATTCAGGTTCAGCAAACTTTAATTTTAAAGATTCATTTCTAGTTCAGCTCCAGTTTAAATTCAAAGAAAATAATTAATGGTTAATATGGGTTTTTTGATATATGTTTGGTTCAATCCTTAATTTTATAAAATATTTTTATATCCATTTTTGCAACTGTATAAACCAAAAACCTGGCTCACAGATTGTGGCCATAGACATACCCACACCAAAAAATTGGAAAAAAAAGGCAAAACAATTTTGCCCTAATCATGATTTTGCGTGATTTACAAGGAAGCCTAAATATAACAAATATAACTAAGCTTTGTTAGGTACCAAAATTTTTTTTAACCCTAAAAATCAATTTAAAAGTGTTATGCATTGAAATAATCAATTTTACTCCAAAAAAGACAGTTTTACATGATTGAATATACTGTTCAGCATATTGAAATAAACTATTTGGGCATAAAATAACTTCCTTTTTTAAGAAAGATTTTACAGGTACTATTTATGCCTTGAAAATCCGTTGCATGTTCAAGTGTTTAAGAGTGCCATGATTGTGATTGTGATTGACATAACCTCAATTCAAAACCTACTCACACTTTTCTGCTGTGTTCTTGGGAAAAACATTTTATGGCACTTTCCTTCCTTGACAGTTTTAACAAATAGTTCTAAATTTTAGTCATATTTCCATAAAATTAAAAAACAAGTAAAAAATTTTAAACAGACAGTAATACCTTGACATCTTCAAAAGCAGGTTGGGGTAATTGCTTACCCTATGAATAGTGCCTCTGTTGCTTTTTTGCAAGTTGGGAGTATAAATATAAAGATTTATGAATGAGAATCATACCCAGTGCTAGAAAAGTTTGATTGTTTGCAATTTTTTTTGCTGGTAAGCAAGTTGAGATGGCAACAATGCCCCCATTGCTACCTAATTTGTAAGGCTATGTTTGTAGTCAAATGATATCTCATGGGCATCGACTGGCATGTTTTTTTAAAAGACCATGGTAAATATTTAAAATTGCCTATGAAAAAATTTTAAAGTGGAGATATTTCTGGTTGATCTATAAGTTATTAAAAAGTTAAACACTAATTTTATTCACCAGCAAGTTATTTAGGTGTAAATTGTAAAACCAACTTTGTATATTTCAACAAAACTAAATAATTGTATAATAATGATTTTGTGAGCCCCAAACAAGAAAAATTTTTTTGTAATTTTATTTTTGATATCAAGTTTTTTGGCTACTTTATCTGGTGACAAAGTTTTAAAACTTCTTTATACTGGAGTGTGTATGTATTTATTAGATCCCTTTTAAACTGCCAACTTACATGCAATATATGACAAATAAGGTCTGGTCACCAAAAATTCAGCATCCTTAATTGATCATATTTTTACAAGCGCTTTATCTAATCCTATATTTCCGGGGATAATTCTTAATGATATCAGTGATCATTTTATTACTTACTGTGCAACTTCTCTAAAACGTAATCCTGAATCTGTTAAACACAAAAAATATTTTTGTAGAGACATTAAAAATTTCAATATAGAAAGTTATTTACTAGACCTTGATAAAAATATGAACGAATTCAAAAATTGTCTTAACTGTATAAATGCCAATAATTTTAATTCCATTTTTGATGATTTTATAAAAAGGGTAAGATTAATAATCGACTTTTATGCTCCCTTACGTCAAATCTCTTGCAGACAAAAGCGTCTTCGAGCTAAACCTTGGTTAACAAAAGGTCTTCTTGTTTCCATAAAGTATAAGCAAAAACTTTACCGTTCCCACTTTTTGTTGAATGATGTAGACAAAAAGACATATTATAAGCAATATTCAAATAAATTAAATAAAATTAAAACCAAAGCTAAAAAAACGTTTTACTATAATTTATTTAAAAATAACTGTAAAAATCCCTGTAAAACCTGGTCTACAATTAATTCAATTCTCCATACTAAAGATGATACTAAGTCTACTCCATATAAATTTAATATTAACAATCGTACCATAATTGACCCTACTGTAATATCAAATTATTTTAATAACTATTTTAGTGAAGTCGGACGAAGTGTTGTAAGTAATTTGTCGAATTGCTCTGCAACCTGGGTAAAGGATTTTTTGATTAATAGAGTCACATCTACTATATTTCTAGAGCCAGCTTCCGTCAATGAAATCCTTAATATTATTAATGAATTAAACATTAACAAAGCTGCAGGTTATGATGATATCTCATGTTATTTTATTAAACTTTCTTCCACAGTGCTTACCCCTGTACTTTCAACATTGGTTAATTCAGCTATGACTCTAGGTATTTTTCCTGAAAAATTAAAGTTATCCAAGGTAATTCCTTTATTTAAAAAAGGTGATAAACTTGATGTAAGCAACTATTGCCCTATATCTATATTAACATGTTTCACAAAAATTTTTGAAAAAGTCATTTTTAATCGTCTCTTAAATTTTTTTAATAAACATTCTGTTCTGGTTTCAAATCAATATGGCTTTCGAGAAAATTGCTCTACGTCTCACGCAATTCTAGATATAGTAACTTCAACTTATGATAATATTAATAATAACCAATATACAGGAATGGTTACACTTGATATTACTAAAGCATTTGATACTGTATGCCACAAAAGACTCTTGATAAAACTTGACCATTATGGAATAAGAGGAACAGCCTTTAATCTGATACAATTTTATTTAAATAATAGATTGCAATATGTGTACGTAAATAATAATGAGTCCAATCGAAAAAGAGTTATAATGGGTGTACCTCAAGGATCTGTTTTAGGCCCGCTTCTATTTCTAATTTATATCAATGACCTTCAAAATTGTTTGAAAAGTATCCCTAGACTCTTTGCTGATGACACTGCCTTGTTAATTAATGCTTCCAATATAACTGAACTCAAAATCAAAATAAATGATGAATTGTCTAGAGTTTCCCAGTGGATAAATAAAAATTGTCTTACTATTAATCCCTCCAAGTCGCAAGCTATAATAATACCGCCTTTGCTATCACAATTAGTTTCGCCGAGTAATATTAATATTAAACTTAATTCTAGTATAATTGCGATTTCAAACAGTATTAATTATTTAGGCGTCCTAATTGATTCCAAATTATTGTTTCATGATCATATTCATAAAATTTGTAGCAAACTCTCTCGTGCAGTTGGTATTTTATGCAAACTAAAAAATTTATTTCCTTCTTGTATCTTAAAAAAACTTTACTTTGCTTTCTTTCATTCACACTTACTATACTGTCTTACAATATGGAGTGCTACATATAAAACTTATCTTGAACCATTAAGAAAATTGCAAAATAAAGCTATGCGAGTCATCAATAATATGCAATGGTCATCAAATTCTGATCCTTTGTTTAGAAAAAACAAAATTTTAAAATTAGATGACTTAATCAAGCTTGAAACTTCAAAATTAATGTTTAATTTAGACAGATGTAAATTACCGACTTCTTTTACAAAATATTTCAAAAAGGTATCTCAAATTCATTTCCGTGTAACCCGTTCATCAGTCAATAATAAGTTATACTTACCAAGATATCAATCCAATCGTTTGCAAAGATCTCTTAAATATAGAGGAGTTAAAGTTTGGAATGATGTTCCTTGTAATTTAAAAAAAAATTGCTACTCCATATATAATTTTGGCTACATGTATAAACGTTATATCTTAAATTCTTATCCTTAAATCCATTAATATTTCAAATCAAACTTATATCTACAGTGGTCCATTTTTTATCTTTTTCTATAACATACGTTTATTTTTATAACTTTAATTAATAGGTGGCTGCTCAACTTGAAGACCAATTAATTATTTTTTGGTCACTTCGCAGTCTCCGCATACATTCGGTATAATTATTATTTTATTTATTTATTTTTTTTTTATATTTATTTATTTTTTTCATGTAACAAATTACGTCAATTAAATGCACTCATTTTCTTCATTATAATTATTTTTACTGTTATTGTTTTGTGTGCGTTATATATTAATACGGAATTGTATGAAATAAACTTGTCTGTCTGTCTGTCTGTCTGTCTGGCACTAGCAACTGTGCAAGACTTTTTATTTACACTTTTGGTGCATTCTCATGTAAATCTACATTAGCTGAAACTATGCACTGAGTGCAATGCCATCTATTTTTATGTGTTTAGGAAAATGGTCTATGTTTAGTGCTGTAGGAATATAATTTTATGATATCTTCAATGCTTTGTATATGTATGAAAATTGTAAGAGTTGTACAATGTAAGAGTTGTCTACCATCTTATGGGTATCAAAATTTTAATATTAAAACTTTAGGGCAGGAGTTCTCAAAGGGGCCATGGGTATTTTCTGGTGAGGCATGAGCTGAAATCATTTTTAATCTTTACCAGTCTTTTGGGACAAAAATGAAGAACTCAGAGACAGTTTCAAAGTAATAACTTTTTCCCTTGTTTTTAGTCTTTACTTGACTTTTGGGACATAAATAAAAAAATTCAGCGTTAGTTTTAAAGTGATGATGTCCTTTCTGGTCTTCACTTTACTTTTGGGACAATATTCTAAGCAGGAGGATACAGGTGTTTAGAATCTCTGAAAAGCAGCCACAAACCACCAAAGTTTGAGAACCACTGGTTTAGGGGATAATTGATTCTTTGAACTTGTTACTGTTTCATACCAGGATTAATTGATATAAATTTATATGCTTAATGAACAGGAATGCATAAATATTTTTTACTAAAGATAGAGAACTACTTAACATTGCAACTGCATGGACTCATTTTGGAAAAAATCAACAATCGAACTAGGTTAACTAAATGCAAGGTTAGAAAATTGAATAAAGTTGTCAACAAAAAGATAAAGGATGATGCAGTGCAAATTGTCATTGTTTGGAAGGGCATCCACTCCAGGTCAGACACAAACAGGACTGGGGCCAAGGGTTTATCCTTATACTACCCCAGGCTGCTGTACTGCCTGGATCAGATGCTGGCAGTGATGTTGTAAAGCCAGCAACGAGTTTTGTCATCCAAAACCGGCAGACCTCATGCTCCATGTAGTGCTTGATGTATGTGGCACGCTATTAGAACATGGTCTGTGGTTTGTTCAGTGGCACCACAGTTGCAATTCGGTGAAGGAGCAAGACCCTATTTGTGCATGCACAAATGGAATCGCCCAACACCAGTTCTCAAGTGGTTGAGCTTAACCCAAGCTGCTCGGGACAAGCCCATCCCAACAAGCCTGGCACTGGTCCTGGCCTCAAGAACACAAAGCCTATGAGAATTTTCACAGTACTCTGCATTCCATTTATAATTTCTCCACTCAGAAGCACAGATGCCAAGTCCAGCAAAGTTATTCGAAAGATTCCATGCAGCTGGCACAAATGGGTGTCTAGATCTTAGTCTCTCGTGGCAAGCATCTAAGGACCCATTTGAAATACTATACAAGATATAATCAAGGTCCAGAGATTCACAATATGCCAAGAGAGTGTCACTCCCAGTTGGCAAAGCTCAGCTGGCTGGATGCCTGAAAGTATGAGTAAGTGGTCCATTGGAATGGGATGCAAGCATCCAGTGACTATGCACAAGGCATCATTCAAGACATTGTTTATGAGGTGAGTGTAAGTGCTGTGACACCAGACTGGTGTGACAGCACTCAGCTGTTGAGTAGATGAGAGATAAAGTGGCTATGCATAGTGTTTTGGCACCAGCACCCCATCCCAAGCCATTAACTTTTTGGGTCCCCCATGGGCTTTATTGGCTTTGGGATTGTGACTACAATAACCCTTCTCCAAATATCAGGAATTTTGAGTTGTTGCAAGCAGGAAGAATGAAATTCACGTAACCAGGACTTCAAAGCAGCTCCAGCATGGATTATAAGTTCTGGACAGATGGAATCAGGGCCTGGAGCTTTACTTGGTTTTTAATGTTGGAGGGCAGCAGTAAATTCTCTCTGTAAAAAATCTCAGATATATTTACTGGGTCTGGTGTTGTGGCTCTCCAAAGGTCAGACACTTCTTGAGAGACAAGTCAAGATGACTTGCAGTCAACAACTCATATCTTCTGTCTCTCACCAGCTGAGATGCAATAGTATCAGCTGAGATGGGACAGTGATAAGGAGAGTGTCATAACCTACCAGTAAGTTTGTTCAAAATACTTCATGCTTTATGACTAGAGTGTGAAAAGTTGATGTTTCAAACTGCCTCAGATCATTAATCCCCACTGCTTCCTGTCAAGCTTGGCAAGCAGAGCTATAGCAGCCAAACTTGAGCCGTCTCCCTGAGGAGACTGCTGGAAAGTTCTATGAAGGGATTCACACTCTGCATCCCAGCACAGAAATAGTTGTTTTAATGACCACATGGAATAATTTTTTCAGCTGCTTTCTTGATGATGTTACAGAAGCCCTGGTAAGCTGCATCCACATCAAGTAAATCAGGCAGCAACAAAGTCTTTGTGCCAAAGCAATGTAATGACTCCATTTGGCCTTGCAGAAGTTTCATTGCTTAACAGGCATGCTTGGCACTTCCAGAGCAAACCTTGGTGATGTAATAAGCAAAGGTTGATGTGACCTGGGAAACTTTTCAAGGACACATCTATCCAATAAGCGACTGTTAGGACCTATGCTAGCAAAACGTAGATCTGGATTGGTGCCAATGGTCCAGCAGCCAGAGTAAAAGCTGAGGCATCCTTGGCATTATATAGGAGGACAAGACAATTAATACTTGCCCAGCTAGCGAAGCACTCACTGTCCAGACTGTTGTCATCATAACCCCAATCAACATGACAACAGTTGAAATTGCCAGCATAAAGACAGGGGTGAGGAAACACTGGGAGATCCAGAGATCACAATCATGTTGGCAGTAGTTTGTAGACGTTGACTATTTAATATCTACCAATGTCCACACACAACTACTCAATCTTTGATGTTGGTGGAGATTGGTACAAAAGCATGTACCTTAGTCACTTATGGACAAACATGGCAAGGCCATGCTTCCTGCTTAAAGAAGACCCAGCTAGTTGGAATCCTGGAAGTACTAGTTTTCTGCATCAGTGCAGTAGGTCTCCCGTAGAAGGATGATGAGTGCCTCAGACTGTAGAGCAAGATAATCAAGAACATTCATCTTGCTTGCAGTGAGGCCTTAGATGTTCAACTGAAGAATAGTGGGTCTTTGGGACTTGTTGACAATGTGCCCTAAAAAGGGTAGTTTTTTTCAGGCATTGACCCATCCTGAAAAGGATGTTTGCTGATTATCAGACTCTTGCTGAACATCAGAATGGGTGGATATCCTTCTGTTCTGGCAGGTTTGGTTTCAGTCTGTTATGTTTAACACTTAAGAACAGACTTACTCACAGCCCAGGCTGCAAGAAACATTTGCCATCTGGGCATAAAAGCACACGCAGTGCAAATGAACATTATTGATATTTGTTATTTTGTAACATGAAATAAAGTATTAACCCTTTCCACTCCTATTTTATTTTGTATTTTTTTCCCCTCAACTCTTAATTATTTCTGTTAATTTCGTCATTTTTTTTAAAAGTCAGTTTTAACGCAAAAAACATTTCAAAACTTATTTCATTCATTCTAAAATAGCAAAAATCAATTTGAATATCTGTTAATTTGAATAGTTGTAAAGGTCAGTTGAAGTTCACATGTAGAACCATCATGGTTATTTGAGATATTTGAGTGTAGGAATTGTTTTGCACTAGTTTTTTTGAAGATTAATTTCATAGAAATAGAACTATTTTGTGTGTCAAATGAAGTTAAGTTTTGAGCATTGATATTACTGAAGAAAAGTTTTTTGTGGGTTGTAAATACCCTTTTTAAGTTTAGAGTTGGTGATCTCTGTCTGTTTTGCACAAAGAAGTTTTCAAACTAATCAATACTTTGCTGAATTAGCTGTAAAAAAGCTTCATTCTTATGGCAATAAATGAAAAGTATTACTGTCAGACTGTAGTAGACATATGAGCTATATAGGAAGAAATAAACATATGTCAGTTAGAGTCTAACATAGGAGTCATAGCTACTTTGGGCTAAGGTATATCATTCATTTGGTTGATAAATAGCTTAAGTTAGAATAGGCCAGCACCAATAGTTTCTAAAAATTAGAAAAGAATTACCAGTAAAATATAAAAATTTGGCTTAATTAAGCCATAGTGTATGAAAAAGTAACAAAGTATAGTTTTTTCAAAATGACCTTAGCTGATAGAGATACGTGTATTTTGTCTTGTGATAGGATATTAAAAATTGACTTTTCTGATTCTTAATTTCAGCTTTCTAGCTTGCATAGTTTTTAGATAGGCCAATTACATGAAATTATTTGTTAGCAAAATTTGAAACATTTGCTGCAACCTCAAAATGATGTTATAATGAGGAAAAATTTGCACAGAGTAGCAGGGGTCAAAAGTCTATCAGCCTCTTCCTCAAACATATTAAATATTTAAAATGGTGAAAAAACAAAACACCCTGACTTGTACATATATAAGTCTATAATGTAGATCTTATGTCTGAAATAAATAATAACAGAGATAAATTATAAAAATTATTCTTGTGAACTATGCTAACAATTTTATACTATATTTAACTTTACACTGAACATCAAAATAATGTCTTTTTTGTAATAGACTGACTGATAAGAAAGAATATCTGAAGTATTTACTGTTGTCCTACATGTGCAATGGTGATAGGCTTGTAAAAAAAATTGAAACAGATTGTTGCATTGGAAAAGTAAATAATTTGGTACTAAAAAATCTGTCATATTAAGTTTGCTGCAATAAAAAATTGCAGTTTTAGTTATGTTTAGTGGACCACAAACTCTTATGACAACCCAATTAAATTCAAGTCAAGAATAATTCAGCTAAGCAGTATTTTGATTAAAATCAAATTCTTTTTGTTTGGATTTTATTTAAATATATTAAAGCTTTAATTTTTTTTAGGTTCATGGTTATTTTGCTTATTGGCTTTCAAAAATTCGAGAAATTAATCGCTGGATAATCCATTTTCGAAATTTATTATATGGTTTGCTATTGCATCATTGGATTGCATGCATTATGTTTGTTCTAGCTTGCCCACCCATTACTAGCAATGTAATTTATAAAAATTGTAAAGTTTACTTTAAAAGTTAAAAAAATGAAAATACATTTTGGTAATATTTTACCAAAAATTTTTGTAACAGAACCTTTAGCTACAAATGAATTTATGCTCTTTTGTGAATAGTCTTTTTGAAAGTATTTTTTTGTTAAGAATCATCAGAAAAAATTATTGACACTGATCACAAAGTAAGCGAGATATTCTATTTATACAATTTTTGAACATCAAAATCAGTTGACTAGTTTTATTGGACAAGAGGAGAGCATCTGATTGCTTGATCAAATGCTTTAGAAGTGGGCAGTTTTTAACACACAAAGAAACTCTTTTTGACAATGAAGAATCAACAACAAAGAGTTCCAATGAAAACAGCTTCCAAAGTTGTCAAATAGAATGAAGATCTATTAGTTGCCAAAATAAGAAACATGTTGAAATCACAATTTTTACTATATTTTTTGTTTTCCAGGAGATGCAAATCAATTGCTGAATTTGATTCTGGTATGTTTTGGCTGACATAGTTGGCTAGGAAGAATTTTTTTAGGTTTGATCTGATTGTGAATGAATTTAAGGATATGCTGCTTAATTTTATGTTCTAGTCTGTAAGAAATTCTTCTGACATACCCACTTTTGCAATGGCGCATAAATTGCTATACAATGTTACTTTTTGAAAGGTGGACAAGACATCTTTAAATAGAAAGCATTATTTCTCTGGATGAGAAGATAAGTTAGAGAGAAACAGACCCAAAACAGTAATTGTGAATTGAAGATTTTATTTGCTTTTAACATTTAAGAGAGTTGTTGTTTAGCAAGGAAAGCTTTTAATAAATTTAAATTAGTTGGTTGGTTTTGATGTTCATAAATCATATAAATAAAACATTGAGCTTGCTTTTTAATTAGTATAAATGATTTTTTCTTATGAGTGTGGACTTAAAGTACTTTAAGAACAGTGATTATGTAAAACTACCCTTTAACAAAAGAGTGTAAGTCTGTCTGTAACTAAATCAGTTGTTGTTGCCCCTCCTCTAAGGATATCTCTGATGAGCCATCCCTCAACTTTTTATAGAAGCAAATCTAGACTTTTACTCTTAAATAACCTCTGATCCTTCCAAACTCTTCTTCTACACACTAGTGGTGTGATTGTTGGTACTTGGCTACAGTTGAAGAGGGGATTAGTGTCTTGTGTGTGTGTCAAGCAAAGTGAGCATTGTGGCTTGTAAGTATCAAAGTTTAACATATGTTACTAACTTGAGAAGAGTGATATTGGCTCTGATTTGTGCTGGTTTTTTACACATATGATGTGGTAATGTTTGCTCTGATAAATGGTTGTCATGGGGTGTGGTGCTAATATGTTGTTTATGTTTTTGGAACTGAGATGTTGTGAGGTGATGGTAGTGTGAATGTACTGTACTAGAGGTTATTTTTACATTACTCGAAGTGTTATGCCTAGATCTGAAATTATGGTGTTGATGCAATCTTTTTTCTTAAATTATGTAGCATACAACATCTGTTTTATGATTTGGTAAGTGTATGAAAATTAAATTAAATTATATTGCATATAAATTTTTCTCTAATATCTAAAGTATATGCAATAATTTGCTTAAGCTATGTACAAAATAGTTCATAAAATACCTATGAAAAATTTATATCAACAAATTTTTTCAACTTAATTGATAAAAATTTTAATTTTTTAAACCAAGGAGTTTTTGCTAAATATAGTTTAATCCAATCAATTAATTTTCAGCAAGAAAGATTTTTTTTACAAACTCAACTTCTTTCACCTTTGACTGCTACTGGCTCAAGGTCTTATTGCCACAATTCAACTTGGATTGGAAACATTGCTTTCACTCAAATTTTTCCATCTCTTAATATAATTGGTGCAGTTTACGATCAATATATTGTTAGCTTTTATTGGGCTACAGCAACTTTAGTGTGTGTTGGTTATGGAGATATTCATGCATATACCTCTCTGGAAATGTTTATCAGTACTTTTGTAATGATTGGTGGTACAGTTTTTTATTCATTTATATTGGGTGGAATTTCTGCCAGCCTTCAAACAGATGATATTCGAAGAGGAAAATACAAAGAAAAAATTCAAGATATAAAAAAATTTTTCAATGTTTACAATATTAGTAAACATACTGAAAACCAGGTAATATGATTTAAAAAACCTTTTAGGTGGTATAAAAAACTAGAAAAGCTACTGTTAATATTTGTATTGATTAATATTTTGAAACTAGAAAACCTGATATTAATATTTTGATGTGTAATATTAATAATAATTATAACCAAACATTAACTTATAAAATATAATCAAATATAAATATAATTAATGTAAAGGGTGTGCAAAAAGTTCCCAGACAAGTTTAAA
The DNA here is from genome assembly GCA_963680785.1 of Diplosoma virens. NCBI lineage: Eukaryota > Metazoa > Chordata > Ascidiacea > Aplousobranchia > Didemnidae > Diplosoma > Diplosoma virens. The sequence goes on along the minus strand of OY796887.1, from coordinate 36,746,125 downwards.
ATAAAATATATATGATATTAAATGCACTTTTTGAATGATTTTTTGTGTGAGCAAAGATAAGATATAAGTTTAATCAGGGAATTTATTTTTACTCAATTTGGCCACCATTTGTATCAATTACTTTCTCCAATCTTGATCTGAACACTTCTACTGCAGCACATATCTTTTTCTAGGGAATATTAGCCCATGCCTTTTGTATAAGGATTTCTTCAAGTGGTTGACAGAAAATTTTTCTGAGCGGCATGCATCTTTTTTGAGCATTGACCAGATGCTAAAATCTAGTGGGTTTAGGTCAGGAGAGGAAGGAGGCCACATTTCTTTGTCCCAAAATGAAGGAAAGTTTTATCTGCACCATGATCGAGTTTTTTTTCGAGGTGTGTGATGGTGCACCATCATGTTAAAAAGTAAACACTTCAGTTTTTCATTTCAATTTCATTTCAATCAGTGTCAGAGACAGAATTTCCTAGATATTTATAGGGTCCTTGACTATGGAAAGCATAGAATATGGAGATATTCCTAGGCTTTCTGCCATTTCCTGTATTGTTCTTTGTGGGTTTCTCCTGATTCCCTCCTATACGACTTTAATTTTCTTTGGAGTATGTGCTGTTCTTGGTCGACCAGTTCTGGGATGGTCTTGTGTTATTTCCCAGTTCTTTGTATCTTTTAATTGTATCATAGACTGCTGATTTAACAACTTTAAGTTGTCTTATACAGTAATAAGAGGGGCTGATATTTCCGCGAGGTGTAATTCAATGATTGCATTGTTTTTCTTTATTTTTAATGACTAATTTTTAAAAATTTGTGAATTTTAATGTGTAAAATACAAACATTTGTCTAGAACATTAATTTCATGATTTAATAAAAAAAAAATATTATTTTTTATTTATTTATTAAATCAATAAAAAGTTGTCTGGGAATTTTTTGCACACCCTGTAGGCTATATGTGCCAATCTAAGCTATACCTTTAATTTTCTTCTAATGTTTTATGACAAGATTACCTTTTCTTATAATTTAAGGCCCCTAAACTATGTCTTCAATTTTCTAATGTTTTATGTCTAGATAAACTTTTTTTTCAAATTAGCTTGATTATTGTTTGCACTTTACCAAGTCAATTTTGTCAATAATTGTCTTGCCTGTTGAAAGTTAGTGCAATGCGGTTGTAAACAGTAAACGGTAAACAGTGAAGTACCAATGTGATATTGGTTGAAATGGAACAAGTCTTTGTACTTTTGCACAGTAATGTGTCATTTGTTTCAATTATAAGGGGTCAAATTACCCATGTGTGTGCATTTTCTTGATCAGTTGAATATTTGCAGGTCAAAAGTGATTTTGGTCATATTCATTAAAGCAGTGGCAGAGCTAGGAGTAATTTCTTACTCATTTATATAGCTCATAATATAGCTCAACAAAATAACGTTTTCTAAATCTTTCACTCATTTTTTTTGTATTTTGTATTTGTATTTTTTAAAGGATGTTGGTGATAGCTAGTGTAAGAAAAATAATCCATTTGCTTGTGTTGTTTTTCTGTAATTTTTTTGTATGATTATTCTTTGTTGGTTGGTAAATCATAAGTAATATCTTAGAATCCCAAAAAAGAACAGCATTGTCTTTTGTGGATGCCAGCTCCAGGCTCATTGCCTGACTATGATTTTAAATCTTTACAGCTGATAATATATGGAAGGAAAATATAATATTGTGTGGGCATTGCTGCACCAAAATTTGCAATCATTATACAGGGTGTCCACAAAATCTTTAGACAATTTTATAAATTCATTAAAAAATTTTCAGAAGTGTTATCAAAATAATTTTTTTTGCATAATAATCAGTTATTATTAAAGTTTTTGCTAATATTACCATACATACTTGACTATAAGTCAAGGTTTTTTTCAGAAAAATTTGACAGATAAAGTGAATTCGACTTATAATTTGACAGATAAAATGAATTCGACTTATAGACGGGTCAATAAAAAAAAATAAAAAAAAACAAGTTTTCTTCAAAATATAGTAAATTTTCTACCATGACTTATACTCGAGTATCTACGGTACTTTTTTATTTTAGAGATGAATTAGATAAATAAAATAATTGAAATTAAATAAATAAAAAAATTTGCTCTTAACATTTTGGAAAAAATCGAAGAGAATGGTCACTTTCTTAACCACATTTGCTTTAATGACGAAGCAACTTTTCACATGTCTGGAAAGCTTAACGAACATAATGCAAGAATTTGGGGAACTGAAAACCCACACATTACTAGGGAAATTGAACATGACAGCCCAAAGGTTAATGTGCGGTGCAGACTTATGTGTAACAAAGTTATTGGACCATTTTTCTTTGATGAAAAGACAATAACAGCAGACATTTACCTTGATACTCTAACCAAATATGTAGGACTCATATAGAAATTTATTAATGCTTTGAATAAAAACTTCACTATTTACTTGATATTATTTAAACATTTTAGAGATTTCCAACTTCAGTTGTAATATTATTAAATTTTTATAATTGTCTAAAGACTTTGTGGATTTTTAAAAATTGTCTAAAGGCATCCTTAAACCAATGATACATATATATATATTTATATATACTACTACATTATATATTATATCATCCACACTGCCACTCTTTTTAGTGCAGCAAAGCATCATTATGACAAGCTTTGGAAACAAATATTTTATGACAAAGCAAATTTTTAATAATTTTCTAATTTTATGACAAGCTTTGCAAACATATTATTTGTGATGAGTGTTTAAAACTGAAACAAGGTCAGCCACTGAGCTTTGAGTCAATGTGCAAGTTCTGTAATGCCTCAGCTTATTACTTAAGTATTAAAAAAATTTCTGCTTTTGCTTTTTTACTAATTAAAACTCAAATCAACATTTAGTTCTTTTAAATGTCAATCATATTCAGAAATCTATATCTTTGTCAAGTCTTATTGGATGGTTAATGTTGAAAGAGTAGATCTTTGCTTTAACTAAATTTTAAAGGTTTTGGTCAAATAGCATTAATGCTAGGATTAGAAATGCAGCATAACTAACATAATAACACCAATATGAAATAGAAGTCTGCTATTTTTTAGGTACTTAATTATTATTATTATTTGTGGGATAGAACTGGTGGTGTAAGTCCTGACCAGCTTTTTGTTGGTTTGCCTCCTTCAATTCGAACTAGTGTATGCCAATGTATGTATGGACCAATGATCCGTGATGCTTTTGGTGATGAAAGTTTTGATAAAGAATTGGGAGGATTTTATAGACTTTTATCTACTCATATTGCTCCATATTTGTACTTAAAAGGAAGCATAATTTGCAGGTATTTTATATTAATTTTAGTTGAATGAATATATTTTATTATATAATTTGCAGGTATAAAAATATGTCCTGTTAAATTGCTTTTATGTTTATAAAATTAATATTTTAAATTATATGTTTGCACATTTGTGGGACTAAATATAAACATCTTTAACTAGACGAAACGATATTGGGAATGAAATGTTCTTTATACAGCGTGGTTTAGTTGCTGTTCTTGATGATGAAGATCAAAATATTGCAAAGTTACTTGGTCCTGGTCAACATTTTGGGGAGGTAATCACTGAAAAAAACTAAAACAAATAAATTTACAGAAAACTTTAAAAAAACATTAATTTTAAGGAATTTTACTAAAATTAAACTTTATATTTTATAAAAAATATGATAATTTTTTTTTTATATATAGTGGCAAGCAAAAAGTAAGACTTTTTTATTTTTTTAGATTTTTTTAAAATTAACTTTGTTAAAATTGAATTATATTTATCAAGTAATATATCATTAAAAAGAGCATAAAAAATTTTATCAAATCCAATATTAACCGTTTGCAGTTTAATTGAATTTACTATTTCGATCAGTCTACGTCCAAGTTCTTTTTCTTGATTTATGTTGATTTTATGAGATAATTTGTTTTTCATCATTGCACTTAAAAAAGTTATTTAATTTGTTAATTCTTCCCATCCAAGTACATGTCACACATACATATGCAATTTGAATGATATTTAATGAATTGTTTTTAAAACACATATGAGGTGTGACAAAAAAGAAACTGGACTGTATCAACCACAATCTTGGCACAATGCCAATTGGCAAGCCACTTGCTCACCATGGAACACAACTTCTTAGCTCTATTGTGTTGCAATTTCTTTATCATAAGTTATTTCATTTTTGTGTTTCAGGCTTTTATGTAACATAGTGTTGGTAACCTTTGTTACAATTTTGTTATTTTGTGTCGCATTTGTTTGTACTTTGTGCTGTTGGTTGTTACAAAACTGTTAGTAGCTCAAGAATGGACAAAAAATCAATATAAAATTTTTGGGGAAACTGAGGAAGACCCCAACTGAGTGTTTTAAACTTTTTAAAGAGGTTTTTGGTTAAGATGTGATGTTGAGAACACAAATCTTCAAATGGCACAAACGTTTTGAGCAAGGCCACAAGGAAGTGGAGAATGATCCCAAGATGAGACAACCTTCCACAACAAGGACAAATGAAAACATCACTAGAGTGAAGCAGCTGGTGTGAAGTGATTGCAGGTTGACAGTACAAATGATATCAGTTGAACTGAGCCTAAACAGAGGTGATCTTGCTGCATGATATGGATGTGTGAAAGGTGTGTGCCAAAATGGTGCCCAAGATTTTGTTGGAAGACCAGAAACAAAACCAATCTAAATTTTGTGAAGATATGCTGGAGAAAATTAAACAAGATTTGGAATTTCTTTGGCAGATCATCACAGGAGATGAAACTTGGGTTTTTCAATATGATCGTGAAACAAAGAGGCAAAGCATGCAGTGAAAGACTGTAGAATCACCCAGACCCAAGAAGGCGGGCATGTCAAAATCAAAAATCAAGGTCATGCGGATTGCTTTTTTCAATCAAAAGGGTATGGTTCATCATGAATTTGTGCCTGGGGGTAAAACAGTGAATCAGCACTTCTACCAGTGGGTTCTTATTTGCAGTAGGCTGGAACTATGGAGTGACAAGTCATGGATTCTCAATGACAATGCACCTGCACACAGGCAATTAGTGTGAGGCAGCTCTTGATCAAAAAACAAATAATAGCTCTGGACCACCCACCCTATTCCCCAGATTCAGCACCTTGTGACTATTGGCTTTTTCCCAGACTGAAAGCTGTGATGAAAGGAACTCATTTCTTGTCTCTAGAAGAAATCAAGAGCTCAATAATGAGGGAGCTGAAGAGACTCTAAGAAGAGCATTTTACCAAGTGCTTCTGTGGGTGGCAGGATCAAATGCAAAAGTGTATTGACCTGGAGGGAGAGTACTTTAAAGGGGATAATTCATAAATTATCAAAATATGTTGTATTAAAATTTTTATAACAACAGTTCAATTTCTTTTTTGTCACACCTTTTATGGTGTCCCAATTGCCCTGTTAGGTGCAAAACCGAATTTTCTATTTAAACTAAAAGAAACATAGCACTAGCAAAATATTAAAAACACAGGGTAAAAATGGTAATATAAAAATATAACTCAAATTGTTTACACTTAATTATGCAAATCAAAAAATTGTTTTTCATCAACTTGTAAGCAGTCAACTAGTAATCAGTTTTCTATCAAACAACGCTAGTTTAGAGTTTGAAATTCTGAAAAGTATGGTATCACTTAAAGCATTTTTCAGAATGCAAATTGTCCATGCACAAATGAGTTCTTGCTCCTTCATCAAATTGCAAGTGTAGTGCTGAACAAACTGCAGACCACATTCTAATAGCATGCCCCATATATCAAGCCACATGGAGCACAAGGTCTGATGGTTTTGAATGATGAAACTCAATGCTGGCTTAACAACATCACTGCCAGCATCTGATCCAGGCAGTACAGCAGCCTGTGTTAGTAAAAGGATAAACCCTTGGCCCCAGTCCTCTCTGTGTCTGATCTAAAATGGATACCCTTCCAAACAATAACAACAACAGAAATACACAGGGGGTTTTTTTGGTTGTCTAAAGTGCTGCACACTTGGCAATTCTTGTTTGGACCCTTCATTAATTTTTTGATAAAGTGAGGAACTTGGTTCAAGTGTTCAGCATCATCAGAAGTACTAAGCCTTTCACATCTGTTCATTGTGTTTCTCACAGTTCAAACAAGTTGTACAATAAGTTTGTTTCTGTATTTGAGTTGTCTTGCTGCCATTGGAAGATGATAAAAATCCTTGAATAAAATAAATGAACTTACCACAGAAACTTCCAGACGCCAGTAGAATAACTTTCTTCACCACTTAAGGGTTTTTCTAATAAATAAATAAGATGCACAATAGTGATCAGCTTAATCAACGCCTCCCATTTTGGAAGTGTAATCATTTGTTTATAACTGTTGGCTTGATTATATTTGATTTTTCACTATTCTTTCACCATTTGCAAATTGTAATATCTGCATTATGCAACATGGAGAGCATAGTTAGGTATCAAGCATTTATCTTGCCATCCAAGTGTCACCACATCATCTTGTTGATGGTAAACTTTCATTTTGTGATTTTTCAGTTTCAATTTTTTTTATATCTGGAGGCAATCCAACTCTGTTTTTTTGCACAATACCAGTAAGGTGAATCTGCTTCTGCAAAAGTTGATTAGCAAGCAAAAAACTGTATAAAAGCAATCACTATATACATGATAGCCTGAGTCATCAGCTTTTTCTAGCACTTGATCCATCAGATGTAATACTATTCTTGTGGTAAATGGCATTTAAGGGTAAGGTATGTCTGCAGTAGTTGGCTGACCAAAATATGATTTAAAAGTGGATATATATTCATTTTCAGTGTCACCAAGCATGTAAACACATAGTCCTCATTTTGTTGGTTTTTGGGAATTGTAGGTTTTGATGGAAATTCTCCCTTTGAAGCTCACTTTACTTTTGTCAATTGCTATGCTTTGTCATAGAATGTAATTTTGAATGCATTTTTTAAATGTAATCAACTACATTGCTGATTTTATAAGTTTGAGTAATTGGCTGCATCATAAGTTCAGGTAACCTGACATGCAACATCCATTGGATCTGCAAAAATCACTTTCTTGAAAAGACATTGAGAAAAAAAGAAAGGAGCTTCTTTAGTCCACTCACAGCTAAAATAGTCCTTTACCTATGTTTTTTCAATTACAGCCATTTTTAACACAACACCCAGATAGGCTTTGAATTTAGGTAATGATACATTTTTTTATTTGTAACATATAGAATTATTATTCAGTGCTTTTACATGGAGATGCATAGCAGCATAGGCATTAGTTGCAGCAATTATTTTCTGTATTAGCTTGTCTGTCATAAAGTTCAAGTTCTAACATTCAAGTTCTGTTTGTTGAACTTGCTGAAAATTAGGCCCTGCATTTTGAATAGTAAAAAAAAAATGGGAAAAATCAATGTCATTTGACATTCACTTTCTCCAACCTGCAGGAGCACCTGGTGAATATTTGTCTGTTTGGTCATTTGCACTGTCATCATTATATTCCTTACTGTAATCAGTTTCTGAATCACTTACTACCATGGTTATATCAAAATCACTTTTATCATTATCGTCTGAACTATCTGACACATCAGAAACCACATCCAGAACAGCTTTAGCATTAAATTTTCTTGTAGCCATTTTGTATAAAAACTATTCTAATTAAAATCAATAAAAATTCTGCAAAAAACCAAAATTATATTTGTTACTATTCCAGAATAACATTGAACCAAATTAGCTAGTTTAGACCAGTTTTAGTTTTTTTTACCACAAATTACTCTTACCACAAACCATGGGATAGTTTATTGGACACTGATTGACTTTTCTGAGTTTGAACCTACCATCTTTTTATTTAAAAACTAAAGCAAAATTATTTCTAATTTTTGCACACTTTTCTTAGACTGCTTACACCTAACCAACTTTACACCACACATCGCCCTCACCATAGATCTTTTTGTTCTTCTCAATATAGCTACTTTATTTTCTCTAAAACACCATATGTTGCTTGTATATAACATAGCTGATTCACATAGCTTTTGTATATCTTTTCATCTGCAAAGAGAATCTTTCCCAAATAGTATTTCTCCACACTCTCTGAATTTTTTCCATCCCAATCTTGTTCTTGCAGTCACTGCAACTTCGCATCCTCCACTGGCATTCAACCTATTGCCAAGATAGCAAAATTCCTTCACAGTTTCCACTTCATCACACATTACCTCCTGTTGCTCTTCTCCTGCACCATTTATTGCTTTATCACACATATTACAAACAAAAAATCTTGCTGCACTTGGAGTTACTTTTTTTAATTTAAAACACTTTCCATAAATCCATTGGTTGCATTTTGTACATAAGACTACGTTTACAGTCACTCTTTTGCCACATATTCTACAGTACATGGGTTTATTCTACTCCATATGACTTCATTCTTTGACCCACACACTATCACCTTTGTCTTTTAAAATTCAATATTTTTTATTATATTTTTGATTATTATTGAATATCAAGAAATAAATATTTTTAAAAAATTAAAAAGCCTAACTGATTAAAAAAACCTTTCTTAAGTGTTTTTTTCTTATTTTTTATATAATTTCTTCCATTAATTCAGAAGCTCTTGCCAAATATTTGCTTAAATTTCTTTTATTTCAATTTAATAATATCAAGGAAAACCATAAATAACGTCAGCATGATTGAATAATTTACTTGAACATAATGAAAAATTTTAATTTGTTGACATAACAAAACAAGAATGACAAGTTTCACAATCTTGTACTCACTGTTGACTTTCAAACAAAAATCGCAAAAATATGTTGCACATTAAATAGCAAAAATATGTTTTTGTGTGTCACATATTGTTTTGACTAAAATATAGCAGTTTTTTTCTTTCATGAAGTAGAATTACTCCACTTAAATTTTTTTTACTATATCAATTTTTTAGTATATATGCAACTATATGACCAGTTAGCTTTGATACAAATGTTATAGAATAATGGTTATTGCTGATGCTTCTTTTATCAAGTTTTTAAACAAAATTTTTTGTTCTTAAATAAAAGATTTTTTGAATGATTTTTTGTATAAAAGGTTGCCTTATTATTTAATGTACCACGAAACAAAACAATTAAAGCTGTTACCAATTGTGAACTAAACATACTTTCTAAAAGTTCATTGGATAGCATTCTTGAACATTTTCCTCAGTTTAGAGGAAAAATGGTCGCTGTTGCTGAGGTTAGTTTTTGCAAAAGTATTTAGTAATGCTTTTTAAAAATTGCTGCTCAATTTTTGATAATATCTAATCCAGTTTTTTGTAATAAATTTGTTATTATTGTGTTGACCATTGATTTCTTATGTATGACAATTTTAAAAAGCAGCCATAAATTACAAAAATCAATCTGTAAAAATAAAATAATAGTTTTTGGGGAATCATTTTGTTGTTGCCACTTTTTATACCACTGCTGATTAAAAATACATTATATCTGATGCTATTTAAAAAAAACTTATTAAGTTTAATATGAATTTTCCAAAGTTGTCTTTTCCAGAATTTTTTGTAAATTTATTTATAAATAGAAAAATAACTGTTTTTATCACAAAAATTGAACCATTTCTTCATATATGCTTTTTTTAGATTTGAGAATCCTGAAAAAATGATTAAGTTTGATATTTGCTACTGCTCTCTCTTCTGTATTCTGTTGGCAAAATTTAAAACACAGTGATTGTGCTTTTCTTGCTGTGTTGTAATTTTCTCTTTTTTTAAAATTAAATATAATTCTTGCCACTTTTGGTTATGACATTGATTTTGCAGGAACACAAGCTTCATGAACAAGATTCAGAAGCATATTCTGCTGAAATTAGTGAATATAATCTTAGTCATTCTATTATTAATTTTGGTCGTACTGATGATCATGTAGATAAGTCAAAGCATTTGCAAAACTCAAAGGTAAAAATTTTACTTATTTCGTTTGTTTTTAGATTTGTCTTACTGTTAAATAATTAATTATCAATTTAATTTTTTTCTTGTAAAAATTGCAAGACACTAATTTTGTTTTATACTTGCTGATAACTGTTTTTGGTATTATGAATCTGTTGAAAGCTTAACTTTAAATATACAATAATATGCAATGACCTCTAGCTAATCTGGACTGGTATTTAGCAAGCTGAATTTTTTTCAATAGCCACAGCCTTCCTGATTGATCACCGAATTGTAAACGTTTTTCTTCTCTGTGGAGGCATTCACTCTAGTTCAGGCATAAGAAAAAAATTTTTAATACCCCTGGTTGCTGCAATGTCAAGATCAAATGCTGGAAGCAATAACATTAAAACCAACATCAGGTTTTGTCTATAAAAATTGTAAGATCTTGCAATCTTTGCAATACTGTTTGTGGGACACACTGATATAATAAAGTTTGTGATTTTGTGTGTTAACCCTTTGGGGACATGGGACTGATCTCCTCGATCATAAATATATTGCTTTAAATGTAGCAACCCAGCACTGTGAATGCATTCATGTAGGCATATGTGAATACCCTGATATGTTATCTTATGTCTGGCACAAAATTGAATTGATTTGCATATTTTTATCCAACAAATTAGTACCATTAAAATGCCTAAACAGAAAGCTTGTGATATTGCTGAAGCTGAAATTCAAGAGTTTTTTTTGAAAGTGATTGTAAGAGTATAGATAATGATATTGGCAATGACGACAATGATTACAATGTTTGTGAAGAATTCCGTGATAATGAAAATTGTGCATTAAGGGATTTCCCCTCACCCCCTTCTGACCATGTGATTTCAGTGATTCAGATGAAGAAGATCTACCTTTAATGCCTAAAAAACAATGTAAGAAATCTAATTTGGATTTTTATAGCTGGTAAAATATAGGTAATGATTTAGGAAAAATTTGTGATTGTGAAACCTTTACTGGAGTAAATTGTGTTACATTTGTCACAGATTTTAAAACTATTTATCAATTTTTCTGTGACATATTTCCTGATAAAATTTTTGAACATTTAGTAAATGAGACTAATAAGTGTACAGAAAATTTTTTGAAACAGCAACATTGAAACCTCATTCCACTTACTAGAAATGGTTTCCAACTACATTGTTAGAAATGAAAAATTTTGTAGGCATAAAACTTCTTATAGGGATTATACAAAAGCCTATCATAAAAGCTATTGGTCAACAGATCATTATTTATGCAACAGATGATTATTTATGATTTTTTTCATTCAAGTTCATGTATTAGATGCATTGGAAATCTACAACTTTATGAAGAAAAAGAAAGTCACCTATTTAGATTTTTGCATTCTTATTATAAAAGAACTCATTGCTAATTGTAAACTACCAAACCCTGAAAATTTGATGCCTAGATTGTCAGGTAGGCATTTCATTGAATTTGTAACCTCAGAAAAAAGTACAAATTGAACCAAAAGGTGCCAAGTTTCTTATTTACATGGAATAAGGAAACAAACAAGGTACCAATGTAAGACCTCCTCCAAGAAACCTGGATTATGTGTAGTCCCTTGTTTTGAAATGTATTACACAGAATTGAACTATTAACTAAAAGTGAAAATAAATAGGTTGATCTTTTATTATTTACCTTTTATTTTGTAATTTAATGTATATGTAATATTTTTCTAACAACAATAATGGATTATTTTATGACATATTCAAACAAAATTAATATTTTAAGAAATGTAAAAAATTTGGTATTTTTGTTCAGGCATAGATTTGTATAATGGGGTTTGTGTCTAAATGGTTAAGTGACATTGCATTTTCTAATCTGTAAAGTAGCGATACTATGAATATATAAAAGTGCCAGTCCATACTATCAAAAATTTATTGATGTCCATAGTATCAATATTCTACTGAATGATTTTATTGAATAAGAGACATTTATATATAAAAACCACGTAATTTTTTTTAATCCTCATTATGTATAATTGTAAGCAGTATCACAAGAACTGATACAATTAAAGTATGACCCAAACAACAGAATGTAAACATATTCATCTTCCATAAGTCTGCTTTATGAAAAATGAGAACAAACATATCCAGCAACAAATTCTTAACTAGAAGTGTTTGAAGTTATTACATAGAATCAAAAAATACATGGCACATTTTTTAAAAAAAATCTTTCCTCTGTGTTACGTGCTTAAATATACGACACTAATCAAAAAGTGCAAAATTGAAAGTAAACATGAAAGAGAATTTATTATAACATAGTTCACTTTTGCAAATACATTCAAGAGAATTACAAACCATTTGCAAGCAGTTTTTTTGTTGTTTTGTTTCTAGTTTTGTGCCTTTAAATTAACATTTGTCATATATTCTTTTTTTGGAAAAAGAAATATAAATTGATTAAAACAAGAAATTAGGAAACAGATTTTCAATTTCAAGCAATAAGATCAATAAATTTTAGTAAAAATTTGCTCTGCTTGCTCTCATTTTATTTGAAAAAGACTGTTAAAAGCAAAAACGTTTATGTTCTTATCACAAAAAATAATTAAAAAAAAAAAAAACAATCAGATGAATACCACTTAATTGTACCTATTTATTCAACTTCTGCAAACACTATAGATAAGAAAAGAATATATTTATTTATTCTCCTGACTCACAACAAAGCACTCTACATACAGCAACTGTCAAGCAATTACCTTGACCTGCTTGCAGAGACAATCTAAGATATTGCTCTTTGGTTGACATTTATTATTTTGGTTTTTTGTTATTATTAGAAATATGACTAAAATTTTTTATAAGACCAGCCAAGTAAGAGAAAATGCTGTGACATGTTTTTTCCAAAGATGCAACAGAATGGCATGGGTAGATTTTGAACCCTGCTCATGTCAATTACATTTACAATGCTTTTAGCCACCCAACCATACTCCTGACTACCATTAAAATAAAACACTAACTTAGTAAAATAACAATAAAATTAAAAGCCATTTGTTGTTATCTGTTGAAGCTAATGGAATTGTGTAATAACTTTTAAAGATATCTAATTGCATGAAATTACAATAACAATAAATTGTAACAATTGTTGTAATGTAGCAATAGCACATATAACTTCAATTTGTTAATTAAACTTTCCTCCTATTAAATGATCTTATGTATGCAGTATTTCTGCTTATTATGTTTCTAATATTATCGTGACATTTGTTGTTGAACATAATTTGTGTTTGTTTTTTATGTTTTTATATTAGTTTGATAACTTGGTATTTTTTGTTTTTTTAGGTTAAATCAGTTATTCATCGAGATTCCAAGTTTTTGGCTATTTGGCATAATATAATTGCCATTTTTGCCTTTTTATCTGCTTGCATCTGTGTATATCAAGTAGCTTTTTTCCATCACAATATTACCTTTTATCTGATCGGATATTTTATTGATGCCATGTATGTGTAATAGTTTTATTGGCTTTTTTTTTTCTTATGCAACTTGTTTTTTGTTTCAGTTTTCTATTTGATATGGTCATTGCATTTAATACCAGTGTTCTTGATCGATTCTCAGGAAATGTTGATGATCCTAAAAGAGTTAATTTGTCTTATGCTAAGACCTTGGATCATTTTCTGCTTGATAGTATGGCTAATGCTCCTACAGAAACATTAGCTTTTCTTCTTGCTTCAAATGTTTCAAGTCGTTTGTTTCTTGTTACTTGTGGAAGATTAAATCGCTTGCTTCGTCTATATCGATTAATTCGTATTTTTCGTGATTGGGAAAAAGATATTCGATTGAAGTAATTTTTTGCAGTATAGAAGTTTTTAATAGTAAAAATTATTTATTACTTAAATAATAAATATTTTTGTTTTAAAAATAATAAGAATTACTATGGTGTTCATTTGCTATTATTCCTTTGCCATTTCTGGCACTTGTGACATTATTTTTTGTTAAAAATACAAATATTTTTGAAATTTTATATATCTTTTTACTGTCAAATAATTATTAAAATGGTTGGCTGAGGGTTACTGAAATATGTAATTTAGAAAATTTAAAAAAATTTTCTTGATATTTTCAGTGCTTTTGTTGTTCGATTATACTATGCTTTGTTGTCTCTAGCTTTTACTATACATTGCATTGCATGTGGTTGGTATGCTTTAGCTTGTCCCAATAGTGTTTGTGCTGATCCTAGTTGGACCACAGTTTTGGATAAAGGTAAATTACTATTAATAGTTATTTTAAAAAATTTTAGCCATAAGTTTAAAAAATAATTGAAAGTTTTTAATTCTAAAGAAGGCAGATTGTTGCTGTTAGATAAAAGTTGTGCTTTAAATCTAAAATTTATCTTAATTTGTGTCTTTTAAAGCATAATTATTGGCATATAACCTTATTTGTGTCATTTAAGCATTTTTTGGATATTTTTAATTTAATAAGGCATAAAAAAAGATTATTCTGTAAAAATAATGACAATTTAAGTTTCCATTTTTTAATACATTGAATTTAGAAATATTCATAAATAACTTTTATGTAATATGAATTTCTACTCAAATCATATTTGCCAATATCTAGAGAAAAAAATGACCAACATCACGAGTTTATATACTGATAATACATTTTAGTTTAGTTTATTTTTTACAAACGTGTTGCTAATGCTTGAAAAATGTTGGTCTAAAGTTTTGCACTCTTTTCAAAATTGTTAGAACTTACAAACCTCAGTTTTTTTGAAACTGTTTTTTTAATATCAGCACTTGTTTAATCTTTTAAACCAGGGATGTCTGACCTGTAGCCCACTTAAGGCTTTTATGCAGCACAGGTTTCTCTACACATAGTAATGTGTAGAGAAACCAAGTGAATGCATCAATTGATTGCTATGTCAAGTGACTTCCAATGAATTGATTTATGAAAAGTTTTGTGGGAAGAGTTTGTTGTTGTTGTTGCCCCTCCTCCAAGGATATCTTGGAGTAGCCATCCCTTAATCTCTCAAAAAAGCCAATCTAGATTTCCACTCTTGAGTAACCTCTGCTGCTTTTAAAGGCTTTTTCCACAGACTAGTGCTGTTGTGTTCTGTTGGTAGTTGACTACAGTTAAAGAAGTGATTAGTGTCATGTGTGTGAGACAAGCATATTGGGCATTGTGGTGTGTAAGTTTCAGGGTTCACTGTATGTAGGTAGCTTTGCAAGAGTGGTGATTTGTTGGCTCTAAATTGTGCCAGTTTTGTAAGCATATGATGTGGTAATGTTTGTTCTGATAAATATCTTAGAGTGTAGTGCTAGTAACTTTGTTGTTTTCTAGAATTGAGGTATTGTGAGATGTTGGTAGTGTGAATGTGTTTGAAGTTTTCTCTTCATTCCTCAGGTGTTATGCTGGTTTTGAGATGATGATGTTAGTGTACTCATTGTTATGAACAATTGTGGCTTTCATATTTATGAGTGGATTTAAGTATGCATTAAGATGTAAAGGGTGTGTTTGTGTTTGAGTCAGTTGTTTAAGTTGAGTGGCATGAAGTTTGAGATGAGTGTCCATTGGATGGACTTTGGTTTCATCATGTAGATGTTAAGTGTTTGTATCTTATGTGCAGCCAGTAGTGATTCACAAAGCTGTGTTTTGAATAGTTTGCAGTTTCTTGATGTTGGTGTTTAATATGATAGGGCTCCATATGGTGTTTGCATATTCCAAAATGGGGCATGTGATAGCTTTGAATGTGGAGAGTATTAATTCCTTTTGTTTACCTCATTTGGTGGAGGTGAGTGCTTTCAGAATGTTAAGCATTTGTTTTGCTTTAGTGATGGTGACATTTATATGTTGTGAAAATGTTAGTTTTGGGTCAAGAGTCATTCCAAGAATTTTTGGGTGCTTTGTAGTTGGTAATGTTTGGTTGTTTAATTTAAGTGATAGAGTTGTACTATATTCAGCTGGGTCTGATGTAAAAAGTGTGGTGGTAGTCTCGTCTATGTTTATATGAAGATTGTTGGTGGTGGCCAATTCATATATTTTGTGGAGATATGGTTGAGTGAGTTGTTGAGCCTTATAATGTTTGGTGTGAGATGCAGTGATTGTTATGTCATCAGCATATGTTGTTATTTGTATGCCTTTTGGGGGGAATGAAATGTCAAAGATGTAATTGTTGAATAATGTTGGAGACAGAACTCCACCTTGTGCTACTCTGGTGTTGATTTGTTTCAGTTTTGAGAGTGTGCCATTGTGTTGAGTGCATGCTTGTCCTTTATGTAGTTTGCTATGAACTTGATGATGATATTAGGAATGCAAGTTAGTGCGAGTTTGTATATAACTTTCTATATGTTTTGTCCAAACTACAGCTACAATGCATTGTGGAGGCTGTGGATTGTTGAAGCCTTTTGTGATTTGGTGGCAGATGTTGTGCAAAGTTGTGTGTGTTGAGTGTTTATGTTTGAATCTATGTTGATGAGAAATGATTGAAATGTTTTTTGTTATGTATGGTAATAGCATTTTCTCTAGTGTATGGCAATGGGTGATAGAAGTGATATAGGTTTGTGTGAAATAAAAGATTTTTTTCCAAAGCTTTTCATCTGATACTCTTTAGGGAAAATGGTCAGAATAACTTGATTATAAAGAAGAAAGCAGAGTTTTTATTGGCTGAAAGAAGCTAGCCAATGAGAGAAAAGATTAAGAAATTTTCAAAGAGTAGACAAATTCTTTTTGTTTACACAGAAAGAAATTAAGAGATTTCATGAAAGTTGCTTCAAGAGCAGAAAGGTAAAAAGAAGAGTGACCTCAAGCAAGATATAAATTTTTCATTGTTGTAGTGAAGAGCACATTGGGCAATGGCAGATTCATGAAATTGTTGTGGGCATATGTTGGCCTTGCAAGAGCAGGAAAGGCTTTGGCAGTTGTGCAAGAAAGGAGGATTGGCAATGGATCTAGGAACATATTGCTTAATTTGCTCTTCTAGCGACCAATGTACTGACTATCGCAGTGGTACACAAACTGGTAAATGACATTGCTGTGATGATGGAAAGGTAACACGTCTTTCTTAGTTGCTGGTAAGAGCTGTCTGATGTTATGGGTTGGTAGTTTGTGCCAATGTTGTGGTCTTTCTTTGGTTTTAGAATGGGGATGATTGTGGCATATTTCCAAAGATGGGGTATTGTGTTAGTGTTAAGGGTAGTGTTGTACATATTTTTGAGGTATTTAATGGCAAGTGGCTCTAGGTGTTTGAGGTGCATGCCATCAGGTTTAGTGAAATTGTTGTTTGTGCTATTTGAGATGGCTAATTGCACCTGTGTAGTGGTGAGTCATATTTTCTCTGTGGGAAGATTCGTGATTGTATGGTCTATGTGCCTGTTGATTTTGTTTGTGCTATATGGAGTAATGTTTGTGAATTGTTTATTAAAAACTTTTGCTTTGTCTATGTCAGTGATGGCTGTTTTAGTTCCAAAACAAATGTTTCTGTTGTGTAGGTTGTTTTTTGTTGGATAGCTTTGCTATGGTGCCTCAGGGACTGTGGATTATGTTTGTGATCAATTTTGTCTAGATGTTGTTTCCAGGTGTTTGTTTTATGTTCATGCATTTGTTTGTGTATGTGATTGTTAAGAGCAATGATTTGTGGGTCTGATCTGTTTTGTTTGCGAAGATGGTTACAGTGATGGATAAACTTGCAGATATGCATGGGTAAGTGCGTGAGATTTCTTTTAGGGATGCAAAATTGAGTCTATTGACATCCAAAATTGACTTGATAAGGTGTTTGTTGGCCTGATGAACATTTGTGCTGTTGTGTCTGCAGGAGTAGATTCTCAACATATTGTTTAAATGGTATCCAATCACCCTTTTGGCATTTTGTTATTGTTTTTGTGAAGTGAAAGCAAGTTGTTTTGGTCTTGTGATGTATACTGAGTGTGGTGAGTAAAGGTAAGTGATCTGATGTAAGGGAGTAGATGGTCTTCCAGCTAGTGCAGTCATGCAAGTCTGCTGAAGCAGTAGTGATGTCTGGTGAAGTAGGCTGTTATGTTTGATTGGGTGGTAAACATGTTCGAGTGTTTGTGTTTAGTGTGATATGATGGGAGTTTAGCAGAATGTCTTTGATCAGTTCTCCTCTATGATCTTCAGTTGGCAAATACCATAATGGTGAGTGAGCATTGACATCTGTAATGATTGTGTTTGGAAGATTGGTTATGGTTGTAAGTGTGCTGGATATAATTGAGTCTTCTGTTTGTGATGTTGGATGAAATATTTGGGTAGTATGTACATGTTTGCAATATGTAATTGCTGTGGTGTTGAAAGGTGGATTTTGACGATTTGTAGTTCAATGGGAAAGATATTTGATATATTGAGTGAGAGAAACTGATGTTGTTTTTAATGTAAGTTAGGAGACCTCCTTGTTTTTGAGTGCAGTCTATTTTGATAGGTGTGAACC
The DNA here is from genome assembly GCA_963680785.1 of Diplosoma virens. NCBI lineage: Eukaryota > Metazoa > Chordata > Ascidiacea > Aplousobranchia > Didemnidae > Diplosoma > Diplosoma virens. Next base: position 36,727,842 of record OY796887.1, on the reverse strand, counting down.
AAGAAATGTTTGGTGTTTTAGGGATTGATTGAGTTTTGTCTTTTGTATTCTTATGACATCTGCCTGTGTATTTTTAATGTGTAGTGTATTTCATCTGTTTTGTTGCAAATTCCATTTGCATTAAGTTGCAGGACTTACACAGCATAGTCATGCACTGGATATTTAATCATTCAGTTTGTTTGATAATACTATTGTTATCTATTGTTTTATTTATTTTTATTTTTTCTTTTATCTTTTTCACTTCTTATATCTTTATCTGATTAAGGTGTTGTGGCCATGCTTTATACTGTCCTGTACTTTTACTTTATGCTTATCATATGCATGTTTTAACGTCTGACGTTGTGCTGCTTCTTCCTTTTCTTGATCTTTTTAATATTTATAATTTTTGTTTTAAGCTGTTTAATAATGATCGAGAATAAAAAATGAATGAATGACTTTGAGAAAGTTTTTTGGCGATGTTGTGTTCATTTGTGTTCTGTGGTTAAAAATGCTGTGAAGTGTTCAGTGCCATGAGTTGTTGTAGTTCTTTGTTGTGATTTGGGAGCATTTTAAATGCACCCCGCTTTGTGTAGTTGCATAAATAGATGCTTGATGTTTAGTGATAGGTTTGAGACAAATGTCACAGACCCATTTGTGTGTTTGTACAGGGAAACAAAGTGAATACATCAATTGATTGCTACATCAAGTGACTTGCACTGAACTGATTTATGAAAAGTTTTGTGGGCAGAGTTTATGATAAAAATGCTTGCCCCAAGCATCATTTTTAGTTTCCACTTTTTTTGCAATTAAGTTATTATTGAATAAGTTATTTTCAAACATTTTTACACTATCAAATGATAGCTGTTAATGACTTATTAGTAGTAAAAATAGTAACTTTGAACCAATACAGAGTGGTTTGGATTACAATTACTGTAGTAGCAGCAATGCTACTTGTGGAAAAAGATAATTTTTAAGATTTTAGGTTCACTTAAGATGCAATTTTTTATTAATTGACCATGTGCAAAGCATCATACGGGACATCATCAATAACACAAGTGTTAGTACTGCGACACCAGACTGGTGTGCAGTACTCAGCTGATAATTAGACCAGAGATAGGGCAGCTGTGCACAGTGTTTTTGCAGCAGCACCTTATTCTGAGCCTGCAAGTTGCTTTGGCAATGTGACACACAAATATAGTTTTTTTACTTATGCCACAAGATGGTGACAAAATGTGAGTGATCTTTTCATAAAATAAGTATGCTTGAACAAAATGGCAAAAGTCTAATGCTGTTGTAAATATTTAGCTCACATTTGGCTTTTTTATTATTTAAATAAAATGCTGCCATCACCATTTTAGTGTGACTAAGCCCTTCAAAGACCTTTAAGTTTTCAGAAGAGTGCAGCAATGCTAGATTGTCTGCATAGGTAAACTTATAGAAATTGTGAAGGGCAGATCAAGACATAAATGTAAAGAGGTTGTAAAGGAGTGGAGTCTAGACCAATCCCTGAGGAATGCTGTTTTTGACAGCGAATCCTGCTTTGCTTGCAGTCACTGGAAGTATTTAAAGGTGAAACATCAGGTTTGGACATGCTTTGTGATCATTCTTACCATGTGCTTATATCTGGCAGAAGTCTCAGATGACTTGCATGTAAGGCCAAGATGCCATACAGAGGCATATGCCACCGTCAGATTGACAAATCAACAAGAAAAAATCCTTGATGTTTTCTGTTAATAAAAGGATTTGATCGACAGTTGATTTATTGCGTCAAAACTCAGCCTGCTTTCTAAAGAACATGGATCTATAATTGGTTGATGCAGGTGTAGATAAGTCTTTCAAGAATCTTGTATGAGACACAGCAAAAATATTGGTCAATAACTCTTTGGGACCCCTACTGGCTTCATCAGCTTTGGAGCTGAGATTGCAAGCGCTCTTTTCCTGATCTTGAGAATTTTGAGTCAATGCAAGCAGTAAGGAAGGAACTCATGTAACCAGGACTTCAAAGCAGCTCCAGCATGGACATTTTTAATACTAATTACATAATGAATTTAAATAGTTTCACTGAGATTCCTAATTAATTTTAAATTTAAGTTGTAATACTTATCATTTGGTCATGGCATCTAATGCTAAAAAGATGAAATTTCATAGACATTTAATTTTGTGACCCACTGAATGTACTCAAATTTATAATTTGGCCCATTATGGAAAAAGGTTGGACATTCTTATTCTAAACCATTTGTGCAAGCTAGCAGTGATTTTGATTAACAGGATGGAATATTTAAAATTGTTTAGCATGGTGGTCCAACTGCACACTACAGTTTGGTACCAATCTAAGTTAAGGTATTAAAATTAAATGCTATTTAAGCTCTTATAATGCTTGGTAAATTATTTAAAAAGATTTTTTTTTGATTTTTAGTTTTTAAATAATTACATTGAAAACAATAAAAATTCAATTATATTTTAGGCTACTTTGACAATAGAGTGTTTGGTCATGACCTTCTTCCTTGGATTGACAGTTTGTACTGGACAGTTGCAACAATGACTTCAACTGGTTATGGTGATATTAAACCAGAGACTAAGCATGAAATGATATATGCAAGTTTTGTGATGGTCTTAGGAAAAATTATGATTGGTTATATTCTTGGTATTACTGCTGCTACTCTTGCCAATGATGAAAGCCTTAGGGTTTGGTATAAGCAAAATGTTAATGTAAGTTTTTTTGAATTGTGTTTAACAAATGCCAAAATTTTTATGTGATTGCAATAAAATAATATCATGTACAACAGGAAAAAGTCTTCAAAGTAGAACTTACTCTTATTAAACAAAGTTTAAACTAGTAGTATTTGAATCAATTGTTTGACCTGTTTGCCAAAAGTTTTTAATTTTAAGTTTTTTCAAGCTTTTTACAGAAGCAAGTTTGCAAAGCAAACACAATAAAATCTTCTACAAGAAAAGATGTAAAAATATATTTAAAAATAACAGGAAAACAAATCTAATTCAACTGAGCACTGTCTATTACATTAAAATAAATTCAAAAGAAATGACTATCTATTTGCGAGTAATGGTTGCCAAAAATTTTCATGTTCATGTTATGTGTTTATTTGTTTTAATTCAATTCTGTACTTTGTTGGCATTGTTGGTATTCTGTACTTTGTTGGTATTTGCATTTGTTGGTATTACTAGGTGCATTTCTTAAGGGAATAAAGTAAAATGCAGCTTTATTGCATAAAACTTTTGTTAACTCTTAGCAACAACATTATAGTAATATGTCTGTTTTTGTTTATCTTTGAATTACATGTGCATCATCTTTTTAGCACATATCAAAATGACTAAAGTCCATGTTGCATCATTTTTTTCTTTGAGTTTATGCATCATATCTTTAATTTATCTTGTTTGGGATTCTTTTCAACAATTTTACTTTTGCATTTTAAAGAAACTACAGGCTGGGCAGCATTTTAATGATTTTATGGCATTTATGTTAGGCAAAATGCCCAAAAAATTTTAGTAATTTTTTAATTTAGTTTGGGCTTTAAGCAGGAAGCTGCACTTTACAAGCAATTAACATACTTTTTAAACTTTTATCTTTTTAAATTATTTTTTATCTTTCAGTATTTTATAGCAGTGCAAGAGTGGATTTATTTGTCAACACATCACTAATAATATTTAGTTTTTTATGAATTATTAATGTTCTTATTTGTTATTTGTGGTGAAAAAATAATACGCGTGGGATAAATAATACACAGTTAAATTTATCAAGCAATATACATTGCAATACATATTTAACCACAGCTGCAAATTGTTGGTGCTCTTTAGAAGAGTGCTAAATGACTTGAACAGTCAGAGAGATTATTCCAATTATATTATATATGTTTATATTTTTATTTAAACACTGTGGAGAAACATCATACACTGTGGCAACCCTTGATTGAAGTGAAAGGCCAAAAAAAGAAGAATTTAAACACTACAATTTAATAGTTAAAACAACAACAGTTTGTTTCATGTTATAGAATTGTCAGATGGCTGCTAGAAAATTAAAAATATAGTTTGTGGTAAAAAAAAAAACACATGTGGAATAAACAACACCCAGCCAAATCAATCAAGAAAACAATACAACCTTTGTGACATCATACAAGAAAAAAAACAACTCAAAATAAATGCAAGTATAGAGCCCTGGATCCATTTAAAGGTGAGGGAAGGTGAGTTAGGCATATTGTAAAAGATTTAAAAGAAAATAGGAAAAAATCTACTAAGACATGAAAAGGCAACAAGAAAAATTGTATAAGGTGAGAAATGCAAGTGAGTGAAAAACAGCATGAATGATAGATAGAGATACAAGTGGATTAAATGACAGACAAGAAAGGTAATTTATTTAATTTGATTTAAATTTGCTTTTGTGATGATGTTTTCTGGTAAGTTTCAATCATTTGTAGAGTGTTGTTGGTTAGATTGTTGTTTTACTATTAAAGTGTAGTGTTTAAATAGATATAAATATACTTGCTCTAACCATATGTTATGGAGCATTGTAATAGCAAGGTGAAACATAACTGGATTAAATATATATTTATAATGATTATAATCATGGGTTGGTGATAAATCAGCCATGGCAATCGTTAACAATTATCACTAACTTTAACAGTAAATTGCTACTAATCCTAACCCTAATTGGTGGTGGCCAACTATTGGCAGCAAATTGGTGTCAGTGAATAATCCCATTTTGTATAAATTGCATGAGTGAATTGATCTTTTTTGCAGAGTGCTTAATGTAAATATCAGAGTAATTTAACAATGTTTAAAAAGTACAACAGTCTGTTTCACTTTATGGAATTGTTGGGTGGTTACTATATTTGTACAAGTGAACACCTGATGATTCTATAGGGTGAAATGGATTGTTGTAGTTCTTAAACTTTAATAAAATAAATTTTTTTTATATATGTATTAAAACATAACTTGTGTGTGTGTATATATACAGTATATATATTATATATATATATATACACACATGCATTGTTCAATCACTTTTGCTAATATATAGCTCACCTTCAGTGCCTTGCACGGCTAGAGCACTTTCTATTTCGATTGCTAATGAGCTTATGCAAAACAGATGAAGCCTGGCCTGCAACGCTTTTCAGTTAATACATACACATGACAATTTAATTTGCTTTTCCCTAGATTTCCAGTTTATAGTATATAAATATTACTGCAGTACTGAACATTTCAATGAATTTGCTGAGGATTTCAGTGCTGCATTTATGTTTGTATCTATAGACACCAATAATTGCAACATGTTCAGTTCCATATCTTGAGTCATTGCTGCATGATTGTATCTGGTTCTCCATCTGGTTTTATTAATGTATTATTGTGTATGTAACTTACCTTTTTGCGTCCCACATATGTAAATACTGTACTTGTACTTTATTGTTGTGTCAGTTACCTGATGAGCTCCATAAGAGCGAAACAGGGCCTTGTCGTGACTTAAACGTTTTATTGTACTTGATTTACAATTGACATGGCTTTTGCATCTCATTTGTTCTGACAGCTATGGCAGTAACTGGGCTTTGTCCAATCACTTTTGCTAATATATATATATATATATATATATATTGCAGGAGTGAATCGATCTTCCTCGCAGAGTGCTCAATGAAAAAAATCAGAGCAATTTAATACAAAATTTGTTTAATCACTGTTTAAAAACCATAACAGTCTGTTTCATCCTTAGAATCATCAGGTGGTAACTAGAAAATTAAAAATATAGTTATTAGTGGTAAAAAAATGCATATGGAATAAATGATATGTAGTTAAATTAAGCAAACAATAAGAATCCTATGACATCATACAAGAAAAACAACTCAAAATATAGTAAATGCAAGTATAGAGGCTTGTATTCATTTGAAGGTAAGGGAAGGAGTGTTGGGTGTGTAGTGAAAGATATAAAATGAAAGAAAATAATCTACAAAGCAATAAAAGAAGTAACAAGAAAAATCACATAAGATGAAAAAGTAAAGTAGGTAAAAAATGGTATGAACGATAATGGAAAATATAAGCGGATTTAATGATGGACAAGAAAGCACACTTGCACAAAAATAATGACAATTTAAGCATACAAAATCAAGTGGGTAATTTACTTAGTTTAAATTTGTTTTTGTGGCGACATTTTTCTGTAAGTTCCTATCATTTGTTGAGGATTGTTGATTGGTTTGCCCTTTGTATTTCTAAGTTTTCGGTTAAGCACAGGTTGCAGCATTTTTGTCCTGGTTTATAGGGGGTAATTTGGTTGATTATTTTCCAGTTAATTGTAGGTTTAAGACCTGATTCTTTGGCATTCCTGAATGCTTTGGAAAGCTCTGTGGCATTTCTTTTCTTTATATTTTTAAATGATTGTATATGATTATAATATCATGATTTGAATTCTGTTTCACTGCAACCTATGTAGCTTCCTGTTGTATTTCCATGAGATATGTCTGCTTGATAAATGACAGATTGTTGTTGGCAAGATCCTTTACTGGACAGATATCTTTATTTTTACAGTTGCTTGATTTTGATTGTTGAGAGCTTTCCTTTTCCAGTAGCTTCTTGTTGTGACTGGTTATAATTGCTTTCATGTTAGGCATGCAGCTATAGCTAATTTTTATGCTATTTCTATTTAGAATTTTATGAAGCTTGTGTTTTGGTGGGAAGTGTTTGTTTATTAATTTTAAAAACTCTTTTCCAATATTGTTGGCAACTTAGTTGTTAAAAGGCAGGTTGAACCATATGATTTTATGTTTTCTTGCTTTTTTTTTGGTTGATTTTCACTAAATATTAAATTGTCTTTGTAGCCACTTTGTTTAATTGCGTTTTTATATGGTTAAATAGTTTTTTTGAAATTATCCAAATCACAAGTAAGTTTTGATAGTCTGTTGGATATCATGCCTGGTAGTGCTTTTTTTTATAGAAGGTGGGTGGTTTGAATTAATATTAATATTTATTTCTAGAGCCAGCTTCCGTCAATGAAATCCTTAATATTATTAATGAATTAAATATTAACAAAGCTGCAGGTTATGATGATATCTCATGTTATTTTATTAAACTTTCTTCCACAGTGCTTACCCCTGTACTTTCAACATTGGTTAATTCGGCTATGACTCTAGGTATTTTTCCTGAAAAATTAAAGCTATCCAAGGTAATTCCTTTATTTAAAAAAGGTGATAAACTTGATGTAAGCAACTATCGCCCTATATCTATATTAACATGTTTCACAAAAATTTTTGAAAAAGTCATTTTTAATCGTCTCTTAAATTTGTCAGTGACTTTTTTGCTGGTGAATCAAGTAGAGTGCTCAACAAGTTAGTTTAACAAGGAGTCAATTATATTGCAGTAGTGAATCGATCTTCCCTGCAGAGTGCTCAATGAAAAAAATCAGAGCAATTTAATACAAAATTTATTTAATCACTGTTTAAAAACCACAACAGTCTGTTTCATCCTTAGAATTGTCAGGTGGTAACTAGAAAATTAAAAATATAGTTATTAGTGGTAAAAAAATGCATATGGAATAAATGATATGTATATATATATATATACAGACAGTACATATACAGACAGTATGTAACTGCAGACAGTACTGTTTTGATACTTAAAAAATAAGCAAGATATAAAGATTTTAATGACCAGTATCCAAAAAGTTGCAGGAATTGCTAAACACCTGGTATATGACCTTTAATTTACAATGGCTAATGGCAAAAAATTTAAAACAATTAGGGTAGAGACACTGTACATCAATTATCAAACTGATTACACAAAACATTTTGTTGGTCTTATAAAAAATAAAGTGAAGTTTAAATAACAAGAATTGAAATAAGAGTCAAAATTGGCATCAGAATTAAAAGTTTTGGTAGAATCCAAAAAAATTGACATTGTCTCATCACTATTTTAAACAATGTTATAACTCTTGGACTTTTACTTGAGCTTACTTGTTTGATCTTCACTGCAGCATTCACCAAGTCTTTTTTTCACCATCTTTTTTCACTCACTCTTCATTGTTCCACATAATTTACACTTTCCAAAACATTTTGTTCATGAACCCTCCTTTATTTAAAAGTTTGATTTCTTTATTTTTATATCTTACCTCTTGCAGAGTGACTATATCTATCTACCCTTCTTCTTTCAACAGTTTTCACCACTTCTACACCAATGTACCTACATTGATAGTTGGTACTCTAAGTTTTGCTTGTATCTTTCAGATAGCTGCATCTGACTGTCTGGTCTCCTGAAAGGTTTTTCCTGGTAGCTCTATTTGCTCTTAACACCTCAGGAGCCAGTGGCAAAGAACTGTAACTTGACTTTTTAATTTTTGCCATATACATTTGATTATGAATAGTTTTACAGTGAAATGGTCTTCCTTAACCCAACATTCCTGCTTTTGCAGACAGGCTTGGGACCATGTAAGGCAGAACTAACTTAATTTTAATTATTGGTTTTATTTACGATTTCTTACATGTTTATGTTTTTAGGCTGTAAAACGTTGCATGCATGATCATGACTTTGACAAAAAATCGTTTCAGCATATTGTACAATATTATGAATATCTTTGGATGAAAAACCAAGGTGTTAATACATTGAATCTTTTTCCTGATTTATCTTTTAGGTATGGAGTTTTGTGATAAGCATATCTACATCAAATTATTTTACCATGTATTACACAGTATAGAAATTTATTATATTAAAGCATAGTTAAAGAGGTGATTAGTATTACATGTGTGTGTCAAGCAAATGGGCATTGTGGTATGTACATGTAAGTATCAGAATTTACTGTGTGTAGATAACTTAGCAAGAGTGATGATTTGTTGGGTCTGAGTTGTGCAATTTTGCACGCATGTAATGTTTGTTCTGATAAAATGAATATCATAGAGTGTGGTAGTAATAACTCATTTATTTTTTCCGAAACAAAGATGTATTGTAAGGTGATGGTAGTGTGAATATATCTTTACAATGCTCAGGTGTTATGTCTGTATTTGAGATGACAATGTTAGTGTGATCATTGTATAAAAGATTGTGGACTTTATGTTTCTGAGTAAATCTGAATGTACATTAAAATGATTTAAAGCATGTGTTTGTGTTTGAGCAGCAGGAAGTTTGTGATGCATGTCCATTAAAAGGACACTGGTTTTGTCAGTATTACAATAGTTAAGAAAAAACAACAATTAAATTACTTGTGTAGGTTTCTATGATTGAATAATCTGTTTGTTATTGTAAATTAGATTTTAGATGAATTAAATTTAATGCAGAGGCCATCAGAAAGAAGCCAATTTGTTTTAGACTACCATATTTTTCAGATCATTAGGCACACCTAAAATCCTTAAATTCTTTCAAAAATTGACTTATTCTCCAGTGCGTCTTAAGTATGAATCAGGTAATGTTTTATAACAAAGCTCTGAACCAATTTTATGTTGCAAACAGTACTATTTATTTATATACCAGTAATAGTTATTTAGGTACAGCTTAACTATGAGACTTATACGTGTCTGATTTCCAAGATTCCCATTCATGCATTCAAAACCACAGCAATTGTTTTGTAATAAACTTGTTTGTTTGTTTGTTTGCTCATTTGTTTGTTTGTTTGTTCATTTGATCACTTCTTTTGAATAAAATACCAAGTAAGTTTTTGTTTCATTTGGTGTGCCTTATAACCCAGTGCTTCTTATGTGTGAAAATAAAAGCATTAGAAACTGTTTATTGATACTGCACCTTATAATATGGTGTGTCTTTTGGTCCCAAAAATATGTTAGGTTGTATTTTGGGTAAAGCAAGGGCAGTTTTTGTCCAACACTTCTAACCCTAACCCTAGCCCTAAACCCTATTGAACAAAAAGATGCGAAAAAGTGTTGTTGGATGAATTGTTGTCAGACGAAAAGTCAGTACACAGGAGCAGGGGACTATAGGTGTTTGAGTGTTTCTGAAAGTAAGCCATAAACTATGAACAATTGAGAAACACTAGTTTAGATTATTTTTTTAGTAAAAATTAAAAAAATTATTTGATTAGAATAAAGTTATAAAGACTCAAGTTTGGTTTTTGGTGGAAACTAAAACTTTTTTTATTTTATGATTACTCTTTTTGCTATGGCAAACTCTTTGAGGTTTCCCCTGTTTCATATTATGCTTTATGAAGTAATTATTAATTTAGTTTTTATAGCAAAATTCATTTTTAATGTAGTTTATTTATGTAGGTTTAAGGAGAATTTTTTAAAGAATTGAAAGAGAACAGCAATACTTAGGCATTAATTAAAGAAAGTAAGCATTTTTTACAAGAATTGCACCAACTTGAAAATAAATAAAAAGTTGAAAAAGTTGTGAACTTTGAAGACTAATTGTACTGGTAGTTTAATGAGAGCATCACAGTGTTTTTTCAACAGCACAGGCACTTTTTGCCCTTACTTCAATCTTTATACTGTTAAAAGGTTATTTGTATAAAATGTACATTTCCATTCACACTATTAATCTTATTGTTGTTTAGCAAGAAATTAAAGTTTTCTGATCACAACTAAATCAAGTGAAAATTTTTATACAGCTAGTTAATCTTAACAGTTTAAAAACTGAAAAACAAAGATGGTTTAATTTATAACAGATTTTTATACATACAATTATTGATTAATTTTAAAGAAAAGTTTTGTTATTATAACTAAAATTGTGTTTTAAACCTGGTTGCCAAACACCAAATTGGAATTGGACTAATTGAAGATATTTTAGTTTCATTATTGTTAAGGAAAAAAATAAAATAGTTATTATAAATGTAAAATTACTTGATGCAATAGAAGCCAAAAAAAATTGTAAAAAAGTTTTTTTTAACTTGTGAAAAAAGCCATGATGGCTTTATAATGTTCTGTTAAAAAGTTTTTTGTCATAATTTGATCAATTGTTGTTTCATTCAAGTGTTGTTTTGATTAACTGTCATTCTATCAATTGCTGTTTGTTCAATTGTCATTTAATCAACTATCAAGTCACATGTTTTGTCATATAGAAGTTGAGTGTTTGTGTCTTGTGTGCAGCCAGTGGGCAATGCATCAAACTGTGTTCTGAATGGTTTGCAGTTTGCTGATGTTAGTGTTTGATATAATAGTGCTCCATATGATGTTAGCATATTCTAAAATTGGGTGAGTGATAGCTTTAAATGTAAAAGTGATTAATCTCTTCTGTTTAAACTATTTGATGAAAGTGATTGCTTTTACAATTGGGTGGAATTTTTGAAATTGACCCATTTGGTTTGCCTCTTTGGCAGAAGTGAATTCTTACATTTAAATTTTCTCTAATATTGCTGTTATATTAAATCAAAAAAATCTTAGATTTAATTATAAAATTTTTTTTAAAAAATTTAGATGTTTCTATAAGCTTTTTATGAGTCAGTAAAAGATTATGAAAATAAAACAAAAACTTTATCTAACTTACAAAACCAATTACAAAATACACTGTTTCATTAAAAATTTTTGTAAAATGTTTTATTTTTATTTATTTTTTTATTATTTTGTATTCCATTCCTAAACTAAAAAACCCATTTCTTTCAAATTCTATTGACATAGATCCTGAGATGTTACATTTAATGGTAAAAAGCTTAATGAACATAATTCTGTAAAAATATTAATAATTAGTCTCAAAAATATGTTCATAGTTTGTTACATTTTCCAAAAAATGTTTAATTTGTGCTTATCATTTAAAAATTTTAACAAGATATTTAGATATCTTTACCTCATAAATCTGGCTTAAAATGAGATCAAAGCATATTAGTTTGTAATCTTTTTTTAAACTGAATGAGTTACTGTAATGTTACTGGCAAATCCAGCTAGAAAAAACTCTTGAATGATTTTGTTTGTTTTATTTTTGATTTAAAATGGAACGAACGTTTGACACCATATTTTATTTGCATACATTTTTTACCTGTTCAGTATCATATTATTTTTAAATTGTTTTTAATTGCCTACAACTTGCCTCATAAAAGAGCTCTTACTTATTTAACTGATAGTTTTCAATTTTCACTTCTACAATATTTGTAAATATGCATAGTGTCACTTCTATGCTATAGCCATGTAATAGATTTTTTTATCAATTTTGAAATTAATTTTGAATTGAAATTAACACCTCAGGTAAAATCTTGTTTAGTGATCCACATTTTACACTAATTTTGTATAAGTATTGTCAGCAGCATGGTTGAGTCGTTAGAGTGCCATGATTGTGATCAGTATGATCTTGGTTCAAAACCTGCCTGCACCATTCTGTTGTGTCCTTGAGAAAGGCACTTTATGGTACTTTCTCCTTCTTGGTGGTATTGGCAAGCAGTTCTAAATTTTAGTTATATATCTAGTATAAAAACTAAAAAACCAAAATTAAAAATTTTAACTGGACAGCAATATCTTGGTATCTCTAGAAGCAGGTCAGGGTAATTTATATTAGTACTTTTGTTGCTTTTCTGCAAGTCAAGAGGATAAATACAGAGATAAAATACGAGGGTCAGTCAATAAGTAATGAGACTTTTTTAATAACTCAAGTTTGCAATGACTGGTAATCAAAAAATGCTTTTTTATTTTTCAACATAGTCTCCCTCCTTTGCAACACACTTGTTCCATCTTGATATTAGATTGTCTATTCCTTTGGCATAGAATTCCGTGGACTGGGTCCTTAGCCAGTTGCTCACAGCAGCCTTCACTTCTTCATCAGTCTGGAAGTGAATTCCCCTCATACTCTCTTTGAGTGGGCCGAAGAGGTGAAAATCAGATGGTGCAAGGTCTGGGCTGTAGGGTGGGTGTGTTAGAAGTTTCCAGCCTAAATCTTCAATTTTGGCTAGGGTTCTTGCTGCTGTGTGGGGCCTTGCATTATCCTGAAGGAGAATCACACCTCTTGATTGAAGTCCTCTCCGTTTGTTCTTAATGTCTTTTTTCACTTGAGTTAGCAGCTCACAGTAGTTCTCTGAGTTCACAGTATTGCCCCTTTCCAAGAAACTGATAGTGATCGGCCCATTTCTGTCCCAGAACACAGTGAGCATGACTTTCCTTAAACTTTTCTGAGATTTGAATTTTTTCTTCACTGGGGAAGAAACATGCTTCCACTCCATTGATCGTCGTTTCGATTCAGGTTCATAATGAAAGACCCAGGTCTCATCAGTTGTCACTATTCTCGATAGAAATACATCTCCCTCCTTTCTGTATCTGCGTAGTGATGCTCTGGAAGCCATCAGGCGCTGCATTTTGTGATCATCCGTTAACATCTTTAAAACCCAGCGACAGCTGACTTTTGAAAAACGCAGCTTCTCACGCACAATTGCGTACACTGTGCCATGGGAGATGTCCAAGTTTGTAGCAATTTCATCTAAAGTGACCCTTCTATCAGATTTGATCAGGTCTTCAACTGCCTGTACTGCTTCTGGGGTAGAGACATCCACAGGTCTTCCACTTCTCAGATCATCAGTAATGCTTTCGCGTCCATCTTTGAATGCTTGCACCCATTTGTAGAAGTTTGCTCTAGACATACAGGAAGGACCATATTGTCTTTGCATTCTAGACAGAATCTCACATGATTTTACACTCTCTGCCAACAGAAATCTGATGACTCCTCTTTGTTCCAAGCATGAGCTGTTTCCTAGCCTAGTAGTCATTTCAATTTATCGTCACACCTACAGTAATCTGAAAATAAACAAGTTTTGTTGTAAATAAGATGACAACTCCATTCATAATCATCACATAAAATTTCAGTTGCATAACTCCAAGAACACCAAAGTAATTGAGAAAGTCTCATTACTTATTGACTGACCCTCGTAAATAAAAATATATTCCTTGTTGTTTTTGAAATATTACAACTTGGCTATTTTTTTGTATCTTTTCTGAATAACTTTTTCTTAAGCTGTAGTTACTATGGTGATTGAATATAAAATTTTTCCAATTTTAAAGATATTTTCTCTGCTATATTCAGGTATCTGCAGTTAAGCTACAATGAAACATTTAAACTACAAAGAATAGGACTACATGTACATTAAACATAAAATTAGATGAAGCACCATTTTTTTTAAAAAGCAAAGCAGCATTGTTTACAGAAACAATGTTAGTGATGTCATAATTTGAATTTTGTTTTTACCTTATTGTTGCTAAAACTATTTAAAAACTCTTACAATGTCAATGCATCATCGGCTCTATTATTTGATAGTTAATTTAGCAATACTGTATTTTCAAGCTAAAATTGACAAAAATTTAACAATGCCACTACCAATAGGTTTCATATCATGTTTATGTTCAGACAAGCAAATGTTAAAGCACCTGCCTGTTTCACCAATATATACACCAGAACAATCTTTACACAAAATTTTATAAATTGCACCACACTTATATATTGCATCTGAAGAGTCTTTTAGTTTAGGTAAAATATTTCCAATTGTTCCACAAGGGTAAGTATACATGCCAATATTAAATTTTTTCAAATTCTCAACATCTCATTAGTAAGACCCCAATACAGTAGAACCCCGCTAACTCGACCATCCGCGGACCGCAGTCAAGTGGTCGCCTTAGCAAGGTGGTTGTGTTATTGAAACCCTAACTCTAACTCTACATTTTAATAAAAAAAATTTGGGACTGGACTGAAGCGGTCGTGATAACGAGGTGGTCTCTTTATCGAAGTGGTCGCCAACCAGGGTTCTACTGTATATGGTAAACCAACATAGTTACATTTCTCTTTACTTATGTGATCACTTTTATTCACTTTTTATGCTTATTCTTTGTTAACTTTATTTAATAACCAATCTAGATAATCATTCTCATGTAAAGCATTACAAACAGATATAACTTTTTTGGTCTTATCTCAATAATTTATAATTAATTTAAAAGTAGTCTGGAACAACAGTGTTTTAACCAAACCAACTTTTTCAGAGAAATTATGACATGAATTAAAATTTAAGTATCTAGTCATATGTGTAGGTTCTTATAGGCTTTTGTAGTTGATTGATCCTTCTTCTTCTTCTTCTTCTTCTTTCGGCTTTTTCCTTCAATCAGGGGTAGCCACAGTGTATAATGTTTCTCCAAAGCACTCTGTTTTCAATGTCCTCCCTTGCACCAACTTTTCCCATATCTTTTACTACATCTAGGAATTTCTATCACCCTTCTTCCTACATACTCCTGGTCTCTCCTCATGACATGTCCATACCATCTCAGCCTGCCCTCCCTCATCTTCATTCCTAATCATTCTACCTTAACTGTACCCCTGATGTACTCATTTCTAACCTTATCTTTTCTCAGCACTCCCAAAGCAAACCTTAACATTTTCATCTCTGCAACTTCCATCTCTTCCACTTGTTTCTTTAGACTGGTATCGTCTCAAGTCCATGCACCATTGCTGGTCTCACCACTAAACTGTACACTTTTTCTTTTACTCTAGTTGGTAACCTCCTGTCACAGATTACTCCCAATACTTTTCTCCATCCATTCCATTCTGCCTGCACTCTCTTCTTTACCTCCCTCTTCTTGCACCATTGATCCCAAATACTTAAATTCCTTTACTCTTGACACTTTTGTATCATCTATCTTCACTGTTTTTTCATCATTTCCTCCATTTATTTTTAGTTTTCTCTAGGTTTTTAGACCTGGTGAGGTTTCTTTTCAGGAGGTTTTCTTTACTCACCATGCTCAGTTGAGCTAAATTTATAGTTAGCAATAAAGCGCAATTGTGCCTCCCAATGATTTACATAACCATTCCTGCACTGCACATTTTGTGTCTTTTTAAATATCAATATTTAGTTTGAATTTAAGGTAATGCGGCCAAGCTTTTTATTTTTTCTCTTCCTCAACTCTCTCTATACTTTTTGCATGTTCGTTGTTGTGTCACGTTTCCTTTTCATACTTCATAGTACATTGCATATTACTTAATAATGTTACTAAGCATGAATAAAATATCATCATCATCATTATGCACAGATATTCAGTCTTTGACCTACTTACTTTCGTTCCTGTTTTCAATGCATACCTCCAACATTCTATTCTCTGCTCCACTTCTTCCTTGGTCTCTTTGCAAATCACAATATCATCAGCAAACAGCATTGTCCACAGTGGTTCTCTCCTTACTTTGTACATTAGCCTGTGCATAAGCACTGCAAACAGAAACAGACTTAGCATTGATCCTTGGTGAAGTCCAATCTTGACCTTGAAACTTTCTGTAGTTCCTACTGCACATCTCACCACTGTACAAGTTGCACATACTTTTCTGCTATTTCTGATTTTCTCATACAGTACCACAGCTCTTCTCTTGGAACCCTGTCATAAGCTTTCTCTAGGTCCATGAATACACAATGTAGCTCTCTTTGACCTTCCCTATACTTTTCCATTAACATTCTTAAGGCAAACATGGCATCAGTAGTTCCCTTTCCTGGCATAAATTCATATTGCTGATCTCTACCCTATCCCTTAGCCTGGCTTCAATAATTTTTTCCCATACCTTCATTGTGAGGCTCATTAGCTTTATTCCTCTGTAGTTTCCACAACACTGTGCATCCCCTTTGTTTTTATACAAGATGTGTTTGAAAAGTATCGGGACTGTATGCTTTGCACAAACAACACTTGCAACAGTGATAAAAACTTTGTTTTTTAAGATGGCGCAATGTCTTGTGGTTGTAAAAATGTAGTTTCAGCATTCTGTGACAACCATATGCTTTTTTACAGGCTTTTCTTGAAAGGCGCTTTACTGTAGTTCGTTTTGGGATAATTTATTTAGTAAATATTTTTTTCTTTTTTTTTCTTGTTAACAAAAATGAGCATTGAACAAAGAATCAACTTGAAGTTTCTTGTTCGACTTGGAAAAACTCCAACTGAAACATTCAATTTGCTCCAAGAAGTTTACGGAGATGCTACAATGTCAAGAACTCGGATTTTTGAGTGGCACAAGAGGTTCAGAGAGGGAAGAGAGGATGTGGAAGATGATCCTAAGAGTGGAAGGCCAACAACAAGCAGAACAAACGAAAATGTTGAGCATGTGAGAGAAAAAGTGCGCAGTGACTGCCGCCTTACTGTTAGAATGATAGCAGATGAGTTGAGCATGAATAGTGAGAGGGTGTGGAGGATCATTACAGAAGATCTGGGGATGAGGAAGGTTTGTGCGAAAATGGTACCAAGGTTGCTGAATGATGGGCAAAAGGAAAATCATGTGCAAGTGTGTCAAGACATCCTGAAACAACTTGAAATTACACCAGATCTGCTGAGTAGAGTTGTTACCGGTGATGAGTCGTGGATCTTCAAGTACAATCCACTCACCAAATGGCAGAGCCTTGAATGGAAGAGTGCATCCTCACCAAGACCCAAGAAAGTAAGGCTGTTCAAGTCCAAAATTAAGGTGATGCTGATTGTTTTCTTTGATGTTCATGGAATTGTTCATCTAGAATTCTTGCCACAGGGCCAAACCATTAACCAGAATGTTTACAAAGACATCTTGCAACGTTTGATGCGTTCGGTAAGGGAGAAAAGAAGAGAATTGTGGGAGACAAAGTCATGGCTGCTTCATCATGACAATGCTCCTGCTCACAATGCCTTAAGCATACGACAATTTCTTGCAGAAAATAACATTGCCGTGCTGGAGCAACCACCCTACTTGCCAGATCTGGCTCCCTGTGATTTTTTCTTGTTTCCTAAGCTCAAGGGAGTCATTAAAGGAACCCGTTTTCAAGACTCAAAAGCCATAACAACAGCCGTAACGAAGGAACTACGAGCGATCCCAATGGAATCTTTCCAGAAGTGCATAGAAGCATGGCAACAGAGATTAGAAAAGTGCATTCGAGCTCAAGGAGATTACTTTGAAGAGGACAAGTTGTAATTTTTACGTGGCATTTCAAATAAAATAATTATTTACACAGTCCCGTTACTTTTCAAACAGCCCTCGTAGATTGGGATAAGCACACTCCTTCTCCATTCTTCTGGCATCTGTTCACCTATTAATAGTCTGTTGAACAGTTGGTCACAAACTTTATCCCCATCTCTCCCATGCACTTCCAAACTTCTACTTACAATTCATCTGGCACACTTTTTTTTATCTTTCTCAGTGCATTTTTTACTTTTTTACTGACACAATTTACCTCTTCATTAGCCACTTCTGCTTCCTCTGTCTTATGGTCTTTGTCATTTTCCTTGTTCATCAGTTTCTCAAAGTACTCCTTCCATCTCTTTAACACTGCTTCCAAATTTACCATAACATTATTGTTTTCATCCTTTAAAACCTTCACGTGCTATACATCTTTTCCTGCTGTGTCTCTCTGCCTAGCCAATCTGTACAACTTTTTTTCACCTTTTGTTTCCAATTTAGCATACAAATCGTCATACACATGTCCCTTTGCCATCACAACTGTCTTCTTTGCCTTATTCTTCTTTTCTTTGTAGATCTTTTTAGTATTTTCATCTTTTATTTTATCCCATGCTTTCTTTGCCTCTTTCTTTTCATATGCTCTCCTGTACTTCTTCACTTTCTGTGCTCTCCTGCACTTTCTTCACCATGTCTCCCTGTTTCCTTTTCATTTTCCAAATATCACTCCCAGCATAATTTCAGCTGTTTTTCTTAGCATTTCCTCTGTTTTATCCCATTCATCAAGTAACTCATCCTCGCCTCCCAAAATCCTGGTCACCTCTTCTCTAAACGCTTCTTGACAGCTTGTCTCCATCAGTTTCTACCATCTTATCTTTGGCTGTACTTTTTCTGCTTTTTTGTTTTTCACCATAAGAACAATTTTGCATACCACCATATGGTGCTGCTTTACAATGCACTCATTTACTATTACTTTACAATTGCACATTTCCTTCAAGTTCCTCCTTCTGCACATCACATAATCTACTTGGGCACTTTTTCCACCACTTTTATATGTCACCCTGTGTTCATGTTTCTTGAAATAAGTGTTGACAATCACCAAATCTATCCTCTTCACAAAATCCACTACCATCAATCCTTACTTATTTCTCATTCCAGCACTATACCTCCTCATTATTACTTTATCTCCTATGTTTCCTTCACCCACATGTCCATTAAGGTCTGCACCTATAACTATCCTCTCCTGTTTTGATACATTTTCTATCAACCCATCCAAGTCTTGCCAAAAATCATTTTTGTCCTCCATGCTGCTGTTAACCTGTGGAGCATACACACTTACTATGTTTAGGATGGACCCTTTTACCTCCAGCTTCATAACCATTAGTCTGTCTGATACCTCTCCACCTCCAAGACACTTTCAATCAGCTCCTTCTTAACCACTATTCCTACCCCATTTTTTCTTCCATCAACTCCGTTGTAAAAGTTAATCGATCATTATTACAAATTATTAATATGTCTAAAAACAGAATAGCATTTTCAACCACCTGTTTAACTTTAAATTTAATACAATTTTCAATATTATAAATTTATGAAAAGATTACACCTTGGTTTTCTTTAGAACAACAAAAGTATTATCAATATAACATAGCCAAATGCAAGGTGGGGATGCAAAATCTTTTAGAATTTTATTTTCTATAGATGTTATAACCAGATTGGTCACAATAACAGAAATAGGAGAACTTATTGCAACACCAAAAATTTGATGATAAAATGTTTTACAGAAACTGAATATCAAAGCATCCTTAATTTCATTTATATTTAATTTACATCTAATTTCTAATTCACTATCACATTCTAGATGATCAAAAATGACTGATATAGCTACATGTACCAGAAATTTGGTAAATAAAGATATAACATCAAAAGAAAGCATTGAATCATTGTCATTAATTTTAAAGTTAATTATTCTATCAACCAACTTGAATGAATTTTTATGGATAAATTATTAGAATTTACTAAGGGTGTTAATATTTTAGCCACAAATTTAGAAAGATTGTATAAAGGTGAATGAATAAACTAGATTGAACTCTTTGACCAATGTATTGGTCAAAGAGTCCAATCTAGTTTATGGATCTTTGGTAATCCATAAATGTGTGGCACCATAGGATCAGTGGTTTGTAAATAAAATTATTCTTTTTGAGGTAAACAATCAATTACCTTTGTGTTCATTAATTTTGTTTTTTATGCTTTTAAAAATGTTGTGCATGGTGTATTGTTTTACCTGAAGAAGTCTGCCTGATGTAACAGATGAAACATCATGTTACAACTTTTTCTTTAAAAAATATATACACCTTTGTTGTATTTGTTGAAGTTTAACTTGCCTTTGATTGTACCAGAATAACTAATGAATTTTAAATTAAGTAATATCCCTGGTAAAAAAGTTTACCTTGATTATAAATGAACAAATAATAATCTTGCCAATGCTTGTAATGGAAATGGACCTTGAAGAAGTCACTCATCTCAAAACTACAAAAAAGAAGATATGCAACTTTAGCAAAGGAGTGATGGTTGTGATAGATATATATTTATATATACAGGGTGTTTGGGGTAAACTCAGAAGACACACATCCAAAAACCATAACAGTTTGGGAAAATTTAGTCTGCATGACTTGAGTAGTGTCCGTTGGACTGTATGCAAGCCATCTGTTATTCTGAGTGCTATGCCTCTGATCTTGGCAAAAGTTTTTTTTCATCAGAAAAGAACCAGATTGTCTGTGCTTCAGCAGGATGTTTCACCTTGCTCAGAAGTTTCTTTGCTTTTATCAGTTTGTTTTTGCATGCTTTTTCTGTGAGCAGTTGACCTTTGTGACGCTTGTATGAATAATATCAAAGGTCTTCATTGAAAGCAAGCTTTATGAAGGGAGAAGGTGAGACATTCAATTCTCGTGATAAAGCATGAGTTCTAATACTCCTTCAAAACTTTTTGCTTCAGAGTTTCAAGAAATTCTGCTGAGCAAGCTCTATTAGATTGTCTTATGTTGCTTTCTGGTAGCAACAACCTCATAGTTTTCATTGCATCCTTCCACTTCATTCTGAATTGTTTTCACACTGTTCAGGGAGCATTGAGCAGTGAACATAATCTCTTTATTCTGATGACTGGTGCAAATCATCATAATACAAATTATTCTTTTCCACAATTCTGGTGGGTTCCAGTCATGCATTCTTGCTGTCATCATGTATATTAATTAACAAGGGTTAAAACTTTGAAGTTAGCTTAGTTTGTTTGAATACCTGTAACACATCTGAAAAATACAAATATTTATTTTCCTGTCAAATTTACCCTGAACACCCTGTACAGTTCTGTGCAAAAGTAATTGTACAATTTTATTTTTTGATAAATTTTAACTGTATCCTTAAATTTAATAGAAAAAAATAACATAAAATGCCAAAAAATATTTAATTCAATAACAAAAAAATTATTTCATTTACATGGCCTAAAGTTTCTGATATTATCTTGATGAAATTGCAGTTCAATGATTGCATCAGGTATTCCAAGGAACCTAGAATGTATTTTAGGTTCCTTTAGGAACCTTTGTTTAACCCATCAAGTGCAATATTAAAATTTCACTACTAGAGTTACAGTGTCTATTTAATTTCAAGTCTCACTTTTTTCTCATCTTGATTGATTACAATCACTGTTTCAAGCTTTCCAGGAAAGTCCCCAATGTCCAATCAACTTGCTATATATATATTTTTTATAACAGTGCTTTGGAAAAAATAACTCAATAAATCAAAGGTATATTGATATGTGACAATAATTTATAGTAAAAATTTAAATTAAATATTTTTTTGTTATTCAATTGAATAAATAAATATTTTTCAAAAAGTTTGTTTTTTTTGTATTAAATTTTAGGATACATTTAAAAATTTTAAAAAATAGTCTTGTTCAAATACTTTTGCACATTACTCTATACATTTATTCTAATTTTATCTCTATAGAAATGCTTATATTTTACAAGAATTAAAAAGCTTCTATCCTTGTTTATAATGAATTTGTAACATTTAGCTTGCGAGCAGACATTGCCAGTCAAGTTTGTGGTCATATTGTGCACAGCATTGAACTTTTTAAAGGATGTCCTGATAACTTTCTGCGTCATGTTTGTATGGCAATGATTCCATCTGCTTATATGCCAGGAGATTATATCTGCTTTGAAGTAAATATGTTTGTATGCTTAGACAGTGCTCTGAAAAGCACTGTTTTCTGCTAGTTGTGCTTAATAATAAATACTTTTACTGTTTTGCTTGATATCAACAAAAAATAAATAGTTTGTGATTTATTTTTTATCAGTAAAGCTATCTAGGACTTTTTGTGATTTTGTGATTCATAGGGTGATGTCATTGCTGAAATGTATACTGTTTATCGTGGTCTTGCAACTGCTGAAAGAAGTGTGGATGAAATCAAAGTACAATTTCATGAAGTAAAGCAAGGCGAAAACTTTTTATGCGAAAGTTTACTTACTCCTGTAAGTACAATTTTAAGCTTTTTTGTTCTAATCAGTTTATGTTACAATTAAAAATTTCAAAGTTTGTTAAGATTGCTTTCACATAGTGCTCTTAATTGTTTAAAAATTTCAATTCTTTATATAACTTTAGATTATATTTTTTAATTATAGAAAAATATCAATCGTGTGTACAGCCAAGACTGAGGGATTAAACCTAAAAAAACCCTCAAGTAAATGCCAAGTGTAGACTCATTTAAAATCGTATATCTCATGAGTTATAGAAGCAATTGTTTAAAGTAAGGCTTAAGGTAAAGCTACACAACTACACTTTCAGATTTATCAATGTTTATTCGAAACAACCCCCTTTTGCACAAATCGTACCTCAATGTCTGTCAATAACCTGAGAACATGTTGCACACAGAGTTTTTGGAGATATTTCATTCCAGCTTTTCTCCAATGAGTGCTTCAGAGCATCAATATTCTTATGAAAAGTTGCACAGGATTTGTGCTCCAATATAGACCAGACTCCCAAGTCCATCGGGTTTAAATTTGGTGAGATAGGGGTCCAAACTCCTTTGACCAAAAAACTGTAAAATTCTTCTTACACCAGCTCTGAATCGTTTTGGCAGTATGAGATGTTGCCCCATCTTGCTGCAATGTCACACCAATATTTCCCATAGTTTTTTTAACCCACAGAACCACTTCATCTTTCTACATGGCCAGATAAACGTGCTGATTAATTTTTACACCCCCTTCAATAAAGATAAGGAGTGTTTTTTGGCAACATGATGTCACACCAGCCCACACCATAATTGAAGCAGGTTTTTGACATCTAAATGATATCTGTTGTTCTACAGAAATGTTTTCAATATTCTGTGCCCAAGTCTGGTCATTCTGTGTATTATGGACTATTTCAACAGTGAACAACTTTTCATCAGTTCACATAACAGGGGGTTGTATGCAGTCTTTCAAACACTTGAGAAGGATTTTTCCTCTGGCCAATCTTTTTGCTCGTGTAGAGCCTGACAAGAGTTGTTGTTTCACTTTTTTGTAAGGACAAAGCTTGAGATCATTCTTTAACACATTCTGGATGGTAATATGGCTCACTTTTTGCCTCTTTTGCCATTTTTCTTGAACTTCTTTGAGGGTTTCTCCTTATTTTCTTCCTTAATTTTCTCCTTATTTTGTTCATTTGTATTTTCCACTTCTTTCTCCATTTCGCACCGTTCTGTACTTGCATGCCATTTTTTCGAATTTGTTTTTTTGTTTGAACTGCTGTACTGTACTGCCATATTTTCTCAAACTTAGTCTTTTTTACCGATATTTTTATGTTTCATTATGTCACATATGTCTGTTTGTTACGTTTAATGCCATTGTGTAAAACTTGTTTTGATTGCATTTTTATTCCATTGCACCTGACGAAGTGGGTAGTAGCCCACAAAAGCTTGTGCTCAAATAAAAAACAGTCAACTTTAGTGCACAATGTTCTGTTTTTCTCATTTAGTTTGAAAAGTTGACACAGCTCCCCCAATTCTATTCCTTCTAATTCTTTGAAAATTGAAATAGTTATAATAACTGCTAAATTAGCTCATTTTCCTGCTATCAAATGGGAAATTTTTTAAGTTAATGGCAATTTTAATTTTAAATATATTAATGTTTAAAAATTTAATAAAAGTGATAAGATTCATTTCCATACAATAGGCACCTACTCTACATTGACTATATGCTATTGGCATGTGGCCCAGTAAATAGAAATGTTGATTTGATGGCAAAGACAATCAACAAGATCATGGTTCAAGTCCTACTTTCATCAATCATTTCACTGAAGAAAAACTTAACAGACAAAACTTTCAATGAAATACCAGTAACTCGCCATTGGCAAAAGCACATAAGGGCAAGTAATACAGGGTGTAAACATCAAATGTAGACTGTTTTTTATTTTTTTTATTTTTTTATTTAAGCATTTAAAAAGCAAACTAACTTAATCTGATTTTTAGATTCTGACAGGCATAGTGAGTAGAATAAATGATTGTTAAAATTATTTTTTTATACAGTAGTTTTTTTAGTTTTTTATTGAGCCAATATGAACAATAACTATTTACTAATTGCCAAGTCTTCATAAGAAGGTTATGACAGCTGCTCAAATCTTTAAGATGTTAAAACCATTTGCAAGTAGGTCTGGAGTGTTTAAAGTTCTTAAACGCTTCAGAGATACTGGGAGTTACCTCCCTAAAGTTAGAAGCATGCCACCCTACCCAGTAAGGACCCCAAAGTTCATTCATTCACGTTACAAGCGTATCTGCTCTGATGAAAAAGAATTAAATGTACAATTGACTACATTAAAAAATGCGTTTACCGCACTCAGATACAAACCCAAAACTGTCAAAAACCAGATCATTAAGGCCATGTCCATTCCCTGAGAAGCCCTTCTCAAATATCAAACCAAATTAGAATTTTATTGCACACCCCTAGTCCTTACTTACCACCCCTATCTTGGACCTATCAACAAAATCGTCAAAAATTTGCAACCTTTATTAAACAAAGACCCATATCTTAACCAAATCTTCTCTGCACCACCACTTATATCATATCGTCAACCCCCTAACCTCAAACTTCTACTTACATCTGCCTCCTTACCAAATGAAGGTTTCATCACGGGCACCTTTCCCTGCAATTCTCCTAAATGCCATCTCTGCCCCAACGTAAATACTAATCCTACAATAACTGGTCCTAACGGAGTCCCTATAAAAATTTTTGGAAATTTTAGCTGTAATTCATCTAACATCATATATGCAATTTCATGCAATCTCTGCCCTAAAGCAATCTATATTGGAGAAACAAGCAACTCAATCAGACAACAGATGAACAGACACAGGAGTGACATCAAACATAATAAAAACAAACTGGTAGCCGAACATTTCAATAAACCCAACCACACTTTGGACAATCTCAAATTAACAGTAATCAAGGAAATAAAAGGTAAAACAAAGCAACAACAGGAAGTGGAAGAGCAAAAAATTATTTTCAAATTTGATTGTGTTAACCAAGGTTTAAATGGAGATCATTCATTTATGTCTAACTACATTTAATATTTATTTTTGTAAACTTGACTGTCATTTGTGTTTTCCACTTCTTTCTCCATTTCGCACCGTTCTGTACTTGCATGCCATTTTTTCGAATTTGTTTTTTGTGCTCAAATAAAAAACAGTCAACTTTAGTGCACAATGTTCTGTTTCTCTCATTTTATTTCAATTTTGTAACTATCTCAATGACAACCCTAAAAAGTTGTGTTATGAAAAACCAACATTACTAGCAGGTTAAAACTACACCTAACAAACTGAGATATTGTGGTTTTATAAAACATTGAAAGGAATGTAATACTTTAGCATCTTTTTAAAATTAAGATTTACATAACTTTTTGAAAAGAATTTAAATTAGATGTGATAATTCTTACCACATTACTCTACTTTTTCAGTATCATTATCTTATTGTCATCTTTTTTTGATTGAATACTAAATAAAAAATTATAAACCAAAAAGATGAACTAAAGTTCACTAATTTTTTTTTAAATTACACTAGCTTTTGTAATCTGCTGCTCATGTTGTCACATGCAGTGGAAGAAAGAAAAAAACCAAGCCAATACAAAATAAACACCAATGGCATTAAGCGTAATGTAGAGACAAATAATGTTGTAACAAATGATACTGCTACCTACTGGGTGTCAGTATTGTATAATTGTTGAAAAAAACATTGTACATGCTTGTAAGGTATAACCAAGCAAGTAATTCTAGCTATTTTATGTATATGATGTTTATTTATCAG
The DNA here is from genome assembly GCA_963680785.1 of Diplosoma virens. Classification (NCBI taxonomy): domain Eukaryota; kingdom Metazoa; phylum Chordata; class Ascidiacea; order Aplousobranchia; family Didemnidae; genus Diplosoma; species Diplosoma virens. The sequence goes on along the minus strand of OY796887.1, from coordinate 36,701,758 downwards.
GTTTGTGCTGTATGAGTTGCTTTGTGCACTCTAGGTGACCTTGAATGTGCAGTTTATTTTTGCAAAATCAAAAGCAAAATTGCTTTTGCTGTATGGGGTAACTTTCTTGGCCAGTGATAACTATTTTAGTTTCAAAGCTGAATGCTTTTGTTTTGTAGTGTGGGGGTTTTTTCTTCGTCTCCAGGCAGCATTTGTTCATCTAATCTTCCATTACAAGCTTTTTACTGCAACACTATTTGATCATAAATATAAATGTCTACTTCACTTTTCTCCTTGTTTGTCTTGTTAATGCTGCCTTGATTAACTACTGGAGTATTTTTCTAACAAGAGAAATTTCTATGTAAATTGCTTTCATTAAACTAGCTACTTACAAAATTTTTTGACCCATGTCCTGAAGAAAACAATTTGTAGACCACCACGTTGACCTCCTTTTTGGCTTTTGTTAATGTAATAGGACTGTCTATACATTTTATCTGATTTTATTTTTTGTTATGTTTTCCATGCTATGAGTAACGTCATACCAGTGCTGTTCATTGTCGTCGTTTGAGAGGGCATCCACTCCAGATCAGACACAAACAGGATTGGGGCCAAGGGTTTATCTTTTTACTAGCCCAGAGTGCTGTGCTGCCCAGATCAGATGCTGACAATGATGTTGTTAAGCCAACATTGAGTATCATCATCCAAAACCGCCAAGTCTCATCATCCAAAACCGCCCCAATGTATGAGGCACACTTTTAGAACATGATCTGCGGTTTGTTCAGAGGCACCACACTTGTAATTCGGTGAAGGAGCAAGACTTCATTTGTGCGTGGACGAATGGAATTGCCCAACTCTAGTTTGCAGATGATTGATCTTAACCAAGCTGTTTGAGGCAAGCCCATTCCAACAGGCCTGCACTGGCTATGGGTATAAAAACACGGAGCCTCGATGTACTCTCACAATACTCCACATTACATTTATAGTTTGTCTACTCAGAAGTGTGGATGCTTAGTCTGGCAAGGTTGTTTAAAAGATTCCGTGTAGCTGGCACAAATGGGCGTCTAGATCTTAGTCTTTCTTAGCAAGCTTCGGAGGACCTACTTAAAAGACTATAAAGGATATGATTAGGGTCTAGAGATACACAGTAAACCAAGGAAAGTGTTGCTTTTAGTTGGTGAAGTTCAGCTGAATGGATGCCTGAAAATATGGATAAGTGGTCTTTCGGAGTGGGACACAGGCATTCAGTGACTATGTGTAAAACGTCATTCAAGACACTGTCGTCTATAAGGCGAGTGTGAGTGCTGCAATACCAAACTGGTGCACAGTACTCAGCTGTTGAGTAGACCAGAGATGAGGCAGCTGTGCATAGTGTTTTGGCACCAGCACCCCATCCTGAGCCTGCAAGTCGCTCAGCAGTGTGATGCGCAAGGATAGTTTTTGCACAATGCCACAAGATGATGACAGAACTTGAGCAATCTGTCCAGTTTTACCCCAAGATAAGTAGGGGTTGGACAGGACAGTAAAAGTTTATTGTTTTTGTAGACTTTTAGCTCACATTTGCCATTCCGGTTATGTAAATGAAAGGCTGCCATCACCGTCTTAGTGTGACTGAACTTTAACCTCCAAGTCTGGAGATATGTTGAAAGCGTAGTCATGTCTTGGCTTAAAGTCCTTTCAGTTTCCAGAACAAATAATAATGCTAAATCATCAGCATACACAAACTTTCTGGAAATCGTGGAAGGCAGGTTGTATGTATTAATGTTGAATAGGAGGAGGAGCCAAGACCGATTTCTGAGGAACGTCGTTTGAAAAACGGCGTAATCAGCCTCAAAGGAATCCTCGATGTTCTGGGTCAGCAGAACAACTTGATCTACAGTTGGCTTCCGGGCATCGAAACCCAACCTGCTCTTTAGGAAAGCATGGATTAATAATTGGCTCATTGCAGGCATAGATAAACCTCTCAAGGATCTTGTAGGGGACACAGAGCAGAGCAGAGATATTGGTTGATAGCTTTTTGGGTCCCCCAGGCTTTGGGATCGCGACTGCAAGCACTCTTCTTCAGATTTCGGGAATTTTGAGTTGGCGAAGCAAGAAGAAAGGAAGTCATGTAACCAGGACTTCAAAGTAGCTCCAGCATAGACTATAAGTAGGGCCCGCTAAAGTTAATAAAGTCAAAATTGTTTTAGCGCCTTGTTACATCATCAAAAGCATACTAACTTGGTTTCGGGTGCTCAGGAGTCTGTTTTGGTAAATTTTATCAGTCAAAATAAAGTCAAAATTTTGATTAAAATAAAAATTTGTCAAAATTGTTTTTATCAAAATTCCCTTACAAAAGCGAACCAATTATTTTTTTCTTTATTTTTCTAAATTTTTGAGCAGCTATCAAAATTTTTTGCGCAGTTATATACGTGTTTGAATGAAGTCTTGAAATTCAAACTTTTGTAAATACAGTAGTTGCACTATCGTCACAATACAAATGCATGCGTTAATTGACGTGGAAATGTGTCAATTTATCTTCATTGTTATAGCATAAATGCATAATTGTTACACAATTAACCTATTCCTATAAAACGTTTACGCTCTTTACACGTAGTCTTTTTGAACCGTAGCTTGCAAAATTTGGTCGCATTAAATGCCTAAATAACCCAAATCTTCAAAAGCAAAAGTTAGGCAAATTTGCAGCAAATATCCGGATGAGTTTTTGGCAACTCCAGTCGGCGATTTACGATGCAATCTTTGCGACGTATTAGTCAAATGTGACAAAAAATTTTTCGTGGAAAGTAACCGAAAAAGTAAGCAGCACCAAGGTAAATTGGAGACGAACAACAAATCCCAAGGTAAGCATACCTTTTTACAACTCGGAAAAGGCAGTCTCTTCATTTTTAGCAGCAGATATTCCACTTCATAAACTGAACCATCCTTCTTTAAAGTCTCCGTTTGCTACAATGGGAAAAGTATTACCTTCTGAGACTGCAGCCCGGGCAAGTGTTGCTAATTTAGCAAATAAAAAAGAAGAGTAAATTCGAGAATTACTTTTTGACAAACAAATTTTTTTGATTGTGGATGAAGCAGAGGTTGCTAAACGAAAGTATATTAATGTGCTGATGGGCAACTTAGATACACCAAATGACACATTCCTCACTGATTGCCTTCCACTTGAAAGCGGTAGCCATGTTAATAGCAGTATTATTCTGCACACTGTGGATGACTTATTGCGACAACTTAAAACAAAACGCGAAAATTTTGCATTGCTCTTGACAGATGCTGCTCGGTACATGTCTTTGGCTGGCAAAACATTAAACGAACTATACCCATTTTTGATGTATGTCACCTGCGTTGCACACTTATTAAATAACTGCGCTATGCGAGTGAGTGCTTATTTTTAAAAAATTGATGAAGTAGTAGCAACAATCAAGGCAGCAACAATTAAAAACAAAGATCGCAAAAGCGATTTTCATGAAGCTGGTCTGCCATTACCTCCTTACCCTGTGATTATACATGTAGATGGGCAACTTGGCTCAGAGCTGCCTTATATTACTCTGAAAACCTTCCTGCTGTTCGTACCATTGTCAACAATTGGACAAGTGGAGGCCTCTTAGTCAGCAGAGCGAAAGATGCTATCAATGCGAATGATTTGCTGTCAGACTTAGTTAGGACTCTAGCAGCTGACGTAGAGTTCTTAGAAGCAAGTGACTGCACAATGACCGAAGCATACGGATTACTGAAAAATATGCAATTTGATGATGATCCCTGTGCAATTAAAGCTTACATCAAAAAACGACTATCCAACTCTGATTTAGAAGCAATAATAAACTGTACCAATTTGACAATCGCTCCAACAAGCCACGCACTATAGCAAAAAGTCCAGCCAACCTCTGCTCCTGTTGAGAGATCATTTGCATGCTAAGCAAATTATTGAGAAAAGGACAGAAATTTTGATGTCAAAAAGTACATGATACTGTATTACAATAAATAATTCTGGTAATTATATTGTGTGATTTTCGTTAAAAACATCATAGACAGACTATACAGTTGCGGTAACACAGAAATTTATTATATATTATGCACTAATTGATACCTGTATACAAAATGGCCCAGTTTCCTAGGTTTTTTTGTTATGCATCGTTTAGTTACATTAGCCACAAGACTGACTGATTGAGGTTTCTATCTAAATGCTGTTGACAAAAAGGAAAGTAGCTAGGCTACCTTCTATAAACTTACGTAAATTGCGAATTATGAAACATTTTTAATCAGAATTTGTACATCAAGACATCATTAATAGGCCAAAACGGTTTAAATCAAAATAAAATCAAAATTAGGCAAAAATAAAGTCAAAAATAATTTTTTTGGGTCAAAATAAAAATGGCCCTAATTATAAGCTCTGGGGAAATGGAATCAGGGCCAGCAGCTTTACCTGGTTTGAAGTGTTAAAGGGCAGCAGTGAGTTCTCTCTGTGAGAAATTGTCAAAGATATTCACTGGGGTCTGGTGTTGTGGGCCTCCAAAGGTCAGAACTTCTTGAGAAACAAATGGAGATGACTTGCGGTCAACAACTTCGTTTCTCTCATTTCTGACTAGCTGAGATGCAATAGCATCAGCTGAGACATTTCCTTCGAAGCAGTCCAGACTTATTTGCTCGTGGACAAACCTGGCAAGGCCATGCTTCCTGCTTAATGAAGACCCAGCTAGTTGGTAGCTTGGAAGTACGTACCAACTTCTCTGCGTTAGTGCAGTGGGCTCCTGTAGTAGGATGACGAGTGCCTCAGACTGCAAAGCAAGATAATGAAGAACGTTCATCTTGCTTGCAGTGAGGCCGTCGATGTTCAGCTGCAAAATAGTGGGTCTTCGGGACTTGTTGGCAATGTGTCCTGAAAAGGGCAACTTTTTCTAGGTATTGCCCCGTCTTAAAAAGGACGTTTGCTGATTAGCAAACCCTCGCTGAACATCGGAATGGGTAGATATCCTACCGTTTTGTCAGTTTAGGTTTCGGTCTGTCATGTTTAAAAGCAGTAACAGAAAAACTCACATCCCCAGGCAACGAGAAAGCATCTGCCATTTAAGACCAGTGGTGTTGGTTAGACTTTAACGTCAAAAGTGCTATGTAGAAACTATTGGCAAGCACAAGCAAGTCACGTTTGATAGGCCTCTCTCAACACAGATTCAACGTTATCCTAACATTGATTTCACGTCAGATGCAATGTTGGTTCGTCTAATCAACAACACTGGTTACACGAATCAACGGTGTATTCTGACGTGATATCAATGTTAGGTAAATTGCTAGCTATTGTAGCCTAGCGGGATTTTATTTATTTGGTTTTAGTTTGATTCACAAAAGTTAAGGCCGCTATTACCCTTTTGCGTGCTCACTCTTACCTTTTATCTGTGTAGCCAAATAATCCAATCTAACAAGGTTCTTTTATTCTGTAGGTAATTTGAAGAGATAAAAACACACGATTGTTGCTTTAACTTAATGCTCTGTCTTGCTTCTTAAATTTCACGAAATAAATAACCAAACATAACCCTTTGGGTGCAACACAGGAATTGAAACAACGAAAAGACAAAAACAGCTAAATAATGACCTGGAAAAATGATTACTGCAAAACAAAGAAACGAAAAAAATGGTTTGAAGCTTGCAGTCGTCACGCTATCGACTACGTAAGAATAACGTTGAACTGTGTTGAGAGGCCTATTAAACGTCGCTTAACTTAAGCAGCTTGTGCTTGCCAATAGTTTCCTTATAGCACCTTTGACGTTAAAGCGGTGGCACTCTCGGGTCAAAGTCAAATCTAACCTCACTGTTTGACTGGTATTTCAAGTTTAAACCTCATAAATTTATTGCCTTTTGTGTTTGTCTGCTCGTCCCTTGCTCCCGGGTGTGCATTAGCTGAGATATCTATACAATTAGCTAACACCATCTATGAATCAACTCAAACATATTTTCATTCAATTTTATTTGCAATCAAGGTATTACGTTTTGAAGTTGTTATTGACAAAGTGATCGCGAATTAGGAAACAGCGGCTAAACAATATACTGTACGTTATTACTCGCACAACGTTGATTGCAATAATATCTTGATTGCACATAAAATTGAATTTAATTGAATTGAATTTTAGGAAACAGTTAAAAGCGTTGTGGTTAAGAGCACCGTGACTGTGATCAACGAGGTGTCTGTTCAAAACCTACTCGCGCCATTCTGTTGTGTCTTTGAGGAGAAAGGCCCTTCATTCCGCTTTCCCATGCTCGGCGGTGTTGGCAAGCACTTCTAAATTTCAGTTATATCTTTATAAAAAAAAGCTAAAAAACCAAAATAAAAAATTTCAACCGCACAGCAAATTTTAACATGTCCGGAAGCAAATCGGGGTAATTGCTTGTTCTATAGCGCCTACGACGCTTTCAATAATGACTCGATATTGATTATGGTAGATTCGTCGGCCGTGTTCGTTAGTTGCGCGAACTTACGTGGACGCTTTTACCATGACTATGGACGGTTTACTCGAGATACTGCAATATCACCCGCAAGTTACTGATGTCATCCTTAAAAACGGAAGAAGACTCTATCCTGACTTGGATGTGTAATTGGTCGATTTTTTATGTTAAAACTACTGTAATATTCTATTGATTTAAAAAGTTAATTGGCTTTCAATCAGTTTGCATTTGTTATTAATTTTCGTGATATTGCTATTAAATATAAATAGGTATGATCTTGTTTTCTTTTTCACGTATCGATTATCACAGGTTAATATAATTTTTGGTTATAGCCTAATATGTAAATAGTGTGTATGACAAATTTTGTGTTCTCTGGTTTGTTTTGGTTTCCGGTTATTTTCAATTCACAGTTTTAACAAAATAATCTAAATGGTTCCCCAATAAAATCTTTAAGTTGTAGGCCTATTGTTTCTATAACTTTATATAATAGCCTATTGCCATAACTTCAAAGAGCTGAACACTAATGGGAAGTTTTTTTTGTCTCTTTTTCGAGTTGTTATTTTAATTAATTTGCAAGTATTTTTATAAGATCCTAAAATTTTTTTTAGATGTTCACTTGTTTAATATTAAACCAATTCAAAATTTATATATTTTAGTGATTTTCTGTTTAGTCCCGTTTAGTCCCAACAGACGAGAAAAAGCTGAACATATCGCAGGATTCATGACTGCAGAATACAGGTCACACTAGGAGACAATTGACGTATTCCGTTACTATTACCTCAAGCAAAATTTTTATTTAGTTTCGAGACGCTATTTCTACTTTTAGTAAGTTTTCAACGCGATCGCCCTTGTGGCAAGGCCAACTTTGTTAGACTTGAAAACAAAAGCTTTATAGCAATTGAGTTTATTTAAAAATAATTTAATTGTAAAAAACCTTTAGAAGTTAATATAAAACGCTAATTAAAAGGAACAAGATAATTGATTGCACCACGGAAAGTTTACAGAAAATCAATCAGAGTTTTGATTGGTTGCGCTTCAACAACGGCCGGAGATATTTGTAATAACTGGGATGAACCTGAAAAAAAAAAAAAAAAAAAAAACGTTTAAATCGGATTAAAATGTAAACAAACATATAATGCGTACAACACTTACGTCAGATTTGTTTAGTTGTGAATTCTGAGCCCACTTAAATAGGTTTTCGTAAACGTTTCCATCGAACCTTCCCAAAACACTTTGCAAAGCTTGATCCCTGCCAAAAATAAGCTTTCTATATATTTTATCCATACCAACACAACCACGACAAGTCGTGAATGCTTTATCATTTGATATAAAAATAAAATCGTGTCGTTTGGAAGGACATCCGCTCCAAGTCAGACACAAACAGGACTGGGGCCGAAGGTTTATCCTTTAACCACCAAGGCTGCTGTATTGTCCGAATAAGATGATGGCAATTATGATGTTGAGCCAGCATTGCCGTAAGCCAAACTCTAGTGGTGTAACTCAAAGGACATAAATGTTGTGTAGAGGGATTCACACTCTGCATCCTAACACGGAATGCAGTTGTTTTGATGATTATGAGGGATAGTCTTTTTGGCTGCTTTACTAATAACGTTACATAAGTCCTGGTAAGCCGCATCAGGCGGCAACAAAGTCTTTACGAATTTGTTCGTCAAGGCAATGTAGTGACTCCACTCCACTTGACCTTGCGAAGTTTTATTGCATCCCTGGTACTGGCAGAGCAAACCTTGGAAGTGTAATATGCAAAGGTCGACGTTGTGACCAGGGAAACTTTTCAAAAAGAATACATTTATCAGTGAGCGATTGTAAGGGCCTACACTAGCGAAAGCTAGATCTGGATTGGTGCCAATGTTCTAGCGGCCAGAATAAAGCTCGCGGCAAAAATCGAATTTGAAAAACCGGTGGTTTTTTCTCCAGCGACTTGCGATGAGGTAGATGTATTACATTCTAATAAATTTAATAATTACAGCGAAGCTACAACTGAACTACTTCCAACTTAACCATAACGAAAGAGAATTAAAAATATGCATACAGGCTACAAATTTAATACTGATTTGATGTAGTAAACTTTACAATGTTCAGTTAAGAGAAAAATTAAAACTAAGAAAATGTCACGTCAAATGTTTCTTTTTTTGTAAAGTCAGTTAACTTTTGTTTAATAAAGTTTTTAACGCTCGCATTTTTTTCTTTAAACGTTATTCAGTGACAGTAATGTGTTTTAGCAATAAATGGCCAGACTGCTACACCTTAAACAGCAGAACCAACTTTATCTACAGGGCTATTGTCGTTGATGCAGTTTGTTTCACTTTTTAGAAGTGACTGGACCATCAGTAACCCTTCCATCATTTCACAATTTTATTCTATCTTCCGTATACTTCACATGCCCTTTTAATTTTAAGAGCCAGTTGTTGTTGCCCCTCCTTTAAGGCTATCTCAAAAGAACCATCGCTTAACCCTGAAAAGAAGCCGATCTGAACTCCCACTCTTGGACGATCTCTGCGGCTTTCAAAAGTTTTTTTCCACAAATCGGTGGTGTGGCGTTATCGATACTTGGCTGCAGTTAAAGGTCCAGTTTCTTTCTCCCATCCACTTTAAATTTTAATCTTTTTTTGAAACCATTGTCATCGTCCCACTTCATTACATATCTCAACCATCGCGCTTTATTGGCTCTTGCCAAACCAACCGATTCTTTCACGCCAACCTGTCCATAAACTCTTTAACACTTTTTGAAACAGTTAAACATCACACATAGTTTTAAAAGTTCTTCCATTTACTAAAAAGAATCCGTTCTTCACAGGATTTTTCTATAATTAATATTCAACCAATTTTCTAAAAAGATAACAAAAAGAGAAGGGAAAGAAACAATTTAAAACTGTAGATTTAAAAAAAAATGTCAAAACTCAAATTTTTCTCAATTTTATAGTTTCTCGAGTTGTCAAAAACACAGAAAAAAAACCTGTCAAAATTTTAAAATTACCTGAATCCAAAAGCATCTACCAATGCAACGGCATTAACACGAACTTTCGGAAGCAAATCAACAATCAATTGTCGAACTTGTTTCGCTTCACCACCGGTGATGCTCTCATCCTGTGCAGAAAAAATCAGATCAACAAGAAAGCCGGATGTAAATCTTGCGATCATATATTTACCTCCAGAAACTCGCCACTATTTTTGTCCAAACCATCGAGAGAAAACAAAACAGCGAGTAGGTTTAAAACACGTTTCAATTCGCTAGATACTGAGAGAGCTTGCAAGTGTTCAGAGAAATTTTGGACAATAAAGTAATGACTATGGGCCTGCACAAAAACAAAATCAAGCACAGATAAGCAAACTTAAAAACTGAATCAATTCTACGTTAGCAGCTTGCACAAGAAACACTGCAGCCTCGTTAATAGCTCCCACGAAATCCAATCCTTTCTTCATTGATGCTTCAACTTTAAACCAGGCAAAAGCAATTAAACTGGAAAAGCAAATTTAATTAGCCATGAGAAACAAATTAAAGTATGATTAGGGAAATGAAAAACACTAACTTGTAAGCGCGACGCCGGTATAGAAAGCCGAGAAAGTCTAGGTTGTTGAAGTCACGTGCGACATGTGATGTAGGTGGCGAGAAAAGATAATTAACTGTTTCCGGAAGCGAAGCACCCGATTTCGCATCTTTGAAGCACTTCACCAGGTATCTGTTTATCAAGCGATCAGTTAAAAAAAGTAATAAAAACAAAGGTGAATGAACGTAAGCAACCCACCGAGCGGCCTGGAGCATCAGTACGGTGTTTTCGCCTTCGTAAGTGCATGTCGGCGTAAATTCGGTGTAGAGACGAGGAAAGCCGCTCGCATGGGAGTAGCCATGTCCTCCGCACGACATCCTTAGAAGCTCCAAGCCGGCGCTTGCCGTCCATGATGTGAACGCTTTTAGACCGGATGACAAAGCGTGCAACTGGAAATTAAAACGCTTTAAAAAGTTTTGTCGCTGAGAAACTAGGCCAATTATTCTTAAACGGCATCTGCGATCTTAGAGCTTTCGCAAAACTTCTATCTCTTTAGCATATTGACTGCTATCGATATCTTAATCAAGTCGTATTTGTCGAAGTTCATATTTCAATTTTTTGCCGGATTTTAAAGCATGTGACAACGAATTTTAAGGTAACTAAAATAGTAAAGTGAAAATGACTAGAATGATTAAAAAGTTTTTTTATCAAACATACAGTGGCGACAAAAAGTTTAGATACACCTAACTGTTTTTTCTTTATTCAATCATAACTTTATTCAAAATTAGTAGAGAAAGTTCTAAATTACAAACTTGAATTCAGCATGAAAAAATCTTTTGCAAGATGTCAATTAATCATAAATTTATTGCAACTTAAGTATTTTATTAATTTAAAATTATGTATTTTGATGCGGGAAAAAGGTGTAGATACACGTAATTTTTTTAATAATTAGTCAAATAAATCATTAAAAATAACAGATTTTATTAATATTTAGTATGATATTTTTTGTTTTTAATCACTTGCTGACCTCTTTTTGGCATAGTTGAGATGTATTTTTCAATTTTTTTCTTTGGAAAGCTATACCAAAATTTTTGTACATTTTCATACAGTTCTAGAGACTTGCATTTTTGGTTGTTCAAAGCTCTGCTCATCTCCCCCTAAACATTTTCCAATGGATTTAAATCCGAGAATCAGGGTGGCCATGTTAATAAATTTATTTTTTCGTCTACAAAAAATTCCATAACAGACTTAGGATCATTATTTTGCATGAAGATCCTGTTCAATGGCAAATTTTCTTCTGAATAAAGTAGAGATCTAAGAGATCTAACCAATACTTCAATTATGTTGAGAGTTATAACACTGTTTACCTAGAATGACGGAGAAGTCGAATTGACTTCTTTCTTTAAAAAGTAATAATGACGCGTGCAAAGACGTTGGTCCGAGCGATGTTGTATACTGCTTTTTTTCTAATTCAACTTAAATAAGCTACGTGTTTGTGACATCACTGTTAAGACAATTGCCAATAGTTTCGTAATGAAAGTCTGAATTTCAATGGCAAAACAATGGAAGGCAGTAAGTCAGTGCTATCACGTGTAAAAACAGCACATATTAATTTTATTATTCAATTTCTTGCTTCATTCAAGTGTTGGTTTTAGAAGAGTAAAGATGGCTGCAAGAGCCCGCAAATCAGCACTGTCACAAGATTAAATAAGAGAATTACTACTTACTGAGTCAGGCGATGAATCTGATGGGAATGACGACAATTATTGTAATGAATTTATAATGAGTGAGAAGCAATATTCATCGACCTCAGTTGAAGACACTTCACTTGATGCTGACACTTCAATCTTATTTTACAGATGAATTGGACTCTTCTGCAGTCACTGGTGATGCTCCAGATTTAGATTCAGCAGTCAATAAAACTGATAATTGTTTTCTATCTCCAGATGGAACTATGTGGGTTGAAGTAACAAATCATAAGGAGGTTGCCACAGGAAGCATGCCCTTTTAGAATGTTCTTAGATCCAATCCCAGCCCCACTTCATATGCAAAGAGAAAAGTTGTTGAAGGAAGTATCATGTCAGCATTCACAATTTTTATTGATGACTCCATGATTCGCGAAATAGTATCATGCACTGAAAGAGAAGCTCGGAGCAAACTGAAAAATGACACTTGGTCAACATCCAAAGAAATTTACGCCCTTCTTAGAATATTTTTTGCTCGAGGTCTCATTGCCAAAGGACAGCGAATCAATGACCTATGGTCCAAAGTTTGAGGACCCTCGTTTTTCAGACAGACCATGAGTCATGATCGATGTAAAGAACTACTGGAATTTATCCGGTTCGATGTTCGATCTTCCAGGATTCAACGAGTTTAAAGTGACAAGTTTGCACTGATTTCCACTATTTGGAATAGATTCATCGAAAATTGCATTTCGTATTACAGGCCTGGTGCTAACATCACAGTTGATGAGCAGCTGTTTCCAACAAAATCTAGGTGTCCCTTCACTCAATATATGGCAAACAAGTCCGATAAATTCGGAATAAAATTTTGGTTAGCCTTTGATTCTGAGTCACATTACTTAGTGAATGGATTCCCAACTTGGGAAAAGATGCCCAACGACCAACAAATCAGTCACTGTCAGAATATGTAGTCAGGAAACTTGCAGAGCCGTTTCTCAACGAAGGACGAAACATTACTTGCGACAATTTCTTCACTTCGGTAACGCTGGCTAAAATACTGAAAAGCAAGACAAGCATTGTGGGTACTGTGAACAAAATACGGAGGGAGGTGCCCAAAGCAATCAAGACTATCAAGCTACCTCTGTATTCAACAAGGATATTCAAGAATGAAGAGCTAACTTTAACGGTCTACCAAGGCAAACCTTCGAAGAATGTTCTCATCCTAAGTTCTGTGCATAGATCAGTTGCTATTTCAGATACACCCAAAAAACTTCCTGAAAGTGTTACATACTAAAAAAGACCAAATCTGGAGTTGATAATATTGATCAGATGGCTCGTTTGTACACTGCCAAGGTGGCATCTAGACGATGGCCTTTGCAGGTTTTCTACGATATATTATTAGACTTTGCAGCCATCAACGCCAAAATAGTCTATAATGAGATCAATGGTACAAAGATTAGTGGTAGGAAGTTTATTCTGCAACTCATTCAAGAACTGAGCAATGTCAACGCAACGATGAATGACGGAGATGGTGAAGAAGCTGCTAATGAAGAGGAGTATGAAGAAGGAGAAAGACCAACAAAATGGAAAGCTTGCTAGGTGCGTCAATGCAAAAACAATAAATCAAACGTGAAGTGTTACAAATGCAAAAGAATCGTTTGTGGAAAATGTACTGGAAAAGTGTAAAGTCAAAGTGTATGTAAAATTTGTCACCCGTAAAATTCAGTGGTACTATTAGTTAAAGGAATCACGCATGTAGCTGAAAAATTATAATTGATGCATGTTTTGTCTATGAATAATTAATGGTGTATGTTAATTTTTTTTTTTTTTTTTTTATCGGATCACTATAAAAATGAATCTTTTTTTTATTAAACAATGGTTTCCTAACTATTTTTATTTACCCAATAACATCCTCTGATCATATTTATTAATATTCAATTTAATATTAAGTATAAACTAAGAATATTAATAAAAAATGACAGTCAAGTCAAATTGACTGTTCCGTCATTCTAGGAGGTGGAGACTTTCTAGTGTTAAAGAAATAAAAGGTTTCTTTCTTGCCACTCGACCATTCATGCCATAACGTTTCAAAGTGTTTTTCACAGTAGAAACAGAAACTTTGGCATCTTTCAATATGCTTTTTAATGTCAACAGCTGTTCATCTTATATCACTTGAAGACAAGGGATGAACGATTCTTTCTTACTTTGGGGTAGTTATTCTTGGTCTACCGCACCTTTCTTTAACTTCAAAGCTTCCAGTATCTTTGTAGTTGTAAATTGCAGTTTGCACAGCTTTAAAATTACACTGCATCTTCTTTTGGATTTGTCTGTAAGACAATCCTTCAAGATGAAGCTGCACAATCCTTGGCACGCTTTGTTGGTAAAATGCTGGGCCGTTTACCCATCTAAGATCCGTTTAGAACATTAAAATACCTTTTTTCCAAACTAAAACCTTTGCTAGTTAACGTTTTTATTTAATGATTTTAGCATGATTTTAGCAATTTTATTATGTGTATCTAAAATTATTATACCTAATTGTTGGCCAAATAAGGTATTATTGTTTTGCCAACAATTAGATGACAATAAGTTTAGACAACCATTTTTGATTGACAAGTCAATTGTTTTATTTTTATAAATATACTATAAAAAGATGAGTATAGGGAATCACTTCTAACTCTACCACTGCTTTAATGAATATAACCAAAATCACTTTTGGCCTGCAATATATTCAATTGATCGAGAAAATGCACATACAGGAGTAATTTGACCTCTTACCATCGAGGCAAATGACACATTACTGTGCAAAAGTACAAAGACTCATTCGATTTCGACCAATATCACATTGGTACTTCGCTGTTTACGACCGCATTGCGCTAATTTTCAACAGCCAGGACAATTACTGGTGAAAATTGACTTGGTAAAGTGCAAACAATAATCAAACTAGCTAATTTGAAAAAAAAAAAAAATTTTTTTATCTAGACACAAATATTAGAAGATTGAAAGCATAGTTTGGGGGCCTCAATTTGTAAAAAAGAAAAAATAATCTTGTCATAAAACAATAGAAAAAAATTTTTTTAAAGGTATAGCTTAGCTTAGTGCATATAGCCTAATTAAGAACAGAAAATACTATTGGGTAGCAAAATCCTCCGCCAGACAGCTGTTTCGACTATTGAAGTCTCGTCAGTGACGGTTTGATTTTTGCAAATGTTAAAAAAAAAAAAAAACTGAAAGGCAAAATGACAGAAGTGACAATTTGATTTTTACAGAATGTCAAAATTCAAAAAAGATTAAAGCACCGAGAAAAGTCTTTTGTAAATTGGAATCCTAACATCAAAGTCAAGAGCTAAAATTAAATAGAAAATCCGAATAATGCAAAACCAAAAGTAATAAAATGCCAAAGAAATTGATAAGAATATTAAAGCACTAAGAGAACTCCTTTGCAACTCTTTTGGAAATTTGGAATTCTAACTATCAAAATCAAAAGCCAGAATTAATTAGAAGAATTTCGGACGCCAGCGAAGTAACTGAATGACGTCGCCTATGTAGCCTACATCGAAATATTAACAAATTTGTCCTAAAATATTTTGATGTTATTTGAAAAGATTCTTGAAAATGGAACCTATTAGACAAAAAATGATAATACGGGGAGCTTCTGGAAAACTTCGAAAGAGACTAACTATTAAATAATGACTAGAAAACTTCAAAAAGAAATAAACTGTTAAGAAATAAGAAAGTGATTCCCTATACTCATCTTTTTATAGTAAATTTCTTGCTTGCCATAAAACCAAAGATTTTATAAATATATATTCTATTTTTTATGCTGAATTCAAATTTGTATGTTAGGTTATAATTGAATAAAAAAAAAATTAGATGTATCTAAACTTTTTGCCGCATCAAAATTTTAATTTTAAATTCATTAATTAATAAAATAGTTAAGTTGCAATAAATCTACGATTAACATCTTTCGAAAGATTTTTTTATGCTGAATTCAAATTTGTAATTTAGAACTTTCTATACTAATTTTGAATAAAGTTATGATAAATAAAAAAAAAATAATTAGGTGCATCTAAATTTTTTGTCGCCACTGTATATAAAAGTTAAACAGCAAAACTACTTTTGGGTTAATTATTAAGCAATTCTGCAATGGTTTAACATATTTTAAATACAAGTTTAATTTAAAGGATTAAGATTACTTTAATCAATTCGGGAATTGTTCAACATAACTATAAGTTGAATTCAAAGGATTATCAAGATTACTTGTTTTTAGACGAGTAAATCCAAAATCTGATATCACGCAACACAACTAGCATTGATTCTGATTTACAAGGTAATCAAACAATAATTCAGCAAAACGAAAAACCTTTTAAACTCGGCGAATTTCAAAATCAACCATCAGGAAACTATTTTAAACCAAGTCTTACCTCCTGGGTTCGCGAAAAATCGCCAAGCGCAACTTGTCCATTCACAGTACTGTAAGTGCTGTACATAGTGAGTTGTGCAAAGTGGAATGCGTACGCTGCTGCTATCAATGGAAAGAGCTTGTGTTGCTGAGTCAAATAACTCAATATTTGTGGTTCTGGCTCGCTAAAAAATTTAATTTGTCCGAATAACTATCAACTTCCTCTGAAAACGCGAAGAAACACACCCGGGCTTCATTTCACTTTGACGCCGCACCGCACTGTATCGGACAGCGATGGTCACTCCCTTTGCTAGTGCGATCGAACTAGCTTGCACAATAAAGGATCGCACGAAGGTCATTGTCCCGTATGTTAGGGTTGTTTTGGGAGGTTTTGTGTAGGTTCCATCTGGTGCAACCTAATAGATAACAACTGTCAGTAACGAGAAGTAAGAAACGGTACTTACACACGTCAATAACCTGTGAATACCGCATTAGCATGTTTTCTCTTGGTATTCTACAGTTTTCTAGCTTCAAAAAACCATTATCGTTCGCACCATAGCCGAACTTCGGACCGATATCGCCAACGGTGATTCCTAATTAATTAGTGTCAACAAGACTTAAATTTAAATAACAAGAACATGCTAATAACAAACCTGGTAACGACTTATGATCCTCTAAACTACGCAATTGAACAACAAATGGATGAATACCGTGGCATTTTCCAAGAGTATACAGTTGAGCAAGAACAATTGCATGGGTTGAAGTTTTTCCTACTACACAAACACAATATTTTGGCTATTGCGCGCAAATAAGCAGACAGTTTACTGCGATTTCTTATTTTATCTTATTATTATGATTTTCATGTTAATCTTTATTTAATTTTTGCGTATCATGATAAACCGTTTTTATTGTATGACAAAAGTTTTAACCAAAAATGTCGTTCGTGATTTGCCAGGGTGTTTTCTTCGTAAAGCTTCATAACAATTTGCTGATTTGTCCGCGTACGGCTAGGAATTTACAAACATAGCGATTATTTAAATATATGTATAGTCACTAAAACAGATATTTGCTTTAAATAAATTGAGATGCAGTCCTTTTGAAAGTATTACTGAATCTGCAATTCCAACCAGCTCAAAACAAAACTTCTAATAAAAAAAAGTAAAACAAGTTTAAAATGAGCTGGTGCTAGTTCAAAGGGCAATCTAACAATTTTTATGATTACAAAAGGCAGAAATTGAGTTCGGCTCGCGATCTTTAACCCGCCTAATTTTCAAAACCGTACAATTGAAAAGTTAAAACGATTAGAGACAAATTGCAACGTGCGCGGCTGCGGTTGCGAAATCAATAATCTCGTCAAAAAAAGGAAATCACCGTGATGAAAGGTCACCTGACAAATGTTAGATCGCACGTCGAACTAGCTTCAGTTAGCTAATAGTGGTAGTAGTGCCCTAAACGGTAAATACCGTTTTTAATATTCCCGAGCCTGTAGTTACTTGTTTACGGGATGGAGTTCAATTGTAACGATTGATTGATTAATTGAGAGAAAACAACTAATATCAAAGTCCAATACTGCTGCAGCTGAACAAGCGATTAATGAGCGTTTCGATATCGTGTCAATAAAAAAAAGAATTTAGTTTGTGATATTGCCTATGTAATTAAGAAATAGAATAAAAACCTTCTTTAAAACATATAATATATAAAACAGGTTTCAATTTAAAAATCTTTAATCAAACTCTTATCAATACTCGCTTGATGCGCCCAAGCATGTCTCGAATCGGGGAGGGGGCAATCTTTGCAATGTTGCGAAAGACAACGCAGCAACTCATTTGCAACTGCCGTAACGGTGTTAAGCCGTTGGCAATAATATGTCAATTTGACCAGAGCCAAAACCGAACCAAATTTTCTGCACGAAATCATTAATAGTTAAGGTGTGTGGAATGAAGAATAATATTAATAAAAACCCATATAGTTTGAGAATAATAATATTTATTTTTACATAAGCTATAGATTACAACCGATGCTAAACGTTTACATGAACAAAAACTCTATTTAAAAAAACAAACATACATGCTCCAGGCCACCACTTGATTGAAGTGATAGTCGGGGAATTGAGGATAAACTCTTGTCTTTCTGGATCATAATGAGCTGTGGTCTCCAAGCCACGCAAAAAAGTTCCTGCAAAAAATTGAAATTAAAGTTTTTCTTAACCGAGATTCTAAATACGTAATAATAAAATTTAGGTTGAAGTACTGTATTTGCATTCTATATTTGATTTCTTTTTAATAGATTTTAAAACAGTTGAAAAGCTGTATTTTCTCATGAAAATAGATTATAAAGAATAGACAAACAAAAAACAACGAAGAATTAATATTAGCAATAGGTCTATAAAAAACATTTAATAAATACAAACAGTATTTTTTGTAATATAATGAATGTTATTCACAATGAATGTTATTTTGTTCATTATTTAGCAATCAGTCAAAAATTTAATAAGGCTATTGTCATTTCACTACACAAAAAATTAGAAAAAAACAGTTATTTTTACCATGCCCCATTTCAGTCTGCGCATATGTCCCAATTATTTCATGATTCATAGCAGGATAAAGCCATTTTACTTTTTGTTCTTCTGTGGCTTGACCCAACATTGTGGGAACAAACATACCATAATTTAGGTCAAACAAGACATTTATTGAAGTGATGTTGCTGAAAAAAAGCTTTTTTGTCTAATATTTTAATAATACAATACAGTTCACTAATTTTGTGAAAATCGAGCTGTTTATGTTAAAGATAGAACTTATATCAAACATAAATACACTTGACTAAATTTTTGATTTTTTATTTTCTCCAACATCCTACACTAGAGTTACTATTCATCCCACAAATTAAAAAACCTAATGGCAAAATAAATGCTAATTATCACAAACAATATGGGAATTTTCATCACAAACGATTTGTTCTAAATATTTCTGTTTTGTACAAAATTTAAGAAATAATGAGATTTCGTTAAACCAATTGAAAATTTCTCGGACAGGGGTGGGCAAGTAGGAGCTTGTGAGCTGCATGGGGCTTTCCTGATTAAACAGTGGATTGCAATAGGTGTTGTATATTGTATTGCATTGATACAGTTGTATTATATTGAAATGATAAGTCAATTGCCAGTGATTTACAACTGAAATTGGAACTTTTTTACAATGATTAAATTGACGGAAAAGCAAAGATAAACTTACATTTATACGATACTTAAATATAAATATTCTTCAAAAGTGTTTGCAAACAAATTCACGAAAGATTAAATACAATATACCCATTGTATGTCAGCATATCTTTATGATTTTCAATTAAATCTGAAAGTTCAGGACGCTTTGTAACTGCCAGAGCACTTCTTCTTAATCCTTCTTCATATTCTTCTTCTCGAGACAAAAAAGCAAAAGGAATTGTACTATAATCTTGATCATTAAAAACAGCATCTTCTGTTAAAAAATATACTAATGAAAAAACAATTGACTAAACTAAACTTGGCCACTTTTTAGGGGTCATAAATTATTTAAAACAGAAAATAAATACATTACTACAAATAGCGTAATTTAAAATACAGGGTGTTTCAAAAAATTTGACATCATTTGACTTATAAATATTACAGAAACTACAGAGTCAAATCAAATGAAATTCAACAGGTTTAATGTTGACCAAAACAAGATTTATTCCTGTAAATTTGAATAAGAAATTCAAAGGCACCTGAATTTTATGAAAGGTTTTACAAATGCTCAATATGCGCACCGCCTGCAATGTGGCACACGTGAAGTCGGTACTCTAGCTCCTTTTAAACATGCTGCAGCATATCTTGGGTAACAATCTCCAGTTTAACTTTCGTGCAAGACAGGTAGTTAACAAAAAAACACCATCACACTGGAGACTGTTACCCAAGACATGCTGCAGCATGTTTGGGAGGAGCCAGAGCACCGACTTCACGTGTGCCACGTTACAGGCGGTGCGCATATTGAGCATTTGTAAAACCTTTTATGAAATTCAGGTGCCTTTGAATTTCTTATTCAAATTTACAGGAATAAATCTTGTTTTGGTCAACATTAAACCTGTTGAATTTCATTTGATTCAACTACATAGTTTCTGTAATATTTACAAGTCAAATGATGTCAAAATTTTTAAAACACCCTATACATAAAAAACTTTGATTACCATCATAAAATATGTGCACATTATATAAAAAATGTCAAATGGAAATTTTAAACGCACAAATCTAAAAGCCAATAATAATTTCAAATTATTTTAAATATCTTAAATGCAAACATATTTGAAGAGTTGTCATGAATTGAAAGTTATCTTTTAATTTAATACATCGACAGCATGGTCAAGTGGTTAGAGTGCCTGGATTGTAATTGGCATGGTCTCAGTTCTAAACCTACTCGCATCATTCTGTTGTGTCCTTGGGAAAAACACTTTATGGCACTTTTTCCTGCTTGGTGGTCTTGACAAGCAGCTCTAAATTTCAGTCATATCTCTATTAAATTTCAAGAAGACAACAATATCTTGGCATCTTCGAAAGGAGATCAGGGTAATTGCTTACCCTATGTATTAGCGCCTCAGTTGCTTTGCAAGTCAGGAGGATAAATGTAAAGATAAAAATATCTTTTTTTGTGAGAGTGCTAAAGCCATCAAACAAAAACCAAGAAAGATTATTCATCAAAAACTGCATGCCAACCAGGGCTGTACAGTTGGTGGCTGAAACATTCAACTTTGACTCCTAAAATTTTGATGTTTATTTTTTACTCTGACTCCACATATAATACTTAATAAAGCTATGTTAATGTAGTGGAAAATATTCTTATTTTCAAACTCTGAAGTGATCAAAATGTATATGGTACTTCAAAAAATTTTGCAATCTAATAACTTTGTTAGTTCTCATTTAAACAACTTTAAATTTTGCACAATACATGTAGAAACAAATCAAAATTTTGTTTTAATGTTTGATACGTTATTTTTTCAGGTGCAGAAATTTTTGACTGATAAATTATTCATTCTGTGTTTAAATGGTACTCAGTAGCATAGAAAAGGCATTTTGTGTGTTGGAGTATGCTCGAACAAACTAAAACAAGACCATGCAACATGCATTTGCGAGAGAGTTATCCAAAAAGTCACCAACAGCAAGGCAAATTTGGACTTGGCAAAAAATTCAAAGACAAAGGCTGTCTGGGCAAAGCCAAATGATCTGGACAACCAGCAACATTGGAAGACAAGGCTGAGTGGGTTTGCTAAAAAGTCCATAAAAAAAAGCAAGGCAAATTTGGACGTGGCAAAAAATTTAAAGACAAAGGCTGTCTTGTCTTACAACATCAGAGAGACATTCAATAAAGCCACTGAGCTTAATGTACTCATCATCCTATGTTTGTAACTTTTGTTTCTTTGTGTTTTGAGATAAAATATGCTGGGCTTCGCTTTCCAAATCATCTGCCTTTTTCTTTTGCTCCAAAAATCTATCCATAAATTTTGAATTACTGTATAACACTAAATTCAAACTAATTCAATTAATTTATTCAACGTACACTATAATCATACTATTAAATTCTCTGACAACTTTGCTTTCTTTCACACCTCTTTCTCCCAACAAATTTTTCAATAATTAATCATCACTTTACTAACTTTTGCATGTGCAGAACAGTTGAAGTGGTCTTAATAAAGTTGCAAACACTCTTGTCTGGTGATAAGTCATACATTACAAAAACAAATCATTATGAAACAACTTTTCAATAAGAGGGTGCAACAATAATGATTTATGATTACAAAGACTTATGATAATCAATGCAGCAACTATCTGTGACAATAAATGAACATAATTTACAATGTATATGTTTGACAATTTTTGTCGTTGCAAACCCCTGTGCAGTTATCATGGACCCCAGTTTGGGAAACCCTGACTTAAAGAGAACACTGCTCCTAAACCAAAACAAAGGCCTTGACTCTGACTCCACAGCCTTACAGGGTGTCAAGAAAGTTCCCGATCCTAAACAAAATTATATAGGGCTAATGACAGAAGGTTAAATTAACAAAAGGTTTATTGTGGTGATAGAACAAAGCTCCATGAACATAAAAAAATCTGGTTTATTCAAAATGACCCCCATCTGTATCAATAACACGTTGGAGCCTCTGTCGGAAATTCTGACAAGCAGCACGAAGGGCATCTTGAGGAATTTTCTCCCATGCTCGTTTCAGGGAAGCTCGAAGATCCTCCAGATTGTTATGGGGTGAAGAACAGGCTTCTTTTTCCAGAATACCCCACACACAGAAATCCATAGGATTGAGATCAAGCGAAGATGGTGGCCACAAATCTTTGGTCCAGAATGAAGAAAAGTGCTCTTTGCACCACTTCTGCGTCTTCTTTGATGTGTGAGAAGGCGCGCCGTCTTGTTGGAAGGTGAAGGACTTATTTTTGAACTTTTCCTTCATCGATGCAAGGGCAGGGGTTAAAATATCATTGACATACGAATCGGTATTCACTTTGACCCCCTCTTTAACAAAAATGAGGGGAGATTTCCAAGATTTGGAGATCGCACCCCATACCATCACAGATGAGGGTTTCTGTCGGCGTGAAACAAATCGAAGATGATCAGGGAGGTCCTTGGGCGACTTTCCGAGAATCCTGTCATTCTGGGTGTTGAACTTCGCCTCCACCGAGAAGAGTTTTTCGTCTGAAAAAACAATTTCACCTTTCTCCGTGCCTCCCTTCAGACGGTTCAGCAGAATTTTGGCCCTCTCCTTTCTTTTTTGCTTCTGGAGGTCAGTTAGGAGTTGTCTTGTCCTGATTTTGTACGGGGACATTTTGAGATCCTGTTCAACAATTGTTCTGACAGACTCATGGCTGATATTCATGTCTTTAGCCGTTTTCCTCAAGGATCGTTTGGGGTTCCTCCAAATTCTCTCCCTGAGGGCCTTGATCTTTGCTGGAGTGCGAGTGGATCGAGGTCGTCCACTCCTATCCCGATCCTCCATGGTTCCAAGTTCTTGGAAGCGCAAGATTGTATCGCGAACAGTCGATTTTGGTGCTTTTAGCAACTTCATAATTTTAGAATTTGAATGTCCCGCACGATGAAGTTGAATGATTGCAGCTCTTTTACTCATTTTATTATTATTTTAGCCAAAAAAATTTGAAAAGTGTATCTGAAACATTGAAAAGGAGGATTAAGTGGAAAAATGACGTACAAAACTTATCATAATTCATTGAAGTTTTTGAATTACATTAAATTTAAAAATCGATCGGGAACTTTCTTGACACCCTGTAATTCCAACTTTTATTGAAGTAGTTTTTGTATTTAATTACTTTCAAATATTTTGTAAACTGCCTTAAAAGGTTTTGTACACCATGTGTTGTGCAAGCCTGTCATAAAACAGACAAAGAATACTTTGACAAAAAACCAAAAAACAAGGGATAAATAGTTTAAAATTAAATAAAAAACATTCCATGCAGTAATTTAAATAAATTTGTAGGTTTCAATAAAAAGAAATTTTTCAAAAAATTAAAAATTAAGTTAATACTTGCCTAATTTTCGTCTTCTGTCAAGCTCTTTTGAGCCACCATGAATCAAGCAAGCCAATTCTTCAACATCAATGGTGGCAGCATTTCGTTCTCTTTGCAAATCTGGATTAATCTTTTGAGCACACTGGGACATTTTTAATAGACAAATAAGTATCCTACAAAGTACAAAACTGAAAGTCTAAAATAAAAACTTAAATTAATTTTTTCAAAGACTTGACTATATCATAATATGTAGTATTTTGATGTTTAATTCTATAATCTGTTAAAACAGTAAGATGTAAAAGCTTTGATTAAATAGTTTAATCCTTCAAAACAGGCAATGTCCAGTGGTGGCTCACTCATAAGAGTTGCAGCACCCAACCCCAAATATTTGTACAGGAGTTTCAAATATTATCAACAATGTTTAAAAAATTAATGATTTTTAACTTTTTTTTATTTTCTTTCATAAATTTAAGTTTTGTTGTTGCTTTTTTTAATTTTTTTCAAATTTTGAATTGGCAATTTCTCAAGTTGTTTTGAACTCAGCTCAAAAATTTCTTGCAAAGTGACACAAAATCATACATTCCATTGAAAATTTATATGGAAGATTCAACGTACATTTGAGCAACCATAAACACAGCTCACTCAATTTAATCATAAGCAAAACAAATACAACACCTCACTTTCTTTGGAATAAACATTTTATTTAAAATGCTTAGTTAATAATAAACTTTAATATGCTTTAACACAATTTTATTTAACAAATGCAGATTCAGGGGTGGCAAAAGAAAGGGCTCAGGGGGCAATTGCTTTTGAAATTCACAAGATAGAAGCATTGAATTAGATTTGTCTTTACAATTATACAACCTCAACCAGAATCTAACCTAACAAAGTTCAAAAATATCGATTTAAACACAGATTAACAAACTTTTTTAAAAAGAACCAATTAAAACAGTAATTTAGCAAAAGGGACAAAATTTAGAAAGTACTTTTTTTTGTTAAAAAGGTACTCTCAACAAAAGTAATTAGTGAATTGGAGAAAAAATTTCTCTTGAAAATTGGTAAAAACAAAGGTGTAAATCTTTTTAATGCAAAATGAAGGCCATTTATGTAGAAAAGGTCTTTATTTGCAAAAGAGATGTTTCACCTTTTTGAGTAAGTCAAATTTGCAGGTTGAATAAATGAAAAGTGGAGACCTTTATTCATTTTTTTTTTTTTTTTTGTCTTCACTAGTTTTTTAGTAAAAATTTTCTCCATTATAGCTACCCTTAAAATTTTTGTTTATTAACAGTGTCTTTTCAACTGAAAAATGCACTTTTAAAATTTTGCCTCACCTGATTGTAGCACCTCTTAATTTTTTGCTAGCCAGTCACCACTGCATATGCCAGTTTACTAGATTCAGTTTGACAGACAAATTATCTAAAATTTATTCAACCATTTCCTTTGAAGTTAATTGACTGATACAATATTATTGAAACAATTTATAGCATAAATCAATTCATAACAAAAAAACATTTCTTGCTCATTTTTTCAATTTTTCAAGCAGTTACAAACCCACTTAATATTTTGTTTGGCACTTTATACAAGGCAATCTAAAATTTTTGGGGATGCAATCTTTTAGCATCAATCTAAAAATTTTTCAAGTCTTTTCACGAAGTCACCATGAGCAATTTTTGACAGTGAAACTAACCCAGAATCACCCCTACAGGACTAGGAGAGAATAAAAAAATAAAAGAAAAAGAATCTCTATAAGAAATAATAGTAACAATAAGAGGATTCCTGGTTAGTTTTGCAAACAAAAATCACTTATGGTGACTTCTCGAAGAGACCCAAAAATGTTGAAAACACAAAAAATTTTTTAAATACAATCAGAATCATAAAATTTTGCAAGGCAGTTGTTGTTGGTATAGCTTAGTAAAAAGGTAAGAAAAAGCTGACAGGTCAACTGCAGCAATTTCTATGTCATCTATTTATAAAGAAAAACACATCCAATTACATAATATAACTTCAGATGATTGCATGTTGCTTACAATGATTCTTACAGAATTTTGAATTACGTACCTTGATGTGTTAGTGCCCATTACCATCAAGTTTAATTGAATATTAAAACATTTGATGCTATAATTAGAAAACATATTTTTTCTATCATTAATTATTGTATGCATTTTCAAAATATATTCATTATGTCATTGAAGTCATCTGACTTATGATATAAATCGTATTATTATAATTATTTTGTACTAACTTTGGTTTAAACTTGTCTCTTTTAATTGTGTGTGTTTAAGGGTTTGTATGTGTGTGTGTGTATTAGATATATATGGACCTTTTTGCATCTGAGATAAATAAATAAATAATTTCACCTCAGAGCACATAAATATAAGCAACAAAAAAGTTATTCAAAGTATTTACATATGACCAGTAATGATGCAAGGCAACAATATAAAAGCAGTAAAGATAACAATCATAGCAAATATGATTCAGATGGTGGCATGCTTTCTGCCATTGTTTTTATCTTTGTAGTCACTGCCATATACTACTTAAATTATCAATCTTTATTGTTTAGGGAAGATGGGAACTGGATGTTCCACTAAATAGCTGGACATGTTTTTGTTATCCAGATCACAAGGCTTTTTTTGACACCTGAGAACATGAGTGTGGTCAAGTGGTTAAAGTGCCATTCTGTTGTGTCCTTGGAAAAGACACTTTACAGCACATTCCCCTGCTTGGTGCTCCTGGCTAGCATTTCTAAATTACAGTCATATCGTTAATAAATTACAAGCGGACAGCAATATCTCGGTATCTCCAGAAGCAGGTCAGGGTAATTGCCTACCCTATGTATTAGTGCCTCCATCGCTTTCCTGCAAGTCAAAGGATAAATATAGATAAAAAATGAGCTCCATTTGGATGGTAATAGATAGGGCAAGATGTTATTACATGCTTAGCTGTCTGATCCTTTGTGCCACACTCACAAGCCACTGTAACAGCCATACCCCACTTGTGTATTTCTAAGTGGAATGAACCAACACCGTTTCAGAGGCAATTAAGTCTGACCCATGCATTGCAGATCTTCGGAAAGCTAAGTCTTGGTGCCATTGGGCTAACATCTTTAATAAATGTATGAAGTCTAGAGGTGTTTTCTTGCCACTCTATGCTCCATCTATATTTACCATGCTACACCAGTGCCGGACTGAGCAGGGTTGTTCAGCAATTCCAATGCAGCAATCATGAATGGGTGGTCAAGTCTAATTTGAAGAAAAACCAATAGAAGTGAGATTAAAAATGAAAATTAATTGCAATAAATGATAAAAGGAGAAATACATGGAGTGCAAATTGTGCTTGCAGGTGCAAAGTTGCTTTAGTTTCTTCTAATTTATTAAGATGCTCAAGAAAACTAACTCTGTTTTGTCTAATGGAATATTTGCAGCATATTCTAATTTAAAAGTTATAAAAGAGAAAAGTTCACATTATGCATCATGCAAGCTTTTATAAATCCTTTCACAGAATAGAATACTACTTTCAAAATTATATCAAAATAAAAATATTCAAACTTTTTAAAATCTCAGAATATATGAATGCTTTCTAAAGTCAATAACCTAGCAATGCCACAGACTAATTTTGAGTATACTGTATACCAAGTATGGTATAATTAAAGTTTATGTACGTAAATTATTTAAGCTGAAAAACGATGGAAAAGAATATCTATGTTTATTATCTATATGTACAGCAAATTTAAACGGGATAAATAACATGAATCATATTCAAACATTGTTCAAAGTATTTTCCATTGACAACCGTTTGTCTATGTAATTGTCAACCGTATTGTCGTAAGTAATTTTTTTCGGTGAAACTAACCCAGGATCCTCCCTTAAACACCAAGATGAAAAAGAAAACAAGAGGAACGAATATTTTTAAAAAGCGACAGTAATCAAAGGGGATTTGGGTTAGTTTCATATTCTTTTTTTCCATCGTTTTTCAGCTTAAATAATTTACGTACGTAAACTTTAATTATACCCCAAGTATAATTATATAATCTTGCCTTTAGACATTAAGTCTTGAAAACATTTAAAAAATTGGCTAGTAATTTCTTTTTTCAATAAAGTAGAAAACCATATGTTATTTCTAGAACTTTAAAAACCAAAGGCGTATTTTTTGTACTTTTCTGGTGTATATATTATCATTAGATAGGTTTTTTAGGGTCTTATGAAGCGCGCGATTTCTGTGTGAATTTCATGTGAATTTCTGTGTGAATTTGTTCTTCACACAGAAATCGCGCGCTTCATATTATCATTATTGACCAATCGAAAGCAATTTTGCTTGAAGAGTTTATTGTCTTAATATTAATTTAAATATACTATTACACATGACAAACAAAATGAGACATTTTTACATCAAAAAGCAATTAAAAAGTTTTGTTTATAGCCTATTTGCAGCACAATAAAAAGAAAGTATTTTAGTGGTTGAAGCATAGGAGAAACAAGATTACCAGTACCTGTACAACAATATAATCAATTAATCATTACTGTATAAAAAGTTGAACTTGGAACCGAATGATAGAAGATTAAATTTAATTACGAATTTATGACTTACGAGGGGCATTCAAAAAATACGCGGAATTTTATAATTTTTTATAATTTATTGATACAATCAATCTACTTTTCAACGTAATCTCCATCAAGGTCGATGCACTTCTCCAGGCGGTGCTTCCATCCTTTTATCCCATTTTTGAAGTAATCTGCTGACCATTTTGTGAGCCCTGTTTTTGATGCTTGCTTTGGCTCATTAGTGTCATTAAAATAAACGCCTTTCAAAGTGTTCTTTGAGTTTTGGAAATAAAAAAAAGTCAGATGGGGCAAGGTTTGGGCTATAAGGTGGATGTGGCAGCAATTCCCACCGAAATTCTCTAAAGACATCTCTTACGATCCGAGAAGAATGCGCTGGGGCGTTGTCGTGATGGAAAAGAATTCCATGATGGAGTTTTCCTGGACGCTTTTCAGCTAATTTTGCTCTCAATTTCCTTAAAACTTCTACGTAATAGGCGCCTGTAACAGTTTTTTTAACTTCTAAAAAATCTACTAGCACAACTCCTTCAGAGTCCCAGAAAATAGTTGCCATTACCTTCTTGACAGACCTCTCAGACTTGAATTTGATTGGGCCAGATGATCCACGTGGGAGCAACTGTTTGGACTGCTGTTTTGTTTTAGGATCATACTGGTAGACCCATGTTTCATCTCCTGTGATAATTCGATCAAAAAAGCGGTCTTCATCTGCTTTAATTTTGAGCAAAATCGCCGTTGATAATTCACTTCTGAGATTGAGCTGATCTGGGCGCAACGCTTTTGGCACCCATCGCGCCGAAAGCTTGCTGAGGCATAAATCGTCATGCAGAATTGAATGAGCTGAACAAACTGATATGACCACAGTCTCAGTTATCTGATAAACCGTCAATCGTCGATCTTCTTTGACTAGGTTCCTAACAAAATCAATTTTTTTATTGTTTTTTGAGGTTGTTGGTCTTCCACGACCTTCGTCATCTTCAACAGCTTCTCTACCATCTCGAAATCTTTCAATCCACTTGTAAACACAAGTTTTCTTCGGAGCATCATCTTTATAAACGGTCTGCAGAGCTTGAATAATCTCCGTTCCTTTCCAACCAAGCTTTACCAAAAATTTGATGTTGGTTCTTACCTCGAAATCCTTACACTTCATGGGTTAAAAAACTACCTTAAATAAAGTAGCTCTTGACAACTTCGTTTACAAGCGCAAAATGAGTGATAGCAATTATTCGATCATAAAGAACATGCTTTTTATGGCTAGCATGCTAAAATACGTTTTTTCTTGCTGGCACTCTTGTCACGGGAGAATTCCGCGTATTTTTTGAATGCCCCTCGTATTTATGAGATTGGATTGACTACCAGCTACATTTATTGCATCTGCAGAACATATCAATGTTAAACCCGGACTTGTAAAAAAATTAAAATTATGTTACATTTTTCATGCTTGTATAAATTGTCTTAAAGAAAAGAACTAAAAATTGTGCACTAAAAATTGACTTGCTTTTTATTAATGACACAAGCTTTCGTGAGCTACTGCGCACTTCGCCAGGTGCAATGGAATAATGTTGTAAAAATTTAAGGCAGTAGTTTTCAAACTTTTTTGCTCAAGGCACACTTGACAACATAAATATCAAACGCGGCACACTCGGACCTCACTCAAATTCTTTTTTAACTAACTAGGCTAAAACTTTATCTTTGCAACTGAACTCGCAAACAACGAAAAACGAGCACAAGAAATAAATAATTCAGTAACAAACAATTTATTTAGCTATGGTATATACAGTATTAGTGCAGGAGGATGTTTTCTTCAACCAGAGAACAATTGTAAAAAGTAAGCCAAAAATGTTCGTCTTTATACTTAATTTTTTAAATATTTGTTTAAATAAAAATTAAAAATGTTGAATCCCCATGGCTGCTTTTTTCAATTGTTGTCTGGTTGAACAAACCATAAAAATTATTCAAACTATTTTTTATCGGCTCTAACAGTTTATTTGGTTAAAAAAAAATTTGTAAACTGTTTAATATTTTTAATCATTGCTGTACTTTTCTTTCTGTTTTTAATGTAATTGTTCTTCACATTTTTTATTGTGCCCTGATGAGCCTAATAGACAAAACAAACCGCTAAAAAATAGAAAAAAAAATTTTTATGATCTGATATTTTAACAGTGCCGCAGCACTCCAACTTTGGGCTCCCCCCAGAAGTGAGCGCAAGAGCCCCTGCGCACAGGTCAGATCATTTTAGAGGTGTAAAATTGAAAAGCTGCATTAAGAAAATACACCACAATTTGTACATAAGTAAACAGGCTAATGTTAGAACAAAGCATGCCGATACCGAAGGTGCAAGTAATAAAAATTCGGCACCGATGCCAGAGTTCAGTAGAACATTTATGCAGACACTGCGAAACGAAAGCAATGACACTGAAAAACATGAAAAAGCTATAAAAGCACTAAGCACAGTATCATTTAAATAGTCTGGAGCGAACCTTTTTGTTCGCAAATGCTGTTATGACATTGTCATAATCAAGAGATCGGGCGCAGTCATTTTCGATTGACAACATGGCTAATGAAGATAGTCTACTGTCTGTCATTGACGTTCTATTAAAAGTTTTGATCAGTTTCAATTTGCTGAAGCTTCTTTCAGCGCTGGCAACAGTCACGGGGCAAGTTAGTAAGATTCGAAGTGCGATGTACACATTCGGATACAATTCAAATAAATGAGTCTTTAGAAGATAGTTCAGAAAGTCGTGAGCCGTATTGAGATTGCGTTGTTTTTGTAAAATTAAAACAAACCGCTGTAGCTCAGCGCTCATTTCATCAGAATCAATGTCACCGAACTTTTTTTGGAACTCTTTACAGCAAGTAAGAAGAGCATTTTCTTGTTGCACAAGCAAAAGTTGGTCACGTGTGTACAAAAACGAAAAGGCGGAAGAAACCTCACGTAACAAATTAAAGCGCTCCTTTATCGACATAATAGCGTGGTCTATAAATGGATAGAAAAAGTTGCTTTTAAATTTCAGTTCAGGAGTAGCTTGTTGTTCCTCTTCACCTTGGTAATCAAACAATCTTCTTTTCTTTCCACTTCTTGACGGAGGAAAAGAAGGATCAATATCTAATTCCTGTGCTATTTCAACAGCAGATGTTGCAGCACTGTCATAACCCGTTGTGCGATAGTTTTGCAAAAACTTTTCAGTTGCCTGGATTTCCGTTTCCATTGTATGAAGGGTGACTCCATATGATTGAAGAATCTTGCTTGCTTTATTGACTTGAAATAAGATATCATACCAAATAAACACCGACAAAATAAAACTCCATTTTGATAAATAAGCTATCAACGATTTTGTTTCTGAGGCAGCTCTTCCATCTTTTCTTTCTATGGAAATGGCTTCCAAGTCTTTCAGTGCCAGCAACACTTCTTTTAAATTGTATCGAAGAGGTTTGATGCATTTAATTCTGCTTTCCCAACGAGTATCAGATTGCGACTTTATGGACAGCTCCACATGTTTCTTCAAAATTTCCCAACGCTGAGCAGAGGAAGAAAACAGCACATACAACCTTGTAAGTACTCCAAAAAATGTCAATGCTTCCGTCGATGAATTAGCACTGTCAACAACAACTAAGTTAAGGGTATGGTTTGCACAGGGCACGTAAACAGCTTTGGGATTGATGTCTAGCATTCTTGCTTGGACCCCAGAATGTTTTCCTTTCATGTTAGCACCATTATCATATGACTGGCCTCGACAATCAGACAATTCGAGTTGCAGTTCGGTCGCTTTTTCTAAGAAAGCGTTCAACAAGCCTTTCCCAGTACTGTCACTTATTCTCAAGTAGCCAAAAAATGTTTCTTTAACAACAGCAGCTTCTTCATTACATAGTACATAACGAAGAATGACAGACATTTGTTCATGATGTGACATATCTGGAGTGCAGTCCAAAATTATAGAAAAATATTTTGCCTTTTTCAATTGCTTTAAATTTTCTTTTTCAACTTCTGTCGCTAGCAATTCAATTAGTTCATTTTGTATGGTAGGACTCAAATAGTGATCTTTACTCTTTTTATGCTTGATTCTGTCTTGAAGTTCTTTTAGGATTGGATCTCTTCTTGCCAAAAGCTCAAATATACCCAAAAAATTTCCATTGTGAGGAGATCCTAGAACTTCTTCAGATCCTCTAAAAGCAAGATTCCTTTCCGATAGAAACAAGGCAATGTCGATAAGTCTCTCTAAAACATTTCTCCAAAAACGTCTTTCATTGAAAAAAATATCCATCTCGCGTTTGTCGATAGTGGATGAATTTCTTATCCCTTCAGCTAGCAACATCCATTGACTGCAGCATTCTTGGTGGGAAATGCCGTTTTCATGGTCTTTCAGTTTTTTCGAAAAACCCTCCCATGTATTTATACCACTACAAAAGGGGCTTAGTGTTTTTCCAAATAGCTTCGACAAAAGCAAAAAACTTGATCTGATTCCCCAGAATAAACTAGCCACGACCGTGAAACACTTTCACCATTAGGTAACACACGTTTATAATGGTTAGAGGAAAAACGTCGCCTTGGAGTTGTGTTATTATATGGAAAATTCATTATTAGTTGATGTGGTCCACGCTTTACTATGTCACATCGTTGAGCATCAGAAATACTTTCAGGCCATTTACATGGGTCATCAGGGATAGGAGTAAATTGAGATTCAGTTATTTTTGATATTGAAGGTTGCGTATTCGCAGGTAAATCACAACTTACATTTTCTGGAAATTCACAATCACTTTGATGCTGATCGCCATCGTCTTTTTTTTCTTGGACACTATAGTGTTCCTCATCCCTCTCGGTACTAGTGCCAGGTCTACTCTGCTCAGTAATCTTGAAAAAATCAGTCATCTTGGGCAATTTCGCTACAGCATCTCGAGCAGCGGCTGCTTCTTTTCTCTTTTGAGCACCACTTTTTGAACGTTTCATTTTATATAATGTCAATAAAATACAGTATCTACACTCTGTACAATACAGTATCTACACTTTATCTACACTCTGCAGTGTATATATAATGTCCCGGTATTTATAGCCAACAAAATTGTTGCGTAACAACGGCATTGTTACGTCAATCGAATATTCAAGATTCTACCAGAATCGAATAGATTCTGCGAGATAAAATGACGTAGCATTCACTTATGATGTCACAATCCAATTTCTTCCTACAGTTTAAATAGGTTGTAAACAAGTCTGCTGAACTGAAAATAGTCACGTAGGCCTAGTCAAAAAGCAACGATCAAGCGCATTATTTGTGACACTTCGCAATTTCAGACTAACTTGGGGCCCAAAGTTGGCCTGGCCCCCCCCAATTGGGGGGTTTGGGTGGCGGCTGTTACGGCTCTGTATTTTAATGTAATAACGACTTTGACTTAACAGTCTTTTTCTGATGCGCTTGAGCACTGACCAAAATAGATTTATAGAAAGTTTATATACTGTGTAATATAGCTTTAAAAAGCGTGTTCATTCCTCGAAGACTTTTCATCTAACACTTATTGGGAGAAATTGTCAGAATGAACTGAGTGTTATATGTCTCACACTTTATTACCTTTTATTAAGGCTTTAAAAGACTAAATTTAAGACAAACAGAAATACAACAGACACCATGATGATTGCTAACTAACTGAAATAACGAAAAAGAAACATGCAAGGCAAAACCTATGACGTCACCAACACTGCACAAGAAATGAAAGAAAAAGGCAACTAATAAAGTGACACGTAAAGAGGGAAAATCACCACAATCTCCCCCCGTTAAGAATAAATGTTATTACCATATCTGTCTATAGGTCGGCGAATACGTGAAGAACGACGTAAATTAGTAGTTTCGTAAGGTGCATCAGATGATATGCTTTCAGTATCGTCCGGCGCTGCTCGACCGTTGCTAGTTATGTCAGGTTGCGAAAACGAATTAGATTCATTATCACTTTGCGGTAAAATTGTGTTTTCGGTATCGTCAGAATGCGATGAAAGATTTGTATCGTTCGCAGCATCAGCAACAGGGTTTCGAGCTAGATCTCGTAGAGAAACATTAATTTCTCTTCCATCATTTAATTTTACATGGGCGTAATGCGGGTTAGCCTCAATGAGCTCAGCTTCTTCAACTAGCGGGTCATTTTTGTTGCGAACATGACATTTCACATAAACTGGCCCAGGCTTCACCCAGGAAGGCAATGATACACCGTTAAATGACTATCGAGAGTGCGAAAACATACGTTCATGTGGTGTGCAATTGATAGCGGTACACAGCAGAGATCGCATAGAATGAAGTACATCAGTTAGAACGTATTCCCAGTGAGTCAGAGGAAGTTTTTTTGAACGCAAAGCTAATAACACAGTTTGCCAAATAGTGCGGTTACAACGCTCAACTTGTCTGTTTCCTGCGGGATTGTATCTATTTGATCTACTTGTCGGCACCCCAAAATTATGAAGCCACGATTTTAGTTCAAACGACATAAAACTAGATCCTTGATCGGTATGCACGTAACCAGGAAAGCCAAATATGCTAAACAAATGAGTAAGTTTTTCAATAACGGTCGCTGATTTTATATCGGGGCACGCATACGCAAAAGGAAAACGTGAAAATTCATCAACAATAACAAGCAGATACTTATTTTTTGAAACGGATAAAAGTGGTCCTTTAAAGTCGATACTAATTCGTTCAAAAGGCTGGGTTGCCTTTATTAAGTTCATTTTGTCTTCTGGTTTCAGGAAAGAAGCTTTTACTTTGCTGCAATCTTTGCAAGCTTGTATAACATTTTTGACATCGCTTAACGAAAACGGCAAGTTTTTAACTTTGACATAGTGAGCCAATCGAATAATTCCAGGGTGACACAATGATTTATGTAAATTGATTAACGACTTCAATGATGGAAATGATACGGATGCGGAAATAGCGCGAGAAAGCGTATCTGGAGCGACATTAAGTTTACCCGGTCGATAGATTATAGTAAAATCAAAAGCGGCAAGCTCTAATCGCCATCGTAATATTTTATCGTTTTTGATTTTTGATGTATGCCTCATATCAAGCATAAACGATACGCTACGCTGATCTGTGATCAGTGTAAAATGTTTTCCTAAAAGCAAATGCTTCCATTTTCGAAGCGCTTCGACAACAGCGTACGCCTCTTTCTCCACGGCTGAATGTCGTTGTTCCGATGTCGAAAGGGTCCTAGCGTGAAAGGCTACCGGTTTTCCATTTTGATTTAAGGTTGCAGCAATGTTAAATCAGACGCGTCGGTTTCAATGGTAAACGGAACAGCTTCATCTATCGGCTGTAAAGTGGCGTCGGCAAGCTTGTTTTTCATTAGATGAAAGGCAGAAATGGCATCGTTTGATAGTGGGAAGGCTTTGTTTTGAACTAAAGGCCTTATAATTTCTGAAAAATTAGGAACCCACTTTGAATAGTAACTGAATAAACCAAGAATCCTTTGGAGTTCTTTTTTTGATTTTGGCACTTCTAGATCTTTCAGCGGTGCAATGCGCTCTGGATCGGGCTTGATCTCGCCATTTCCCACTAAATGGCCTAAAAGTTGAATTTGTGAACGATTGTATTGGCACTTGTTTTCATTAAAAGTAAAATTTTCTTTTTTTGCAGCTTCCTTTAATGCACATAAATTTTCGTCATGGGAAGATTGATCCATGCCGCCAACTGTAATATTATCCAAATATACATTTACTCCTTTTAGTTTGTAACGGTCGATAAATTCGTTCATCACGCGCTGGAAAGCAGGCACAGCATTTGTTAAGCCAAATGGCATAACTTTCCACTGGTATAATTCTAATCCGGATTGGAATGCGGTGTAAGGACGATCTTTAATTTGGTGGTAAGCCGACTTTAAATCTAGAGTGCTCATACGTTTCCATTTGGCAACTTCGTTAACAATTGATTCGATACTTGGTAGAGGGTAGGCGTCTAATTCTGTAAACAAATTAATTGTACGGCTGTAGTCAATGCACATCCTTCTCTTACCTTTCCCAATATCGACGACAAGTGGTTGCGCTCGCCAAGGTGAATTACTTTTTTCAATTCGATTTTCGTTCAGCAGTCTTTCTGTTTCCGCTTTTATGAGCGCTTGGTCGGATAAAGAGAATTTTCTAGTCTTTATTGCAATGAGTTTACAGTTTCGGTTAATGTTGCGAAATAAATCTGGATATGGTACGTGAGCAGTCGGCATAATTGATGAAATATGAAGTTCTTTTTTCTTTCCACGGAATTCAAAAGTTACACTCTTATATTGTTGTAATAAATCATCTCCGATGATTGAATCGGCGACTAGGTTTGACATAACGTAAAATTTAAAATTTTTATAGTGGTGCTCAAGAAAAGTTAAATCCATGTAAGAAACGCCGCAAATTTCAGTTTTAAGAGATACATCGGCCATATTAGCAAAGTATTTTATAGTTTTATACGGAAGTTTATTTCTCTTCATAAATTCTTTATTTAGATAGCTGTTGGTACTGCCGGTGTCTACCAAAGCTTGGCCGGATATATTATTCACAGTAATTTCAGCTAAGACATGTTGTGAGAATGTGGATCGCATAGCCGTAGTTGGAGCTAAACAAGGTTGATCTACGCAGTTCAAAGAATTTTTGCGTTTTAAACAGCATTTCGCATAATGGCCTACCTTTTGGCAAAAATCACAAATTTCGTTTTTAGCAGGACAGCGACTGCGGGGATGCCATTTAGACTCTCCACAAAAATAACACGTAAAGTTTCGAGATTGTTTTTTTGAAGCTATTACACTAACATTGTTTTCATTCGATTTGGTTTCGTCTTTTTGGAGAGCGCACATCTGTCGGGAGGATGTATCTTGGCAGGTATACGTTTCGCAATTTAACTTTGCCAGTTCAATTGAACGAGCTTTTTCATGGGCTTCTGTAAATGTTAAAGTCCTGTTTTCAAGTAGCCGTTGCCTAATAAAGTTTGAAGAAAGTCCTTTTATAAAAGAATCTCTTTTCATGTCATCTTTATACTCTTGAGCACTTACAACGGTAAAGTCACAATTTTGACTAAGTTTGTTAATACGCAAAATAAACTCATCAACTGATTCACCAGCGTCTTGTTTGGCTGTTGTAAGCATGTGCCGCGCGTAGATTTCGTTCTTTGGCTTTTTAATAAATTTTGTAATGCAGTTATAGTGCTCTCGTACGTAGTTTCTTCACTTATAAGTTTGTAAATAGGAGCTGATAAATGAGCTGTCAGTACCTTTAGTTTATCTACAGTATTTTCTCCTCTAGGCAAAGCTTCGACAAAGTTAGTAAACGTTTTAAGCCAGAATTTCCATTCCTCTTCAGCTAAATGTGAATTGGGATCTATAGTAAGCTTTTCTGGCTGCAAGTACCTCCATTCAGCATTAGCCATTTTTAGTCTTTTAAATTGTTATATGTCTCACACTTTATTACCTTTTATTAAGGCTTTAAAAGACTAAATTTAAGACAAACAGAAATACAACAGACACCATGATGATTGCTAACTAACTGAAATAACGAAAAAGAAACATGCAAGGCAAAACCTATGACGTCACCAACACTGCACAAGAAATGAAAGAAAAAGGCAACTAATAAAGTGACACGTAAAGAGGGAAAATCACCACACTGAGAACAATCCGATCGTGGTTATATTGGAAAGAAGGAGTCTAATTGGTTAAAAAAGACGACCAATCAGGAATAAAAAAGAAAACGAGAGTGCGTCTGATTGGTCAAGAAAGGCAACCAATCAGAAGCGAAAGAAAAAGAGCGTTAATGAATGAGTTTTAGACTGTAAAGAAATTCTTTGTGTCGACATAGATTAGGTTAAAAAGATTTGATAAAAGTAGTTTCAAGAGCGGAAAGGAGGAAAGAGTATGTTCTCGGGCAAGGATATCCTTGATATACTAGTTGACGAAACGATTAATTTTGCAGAGGCTTTAGTGACTTTTCTCTGGGAAAATATTTGTTGCTGTTCATTGAAAATCCTTTTTTAGTAACAGGCATTGCAACATTTTCCGTTGAAGCAAAAGACATCGGCAAGTGGATAGATGCAGCAAAAGTTCAGTTGGAGCTAATTGAATTTCAAAAAACGTTTTAGTCAAAGAATTTTTCAGTAATTGTATACCTGAAAAGTTTTGGTCGGAGAAAGTTTCTTCAAAAAATTTTTCTATTCTTAGAAAATTGGCAGTACATATTCTTACCATGTTTGGGTTAACTTATTGCTGTGAGTCAGCATTTTCAAACATAAATTTCAGCAAAACCAAGTTTTGCAGTTGTATGACGAATCAACACCGACAACACAGCCTTAGACTTGCAACCATTGAATTACAACCTATATTTAAAGA
The DNA here is from genome assembly GCA_963680785.1 of Diplosoma virens. Classification (NCBI taxonomy): domain Eukaryota; kingdom Metazoa; phylum Chordata; class Ascidiacea; order Aplousobranchia; family Didemnidae; genus Diplosoma; species Diplosoma virens. The sequence continues at coordinate 36,663,359 of OY796887.1, read as the reverse complement.
ACTCGCAAGAAATAAGAAATGTCATTTTTTTGTACTAGCTAAAGCAAAACAATAAGTGAGTTTGAGTTTTTAAGACCTCTTGAACTTACATAAAACTATTGTAAATTATAAATTTGGTGGGACCGGACTCAGCGAATTTTTAACTTTTGTATCTGGACCATTCTAAAATTAATTGAGTAGCCCTGTTATACAATATTACGATCTGTGACAAAGCCACATCGGTGTATGAAAGTGGGCGTAATTTCACGTGCTCATGCAACATGGAACAAGATGTGAAATTCGAAAATATATAAAAATGGAGCATGAAAAAATTAAACTCTACGTTTGAAACCAAATTTTATAATTAATACAATAACTATAGTTGGATTTCGTGTGAAAATATAAAATTACATTTTTGGCTAGCAAATTAATTGCCACAGTTTTAGTTATTAAATTTCTGTTTAGTATGAAAAATGTGATTACTACTAATCTAATTTAATTTTAAATGAACAAAATAATAAAAGCACACAAAATCATTCAGAGCTATGAAATACGAGTTTAACACATTGCGTGCCAAAGCATTTCCATAAAATTTCCCGCGGGGCCAATGAATTTTTTTTTATATTTTTATTTGTTTTTACTGGGAAACACCTTCTATCATGCATTTAATTACTATGGAACTGTAAAAAGGTCTAAAAAATGAAGTTTTTGTGTCATTCACATATGAATGACGCGGCCTCACAGTGCTTTTATTTTCGTTCTAGGCCACGTCATTCACATGTGTATGACAGTTAGTTTTTATTCCATAACTTTGAACTTAATTATACAAAATAGTTTGGCAACTCTGACTGTTTAGAAACGTGGGGATTACGCAATCCGCCGTACCACGTGGTTGTAGCTTCGTCAAAACTCGAAAACACCACTCGTCTTGTAGAAAAGGAATTTTTGACGTAGCTGGTGTTAGTTGATAAAATACAGTAGCTGTTTCTGTGTATTTACGGTAGAAGCTGACTGCGCTGTGTAACTATTCATTTCAAAGCAACTAGTCTTAGCCTAACGTAGCCTATTGAACTTCTACGCCGTTTAACTACCTAGTTCCAAGAATTAATGGTCTGAATTTAGCGAACTTACACAGGTCTTCTTTAGGTATAGACACAGCGTGAGTAAATTTGATAAGCGACAATAATTGACCATGAAAAGAAGATCATCGACTGCAGAATCGAATAAAATATCAGCAGCGACTGAAAGGCAAGTCTATGACAGCGAATCAGAGTTTGATTCTGATGATTCTCTTAAATACCCAACTTGGAAGCGTCCAGCTTCTGAAGACTATTCAACTGATGAATACCTTTCTGATGTTGAAGCAGGGGATGTTATTGGTTTTTTGAATGACTTGGCAATAGAAGAAGCAGAGGAGGAGGACGAGATCGTAGATGAGGACGATGAACTTTCACCAGAAAATAACAATAGCCCTTGGACAGATTATACAGGAAGGCAGAAAACTTTTCCATTTACTGGTCAAAAAGATTTGCAAAAGGCGGTGCCACCAGATAGCACTCCACTGGATATATTGTTATTGCTTGTAAATGATAAAGTTTTGAATCTCATTGTATCGGAAACAAACAGATTTGCTAACCAGACTGTTGCTGCAAAGCAGCCAAAAAAATATGCTCGAATTAATAAATGGAGGGAAACCAATGCCGAAGAAATAAAGCAGTTTTTGGGATTGATCACATGGATGGGTCTGGTAAAACTCAGTTCTTTGAAGGATTATTGGGCAAAAGATGGAATTTATAAACAAACTATTCCCCAATCTGTCATGGCACGCAACCGTTTTCAACTATTATTGAGCTTGTTGCATTTTAACGACAATGACACGATTAGGACTGGCGACCGACTTGCAAAAATTCAGCCTTTATTGGACGTGTTGGAACAAAATTTTAAAGAACTGTTTTGTCCTGGTGAAGACATTGTGATCGATGAAACCCTCATTCCGTGGAGAGGACGACTGATTTTTCGACAATATATCCCTAACAAAGCACATCGCTATGGCATAAAACTATTTAAGTTATGTTCTGTCAATGGATATACGTGGGGCTTGAAGGTTTATTCAGGGAGGTCTGTTACAGGAGAACGCGAAGTGGGCCTTGCGAAAAACATCTGCCTAAACCTAGCTGAACAATTATTGTATCAAGGAAGAACTTTGTACATCGACAACTTTTACACAAGCTACGAGTTGGAAAAATGCTTTCTTGACAAAAAAACTCACGTTGTGGGCACTCTCCGAGCGAACAAAAAAGATATTCCGAAGGATGTTCTTCACGCCAAGCTCAAACGAGGAGATATGATTTCTAGGGAAGATGAAAATGGAATCGTCGTTTTGAAATGGAGGGACACACGTGATGTAAGAATGCTGACAACAAAACATGCTCCAGTCATGGCACCAGTAACTGTTTCACCATTGCTTTCACAACCAACACCAAGCATAGATGAACCCACCACTTCCAGAAGATCATCTCGCAGAGTAACCGAAAAACCTTTACCCGTATTGGCCTACAATAGCGGTAAAGCTGGTATTGACTTGTCCGATCAAATGGCTTCTTATGTCACAACCTTACGCAAAGGTATAAAATGGTACCGAAAGCTTGGTTTAGAGCTTTTGTTAGGAATCTCTATGGTCAATGCGTGGGTAGTATACAAACACGTCACTAAAAAAACAATCAAAATTCGCACATTCAGAGAAGAGGTCGTCAAAGACTTGTTACAAGTAAGAGGCTCTAACGAAGAGCCGTGTGTTGCAAGGTCTACATCAAGAATACACCATCTTGTACAACGAATTGATGGGGAAGGTAAAAAGATGAGGCGGAAGTGCAGTGCATGCTACGCTAAAATGCAAAGAGAAAGTGGTCGTGAAGTGGCTAGAAAACAAGCAAAGATGGTGTATACGTACTGTAGCTATTGTCCTGGCAGTCCACAAATGTGTTTGGAATGCTTCAACTTAAAGCATTGACTTTAAAGTTTGATTAATAGACTTTGTGCCTTTTAATTTCGTTAGTTTCGCATTTCTCGAAAATTCGTGACGTAAGCAGCAGTTTTTGCCGATCTGACAAAACCAATTATACGAAAATTTTCAGCAGGGGCCACGCATTTTGACCTCCATTTGAAATGCACGCACTGTCATCCATTATTGAATGACGCGGCACTTACGGAAAATTTACTGTCATTCATATATGTATGACGCGGCACTAACGGAAGCATGCCCGTCATTCACATATGTATGACGTGGCACGCAATGTGTTAAACAAACAGTAGGCTCCAGCAACGGTGTAATCTAAATAAACCAGCAATAGGTTCACAACTACATGGACGAGCCTGTTTTTTAGCAACAAGCTTAGTCATGGATATGACGTAACATTAACAAAAGCACAACGAAGATTATTTTCTGCTGTGTTTACTTTAATTTTGATTTAATTTCCATCAGCTCTAAAAATGTCGATCTACATAACTGTGATGATGGAAGCAACAACATTGCTTGACTAGCAGGTGTAGCAGTTTTTTGTATGAGTTGCACATCATAAACCAAAAATTTACATAATTATTTCTCAGAATACACATCGCGTGCAAAATCAGTATATTGGAGTTCAACCAGTTCCTCTTGCGTACCTGTTCCAGTCTGCAGCATTTGAAAGCTTGCAGTGAAAGGATTTCGAACAAGTTATATACAAAGTCATCTTCACCTAGACCTGGAAAATATTTATCAGTTTCCTTTTGAACTACATAAGATGCTTAGTGGCCAGTTCTGTGAAGCTTTTGGTCTCAAAATGTGCATTTTGACTCAGAAATGTTTCTATAGAAGGACCTCTGGATGGACCACTTGGAATCACTGTATTAGTTTATTTGATATTGATAAATCACAGGAAACTAGCGAAAATAAATAAAAAATATTCTTGATCCAAATTTAATCAATTATTCTTACAACAAATAAGTTAGATAAGGATATTCTCTCATATATAATGTACCTCTTGAAAAATCAAAATGTACCCCAGTTTGGGAACCCCTGATTTAAGTTAATAAAAAATTAATATCGGAGTCGAACCGGATCAGTTTAAAATAAATTTCCGGCTCGGCAAATTTAATTTTTTCGGTTTCAGCTCCGGTTTTGGCTCAGCAAATTTTATGTCTTCGGGTTTATTTTCTTTTCAGGTTCAAGAGTAACAACGGTTAATACGGGTTTACTCAGATCCGGTTCGGATTAGGTTCGACCATAATTTGACGTTCTGGTTTAGGGGAAAGTATCCATACCTGAGCCGGTTCCATAATTGATCAATTAGCCTTTTTTTCCGCCTTGTTTAAATTTTTTCAACCGTAACAACTTTAATATTTTTGTATCAAGATGGCGGTTCTTTGTTGTTATTGTTACGCAGTTGTGATGAAAACACCATGTGCTAGATCAGTTTGTGCAATTTTTTAATACAATTGTTGTTTTTTTTTTTTTTAAAGTAAGCTCGATTATCTCTGAAGTTACTGCAGCTAAGAAAGCGAAAGTTTTTATGAGTATAACATAAAGCTTTACATTTTAAATAGGGTTAGATTTATAATTACTAGATCAAAGTCAGTGATAAAATCTTGAGATATGTCCATATTGAGCGCTGTTTTATAGTTGAGCCACTACACCAATCTTTAGTTGAGCCAGCTGGCTCAACTTTGGTTACTTAACATGAACTAAATGCTCAATTAAATTTAAATAGTAAACATGAAATAATCTGAACTTAGTTATATTTACATCAATTAATTTTGTCATTTTCAGTTAAAATACTATAATACTAAAACTTATTGTGACTGGAAGCCTTAGAATAATGGAAAAACGAAAAACTGATTGCGGAAGAGTACCACTTATTGTCTTTCAGAACGCTGCTACAGATGTGACTAAAAATAAATTTTCAATTAGAGAGAGTGCAAAAAAGCACAGCATTGATAGAATGACCTTAACTCGTTACCTTAGAAAAGCAGCTGAAAAAGGACCAACAAATGCTAATATGGGCTACAGTTCTCACAAAAAAATTTTATCAAAAGAGATGGAGAGTGATTTGGCAAAGCATTTTTTAAATCTATGCAATCGCTTTTTTGGTTTGTCGACTGATAAAGCTAGATCACTAGCATGGGAATTTGCCGTTAGAAACAAACTTGATATTCCTGAAAATTGGAAAACTGACCAAAAAAGTGGCAAAAAGTGGCTCCGCAATTTTATGCAACGCCACCACTTGACTCTACGAAAAGCAGAAGCAACATCTTATGGAAGAGCAACGGCTTTTAACAAAAAAAATGTCAGCAACTATTTTGATAATTTATATAGTGTAATGGAAAAGTATCAATTTGATCCAAGAAATATATTCAATATGGATGAAACTGGCTGCTTTACTGTACAAGTACCAAAAAAGGTTTTAGCTCAACAAGGAATGAAGCAGGTAATCTAAAAACTGTATCATTGACATCGTCTAGGCTTAACCTACTTATATCACACCTCTAATTGAAGTTGAAACCTGCATTGCATAAATATTGTAAAGTTGTATTGTGCATAGAAAACTATTTTAATTATTTATAGTCTTCAGAAAAATGATCTTAACTAACCTTATCATTAACAGGTCGGAGCTGTGACATCAAGAGAAAGAGGTGAACTTGTCACAATGGCAGCAACAATTAACGCACTTGGAAATGATATTCCACCAATGTTTATTTTTTCACGAAAAAACTACAAACCCTACATGCTAAATAATGCTCCTGTTGGTTCTTTGGGCGCTGCTAATTCATCAGGTTGGATGACAACCGACTTATTTGTTGATTACTTGGATCATTTTAAAAAGCACATAAAATGTTCACCAGAAAATCCTGTGCTGCTTATTTTAGACAATCATGCCTCTCACATTTCTTTAGCAGCTGTAGAAAAAAGCAGAACATACGGTATCGTAATGTTAACGATCCATCCGCACACTTCCCACAAACTGCAACCACTAGACAAAGGGGTGTTCGGACCTTTCAAACAATATTACAACAAGTTTCTGGATAGCTGGATGAAGTCAAATCCTGGAACCCCTTGCACGATTTACAATGTTGCTGGCATTGCTAAGGAAGCATACAATATTGCTTTTAGCAAAAAGAACATGGAATCAGCTTTTAAAGCAACTGGAGTCTTTCCACTTAATAGAGATATCTACACAGATGAAGATTTCTTGCCAGCTGAAGTTACTAATAGACCCGACCCTACTGTTTCTGATGAAACACAACAAATAGAAAAAACTTTTCTTCATTCTGTTAATCCTCCAGTGACAGACCCTTTTCCAGAGGAAACACAAAATCTGCAACTAGAGTACCAGCCTGTGCAAATGAGCAATACTGAAACAAATAAAATTTTAATCAACAGAACACCCATTCAAAATAAAAGAGGTTTTTCTAATCCTAATTACGTTTCTCCATTTGATATCCTGCCAGTACCTGTTGCGACGGATGATGCGCCAAGCTGTGAGGTCCCGTCAAGACGGCGAACAATAAAACCTCCAGCTTGGCAAAAGGACTATTATATGTTTTAAATTTGTTTTTGTTTCCGTTAAAACTTCACTTTACCGTTTTTGTTGGTTTTGAACTCGCGTCGCTAATTCTTTTACTCAGTTAATCATTATTGTAATTTGTTTTCTTTCTGTTCGTTCTCTCGCGGCGCGAATTTTGTTCTTAAAAAGCTTTGTTTCCTTCTGTTTATAGCGCCAGAGTTCTTTCATCCATTTTTTACTTGGTCAATTTTAGCTTAGCTAGTTTAGGGTTAGGTTAGTGTTTGTTTATACGCTGATTTAGCTAGAGTAGGATTAGGTATGTTTTGTAATACTGTTTGCGTTTGTTTTTCCATTAATCTTTGTATTTATTTTTTTTTCTATTTGAATAAGGTCTAGATCATTGCTTAATTCTAGTTAAATTGTAAAATCTGATTTCAAATAGTTTCCTGGCTAAAGAATTGTATAACCTAAATTGTTTTCTTTCATACGCATTTTGAAACACTGATTAAATCCTTTTGATCCAAAACAATTAGAATTTCGAATACCTGACTGCGCAGAATTAGACGAGTCTTTCCCCTCGTCCGTAGAAACAATACAAAACAATTTTAAGTTTTGTTAATTGAGTTTTGTTAATTGACAACACAAAACAATTTAAAGTTTTGTTGCTGAAATTGAGTTTTGTTAATTGACAATACAAAACAATTTGGTTTTGTTAATTGAGTTTTGTTAATTGACAACACAAAACAATTTAAAGTTTGCTGCTGAAATTGAGTTTATTGATAAGTTTGTCGTTATGGATTCTGCTAATAAAGAAGGAACTGGAACTTCCAATAAAAGCGAGTTTTTACTGATGTTTCAAATGATGCAAGAGCAACAGCGACAGTATCAAGAGCAACAGCGACAATATCAGGAACAACAGCAACAGCATCATGAAGCTGCCGAACGACGATTTAAATTAGAATTGGAGGAAATTCGTCAGAGGGCTAAAGAAGAACGATTTGATATGGTTCGTTTCATGGCTGATCTTCAATTGCAAGGTGGGAAAACGTCTTCTAATTGTAGTTCTCCAGAAGCTGTTCAGCGTAAATTTCGCCGACTAGATGACGAAGCACTCGATTTGATTCAAGGTCTGCGTAGTCGACGGGAAAACTATCGCCCCTTTCATGAGATTGAAGTGATGGTTAAGGCCGTAGAGGGAGCTATGAATGATTTGCGTAGCTTTGTTTGTGAGAAAGTTGATCAACTGGAAGAAGAAATGCGAGAACCCATTTTAAGTAATTTAAAACATACTAAGGAGCTTTGTTTAAGTGAGCTGCTTGTGGCAAACTCTTATATTTCAGAATTAAAGGCGCTCCACGAAGAGGAAAAGCATGCTTCTTGTCTTCCGAGTGGAATCATCCCGCCCACTTATAATGGTGACCCATTGTTGTTTCCGACGTTCTGGGATGCATTTTCGCCACTGATTCACGAAAATCGCCGGGTAAGCAAATTTTATAAAATGTCTTACTTGAAAAGCGCTTTAAAGGGAGCCGCTGCAGGTACTTTGGAAAGTTATCCCACTACAGCTGAAAACTATGACGCTGCCGTTGCAGCACTCAAGAAGCGCTTCGGCCGTAAACAAGCAATTTCGTAGTCATGTTCAAGAATTATTAAACGGAAAGAAAATTAATCACGAACCTAAACAGTTACGCGCACTTCTCGATAAAGTCGTCGCTAAGAAGGCAATATTAGAGAGGCATCAGGTGAGTTGGGACCAGGTTCTCACACAAATTGTAGAGGGTCAACTTTCCAAGTCGCTGGAGGAGAGATGGATTCGGCATATCTCCCCTTTAATTGAAAAGGATGAGGCTCCATCTTCGGTGAAGTTGATCGAGTTTCTCACTGCTGAGCTTGCCGCTTTGGAGGCTCTGGTAAGTAGGGGTGACCCCAAAATAAATTCCAAAGGGGCCAAACCTTTAAAAGAGCTAAAAAAGTTGTGGCCTTCTTCTGCGCAAGCTTTGGTAACCCAAGCCAGCTTTGAAGTTTGCGTTTTATGTTCGGAAAAACATGGATTGATTGCTTGTCCGAAATTCAAAGGACTTACACCTTCCGGAAGATTAGAAGAATTGATGAAGATGCCAGGTATGGTTTGCTTTAAATGCCTTAAGTGTAAAGGAACGCCTGGTCATCCGCTGATCTTCCGTAAATGTTCCGCTAAATGTGGTGTACCGAACTGTGGGAAACCGCACCATTCTCTTTTGCACATTGATCCTAAGTCAAAAGAAGAACCGATGAAGACAAACGCCCTGATTGCTACAGTTCGGGTTTTAGCCGGTGCACCTTCCAAATTTTCGGATAATGAATTGGAAACGTTGTTACCTACTGCTCTTGCCAAAATTAAATATGGAACGAAAGAAAAACTGGTAAGGGTTGGTTTTGATTCTTTTTCTCAAAAAAGTTTCGTGACAAAAAAGGTGGTTGATGACTTGGGAATTGATTCTACCAGAACCGATTTTTTGAACATTGAAGGTTTCGGAGGTAGCTCCAGTATTCACCACATGAATCTTGTGCGTTTCCTGCTTTGTCCCATTGAAGCTGACAGTCAAGAAAAATTCCATGTTGAAGCTCATGTCCAGAGTGGTTCGATCTGCTCCCCTTTACACCCAGTTGACTTTGATAGTGATTATTGTTCTCATTTAAAGGGATTAAAATTGGCTGATCCATTTCCGAGAAGAACAGCAAAAATTGACGTACTGCTTGGAGGCAGATACTACTTTCAGTTAATGCAGGGAAGCATTGTCGGTCCAGATGTTGCGGAAACGGCACCTTATGCCATAGACACCATGTTTGGATGGGTTTTAGCGGGACCCTTTCACATTCAACGTTTGGAAACGAAAGAAAGTCGTAAATGCATGGCTTTTACTGCAACTGATGCCTCTCCATGGTCTAAGCTCGAGAAACTATTGGAAGGATTTTGGAATATGGAATCTATTGGTCTCGTTGAGAAAAATGATGTTTATACAAAGGAGGAGAGAGAAGCTGTACGTTCTTTCGAAAGATCTGTTAGTTTTAGTAACAATAGGTATGTTGTTGCCTTACCCTTCAAGGAAAACTCTCCAGAGTTACTCTCCAATTACTCCCAAGCAAGAACACGTTTAATTTCTTGCGAGAAAAGCTTAAAACGAGATGAGCTGAAGCGTGCTGCCTACAAAACGGCGATTGAGGATTATGTTAAGTGTGGGTTTGCTAGAGAATTAACAAAAGAAGAATTAAAGGCTATTGAAGACAAACCAAGGTATTATGTTCCTCATCATCCTGTTTTTAAAGAGTCAAGCTCTTCGACAAAGGTCCGAATTGTTTTTGATGCCAGTGCTAAAGATCCCAATGGTAACTCTTTGAATGATTGTTTGCTGAAAGGTCCTAATCTACTTCCCGATATTGCTGCCGTTCTTTTGAGATTCCGAATGCACAAATTTGCTCTTAACGGAGATCTTCGCAAAATGTTCTGTCAAACCGCTGTCATTCCCGATCATCAGCGATATCAGTTATATCTCTGGCGAGATTGTAATTCAAATATTCAGCCAAAGATTTATGCAATGCAAAGGTTGATGTTTGGTGTGACTTCCAGTCCGTTTCTTGCCATTCAATCTGTTTTATGTCATTCTCTTTCTGATAATATCGTCTCTCGATACGGCACCCATATTCATGATTGGTTGGTGCAAAATATGTACATGGACGATATTCATTTCGGTGGTGATACGGTTGAGGAAGTGGTAAAAATGCAAAGTGATTTGGTTGATTTTTTCCGATCTGGAGGTTGGGAAATTTTGAAGTTTGCTTCTAACTCCGCGGAAGTTTTATCTTGCATTCCAGAAGAACAAAGGTTGCCTAATCTAGTTTTGGACTTCGATAATAAAGACTTTGGTGAAGCCGCTTCTCTTGGATTAAAATGGGACACTTTGAAAGATTACTTTTATTGCAAGGTTAGTGAAAAACTATTAAAATTTGATGCAATTGTTACGAAGAAATCGGTTTTAAGTAAAGTTGGTCAGATATTTGATTTATTTGGATTCTTGGCAGCATTCACTATTCGGGCAAAGATCTTAATCCAGAAGCTATGGCAGAAAAAACTTTCTTGGGATGAGCCATTGCCAGAAGATAACGCCAAGGAATATCAAGAATGGGTAGAGGAATTGTCGGAAATTGAAAGTATTAAAGTCCCCAGATGTCCTTCATTCAGATTCATGGATTTTGTGATGCATCAGAAAATGCGTATGCAGCCGTCACTTATTTAAGAATAGAATCTGCTACCGCTATTAAAGTATCATATTTAATGGCCAAAACTAGGGTGGCACCTGTGAAACCGGTATCGATCCCACGACTTGAATTGATGGCTGCTCATAGTCTTGCTAAACTAGTTCGTTATGTTTTAGATGCGTTGAAGACACAAAGGACTATCGACGAAGTATATTTGTGGTCGGATTCAAAAATCGTGCTGGCTTGGATTTCTAAGCCTAGTTCTTCTTGGAAGACTTTCGTCAAGAATAGAGTACAAGATATTCATAACTCTTTTTCTTCCTCAGTTTGGGGTCATTGCGTTGGAATTGAAAATCCCGCCGATCTGCACAGCCGAGGAATGAAGTTATCCAATTTGAAAGAAAACCAACTTTACTGGCAAGGTCCGCCTTGGCTTAGTAAGTATAAGTCTGAGTGGCCCTCGGAGCACGGTGGTTATTGCTCTTTGGAAGCTTCCACTAGTGATGCTTGTATCAAAGAAGCTGCTAAAGTGAAAACATTTGCATTGTCTGCTACTTTGCCTTACGAAGAGTTTTTTCGAGGATATTCGAGCTACTCTAAAGTAGTTCGTCTGGTGGCCAGAATTTTGCGATGGAGGCATCCTGTCAATAAACAACTTGACCATACCTGCAGACCGGATCTTATAGGCCCTAAAGAGTACAAAAACGCTGAGTATTTCTTATTTTCTCTGGTTCAAAAATGTAATTTTACGGATGATTTTTTTGAATTGCAGAGTTCGGGAAAACCTTCTTCGTCCTGTCGGTTTAAAAATATGGACCCGCAATTTGATTTCGAAAAAAATTTGATTATTGCAGGAGATCGACTTAAACTTTCCGATTTGCCAGAATACACCAAGTATCCTATCATCCTTCCGAATAAAGACTTGTTGGTGGAACTATTGATCCTTCACGTCCATCAAAAGAATCACCATTCTCCTCAAGACACAACCATCGCTATTTTAAGGGAAAGGTACCATATCTTGCATATTCGTGAAGAGGTGAGAAGAGTATGTAAACGGTGTGTGGTGTGTAGACATGCTAAAACAAAGCCCTTGCAACAAAAGATGGGAATTCTTCCCGAAGAGCGGGTTTGTCCGGCTTTTGCGTTTTCCGATGTTGGCGTTGATTTTACCGGACCAATTTACCTAAAAGGATATGATTGTAAAACCATGAGAAAAACTTACATATGTATCTTTACCTGTACCCATAGTCGTATGATTCATCTCGAATTAACAAATAATATGTCTACCGAAGAATTTTTATCTGCTTTGAAACGTATGATTAATCGCCGTGGAAAGTGTCGCAAAATTATTAGTGATAATCAATTGACCTTTAAAAAAGCGAATCAGATTTTAAAATTTTCCACTCGTGAAAGTGTTATTGCGGATAATTTGATACAATCATATCTTACCGAAAATGACATTATTTGGGAATTTATTACCGAGCGTAGTCCACACCGTGGTGCATTTTATGAAAGACTAAATCGATCGTTGAAAGAGCCTTTAAAAAAGGTTCTTGGTAAAGCAAAATTGAACTATACCGAATTGTATACCATTTTGACTGACATCGAATCAGCTTTAAATCAAAGACCACTTACATATTTGGGAAGTGATCCAAACAATCTTCAAGCGATTACTCCAAGTCATTTAGCAATTGGTCGGGCTTTAAAATCTGTTCCATCCATTTCGTCAAAAGTTAAATTGAGTCGAAGATATTTTCATTTACAACTTTTGTTGCAACACTTCTGGAAGCGGTGGTCAAAAGAGTATTTGCCTTCCTTAGCGGTTCGTCACAAATGGCATTCGACAGAGGCTGCTCCCAAAGTGGGTGACATCTGTTTAATTACGGAAGAAAACACTTCTCGTCCCACCTGGCCGATGGGAAAAATTGTTCAGGCGATTCCAGGAAAAGATGGTCTGACGCGAACATTTAAATTAAAAACCAAAACTGGACTTTTGACTAGGCCGATTCAACGTTTACATTTGCTCGAGTCCGGTGAAGAAACAATTTCGACAAGAGACTTTCCAGATTTGACTGCACCAACCGAGTGCAGTCAAGGCGGCGAGGATGTTGCGACGGATGATGCGCCAAGCTGTGAGGTCCCGTCAAGACGGCGAACAATAAAACCTCCAGCTTGGCAAAAGGACTATTATATGTTTTAAATTTGTTTTTGTTTCCGTTAAAACTTCACTTTACCGTTTTTGTTGGTTTTGAACTCGCGTCGCTAATTCTTTTACTCAGTTAATCATTATTGTAATTTGTTTTCTTTCTGTTCGTTCTCTCGCGGCGCGAATTTTGTTCTTAAAAAGCTTTGTTTCCTTCTGTTTATAGCGCCAGAGTTCTTTCATCCATTTTTTACTTGGTCAATTTTAGCTTAGCTAGTTTAGGGTTAGGTTAGTGTTTGTTTATACGCTGATTTAGCTAGAGTAGGATTAGGTATGTTTTGTAATACTGTTTGCGTTTGTTTTTCCATTAATCTTTGTATTTATTTTTTTTTCTATTTGAATAAGGTCTAGATCATTGCTTAATTCTAGTTAAATTGTAAAATCTGATTTCAAATAGTTTCCTGGCTAAAGAATTGTATAACCTAAATTGTTTTCTTTCATACGCATTTTGAAACACTGATTAAATCCTTTTGATCCAAAACAATTAGAATTTCGAATACCTGACTGCGCAGGATTAGACGAGTCTTTTCCCTCGTCCGTAGAAACAGTACCAAAGGCTTTACCTCGAAACGTTTTGCTCAACAAAAAAACAAAAAAAATCGCTTGTTATTACTTCGACACCAGAAAAAGAACGCCTTGCCGCAAATTTAGTTTGTTTGGGCAAGAAACCATTAAGAAGACGTAGAGAGGTTGGAAATAAAGACAAAAAGTCCAAGACCAGACAAGACCAAAAAAAAAGCAAAAAGCTTAAACACGTAAAAAAAAGGCAAAAAAATCAATTGTTTTCTCGAGTTCGTCGGAAGAATCTGTTACTATGACACTTGATGACAGTTCTGATCTTTCTGAATTTAATGATGAAAACATTTGTTGCATTTGCTCGGAATTATACTGTAAAGATGTGGAGGATTGGATTAAATGCAGTTGCATCAGTTGTTTGTATTGCAATCCTAAAAATGCTGCATGCAGCATTGTTGGTCCTTGTAAAAGCTGGGCACATGAAGCTTGTACAGATGATACAACAGTTTTTAAATGCCAGTATTGTAAAAACTGACTACTATTTTATAAAGCACTCTCAATTTTTATTTGAAAGACATTGTCACATTTTTGTGTACATACAGTAGTTGACTCTGATTGAAAGTTTGTATATGTTCTTTTCTAATATTTTGAATAAAGCTTTTTGGTTCTAATGTTTCTCTTATGTGATAACACGCAATACTCGACTTAATTTTATAAACTAGAGAGTGGCTCAATTAAAGTTACTAGGTGGATCAACTACGGAAATCCGACTCCATAGTTGAGCCAAATTAGTAGGCAATTTTAACCCCCCAAAAATACCACAAATAATTTGCCTATAATGATTCTAAAAATTTAAATCATTACCACAAAGAAGGTAGTTTATGAATATCACTTTGTTTTGATAAAAATACTACTGGTTTAAATTTTCTGATCAAAAATGTAAATTTTGGCTCCATTGTGGATCCTAATACTTTGGCTTTCCCGTGCCGCAAAGGTTGAGTCTAATTCGAAAAAAAAACGATTGGAGTGAGACTTAATTTTAGAGAGAAAGTAGTTAGTTCAAAAGAAACTAATTTCTTCTTGAGCATTGTTGGCCTCACTGCCAACCTAAGTTAACTTGACTGACTTATTCAAATTAGGTTCTTATTAATAACCTGACGTCAAAAATAATGTTGGTTTCGTCGCTAAGATTGTTCACTAGATCGGAAAGTCTGTCTTCTGCTTAAATAAAGTCTTCTGGAGAGTTCGTTGGATGAATCTCTCCAATCCTTCTTCCTCACTATAATTTAACAAATCACAACTTGAAATAAAACACAACCTTTATTTAAGTGCTATTAGTCAAAGTACAGGTCCGCAGAGCGTAGAATTTTCTATGAAAATTATCCCCAATTTAAATAAAATTTGAATGTAAAATACTGACTCCAAACTGCTTTACCAGCCAATTCAAATGACCTGAGTGCCCTCTACAAAATAACGTAAGACGGCTTTTTGCGAAAGACTTGATCTACATGAGTTCTTATGTCTCCTCTCTAATTTATAGAGGTAAGCGGTAGACATCACACTTAAACACGTGGTCAGTAACTACAAAACATTTGTGACAAAACACGCGGTCGTGCCGATCAATAATGAAGGAACGAGTAATAAAATCTGATGTTATTGCATTTCGCAATCTTGCACACAATGCTTAACGATCAATTTGCAAAGGACTACAAAAAACGCAAAGTGAAAACAATGGGACTTCGATGAAGAAATAGCACGATTCTCAATTAAATTCCAATAGTTTGAACTCTGAACCCAAACAAAGTTAATGGATTTTTCAGAAACAATTAATAATTATGACATTAAATTTTCACAAAAAGGCCCGATTACAAAACAACCAAGCATCTTAACAAATTTTAAAAAATTCAAAAAAATTTTAAGCCTTTTTTGGGCCCGCAACAACAATTTGCGCGGCGTTTTTTTCTTTTTATCTCTTAGAGCCACTAGTTTTGTTTCTTTTTTACTCTCACTCCAATTGGTTTTGGTGCTTCTAATTAGACTTGACCTGCCGCAAAAGCGTAAAGTGTTGCCCAGACTTTTTTATTTTTTATAAAAATAGAAATTTTTCTGCCAGAATAATATGGTTAGTAAACTTAATATACCACTGTGATTCTAGCAGAATAACTCTCATATCTTAGAGAAAAAAGAAAAAAAGCGAAAAAACCTTACGCAAATGACGCAAAACTTCATTCATTTTTTTGTTAAAAACAGCGCAACAATCTTTCACTATTCAAGATTAATTTAAAACATGTTCCCTATCGATTTGAATGCCAAATTTGATATCACATTGATCATAATTTCATGTAGATTTCAGATATAAAATTAAGTTCCCGCGACATTATATTCATTTTCCAACAAAATGCACTTGAATGACCCCTGCTTTACGAGATAACAATTATCGTCGACGACATTTTGACTTAAAATGATTTCGATTTACGCCATTTTAAGGTTTATTTAACCATGTTCCCTATCGATTTAAATGCCAAATTCGATATCACATTGATCATAATTTCACGTAGATTTCAGATATAAAATTAAGTTCCGGCGACACGATATTCACTTTCCAACAAAATGCACTTGAATGACCCCCGCTTTACGAGATGACATTTTGACTTGAAATGATTTCGAGTTACGCTATTTCAAGATTTATTTTAACCATGTTCCCTATCGATTTGAATGCCAAATTTGATATCACATTGATCAGAATTATACGTAGATTTTGAATATCAAATTAAATTATGGCAGCACTGTAATATTCCGTCGTTTCTCTTTTATAAAGAACAAGTCGGTCTTATATGTTTTGCTCTTCTTTATTATTATACATCGTCATCTTAACTAGACCGGGATAGTTACTAAGAAATACAAATTGTGTGTTGTGTGTTGTCAAATCAAAATTACCAATATATTGCATCCCCCATATATTGAAAGTTTTTTGTATTAAGGCTTATAGATGATCGAGAGTTAATATAGTTTTAACGTAAAAATTAATTTAAAGAATGATATACCCGTTATAGCAATAAAGGATTAAGAAAGCACATAAATAAGCGATAAACAAATAAGAAAACATACAAATAAGCAAGCCAAAGATTGTGTGATAAAAATAAAAGTTTGATTGGGAAAGGTCGTTTCGAAGTAAATGTTTGAATTATTCCATCACATAATAATCATCAAAACGACGAGTTCGCCAATGTTTACGGTTAGATCGTCTAGGTTCATGACATGAACTTTCAGTCTCGATTACTGCTCGGTTGAAATTGTTTCCGACTTCGCCATCAGAATCATAGTTCGGTTCATTGTTTTTGACGTCACCATCATCGACTTGGTTCAGTGGAATTAGTGTCGTTCTTAGGATGAGAATATCTCTTACGAAGATGCATTGTTTTCGTCGAATCATTAATCCTGACTCGAGCTTAATCAAGTATCGGCGTGATTGGTGGTAGCATTCCATTACCCGTCCATATCTATCCCACCTGTTAGTGCGATTATTTTGTATGCAGACTGGATCATTAACTTTAAGCTGTTCTAGGTTTCTTGTACTTCTGTTATAATATTTTTCCAATTTTTCTTTTCTTTTTGCTGCTTCCCTGTCAACTCGAGTTTTTTGTCATGCCAACTTCGTTATAAAGAACTTTTGTTACAGGAGATTGCCTCCTGTACGGAATGACCATACAACATGATGGCTGGAGATAGACCTGTGGAATTGTGAGGTGTGTTTTTCCACTGCAGAATTCCTTTGATCCATTCTTCATTCGTTCTCAAAGGCTGTCCTCTGCCACGCCAACATTTTCGAAGAAGACTTTTTGCCCACTTAACAGCTGATTCAGCCACAGAGTTGCCTTGAGGGTACCGTAGGGACGACGGACGCCACTCAATTCCCCACCTTTTTAAAAAGTCGTTAACATCTGATGAGCCAAAAGGAGGGCCGCCATCACTCCAAAATACATCACAAACTGCAGTGTTTATAAACCATTCTCGCAAACTGCTAATTACCGCAGCTGCATCAGGGTTGATAAATGCACCTTTTACGTCAAAGTATCCCGAATACCAATCTACTATTACTAAAAATTTATTTCCATTTAGGTCGAACCAATCAGCTGAAATAATTTGAAAGGGATATTCAGCAACTGGCAGATGTTGTAAAGGTTCTTTGATGTCACTCGGTCTATCAAATTCGCATTGGGAGAGCTTCTGCATTTATTTAGTAATGTCGTTATCCATACCGGGCCAGTACATTATTAAGCGGGATCTTGCTTTTGTGCCTTCGATCCCCCAGTGACTAGCATGCAAATCTGAAAATATGCTTTTTCGTAATTCATGAGGAATAAGTAAGCGTGTCCCTTTAAGAAAATAGCTATCATCACTTAATAATAAGTCTTCACGAACGTTCCAATAAGGGTGCAGCAATTCGGAGAGGTTGTGTTTGTTTTAAGGAAAACCTTGGTTAATTTGGGCTTTTAAAAGTTCATACTCCACGTTGTTGTCAGCAATCTTTTTAAGCTTTTATAATTGAAACGAACAATCTGCCATTTCAGCTTGGGATAAACGGCAAATTCAAAGAAAGAATGCCTGTGAATCTGCATGCTGTTGGTCAGTTTCGTCAGGGTTATCAACAGGGTTGCGAGAAAATGAATTCGCAAATTTATTTTGAGAACCTGGAATGTAGTTTACAAGTTATAATCCATCAATTTTAAAAGGCTTCGTAAAATTCTGGAGTTGTTTATGTTATCCAGTCTTCGCTTATTACAAATACTTACAAGGGGACGATAGTCAGTGAATAAATTAAATTTAGTCTCGGTTAAGAAATTGTAGCATTTTTTCGTGGCATAAACAATTCCTTGCAATTCAAGTTCTATAGGAGCATATCTTGTTTCAGCTGGTGCAAGGGTTCTTGACCCTGTTTGGATCGTTTTCCAATCGTTGTCGATTTGTTGCTGCTTTAGGTAAAAGCCAAGACCATGTTTTAAACTAGCATCAGTGAACAATCGCAATGGCGCTCCGGGTCGATAATATGCAATCACATTGTTACTGGTTAGAATTGCTTTAGCATTTTCAAAGGCTAATGTTTGTTCATCATTCATGTAAAAGGTTGCGCATTTTTTTGCAGCAAAGTTCTTAAGGGTTGCAAAACGGTGCCAAATCTCGGTTAAAGGGAGCCAGTTGGTTAGCCATGCTTTGAAACGATTGCAAATCGGTCAAGCTTTCTGGTTTTCTAAAGTCGTGAATAGCTTTGATCACTTTGTCTTGCATTCTATAACCGTTGTGATTAAGTACTATGCCAGCGAAAGTAACTTCTGGTTGAGCAATTTTTATTTTTTTTTTATTTTAATCTCTATATTTATCCTCCTGACTTGCAGGAAAGCGACGGAGGCGCTATACATAGGGTAGGCAATTACCCCGACCTGCTTCCGGAGATGCCAAGATATTGCTGTCCGCTTGTAATTTAGTAGAGATATTACTGTAATTTAGAACTGCTTGTCAAGACCACCAAGCAGGGGAAAGTGCCGTAAAGTGTTTTTCCCAAGAACACAACAGAATGGCGCAAGTGGGTTTTGAACCGAGACCATGTTGATCATCAGTCCGGTGCGTTAACCACTCGACCACGCTGCCGACTGCAGCAAAGATGAATTTATTGCGCTGTAAGCGAATACCTGCTTCTCGACATCGGGTTAGAAATTTCTTTACAAGCAGTATGCTGTGCTAAACTATTGGAGGAATATACAATATTATCATCAACAATTTTTTTAGTATTTGGCAGATCATATAACTCTTCAAACATTCTTCTGTTGTAATGCTCGCTGATCGAATCAATGCCAAAGGGGGCGCGTTCGTGCCGGAAATGTCCAAAAGGTGTCAAAAAAGTAGTTAAATGCTTACTCTCTTCAGCGAGTTCTATTTGGTGGTACCCCTTCCATGCATCAAAACTAGAAAATAAATGTGCATCATTTGCTTTAATACTTTGAACAACGTCAAGCACACTAGGGCTGAAGTAGTGCTCACGTAAGCAGTATTTCTTTAAGTGTCGGAAATCAACGCATAGCCTAACTTTTGATGATGATGATGATATTTTATTCATGCTTAGTAACATTATTAAGTAATACGCAATGTACCATGAAGCATGAAAAGAAAATGCGACACAACGACGAACGTTAAACATGCAGAAAGTATAGAGAGAGTAGAGAAAGAGAAAAAATGAGAAGCTCGGCCGCGTTACCTTAAATTCAAACTAAATATTAATATTTAAAAAGACAAAAAAAATGTGCAGTGCAGGAACGGTTATATAAATCATTGGGAGGCACAACCTCCCCTTATTGCTAACTATGAATTTAGTTCAACTGAGCATGGTGAGTAAAGAAAACCTCCCAAAAAGAAACCTCACCAGGTCCGAAAGCCTTTTCTGGATGCACTGCAAATACACAAACATGAAAATAAAACAAAATATACTTATATACATTGTATATATAAATATACAATTCGAAGAGAGAATAAAGTAGCATAAGAAGTATAAAGTTTAGAAAAGAGTAGAACATGCCAACTGTGTAAATTAATTTGAATAGTCAGTTAAAAAATAAGGTTGATTTTCCATTCAACGGTTTGAATTTGTTATCTCAATTGATTCCAATTCTCTTGCGTAGCATACACTCTTTCTTGATAGAGATTGAAACTATTTTGAAGATTGTGGCCTGATTGATAATTGATAAGAGAACCAATGTTGATGATTGCTCCTTAGAAAAGACATGTGCTTGAACTTTCTGAATTCATATTATCTAAAATAGAAATGCTTTCCCGCAGTAAGTAGCTCATTGAAAATCATTAAAATTAGGTCTTATTCAATATTTGATTATACACTATTTCTAGTTACAAATGTATGAAAATGTTGAGAACGGTCTTGGATTTTTAGAAGCCATATCATTGACACCAGCCAAATCACCCTAAAGGAAACACTTCCATAAATATGATACAGTCTAAGAATATGAAGTCTCACCGGCGGACACTAGTATTCCACACATAAAAACAAATGCAACTCATGGATTATCGAACGAACCGTTTATATATTTTATCTAATTACTTATGTCATTTGTTCACAGCCCCAAAAGCTGCCCCACAGCGATGCACTACTGTAAGCCCACGCCACAACAACCGTGCATAAAGCCGGCAATACCTTCTATGCACTGTCGAGTCATGGCGCCGAAAAGACAAAGCGCCATTAAGACGTGGTCATAGTTTTATAATTTAATTTGTAAAATCTTTTATTGATCCTTATTTATATTGATTCATTAATTAGGAATTTTTTAAGATTGTTTCTAAAACATTTGAAAGTCTGGTTGCTAGTTTTTAAATTGGCTGGGAGAGAATTCCAAATGAAAGGACCATGATAAGAAAAAGATTGCTGTGCAACAGTTGTTTTACAATGATGTGTTATGTATTGAGCTTTGTTTCTTGTATTATATTTGCATGGATTTGAATGCAAATTACAACTATAAGCAGGAGATTTGTTTCCACCTTGTATTTGTTTGAACATAAGGGATGCAGTTTCCAATTTATATAATTGATTTATTTTTAAAATGTTGCATTGTTTCATAATGCCATTTATGTTGGAACAATAGGGCAATTCGAATACCATTCTCAAAAATTTGTTACAAATTTGCTGAAGCTTTGTAATTAGAGTTTAATTACCAAAACACCAGTTTGAAATGCAATATTGGAGGTGACTGTTAATTAGAGAATGATACAGAAGGAGAAATGAATCCTTGTTTACAAGTGATTTTATTTTGCACACTACACCATAACAGTTTCTTAGCTTTGAAATTAAGTATTTCATGTGTAGACTCCAGGAAAGATTATTGTGAATGAATACACCCAGAAATTTTAGAGAATTTACCTGATCAATTTGTCTATTTCTTATTGACAAAGAATGTTTACCTCCAACATTTAAGTTTGGAGTACTAAAAAGGATAAATTTAGTTTTTCCAATATTTATTGACAATTTATTAGAAACTAGCCATTGATCAATTAATTCCATCTCTGATTGCATGAGTTGAAATAGAGTTGATGTATTTTTATGGCTAGTCCAAACAGTTGTATCATCAACAAACATAATGGCTTTGCTTTTAGTCAAACAATTGTTAAAGGTATTCACATATATAAGAAACAGGAGTGGGCCTAAGATAGATCTTTGCGGAAAACCAAGGTTGATGAATTGTTTGTGGATGATAAAATACCAGAACAAACAACTTGTTGTTTTCTGTTGAGTAAATAGTTCTTGAACCAGATATATGCTTGTCCTCTTATTCCATAGTGATCGAGTTTTTTTAGTAGTATTTCAATGCTAATTGTATCAAATGCTTTTGATAAATACAAGAAAATAGCAAGGCTTTTTTTCGTTTTTGTTGAATGAATTGGTAATGCTATTTATGAGAAGCGAAATAGCTTGGGAAGTAGAACATTTTTTTCTGAAACCAAATTGATTTTCGAAAAAAAAATTATGTCTGTTTAAAAAGCTGATTACTCTACGATACATTATTTTTTCTAAAATTTTGGACATATTTGAAAGTAAGCTGATGGGCCTATAGATATTTATGTCTCTAACATCACCCTTTTTATACAAAGGTATGACCTTGGCAACTTTGAAATCACTAATTACTTTACCAGTAGAAAGGGAAAGATTGAATATATAATATAGTGCCATGATAATATTATCAGAAGATTTTAGTAATTTCATTTGGATTTCATCAAAACCTGCACATAGTTTTGGTTTGCTGTTTGTAAGCATATTTTTTTACTTCCATAGGGCAAGTAAGCCAAACATACATAGTTTCTTGAATTTTGTTTCCAAGGTATTCAGAGTACTTATTTTCATACTTAGGAAGTGTACTAGTATATTTATATGCAATAGATGAAAAATGGTCATTGAATAGGTTAGCTCGTTGCTGTGGATCGGTTATTTTGTTGCTATTTGTGTAAAGAGATTTACACTCAGGTATATTTTTCTTCCCCAAAAGGCTATTGAGAGTCTTGCAGGTAGCTTTTATGTCATTTTTATTAGATTTCAATTTATTTTTAATGTGTTCTTGTTTTTTTTGTTAAATCTTTCTAAAATAAAGATTGCGAGCTTTTGTAAACTGTTTTTTTGTTTCAGGGGTTTTTGTTTGTATGTATTTCTTAAATAATACTTTTTTGTTAGACAATAATTTTTTGAGCTCATCATCAAACCAATTATGATTCTTTTTATTGTCTTTAATAACTTGTTTTGAAAAGTATTTGTTAAACAGATTAATATAATCGTTCAAAAGTACCTTGAAGCTTATATCCGGATCTGTTTTTTTTAATATTGGGTCAATATTGACTTTTTGAAGTTCATTGTTGAAAAGAGTTATTTTGGCATTTGAAAAGAATCTTTGCATCTTAGATTCAGATTGATGATCAATGCTGTTTGCATAACTCAGGAATAAGGGAAGATGATCAGAAAGGGGATGAGTTATAATTGCTGCACAAATAGATTTGTCCAAACTGACATTGGTCTAGATGTGATCAATCAGTGATCCGCTATTTACATTGAACCTAGTTGGTTTTTTAATAAGTGGTATAAAGCAGTTTTCAAAGAGCATATCTGCATAGTTAGCTATGTGTGGATCATCACAATTCAGTAAATTATAATTGAAATTACCAAATAGGAAGCAGGGTTTGTTTTTAATTAATTTGAGAATATTAATGAGGTGCTCAAGAAATAATGCATGACTTTTAGAGTTTTTAGATGGTGGTCTATATATTACACCACAAATCATTATTGAGCAAACTTTTCCATTAAACTCCCAGTTTTGGTCGCGTTTTGGCTCTACAAAAATCGGATTAACCCATTCTGTTGCCTCTGTGACAGGTGTTATTATGCCTTCTGCTAAGAGCTCGTCGAGTTTGTTTTTTAGAGCTTGTTGAAATGCAACAGGAATTTGTCGTGCTTTAGAAATACAACACGGTGTAGCATCATCGCGCAAAACAATTTTAAATTTCTCACCTTTCATTGGTGGTTGGGATTCGAATACATCGTCGTATTCTTGAAGGATTTGCTGTTTGAATAGTTTGGTATAACCGCACTCTGGGTCAATTGTGCTCGAGGAACAACGGGTTTCACAGTTTAAAAAGACTTTACCTTTATTGAACGGAGTTAAAATTAACTTGGGATTCTGAGTAGCACCCGCGGCATATTTCTTTGCTTCGAACTCTAGGTATTCTGGGGACTTTTTGGTGTTAACATAAACAATGTTTAACTTTTTAGCAACATCGATGGAAAGCAATGGGGTTTTAATGCCTCTAAAAACAACTAATTTTGAAACAACATATGACTGTCCAAAATAAAATCTGGCGTAAACATAGCCTTCCGGAGTCATTTTTTCGCCTGTGGCTGTAACAGTGGCTTTCATATCTGTTGTAGGCTTTTTTAATTGGCTCGGCAATAGATGCAACAGAGTGTTAAATGATAAAGTCTGATTACCGTCCAATCAGATCCTGTATCGATTATAAAGTGCAAAATACCGGAACAATCGTTGTCAATGGCAACGCGTACCTGAACTGTTTCAGTCCTACTGCCGACTTGCGATACTATTGCTCCCGATTGGGCTTCTGCTTCACTGATTTTTGATGGCAAGGTGTTAGTTGTCGGCCTCCGATTCTTTTTGAAGCACATTTTCTCACAATGACCAACACGACGGCAACAATTACAAAGTTGTCCTTTCGCAGGACATTTACGCAAGGAATCATGCATGTAACCGCAGCGTGTAGCCTATATATTCGACCCTGATTTGATAAAGTTGATCGATAACCACTTGAAGTTTGTGTTACCGGTTGTTTTGGGATTCGTCCAATTGCGTTAAAATTATTTTCAGTTAAAGCGTTGGTAGTTTTTGTAGCGAGTCATAGGTGTTTAATATTCGCACGGCGGCTGGTAAATCTAAATCCGGCACTTCCATTAATTTTCTTTGGGCAATTGAATCGCTTGTGTGTGAAGCACAAGCTTCATCAATAAACATTGATCAACTGCACGAATTTTATCGTCTTCCCAAAAATCTTTACCAAATTCACATATAGACGCAAGTTTCACAATTTCAGCATAAAATTGTTTAAAGGTTTGGTCAGTTTGTTGCTTGTAAGCATCAAAGGCTTTTCTGTAAACCCAAATATTATCTTTCGCCTTGGCAACGGTGGCAATGACATCTAGCACGGCATCGATGTTTTGCCGTTGTTCGCGCGGCAACTGCAGTTGAGCAGCAGTGATTTTCTCGAAAGTTGCGCTCGTGACGCACGCTTCAATGGCTGCCATTTTAGTCTCCCAAGGGATTTCCTCAGTTTTAATGCCAGATTCTCTGATAAAATTGTTAAATTGTCTTTTTTATGACCAAAAGAATTCTCCGGAGTGTGTGGATATATCTAAATCTTCTCTAATAAAAACTTTCTTTAAAGACCAGTCAATTGACCGCGCCATCTTTTCAACAGTTACTTTTATAGGATCTTTTAATGGAATTGAACAAAATATAACTGATAAACTGAGACTGGCTTTGTAGATTTGATAATTCTGCTTGAAATTCTTTAGACAATTTTTTGGCTTATTTATGGCTAACTGCCGACGACGCCATGTAATATTCTGTCGTTTCTCTTTTATAAAGCACAAGTCAGTCTTATATGTTTTGCTCTTCTTTATTATACATTGTCATCTTAACTAGACCGTGACAAAGTTACTAGAAAATTTTCTATTGACTTTTTTTGATTTTCTATTGACTGTTCTATTGACTATTTTCTAGTGACTTTGGACCGTGATAGTTACTAAGAAATACAAATTGTGCGTTGCGTATTGCCAAATCAAAATTACCAATATATTACAGGCACTGCATTAAATTTTCAATAGATTTAACGATTTGAAAAGTGTAGTTTACCTAGTTTTGTAGAAAATAATTATTAATTTTTTTTTATTTTAGCTTTGTTTAAGGTATTTGTTAAAAATTATTTATTGAAATCATATTTGAAATACATGGTGGCAACAAAATGCATTAAGGTGAGTTGACTATAAATGCAGTTGCGCGATTTAGGCTGTGTTTAAAGGAAGCCTATAGCATTTTGTAAAAATTGTTTCACTTTTTCTGTTTGATGTAAAATCCAAGCTCTTTTCTGGAATAACGCAAAGGTCAAAATTTTTTCTTATTAATCATATGTGTGTTTGTTGTTTTGAGAAAATTAATCTTCAATTGTAAATATACTGTATAGCTTATGATTTAAAATTTTTTTCCCGGATGAATGCTATATGCACTTTGCTAAAATTTATCTGAAGCAGGGGCGTGCAAAGGTCTGGTGATGCCGGGTGCTAACTGCTTGATTGTTTGCTCTCTACAAACTCTATTCTATGTAAGGTAACAAACTCTACATACTACTTTTCTATGTAAGGTGTTGCAACCATGCATCATTCTTCTAACTACTATGTCAAATATTACTGTGTGCATGCTATAACGTTTAACGTTTTGTTGCTTCTTCCTTTTTCTTCTTCTGCTATAGTCCTCTATGTTTGTTTATCTCTTTCTGTTTTTATTGTGGCGGAGCAGAAATAAAAGATACTGATACTGATACTGATACTCTATTGTAACACCGAGAAATGTGGGAAAGACAAGCATTTAAAATTTGTTACTAGTACGGTGGTGACGACAAACAAATAACATTCCGAAATGTAAATTCAATAGGAGTAAAGGTCGATTAAAGATCAAAAGGTCATTCAAGTGCATTCTGTTGGAAATTTAATATGATTTCGCAGGAACTTGAGTTTATATCTGAAATCTACGTAAAATTATGATCAATGTGATATCAAATTTGGCATTTAAATCGATAGGGAACATGGTTAAAATAAACCTTAAAATGGCGTAACTCGAAATCATTTTAAGTCAAAATGTCGTCGACGATAATTGTTATCTCGTAAAGCAGGGGTCATTCAAGTGCATTTTGTTGGAAAATGAATATAATGTCGCGGGAACTTGATTTTATATCTGAAATCTACATGAAATTATGATCAATGTGATATCAAATTTGGCATTCAAATCGATAGGGAACATGTTTTAAATTAATCTTGAATAGTGAAAGATTGTTGCGCTGTTTTTAACATAAAAACGAATGAAGTTTTGCGTCATTTGCGTAAGGTTTTTTCGCTTTTTTTCTTTTTTCTCTAAGATATGAGAGTTATT
This sequence comes from Diplosoma virens, assembly GCA_963680785.1. NCBI lineage: Eukaryota > Metazoa > Chordata > Ascidiacea > Aplousobranchia > Didemnidae > Diplosoma > Diplosoma virens. Next base: position 36,636,633 of record OY796887.1, on the reverse strand, counting down.
CTGCTAGAATCACAATGGTCTTAGTATGGCGCCATATTATTCACAATCACAACCCATGTCTCTAAAAACTTATTCGAATAAACATTTGGTGGTACAGAATTTGAAGATTGCTTGAAGTAAAAGATTTTTCTTCCCAAAGCTTTTCATCTGACACTCTTCAGGGGAAATCGTCAGAATGAAGTAGAATTGAAACCGAACTAATTTATAAAGGAAGAAAGTAGAGTTCTCATTGGCTGAAAGAGTCAACCAATGAGAGAAAGGTTAAGAAATTTTGAGAGAGTATACGAATTCTTTTTGCTTACACAGAAAAGGATTGAGAGATTTAATGAAAGTCGCTTCAAGAGCAGAAAGGTGAAAGGAAGAGCGACCTCGAGCGAGAATAGAAAATTTTTCGTTGCTGTAATGGAGGGCACATTGGGCGTTGTCAAGAAGATGTTGACCAATAGCGGATTCGTGAAATTGTTGTGGGCGTATGTTGTTTTTGCAAGAGCGGGAAAGACTTTGGCGGTTGGCCGAGGTACGAGGATTGGTGATGGATTTAGGAACGTGTTGTTTAATTCGCTCTTCTAGCCGTTGAGACGTGCGACCAACGTACCGACTATCGCAGTGGCACAAAAACTGGTAAATAACATTGCTGTGATGATGGGAAGGTAGCACGTCTTTCTTAATCGCTGGAAGGAGCTGTCGGGTGTTGAAAATAACACGTGGTTCGACGGAGAAAAAGCAGCGTTTCACAGCAGACGTAATCTGCTTTTCGAACCTCATCGAAACGTTTCCAATCCATGGGATGTGTAGGTAGACAGGGCACTTTTTTACTGTGTGGACCAGGTTAGAATTTATTTGTTGAAGTTTTCGCTTGAAAGCCGAATTGATTACACGTTCCGGGTAGCCATTTTCCAAAAGAATTGAACGAATTTTGCCAAGTTCTTGGTCCAGTTTGCTTTTAGAACAAATCATAAAAGCTCTGTGAACGAGAGTACCAATTAGATTGATTTTCCGTTTCTGTGGACTAAAAGAGTTCCAACGTAGATATTGGCCAGTGAAGGTAGGTTTCCTGTATACTGAAGTAAGAAATTCTGAATCATGCCTTTCTACTAACACGTCAAGGAAAGGGAGAGAGTGATTAGATTCCTTTTCATAGGTGAAGCGAAGTGAGGGATGGAGAGAGTTGAGCTGGATGAAGAAATTGTTGCAGTCTTCTTCATTGTTGAATACGGCGAAAGTATCATCAACGTACCGGAAGTACACCAACGGTCTTTTGGCGATGTTGAAAAGTTTCGCTTCTTGGTAGCCAACAAAAATGTTTGCTAAAGCTGGACCAAGCGGTGAGCCCATAGCGACGCCGTCGATTTGTCGATGCATGTTGTTATTAAAGCTAAATTCCACAGAGGAGGTGGCTAGCTGCATTAATTCGACAAAGATGTTGCGTGGAAAGGATGGCGCCGTTGAGTCGTCATTGTAAAGGGCATCAGCGCAGATTTCTATGGTTTCAGCAAGCGGAACATTAGTGAAGAGACTGGAAATATCAAAGGAACAAAGAAAGACAGAGGAAGGAGAAAAGGTAAATTTTCTGACTTCTTTTACAAAAGTGAAAGAATCAGACAAACAATTAGAGGAAAAGTTTTCAAGAACAGGTTGAAGAAGAGAAGTAAGCCATTTAGCTAGCTGATGTTGGGCCGATCCGGTCATAGACAAAATCGGACGTAAGGGTACGTCCTTTTTGTGTATTTTCGGAAGACCATACATGCGCGGTCGCTGAGAGCCAGTGGGTCGGATTGCTTCATAAACTTGCTTTGAAATTAGGTACTCTTTCCTCAGCTGAAGTAATCGTCGTTGTATCCGTGATTCAATTTTAGCAGTGTTGTCGTTGTTCGTGACTGGTCCAAGATCAAGAAATTTGGTCGTGTCATTAAGAATCGTCTTCATCTTGTCGTTGTAATCGTTTTTGTTAAGAATGACAACGCCAACACCTTTATCAGGCTTTGTTATAAGAATTTCTTCATTCATCCGAAGGGACTTGATGGCCTGAAAACACTCTTTTGTCATGAGGAAATCACCCAAGTCAATGGGGCTTCCACAATAAGCGTGAGCTAAGTCACTCAACCTGGCCTTTAAAGCAGCAAGCTGCTCTTCAGACGAAGGTTTGTGATGGACGAGTTGAGCGTAGAGTACTTCAAAGTCTGCTAGTATTTCTTCACGTTTGACACTAGTGGGCGGTAAGCAAAAAGAAAGTCCATGGGACAATACAAACCGTTCAGTGTCTGATAGTTTGTAATCGGACAAGTTTACGATGTTGTTCTGCTTAAAACTTGTCTGGTTGCCAAAACGATGTTGAAAAAAGAAGACGAAGGTTGTTGCTGTTCTTCTTTTGGTTGATGGCTTCTTTTTGTTCATCTATGACTGACAGGTAACGACAGAATCGTACAAGGTCGAAGAAAGACAAAAACTGACAGGTAACGACAGAATCGTACAAGGTCGAAGAAAGACAAAAAGCGTTGTCATTCTTAACAAAAACGATTACAACGACAAGATGAAGACGATTCTTAATGACACGACCAAATTTCTTGATCTTGGACCAGTCAC